>JAXCHB010000318.1:2132500-2768750 GCA_036926305.1 Uropetala carovei | reverse complement strand
AAATAGTTTAGAAAGAGTGCAAATATTGAATACAAAATATCCTATGGATATTGCTGTTTGGTAAGAGCTGACGAGTTTATTATTTATCAAGTAGTATTTTTTAGCTGTAAAAGTAATTTTTATTGGATTATTTTAAAGGGATGATATGAATGAAGTGTACATGGCTGTTGCAACTGGTCAGGACAATCAATATGGATGGATAAGCTATGAAGCTGATAGTCTTGTTTATAGATGGTTAGGTGAACACTTTGATCTAATAACAACTTTTAAAACTTATAATGCTAGGTGTGTCTCACCTTTTAAAATTGGAAGCACTATGTACTTGGCAGTTGCAAACCATATGAATAATCATGGTAAGAATTTAATTAACTGAAATTTTTTAGTATGACTTTATTTTATTGACACTGGTCTCAATTACAGATGAAACTGACATAGATTCAGAAATATTCAAGTATAATTTGAATGAAGATCGTTTTGTCTCCCATCAAAAAATAAGGACTCATGCTGCTATGGATATCAAATTTTTCAGTTCTGGAAACAAAAGGAAAAGAGAGCATTTTATAGTAGTAGCTAATTATTTTGAAGTTGGTAAGCAATAATGCTGCAATTACATGCGTCAAGTTAGACTTTGAAAAAGTTTTGGTGAAAAATTTTGTTGCATTTGCAATTATTTTCAGGCATGGATGGAAGTAAAATTTATGAAACTGGCTCAATTATTTACAAATTTGCTGATGATTATTTTGTGCCATTTCAAAGTATAACACTTGTTGCAGCAACTCAGTGGCTACCTGTCACAGTAAGTATGAGTGAAATTAATCACCAGTGGTATCTTTTTTGTTTCAAACTCTCAAAATCCCTAGATTAGTTGTATTTAATTACTTATAAATGACTTTGGGTTACTATTAATGGTGAATGTAATTCAGAAAGCCTTATGAATAAATGGTAATGACACTAAAATTTACTTAAAACAAAATCTTTAATTGTATGTTTTCTTTAGGGACCACATGGTGAACTTGTACTCATTGTGGCTTGTGCTTCAGGAATGCAAACATTTCAGTATGATGGCTGGCGCTTCGTGAATACAGAGGTGAAATATTCAACTTCTACCTTGGGACCTGGTATTTCCTCAATGAGAACTTTTATGTTTAAAGGAGGATCAGTTTTAGGTTGGTTTCATCCATATTTTTCTAAAGCAGCCATAATTCAACGAAAGTTTTAAATCTAGATTTTTATTTGATTGGTTTAATTTTATAACAAATAGGTATTGGTTCAGACCCTTCAGTTCCACTGCAGGGAAATTTCAAGAAACATTAAATATTTTACAAATTGAAAGGCGTGAGAATTGATAATGAATATTAAATCCCTCAAATTTATTTATGAACTGAGAATTACAGCAAATTTAATGGTTATCAAATTTATCTATTAACAATATTCTTTATCATTTGTTGGCCATCTGTTTTTATTAATTTCAAATAACTGAAACCAAATACAGTAAGTCCCCAACTTACACGGTTAATTCATTCTGAAGGTCGCCGTGTAAGTTGAAAACCGTGTAAGTCCAACAATGCTTAAATGCGATATATTTTTTGACATATACGTTCGTTTCAATGGATAGTGAAAGCTAAAAAAGTAGTGCTTCTGTGATGAGGGTTTATATTTTGTTTATGAAGAGCAGTACAGTAACGAGACACAATTTGCACCCATGGGATAACTAATCTAAATGGCGAAAGCGATGCTGTCAGCTGTGCATTAACGTACAGTAATCCCCCAGTTTACGAGCTTAATTTGTTCCTCGAAAACTGCTCGTAAGGCGAAAACTTGTAAAACGAAAATTAATTTTCCAATACATCCCATGTTATAAATTTTATAAACAATAGTTACATCATTAAAGTTGGGATGCCGTGACGTTCTGCGCATTTGAGAAGATTTGGGAACCGACGAAAGCCGAGAATAGGTGCCGGGAAAAACGATCGGTTTGCGAGAGGAAGGAGATTGTATAAGCGAAAATTGACTCGTAAATTGAAAAAAAGGTATTAATTTGTGCATCTCGTATAAGCGAAAACTCATAAACCGATTACTCATATGCCGAGGGATTACTGTACTAGTACTGCCATCTATTGAGTGGCAGTTGAACTAAAAATCAAGCACGCTGATAAGTTGTCATGTATCCGTGTATCTACGGATCCGTGTAACTCGGACCCATGTAAGTCGGGGAGTCACTGTACCTTTGACAATTCTTTATACAATATTTCTTGGGAAACCATTAGATGCATGCCCAATTTTGTCCAGTCTCTGATTCTGCAATTTATTTATCATTGATGCAAAGGCTGGTCTTACTAAAAATTGTTTTCATTTCAAATTCAACAGTAAACCAGTCTGATAGTAATAGTATTACACCTGGTATCACCATTATCCCAGTACCAATAGAAATGACTGCTTCTATGATGTTCATATAAAATGACTTCAGTTATGATGGTGGAATATATAGTGTGCTGGCCTTTCATGCAGTGGTCCTAGGTTCAAATATGGCAAAGATCAGACTTTTCAGCTTGGGATTGGCCTGTTCCCTCCTTTTGTGGTTTGTTTAGAGCACAAAAGTCAATGCTCTGTCCTTCAGAAGGGATGCTGGCCCCCTTGCTTGTATTTGTAAGTGTAAGCTAATGCTGGCATTAGACTTATCTCTTCCATTCTGTGTGTTTTTGGGCTGTTGCACGATAGGATAGCAAACTATCTCTGCTAAGAAATCCTTGATGAAACTGACTTGGTCTGTAATGCCAATGTGAATGTGAATTTCTTTTCTTTAGCAATGTTAAATTTTTTCCATTCAGGTTACTTGTAAAATATTTAGCCACCTATCTAAAAATAATAAATTATTCTGACTTATTATCGATATGGTTGCAAGCAACTCCTATGAGATTTTTATTTTCGGCCTTCTTTAACCATATTTCTCACAGTGGTGGCTAACAAGAAAAAAGGTTATGGTGCTACAGATGTGTTCAATTTAAAATTCAAGCCAACTCATCACCTGCAAAATTTTCACTCAGAAATGTATAAATGGTGCCAAGAGATGTATGATAAAATAAATAATGAAGATTTAGAGAAATTGGCAGGAGCAATACAAGAATCGCCCAAAATTGATGACAGTGTTGTCTATATCAATAAAGATGTGACTATAGAAAATGCAAGAATTCACAAATTGGAAACCAGTCAAGTAAGTAATTGCATAATTAAATAATAAGCATATTATATTATATTTATTAGGTTTGCAATGGCGTTTATTCAAATTGACAATTAATACCCTCATGGTCTCATTGACCAACAGAATGAAATACAATGCTAGTTTAAAGTTAAAAGTTGTAGAACTTGGTAAATAATCAAGTAACTATGCTGCAGCAATGGAATTTTGTTAGTGAAAAGCTGGTATCATACAAAAAGAAAGAATTCACCACAATGAAGCTGTCTTGTAAGACCAAATGTGTCATTAAAATGGGCAGCAATCATTAATCGTTAATTTCTATTTTCATACTTAATGTAGAAGCCAACCCTAAGTTTTGAGAGATTTTTTAAAAGCTTCAAAGATCAACTTATACACAATGATATATGGCTCTTAAATATTTTATAAAAATTGTTTATAGTACATAAAAGGTTTTATTCTCATTTGAGCAGATGAAGATAGGAAATGTGTCAATGAATGAAGATGTAATCCTTGAACTGAATAACTTTGCTGGGACTATTGATAAACTTCAAAATGATCTTGAAATTATTGAGGACACTATCAACAAGTCAATGAAGGTGCATGGTGACAATTATATTCAAGGTAAAAGTTTTGTCACTTTTTTACAATATGGAAACTTTAAAATGAAAAATTCGAACGATTTTCAATATTTGACATCTATTTCCAGGTTCTATTAGATTTGAAAACATCACCATAATTTGTGAAAATTGCAAGTTTCAAGATGCACATGTATCCTATCTAAATGGAGAAAACCTTGATCGTTTTCTGCATAACACTGTGAATCTCATGGATGGACTAGTAACCAGTGAACCTTTAGAATTCGAAAGCCTGAGTGTGGAGTCATTTCAGTCGGAGCCACAAACTTTAAATGGCCATCCAGTCTCTGCTCTTGTTAGTTGCTCAAAAGATGCATATTTCCCTGGAACATTGGAGTTGCAGGGCACAACCACCCTTCTTGGTGGGCTCTCAGTTGATGGAAAGATTGACGGTCTTACATTCAGTCCTAAGGTTTTGCTTCTCAATGAAGGGGATCAAGTACTTGATGGCAAGTTTCATTTATACCTCATATATTGAGCAAAAAGGATTGAAATTCAAATTTTTTACTGTTCATTGCACATTGTTAATTTATTGGTGAGAAGAGTAATTGCAACAACAATTGTAAAATGGGGAGAATATTTTATAAAAAAAGAATCACTCTAAAGAGCTTTTATAGTGTGCTTTCAAAGGAAATGGATAAATAAATTCTCAAAGAATTCAAATTTCTGCTCTTTTGATCTAATGGAATCTGTAAAATACATTGATGCAATTACTTATTATACAAGAAATTGTAAAAAAAACCTAACACAGATGCACAATGTCTAAAAATAGGTTCTCCTTGGAATGTATGGTATGATTAAGTAATCTTTCTTTAACGATTGTTTGGATTTTTGTTTTCTCAGGAACAATTACCTTACCATGGGCAAAAATAGATAATTTAAACCTGAAAAAATTGAATGAAATGGATGCTGACCTCTTATTTCAAGGGGCTGTTAGAGTCTATGGGGACCATACTATCCTTACTTCTAGCACACTGTCTGAAGTTCATGCTGAAAAAGTAAAAATTAACGGTCCTATCTATGGGACTGATTTGGAGAGTCTGTTTGACAGTGCTTTAAGAGTTTGTGGAGATCAAACAGTTGATGGTAGGGTTACAATGATATCTAACTCAATTCATTAATTTGAGGTGTTTTCTCTTGGAAACTTCTCATCAAGCTAACTTTTTCACTTTCAGGAAATTGGAAATTTGAGAAATTGAAATGTGACACCTGTATTATAGATGGACTCCTTTCCGGAACTAGCTTGGAAGACTTTATCAATATCAAGGGATTTGAATATAAAATTGATGGAGATATGAATTTCACTCAACCTGTGAGAGTGGATAATCTGTATGTAAATGAATATTTCAATGACATTTCAGTAAAAGATGGGGAGCTTGACTTGTTACTGCTTCAGCCAAGTGAAAAGATACTTGCCAGTGGTCACAAGAAATTTGACAGTCTACTTGTGTCTTCTGAATTGAAGGTATCTAGGAGCTTCAATGGCATAGATGTTACAGCATGGAATTCTCATAAAGTTATTGAAGGTGAAGTTATACTTGATGGTAAGTTTTTAGTTTTTCAGTTTATAAACAATGATATTAGTTATGACTTGCAGATATAGGAAGTTTGCAGGCATTATTTTTTCATAACTATCTATCTAGATGGTTTTGGTTACATTAAAATCTTTTTTAAGCTATAAATCTACACTTAAATACAGGTGACTCCCGAGATTCGACCAACTCGAGAATTCGACCAGTCGAAGCCCACTTATTCGACCCAGCCAATCGGTCGGTCAAATTAGGAACTAGTTTACGTGAAGTAATTTTCGGCCCACCTAACCACGCGAGGTTTAGTTTGTCTAGTCGTTATTTCTGCTCTTATCATTTGAATTTGTGCTGATTTCACTCGTTTTTTCTGTAAATCTTTTATTTAAATTTATTTATTTTATTTATCAATTAACATGGCATCTAAAAGGAAATGTAATAGTGATAATGCAAATGAATCAAATAAAAGAGTGCATAAGACTCATAGTTATGAATTGAAATCAGAAATTTTATAGCATGCTGAGAAAGGTGAAAGCCATGCTGAAATCGCATGATCGTTGGGGATGTCTCATTCCACTATTAGCACTTATGTGAAACGGAAGAAGAAAATTCTAGAACGTGATAAATTCAGGTAATTTGATAACAACAATAAACAGTCCTAGGTGCGGTGTTGTGATTCCTAAAATGGAAAACTTTTAAAACTTTGGGTAGATGATCAGTGTCAGAAACACATTCATATTAGTGAGGCCATGATTAGAGCAAAGGCTAAGGATCTGTATGATGATTTGAAGGAAAGGATGGATGAAATTTCTGTTGATGAGCCTCCATTTAGTTTTGACAGATTTAAGTGAAGGGTAGGTTTGCATAGCCTTAAATTAACTGGCGAGGCTGCAACTGCAATTACTGATGCTGCCTCAAATTATTGATTTCGCTGTGATATATAGTTGTATGTATAGATAGATGTATGCAGGGATGTGCTGCAGCCGGCCCGGTCCGACTTGTGCGAGTTGTTTGATAAAATCTTTGAAGCTCGACAAGTCGAATGTTGCATGTCACTCTTCCGTTAACTTTTTTGGTAAAATACTAATACTACTCATTCCTCCATTTAAATAACATGGGAATGGATGAGGCAGATTTGATGTAATTTGGATTTTAAAATTACATAAAATAATCATACAAACAAAAATTTATTTTTTCGTTTTTAGTGCAAATGATAAGTTATACATTTTAAATATTTTTTTCATTTATTCATAATTTTATATTTTTGTATTAACACGTTAGTAATGTTATTTTATTTTTATATAATGTGAGGGGAGACTTAATAATTTTTACTCGAGATGTGGGAACGTATCCCCCAATTATAACATGCAAGATTATGGAAATTCGACCATTCGAAATTCGACCACGTTTTCAGGAATGCATCCCGGTCGAATCTCAGGAGTCACCTGTATTTTTAAATTCTCTCAGTTATGACGAACTTATATTTTTCTGTATTTCTCTTGTAAATGAGGTCACACAAAGTAAAACTCTGCTTTGAATGAAGATTCATTTGTAAGTATACACTTGATCAAACCTCTATCACTCTGACAATAAAATGATAATAGGCCTAATACATAGGCCAGTTAACTATGCATATTTTAGTATAAAAATGGTCTAATTTGTATATTAATGCTTACATTTATATTTTTTAATTGGTTTAAATGATAATTTCTGAAGTACTTTCAACTTAAACAAAGAGTTAAAATATTCCTTCATCCCAAAAAAGATAAATTGACTACTGCAGTTAGCTAAAAAAATCTGTTAAATCTTGTTGCCATGCTCATTATTAGAGTGAGGTCTTACAGGCTCTACAAATCCTAACATAACTACAGTAATACCCCGATTTATGTTGATTCGAAGTTAATGTCCTCGACCATTTAGTACCTGTGTACCAATTTACGTTAGTTTGCTTCGAAGTTACGTCGTTATCTCAGATTTTTCAGAAAATGGGAAAAAGTCAGAAAATCATCAGATTTTTCCATTTCCATCTTCTTGAATCTTTTAATGAATTACAGTACTTAATTAATATACATTTTAAAAGTATTAAGGCAAAAAATAATTATATTCACTCGTAAATTAGAAAAGATAAAGACAGAATTGTAGAATTTGGTTCGGATTCACTGCTTCCTCCTACGTGGTGCATTTATTGGATGACCTCTTTATACAGATACTAGCAGAAATCTCCTCATCGATAGTCCTCTTTTGTTAATCCCTTAACTGTTTTTGTTGCAATACAGTGAAACCTCGATTTTTACACTATTGAAGGGACCGCCTAAAATAAACGTAAAATCAAGGAAAGTGTAAAATCGGGGAAATGAAGATTTTGTTGCATAAAGTAAAATGTGGGTTGCTTTATATCATAACTTTGGTAAAATATACATGTTTGAACACAATAACAATGAAATTGCAAATAAACTAACTTACATAACATTTTATTTCTTTAACCAGTCAAAAAGTTTGATACGTGTTCCAACATGCGCATCAAGTTGAGCTAAGATAATAATTTTATCACTTATCGTAAATACTTTCCGTTTTGTTATATTTCAGACCAAAAATTAATTAATGGATTGCCAAGTTTATAAACAATGCCAAGTAGATGTCGTCGACTTCCTACTACAATGACCGATACATAAATGGATTACCGCGTTAACTGTATTTACTCGTGTACCCTGCGCACATTTATTCCTGAAACGCCGAGGATTTCTGAACAGGCTATATAAATTGTATCAATAGTAAATTCTCTGCAATACGCTTGCGTCTACGTTTATATTCATAAAAGATGCCAAATTCTATGAAGTATACATGTATTTATGCGACCAAGCAAACGTGTAAGTTACGCCCGCGCTGCAGGCAAAAACTCTCAAAAGTAGGCAGAAAGAATACATGGACTAACTGATAACTATAGTTCAATGACTACTGAGGGTTTACCGACTTGAGAATAGGTATGTTCAAGTTTGGTCCTTTTCCGTCATCCACTTCAAGTAGAGATTGTGATTTCTCGACTTTTTTTCATTCTCGAGATTCGAGATTTCTCTTTTTTCCCAATATTTTTTTTCTCGAGAATTTATTTTCATTCTCGAGAAATCTCGAGTGTGAAAGCAATTTCTCTTGAAAATTTTCATAAAATATTTTTTTCTTAAAAAGAGGCAATGGGAGATAATAATTCTGAATTTTTAAAAATTAATTTTAATTAATATTTCTCATACGAAATTGAGCTTTAGTTTCCTGTTAAAAGAAGACTGCACAGGAGAAATGAGAAAAACCTATCTGACGAGAAATTCCATTTGCTGTTTCAAAAATAAAAAATAAATAAATAATACGCAAGTTACGCAAATCCTACATTGAAAATTCTGTTTCTTAATTCTTAATTTAATTTGTTCGTCTGTTATTAGTACAAAACATGAATTAGGTAAGAAAAAATATCTTAGGAAAAATTACTACGTAATATACACTAATCAAGAAACATATATTATGTAACTTTTAGATAATAATGACTTCTATTATTACCAATGAAATACTTACTATGATTGCCTCACTAAATTTATTTGTGAATAAATTAAATACAATACACCCTACTGGGTGGCAATTATTACTTCTGAGCGCTAAAGGAAATCCTCCGATGCTTTTCGCGTTTACAATGTAGGAAGTATTTCTGTCTTGTATCTATTACATAGACTTGCCTAATGGATGGCTCATTCCTATGTCTTGCAGAGAATCTCGAAATCTCGAGAAATTTTTTTCGAGACTCAAGATTCTCGATTATTGGAAAAAAAATTTCTCGAGAAATGAGAATTTGAAAGAATAGGAATTTCTCGAGACGAGAATTCTCGAGCACAGTCACTAACTTCAAGGAATTCGGAGTGGTGAAATTTTGTTACGAATGAAAGATTTCATCGTTCGAAAGGAAGACTGAAATCCACATCTCAAGTGTTTGGACTCATTTGTTCCTAACCTTCCAATATTTACTCATGAGACGATATGCAAAAGAACTCCCCATCTGTGTAGGAAAGTTCCCGTTCATAGATGAACAAATAGTAGTCATTGAACTATAATTATCAGTTAGTCGGCATGTTCTTTCTGCCTACTTTTGTGAGTTTTTGCCTGCACCGTGGGCATAACCTAAACCTTTGCTTGGTCACATAAATACGCATATACTTCATAGAATTCGACGTCTTTTGCGAATATAAATGTAGACCGAAGCATATTGCAGAGAATTTAGTATCGATACAATTTATATAACCTGTTCAGAAATCCACTTGTAAGATGCGAACCCCCTTTTTTTCACAGGTGTTTCAGGAAAAATTGTGTGTGGGGTATACAAGTAAATATGGTCAGTAATATCCGAGATAAAAATTCCGACGTCTTGCACATATCACCCTCTTATAACATTGATTCTTACAGGAAAAACAGTATCAATTTATGTTGATTTGATTTACGTTGTGATTTTCAGGAACGCATCCTCAACGTAAATCAGGGTATTACTGTATAAGCAAAAAAATACTAAATTTGTGCAGATATGGGCAGCCTGTCAATATCACTTTTTATTTCCAGTATCATCCAAAGCCTGTATTATTATTTTTTTATATATTGTAAGTGAAAGATGTGTACATATGTTCTTTAAGATGCATGCCCCTGAAATTATTTTCTAAATCAGGGGTCCCCAAATGACGGTCCGCAGGCCACATTCAGCCTATGCCATTATTTCATCCAACTTGCTTTCCCCAATTGATTTGTATAAGATTTTGAGTATTTACCTATAGTTTTCATTAGACATAATTTTTATATCTAAACATTATTTTCTGAGTGCCTAGATGCAAAATACTTTTTAATATAGACGTATGACATATTACAGAATCGAAAAAATTCATGAAACATTCTTAGAAATTTTCACATGGTCTCTATCAGTCATTTGAAAGGTGGTACTTGTATGTGGCCTGCAGAGTCATACATGTTGCCTCATGTGGCCCTTTAAGAAAAAAGTTTGGTGACCTGTTCTACATACTAGTTCTATGATCAGAATAATACCTTAACAAGGTATCAGGATTTATTGGAAGAAATGAAAGTTGTTAAAAGTTTTGTGAGCATTCTTCTCTTTTTTATAATCAGCATTCAATTATGAGTTCTGGGGAGTATCTGATTTTTACTGTCTATGATTATAAGGAGTTCAAAATTTCAAAAAATTATTTCTTTAACAAAATATATATCTGTATGCATTGATGCAAAGATGAAACAAATAAGGAAAACGAGAAGAGATAGACAGACCTGGGACCTAGAAAAACTGAAAGAAAAGAAAGATGCCTTCAGCACGAAGTTGGAAGACTGCATTAGAAATTTGAAAAACAAACCGAAGACCGTGGATACAGAATGGGAGGAAGTGAAAGCCAGCATCAAAGATACCTTGAATAAAGAGATTGGGGAACAAGAGAAGAAAATTAGAAAACCATAGATCACTAAGGAAATGCTGGAGAAAATGGATGAGAGAAGAAAATGGAAAAATGTTAACAGTGAAGAAGGTAGAGCCAATTATAGATGCATAAACAATGAGTTGATAAGGGTAACAGATAAAGCTAGGGAAATTTGGATAAAAGAAAAATGTGAGGAAATACAACAGATGGAGAAGTGAGGACGGTATGATATGATGTACGCTAGGGCACTGGAGTTAGAAGATAAGAAGTCTAATGGGATTTGTCGTAAAGGAATTATGAATACAGATGGGAAAATAGTCGCAGAACCAAAGGATGTAGCACAGGTATGGGAAGAATACATTAAGGAACTATACAAAAAGCAGGCAGGATCGGTACAAATGGAACTGGAAGAAGAGAATTGCATTGAAAAAGACAACTTGGGACCAAGTATTATGAAAAACAAAATAGAAAAGGCGATACAGGAACTAAAGAAAGGAAAAGCTACAGGCAGTGATGGATTACTGGTAGAGGTACTTAAAGTCATGGGATCGGAAGGACTAAAAGTGATTACGAAACTAATTAACAAGATTTACGACTCGGGAGAGTGGCCTCAGGATTTCTTAGATGTAACAATGATCCCTCTAAAGAAGAAGCCAAAGGCAATGCAGTGTAAAGACTACAGAACGATATCCCTACTGTCACACACTTCAAAGATCATTATGAGGATTCTTAATAAAAGGTCGAAGAAATGCTAGGGGAAGATCAATTCGGCTTCAGAAAATGATGAGGAACCAGAGATGCTATCGGTGTAGTGAGAATCATGTAGAAAGGGCAATAGAGTACAGCCAAGATTGCTGCATATGTTTTGTCGACTGGCAGAAGGCCTTTGATAGAGTAAATTCAGTACTGCTGATGAGGATATTAAAGGATATAAATGTATACTGGAAAGACAGGAGACTGATCAGGAATCTATATGTGAATCAAGTTGTAAAGGTCAGGTTGGAGAATGCAGACACCAGCGGAGTATATATCGGTAGAGGAGTAAGACAGGGCTGCTGTCTTTCGCCGATTCTATTCAATATATATGGAGAAAGGCTAATGCAGGAAGCATTAGAAGGCATGGGAGATTTCAAAATCAGAGGAAGGATTATAAGAACAGTGAAATACGTGGATGATCAAGTACTTCTAGCAAGAAAGGAAAAGGAACTCCAGAAAATGATTAATAGACTAGTGATAACAGGTAGAAAATACGGTATGGAAATGAATACAGAAAAATCCATGGTCATGTGAATATCAATGAAAGAAGAAAATTTGAACATAAGTATTGGAGGAAAGCCAATAGACAAGTTTCAGATTATAAATACCTTGGAAGCTTCATAACGAGATAAGCAAAATGTACCGATGAAATCAGGACTAGAATAACAAAAGCAAAAGCCGCTTTCAGAAAAAGAAACTCCTACTAACGGGAAATATAAAGCAGGAAATCCGCAAGAGGTTGATAAAATGCTATGTATGGAGTATAGCTTTGTATGGAGCAGAAACATGGATGCTAAGGAAAAATGATATTAAATACTTGGAAAGTTTTGAAATGTGAACATGGAGAAGAATGCTGAAGATAAAATGGACAGATAGGGTGAAAAATGAGGAAGTACTACGAAGAATAGGAGAGAAGCGAACGATTATACAGACTATCAGAAAGAGGAAGGTGAACTGGATTGGGCATTACCTGAGGAGAGAGTGTATGATTAAAGAAGTGCTAGAAGGAAAACTGGATAGAAAAAGAGAGGTCGGAAAAGGTTTCAGCTGGTAGACGACTTGAAAGGGAAAGAGAGCTATCAAGACTTGAAGAAAACTGCGGAAAATAAGACTATATGGAGAACCAAGTTTAACCATGAATAATCATGGACCTGCCAACGGACAGACTACCTATGATGATGCATTGAGGCAAAGTACACACATAGTCAAAACTGGATAAAAATGGAATGAATGTTAATTTATTGCATTTTTTGTTGAGCATGCATGCAGGATAAATCATTTGATGTCTGATTGTGAACCAAGGAATGATAATTCATGTATTGGTTATGGTAATTTTAAGGTGATTTATATCCTTGGTTTTCAAATTAAAACTAATCAAAGTTTCATTATTCAAAAATTAGGCTTTTAAATGGCAACTTTTGCTGTGTAAATCAGTTCTTTAAATAAGTGGTAATTGTAAATCCTTAAATTTTCTACCGCAATAATCTTAACTATTACTACCTTTAATCAAAATTGGCAATTAAAAATGGTAATTTTGTACCTAATATGCAGCTTGCCAATAAGAATGTGTATTTTACAGGTGATTTGAAGATTCATGGCAATGTTTTCATCAATGCAAGCCTGAGCTGTGGAGATTTGAGAAATGCTGATGCTGTATACTCTTTAGAAAAGCTAATTAAGCATGGAGTTAAGCTGGAAAATCCAAATTTTCTGGGTTCCCCTTTGACTCTTCTGGGAACAGTAGAGGTATATTACAGCAAAATTATGTCTCTTAAAATATTTATAAACTGTAGTTAATTGTGTAAATTTTTTTCAGGTTGAAAATTTGTATGCTGAAGAAATTAATGGAATTGTTCCAGAGTCATGGGTAATAGCAAATTCGGAGAATGTACAAACAATTTCTGCTCTGAAGACTTTTGAGGAGGGTGTACTTGTTGTAGATTCTATTAAGTTAGGTTTAATAAATGGTCTGAACTTAACTAAGCTGGACAATGATGTTTTAAAGATACACGGTGATCAAGTTATTGAAGGAACAGTTATATTTAACCACATAAAGGCTCCTAGGTATTTATCATAGTGTGCATTATTTTAAATACAATTATTGGTCTCTGTATAAGATATCTTTATTTAAAATTTTTAATGACTGAATATTTATTATGAAAGTATTTTTATACTTTTTGTCAAGTAAAAATATCTCCTTGTTGAACATTATTTAATGAAAGACCTATATTTTGAGATAATTGAAATCATTTTCTCCTTTTAAAAGAGCATGTTATATTGAAAATTGCTAATAATTGATATTTTCTGAACATGAAAGGAAATATCCTTTACATGTAACTAAATAGCCAATTGTAGTTTAAAGAAAGTAATTATTAGATAGCAACATAAAATTAAACAGTTATAAAATAACTAAGGCTAACTTGTATATAGGTACCTCAATTTCTGTTCATATAATTTTAGTATTTTTTCTTTCTATCAATGAAAGCATCCAGGATATGCAATTCTTTTCACTCAAGATAATAAGAAAGTGAATATATTGTGCATAACTTTCGTACTTTGAGGTGAGCTCTTCAATTTTACCTAATTCAGACTTACTGAAAGATATTTTCTTCTTCAGTTTTTTGACCGAAGACTGCCTATTTGGCGACTACAATTGTGATGACTTAATGCTAACAAAAGAGAAGCAGAATGTTACTGGGCTGAATGTATTCAAGCATAATGTCTCTGTAAAGGGTAATCTTTCTGTTGGAGACCTCAAAGTTGAAGGATTAGTGGCAGGATATGATCTGGACCATATCATTAAAGACACACTTTTTGATGATGGTAAGATTCCACCCTTGAATATATGATTACTCTATACCCGAGGTTGTCAGCCTTTTTACATTCAAAGGTCACCTGCCAGAACATAATGCATCCACAGACTAATAGCATTTCTGTAATGGAGATCTTTTAGAGCTTTCGATTATTAATCTGTTTGGATCACTGATTCAGTCCCACTTTAATTACTGTTACTTTTATTTGGTTTTTTAATCACTAATTTTGACCATCTGCAGCATCTTCGTGGACCATCTCTGTTTTATGCCTATTTTATCTGAAAATATAATCAATAACAGTTCTGGAGGTTCACATTGCCTTTAACATTTTAAATAATGTCCCACACAGAGTAACTTACTTGAATATAATTGCAATATAAGATAAGGTGATTAACATAACCATCCTAGTATGGTTGTCAGTACGTTTCATTTGTCACCATATGTTACAGGCAATTCATTATGTACTATTTAAAATTCCACAGGCTTAAAAACATTCTAATGTGCTATATTTAATTTTAAAAACCTAAATTGTAACTGTGTAGCTATTCTCTTTCTGATTTATTGCGACACTCATTCGACAAATATTTTCCCAGAAGATTTCTAAGGAATTTATGAAAAAGTGCATGTCATTTTCAAAATTAGATTAGTTTGTGAAATAAACTTGACTTGGTATTGATGTAGTGGTTTAATTTAGTTGTACTGGTAAATTTAATTTGATCTTTTTTATTTTGTTGCAGGGAATGTACGATATGTGGAAGCATCAAAAATATTTAAAGGGCAGTTGAAGTTTGACAACGTAGAAGTTCATGGAGAAATTGGTTCACTTGACATGAATGGTCTCCTAGCTTTGCTGTATGCAAAACAGTATACAGTTTTAGAAGGATCAACTTTCATAAATCAACCAACAAAAATTGAGAACTTCTATTTCACTGGTAGGTATTGATGGATTCCTCGACAAGTTGAATAGTATAAGTTCAAATGCATTTATAGAGTTGATTTCTTCCAAGTTAATCTTAACAATAATTTATGGCAACCAAATGAGTCAAAAATCTTAATTTTTAAATGTTTTTAAAATTAGTATTTCCAAACTTTTCCACATCATTCTTACTGCAGTTTTTATTATGCCATTTGAGATGAAGTATGGTGCTTGATATACATTTACATGATTTCCATTGCTTGCTCAATAGGATGGCTAGATGGTATTCATAATGAAGAGTTTGGCTCCTCTTGGCTTCTCAATACTGGTAATCAAATTATAAAGGGCAACCAAGTATTTTCAAAGATTATAGCAGAAGGGAATATTGCATTGTTATCTGGTGAAGTCAATGGATGGAATCTGGAAGAGTTGATGAATGACATAGTGATGATAAATGAAGATTGCTCATTGGGTTCTGTAAGATTTGGTAAGGATATCAGGTTAAATATAGATAAATGTCAGCTTTTGATTCAATTTCTTAATTTTCCCAAGTCCAAACAGTTTTTCACTGGTTAGTATTTAGTTTATTTTTCAATCATTTTTCAGATGAAGTAGCCTCATTAGGACCTGTGATCCTAAATGGAAAGCTTAATAATCTTAACATATCTACAGATATAGCATTTGCAGAAGCAGGGAAAGATATATATGTTCATGGTCAGAAAATAATAAAGTCTGATTTTATTGTGGATGGAAATTTAATTGTCAAAGACATGGAATATAACATAAATTTTGAGAAAATGTGTGAGTTTTTCCTGAGTGATAAGACATCTTCCTTGAATTTACTGGTTGAAGGTAATATACTCTTTAGACAGTTCATTTAATTAAATTGACTTTTCATGGGGAGTTTCTTTTTTTAATTTCCTTTATAATTTAGGGAGTGTGAATATGGTAGAAGAGCCAACCATTGTGGAATCTTTAAACAATTACAATTTGGAGAGAATTTATTCTAATGTCTGGATGAATGGCAGAGATACAGAAATAAATGGACATAAGGAATTTACTGCTTTGAATTTTCAGGGAGGAGTTGAGGTGAAAGTGAGTATAAAATAGTTGCATTCATTGGATTGGTGAGCATTCAAAAATTGGGATGCTTTAGCTTTTGAAACAAAATTTGTGGTATAAGAGATTGACTTATTTTACTAATAGTAACTTTTTAATTAGTAGTTAGTTAGCAATGAGTAAATTTTTGTTGGAATCAATCATAATGATACTATCATGATCAACATTCAGGAGAAATTGAGCTATGAATATAAATAGTATTAACAGATTAGGGACTAAGCACTGATATATCGGTGTTAGGGTATCATCTTTTTCTGCCACCTATTGTGATGGCATGGTATTTACTGCTTCTGTCCTTTTTTGCTAGCTGCTTACACACAGTTTGAAGTTCTGTTCTGACATTTTGTTATATAATTCAGTCCCTAATTGTTACAATTATTTTTAAATTTCCTTAAAATTTCTATTGATACTTCGGGAATTATATAAAGTAATTTTATATAAAATATTATTGAAATATTGTTCATTGATAAACAAACAATTTATGAGGTTTTGAGTGAAATAGAATGAATTTTGATTAGTGTCCTTATTACATATTGTCAATTTTATTTTAGTTCACTTTGGAGTACATCTTGATGTGTTAACCTTTTGGATTGTAGTCTACCAGGTTTAAAACACTTTTCAACAAAGCTGATTTTAATGAAAAAGATAATTTTTGATTAGGTATATAAAACATTTATATGGAATATTCTTAAAGTTCATGATAATTTTCCATTCTTCTCTTTATTTCCAGTAATCATAATTGACTTTTAAAAATATTTAATATAGAATCACACCACTCTGACATTACAGTTGATGATTCATATTCCATATTTACTGCTCCTATAAAGTTCCATAAAACATACAATAGTTTTGGTAATAATCTTGCTTTCTTAGCTACTTCAACACCAATTGTCTTGCAATACAGACAATATATTTCAGTGTGCATGTATGTGTGTGTGTACACACACATGCACACACACATACATATATATTCTTATACCCCGTGTGGGCAGCAACTTCATGCAGTAAATTGGCCAAACTGAAGCCATGTAGAAAACCACAGTGCCACTGCTGCCAATCCTTTTAAATTAGACAACAAGGGATCTATAAAAATAGATATAGTTTTGATCTATAGTGGATTTTGGCTTTCTTTCCTATCTCATTCTAAAACAGTTTAATAGAAGGAATAACGTGAAAATTTAACAAACAAATCTGGAAACAGGAAATGTGACAGGTAAGATTAAGTTCATACAGTCATTCTACATTCTATGGGTTTTAAATTATTACATTGTTAACTGTACATACTATAATCATTAACTAAATAAAATTGTGAAATGTGAAATATTTGGAGAGGATGGAATTATAACTGTATAGAAGTAATTAGGTGTTCTATATGTATAATTAAGCAGGCCGGGTTAGACTGGTAGGCAGTGCGCCTGCCTTCTAATCCAAAGGTCGCGGGTTTGAATCCCACTTCGGGCATGGATGTTGTGATATATGTTGGTTTTCTCTAAGAGAATTTGACGGTGCAAAATAACCTTAGCTGTTGATGCACCTAAAAACCTAATTACTTCTACGTATAATTAATGTATGTATAACCTGGATTAACAATAATCTAAGAAATCCTGATTTTCCCCTTAATTCACTCAAAAAGCGAGAATCTGGTGCAAGGAAGGTACCCTTCAATTTTTGATTTTAAGGGCACAGAAGTGTTACCCATGTATAACGCGCACCCCTACTTTATGGCCTGAAAATTTGGTCTTCAAACTGCGTGTTATACATGAGTATATATGGTATGCTAAATCTAGACTTGAGAAACAATGAATTACATTATATGCTTACATACCAACATAATTTTGTAAGGCTTAGAACTCTTTCACTTTCTGTTAACAATAATCTTCACTTGCTCAAACTGATTAAACATTTTTAGCTGCCATTCTGCACATTTTTAGGTTGCTTTCATCAAGGAAAAAGTGTTAACTTTTATATTCCTAGGAATGTCAATATTTTTAATACGCACTCTCTCCACTCACCATGAACGAGGAAAACAAACCACAGATAGCTAGTTAATTGCATTTGTAGACATGAAAATCACCTATAAGGTCACATTTTTTTAAATTCTCTAGGGCTATATTGATGGAATTGATCTTGAATGGCTGTCACAAAATTATCTCAGTAAGACCAAGAACCAAACCATACAAGAAAAGGTAATATTTCAAGATGGTGTAGTTTTTGAGCGCTCCCTCACAGCTCCAAGTGCAACTGTTGCTTGGGAGATCTGTGGATTTAGGTTGGACTTTTTGGAACAACGAGTTCTTCTAAATGGACCAAATCAGACTTTCATGGGTATCCCCACTTTTGAAGAGTTAATTACTGAAGGTAAATTATTTTCTGTTTCAAAGTGATATTTTTAATTAATATAGGAATAATTAACTTTAGAAATCTTAAAGAAAATCTTTCTTTAGATTGAAAACAAAAGTTGAATTCAAGTAATATTTCATTAACCAGTAGGCAGAAAAAATAATCAAAAATTTGCAGCAATTTAAAGATAAAATTTTCATGAATGAATTTTAGATTTTTGCATATCAAATTTGTATCAAAATATATAAAGACTGAGAAAATTAACAATGCTACTTATCATTCACATTTTCAAATTGATGTTAAGTAATCACCACACAAATATTGTTAGTGGTTGATCATAAGTTGGGCTATTTCTATCATAAAATTCTAGAAAATAACCAGTGATATTAACTACTGAATTTTTTAATTACATCAAAGGAAACTTGGATGTTGAGGGATTAGTGAATGGATACGAGATGGATGATATGTTACGGTGGGACAAAAAAATGAATGTTTTGAGAGGAAAAATAGAGGTCCAAAGTGTTCACACAAAGGAATTGAGACTTGGCCCTTATGCAAGATTGCAGGGAGTTGATATACCCTTGTGGCAGAAGCTTGCAGTGAAGGCTGATGATCCTGAAAGTATTTATAGCATTAAAGGAACAAAAACTTTTATAGATGCAGTATTTAAGGATGGCATCTCGTAAGTAGTCTATTATGTAATTTGGCAATGTGTTCAAAATTTCGGAGAGAAAAATTTTAACGTTTGAATTATATGAAAGTACTTTTTTCTCTTAACATCCATAGCAGTATTCTGGCATGTTTTTCCATCAGTGGCATACCCAGGATTTTGGTTTACAACAAAAGAGCAAAATAATATGCTTAGTAACTGAGCTCCTTTAGGCCAAAAATTTTCTTAAGATTGAAAACAATTACAATATAAATTTGTCATGGTCACCTCAAACATTTAAATTGGGTTTTTTATCTTTGGGAGAGAATGAATATTAATTTTCATTATGTAAGTTGGACAAAAGGGATACCAAATAAATATCAAATACAGCATTAAATTTGGTATAGGTACTGGAATAATTTTCAATATTCAATTAAATATTTAATTTCACTTACACTTTCTAATGGCTTTTCAGTTTATTGAATAAAGAACAAGAAAAATAAGTTCATTTTATTATACTACGTGGCAATATTTGGGCAGCCATGAAATTATAAATTTACAGCACAAAAACCTAGTAAAAAGTTTGATTGATTAGAAATGCTTTACAATACTTGAGAACCTGAGATATTTTTAAAAAATTATTGTTTTCAGTGTGGAAGGTGAAGTGGATGGTCTGAAGTTTGACCAAGACAATATAATGCTTTTATCTGAAAATCAAATAGTCACTGGTAAGAAGACATTTATCCATGGAAATGCTGATAAAGAAAAGCATGCTTTAATTGTGGATAAACTTGAAGTGGAAGGACTGCTGAATGATGTGGATGTTTCAGATTTCATAAAAAGACTTGTAAGTATCAATGACTGTGAATTCTTTAAGGAAAATAAGTACAATTCAAAATGTTTTTTTTAACTTGCAGGCATATAAAAATGAAGACATTATTTTCACTGACCACAAGAAATTTACTTCACCTATGACTGCTGAGTATGTAACTATTAATGGTCTGTACCATGGTGTGAACTTATCTAAAATTGACCTGGATGAAGTTCCTAAGGCTTATGAAGAAATATTTGAGCAGTACAATAATCTGCTTTCAATTTCAGATTATTTTCAGCTAAGTCTATCCCGTGAGTAACGAGAAAAAATGTGGGCTTCAAGTAAAGATTTGGGTTCTTATGCCTAATACTATTTGCCATCTTAATTTTAGGAAGAGCTGCATATGTAAGTCACTATGAGTCTGTACAGGAATTTAAGGATACTGAGTTAGTTTTGCTAATCTCCTCACATGGAAATGACATGCCTGATTTGGCAGTCATAAACCATAAAAATACAATTCAAGCTGTCATGGACATTTATGAATGGAATCCATATAATAAAACTTTTGAATATGGTAATATAATTTCCATTTTGATTTATGAATATTTTAAATCCAAACGTCACTTCAATCAAGTTATACTTTATAGGTAACATTGGGGTCAACTTATCAAGATTGGCATATGCTGCCCCATTACACTGGACAGATCCTCATTTCTTGTACATTGAAATCTTTAACGAAGCTGAAAATAAAGCTCTAGATGCAGATGGTTGTGAAAGTCAAAGAGTGCAAGGTAGTAGTTTGAAGTGAAAATCCTATTTTTTTCAGATGGCAAATACTCAAGGAACAAATATTTGTAACCCTCAAATTATTTTCATGTGGTTAATGTACTTGATATCTAAAAAGCCTCTTAAATCCGGAATTTGTGGTGTGAGAAAGTTGCAGATTTTTGGAATTTCCTTGATTTCAGAAGTTGAATAGGGGTTATTTTTGGAAAGCCTAGAAACATTTTTACCTAGCAAATAACATGGTGTTGAATGTTATTGTACAAGGAAATGTAAAGAATAATTTAGGTTTATCACTCATACAATTTGTCCCCTTTTCATTTACCAAATTGGCAAGTGTTGGACAGAGGATTTAACATTACATTGATAGAGAAGTGGCAGGTAGGCTTCCTGTGATTAAGTTTTTAAAAAGTAGATGACTATCATTATAAAATAGTTTTAGGCAGTGATTATAAAATAGCCGGTTCTTGGGTGGAGCAAATTTAAAGAATTCTGGATTTGAGAGGTTTAAACTTAAGATTTAAGAAATGGTTGGCATGGATGTCACTTCTATCTCAGTACAATTTTTCATGACCCTTATTTAATAATGGAAATGTAACGATGCTTTTATATTTTAGACTGTTCCACCAGTGGATATTTCTTTGATCACAAATTCATTCACGAGTTGCATGGGATTGTAACTAATAGGACAACTACCATTGCTCAAGTAATCCTGCCGCACCAGATATATTGCTATTTCCTGGCTCAAAGGCTTGGACAAGCTTCTCCCATCTTGTGTAAAAGAGAATCTGATGATCAAATGATCGTATTTCAAGAAATTCCAACATACAAAGTTATTGAGGTATTTCAATAAAATAGTTAATAATACATATTTAAAAATTTGGTAATAGAAAGAAGAAAGCTATCTGCAAATTTTTCAAGTTCATTTTTATTTTCATGAAAATTTTTATCATTTTAATTAATAATAATTTTGCTGAAACTACTTAAATTTTGTTGACTACACAATGAAAATCTGAACACTAACTGAAAAAGATTCTTATCTTTAAAGATATCCTCATAAATCATTGGCTTCAGTTGAGATTGTTTTTAATTCCATGTGGCACAGTATCTTACAAGGGGAGGGCCGCTTATTGGAATCTCAGATTTTGATGAAACTTAGTAAATGGATAGTAGTAGAGACAAGATTTACGAATCATCCCCTTTTGGGCATAGACAGTTAATAGTTTAGCCAGAAAATGAACTTTTTACTTTGGGGTTCTTTTAAAGCCTATCATGAACAACTTGTAACTCTCAGTAGATGTAGCGTAGTGGTTTGAATCCAGAGCTCAACACCTACCCAATTTTATTTTTTCTTGTATATAACTTTATGAAAACTTCACACTGACTCCTTTTCTCTCGATATTTTGTGTTTGAACAAATTGTGAATTTATTCCGATTACCACCAGCTTCACCTTCACTTCCTAAAAATTACTGTATTGTATTGCCACTCATGTGTGTAAATATCTATTGAAAACTTTTTAGCCATTACCGATGAAGATGGCGAAACTTTCTCTGGCGACGACAATTGCTCCAAACTAAACCTTTTCAACTGTTCGTCCATGCGACACATGAGCGGCAATACGATACATTGTAATTTTTAGGAAGTGAAGGTGAAGCTGGTGGTAATCGGAATAAATTCACAATTTGTTCAAACAAAAAATATCGAGAGAAAGGGAGTTGGTGTGAAGTTTTCGTAAAGTTATAGAAAAGAAAAAATAAAATCGGGTAGGTGAAAAGAAAATGACGAGCTCGGGATTCAAACCCTATGCATAGCGCTTTTCAAGCCAGGACGATAACCACTACGCTACATCTACTGAGAGTTACAAGTTGTTCATGATAGGCTTTAAAAGAACCCCAAAGTAAAAAGTTCATTTTCTGGCTAAACTATTAACTGTCTATGCCCAAAAGGGGATGATTCGTAAATCTCATCTCGACTACTATCCAATTACCAAGTTTTGTCAAAATCTGAGATTCCAATAATTGGCCCTCCCCTTGTTAGTATCCTTAATACTTCAAGATTAATAAGATAATGCAATTTTTTACAAGTCCAATAAAATATTTGATAATATGCGTTCTTGATAATCGTCAACAATTCAATTTTAACATAGAAAATTTCATTGCTGTTGAAAAGTGTAACTATATGCTGATGCAAAGTAGTATTCTAATGGAAAAATCACTAATTGGGTAAATTTATTAATAGTTCTCAAGTTTTTTTATAACTTTCTTAAATGCTGCTGAATAATTATGGCCTTCGGTAATTACAAACTAGACATTTTAAAGACAATTTCAGATTGTAAAACCTTGTAAATCCTTTTTAAATTGCAGGCATCAGTGGGATTGAATGAAAACTCTCCATACATAGCTGTTGTGAAGGAGAGCATTATGCAGTCCCGGGAATATGACTTCAATGTAGATATATGGATATTCTCTAATGAAAAAGGAAACTTTGTTCACTTGCAGAATATTTCTGTTGAGGGTGCTAGGAGTGTGTCATCTATTGAACATAAAGGCATTTCATACCTGGCATTTGCTTCAGGAAATGTTCCTGGAGCCATTCATGGGTTTCTGAAAATCTACAGGTAATTATTGGAAAATGAAGTAATTTGAGGACTGTGCAGAAATTACTAATACAAGTTCACATTTATTTAAAATATCACTGAGAATCTGTAATTAACAGTACTTCATGTGACAGCATTAAGGTTCAAAGAAAAATTACATCATAGTTAGTAAACTAATAGTCTTCGGCCATTAAGTTTCATGTGATGAGACCTAAACAGAAAAATAATTTAATAAATCAAAGATTTTCTCAATTTGTACAACACTGTCTCTTTGAAACTACTTACAGGTTAAATCCTGAATATGGGCAGTTTGTGGAATGGATTGATCTGGATGTAGTCTTGCCATGGAGTGTGAAATTTTCTATATTGCCTACAGATGAATTAGTACTGTATGTTTCCTCTGAAAACCCAGAAAAATCACTGATGGTGTTTATTTACAAGGGTGTCTCTGGTTTCAAGGAACTAACTCATACCTCCCTTGCACCTATTAGGTCAAGTATCAGCATTTTTGCCGGAGAGATTTGTAATTTTATAGCTGTAAGTGGTAATGGAAGAAGTCAAATTTTTAAGCCAGCCTTCAAAGGACTCTAATTTACAAGTAATCTTCATTTGTTGTTTTTAGAGAAAGGTTAATTATTTATGGTTACAACTTGTTAATAAAATGCATGTTTTCTGAAAAAAATTGTTTCCCATTCTTTACAGCTTTTAAATCAAACTAAAAAGCTTGGTCTTTCTGTGGGTACGAGAATGTTTTGGTTAAATTTTGGTCACCACAAAATGATCTTTGCATATTAATATAAAAGATGCCCCTTAGACCCTATCGTCAAAGGATGGAAAGATTCTAATGAAGTATTTCAGATGAAGGTTTTAAACAAATCATTGTGCAGTTTAAAACTGTGATGGTGGAAAGACGAGACTTACTGCAAAGGAAAAGTTTGAAATTGGCAATTGCAATACAAAAACAAAATAACTTTGCTTTACCAGGCAAAAACTAACTACATTCTCAAGGAAACGATACATTTACTGTGAAATTGGTTTTCAATCCTCTTTTCATTACATACTTTATAAGAACAAATTGAAAGCCTTCATACTTAAATGTGGACAATAGAGGAAAAAATTCAAAGCTATGAACAATATACTACTCAGAAGTAAACATGAAAAGTAGGTACGTCTTTTTCCTGGATACTGACTACCAAATATCAAGCCTTTGTGGTAAATAAGCATTATTGTTTCTGAAGGATATCCTATACGTGGGCATCACAAACAAAAAGCAGCTGTCCTTAGTGATGACTTAATACACATTTAACACTTGGCAAAGTAAGATGATTGAAATGTGGCATTTCAGCAACACATGCAGGAAGAATAGATGGCCTTTTTGAATTGTTAAATTTACTTTCACTTCAGTGATAAAGGTATGGTTAATATGTTTAGCTCCCATTAATAGGTTCATGGGTTTAAATCCTTCAGACGGTCTGATCTAGTGCATCTCTTATCTTTGATGTTCTCATTGTAAGAGGCTGTTAAGTGATATCTATAAGATACTTAAATATTAAACTATGAAACAATAGAGTACTTGATCCAAACCCTAAACATAGACAACAAATGTGTCTTTAAGAATTAAAATACTCTACAGAAGTATCTAGCATATATAACATTTCCTATTTCAAGTAACAGATAATTCGGAAATGAAAGATTTTGTAAAAACTTCTAATTTGGACAGTAAAGTAATTTGTAATCTCATTACTTCAGCCTAAGATATTAAATATGTCATTATGCACCATTTAGGAATCCTACATCTAGTCATAGTGACAAAATTTTCACTGAGTAATTACATTCAAATATTTACAAAATCACTTTCCTGTTAATTCTAAAATATCAAATCATTTTATAAAAATTATTTCTGTTGAATTCTAATAATCTAGACGATCAACAAACTTTTAAGGAAAATTCGCTAATATTTGGCCAATGACCCAGTCTAAAGTTTTTACGTGATAATTTTGTTCAATGAATTTTAGCATCTGAAATAAATTTACATAGGAATTATTACAATATAAAAGGACGTCAAAAGCTAAACGAAATTCTATAGGCATACTGCTGGAAATAATGAAAATCGAAATATTCCATGGAAATGTTTATTTTTCATGGAATAAATACATTTAATCTTGGCTAGCATCTACATTTTCAGTTTGAAGACCCTTAAATGTGGCAACAGGAACGAAGGTCACCAATGTGTAGAGTTTGTTGGGAGAGTCCTCATCATCATTTCTTCTTCTAGAAAGTCTTACACGCATGCGGAAAGGCACATTCCTGCAGAGATACAAAGTATCACAGCAAAATCTCCAAAGGTGCTACGAAGATACAACTACAAAAATTACACCAATACAATACATGAAAACGTAACCAAACTACTGTTTCGCAATAGAATTAAACGTTCAGGTGCAAAAATGGCATACCGGAACCACCGTAAAGTGCCGAAAATTTTAAAAAACGAATGCTAGGATGGCAACGATTGTGACATTGATGTCTGATTCACCTAAAACCGTTAAGTACTTTCCTGCCTAACTCAACTTCTATACCAAAAATATTTTCTTAAATACTCATTTCATATTACAGCATATTCAACTTAAATTAACTGAGTTGAGCAGTTACTTGCCATCTTTCAAGTAACTGCAGGCGACAGTTAAAACATGGTTTTAATTACAAAAATACCCATGGGCGCCACGATAAAATCAACAAAGCCAATAAGACAACTACCTCCATTAAAATATTCAGCCTAAGTGGATAATGCTATAAGTTTTGGCGTCGACACAAAAAACTCGCGGCAGGAGCACTTTAAAATCCAATAGTTGCAAGGAAACTAAAGCCTTCCATCAAAATGATACTGTACTTATAAATTTAAAAACCGAACAATTAAAAATACTATACCTTATTCCCTTTGACCAGACTTGCTTGTTTAGTCTTGTATCAACTCGAACATCAGGTGTACCCATTTGTTTCACAGCAAACTTTCTTATTTCTTTGATAGCTCGCGGAGCTCGCTTCTTAAAGCCTACACCATGCAATCTCTTGTGGAGATTGATAGTATATTCTCTAGTAACGACTTCATTTATGGCAGATTTGCCTTTCTTATCACCTTTTGGCTTTGCCATCTGTAAAGGGGAAAAATTAGTGACATTCAGCATCTAAATAAAGAACATGCTGCCAATACAATACAGCAGTAATACCAAATAGTTTTTCATCAATAAAATGCGTAAACTAAACTTGTGTGGTTTGATAATTAACTCATATTTAAGCTTTCTAAATTCTTACTTAAATTCGTGTTAATCATACGAAAATCACAAAGGATGATCGAAGATTTTAACCTAATACTTACTTTTCTTACACACGTCTTCAACAGCGCACCCGGAAGAAACTGCTACCGTGGCGACATCTAAGATGCGGAAGTTATGTATTCTGATGTATTCAATTGTCTACATAGCAGTAACGAGCGGAGGGTGAATTATTTCGTGTGGTTAATTTTATAACAGTTGTTGTTTAATATTGCCAACAAATTTACATTCATAATATAACTGCTCTAACAGTAATTTTAAATTAAATAAATCCTGTAAGATTGAATATCATGAAGTAGTAAATAAGTCAACCCTTTAAAGTAAGTTCTAAATCTAGCATCATTAATGTCATTTTTGTGCACTTTTTCTTTCTGAACCTATTAGAAAAACAAGCAATAACCTTGGAGTTGGTATTTAAATTTTTTACTATCCTTTAAAAGGTATAACGGTTTATCACTTGCTATTACATAACCCCTGCATAGCAAGTAATCAATACATTTGCATTCTAGTATTCACCCACTGACTATACCTGCAATGGGAAGGGTTTTATGTCATTTTTATATTTGATGAATTTTAAAGTGACTGCTTGTTTTGGTTGTGAAATAAGATTTTGCAACAGGTTAATTTTAGTTTGAACATCAGAATCACTTATGCATCATGCTTGCTGACTTTGATATTGTAAATGTAGTACGATTTTAGTTGGCAGAGTACTTTTGAAGATGAGTAATTTTATAACATGCAGTTTAATTGCTGATTGTAAAACTAACAATATTCTATAAACATCAAAGTATAAATTTTTTACCATTTTCAGTATTTATAGCCAAATTATTTATTTTCAAGATAATCTATTTTAATACTTTAATTACCACATCTATTATTTTAAGATTAAAATGAGCTTTGAAATAGCTGCTGTTGGTGATATTTTTTTAAAAGTACCGCTTTCTGCTGATCCATGCAAGACCCTCACTTGTGTAAAGGAATGTATGTATGTATGAATAATAGTAAAAGTGAACATGCTAGTAGTTAATCAAAGAAATGCAGCAGTTTTGAGGTATGATGCATTAGCTTATAGAGCAAGAATAATTCTTATCTGAAATTGTTTATTATGAATGAATAAGGCGAAGCAAAGCTCTGTGTTTACAGCACCTTCTCTTCCTTGTAATTAGTTTGAAAGGGATTATGTAAAAATACAATAAGGAACGCATGCTTCATGTGTTTATTTCTTTAATGTAAGAACAGAAATAAGTAGAATGAGGCTGCACTAAAGATAATAAATTTCAAAAGTCCTATCTGTAAAAAGCACTTATATGAATAAAATTTCAAACTGGAATACAATACATATATATTGTTCGGCTCTTACTGGAGATAACAGATTTTTTAAATGCATAATTTTCTAAGATTTTATGTAGCTTATTTCATTGGCAACAGAACTGATAATTTACACTATTTGTAAGTAAGAAATTCTAGAAACTAAAGAGCTTAAAAACCTAATTCTTCAATTTATCGATTATACTTGATCATCCAATGCTGATGCCTTTGAGTTAAGTACATTAAGGACAGCTATCTGGCATTAATTGACAATACATAATATACCAATCACGCTGTTCCCTTACGGGGTAAGCAAGCTAAGTGCCTCTACCATTCACAATACTTCTCCACACCTTTCTATCCTTACATCTTTCGCTTCAAACACAGCCATGCGTCGTTTCATTCCTTAAACTTCTGATCTCTTTTCTTGAGTCTCCTCCACCACATTCAGCCAGCTTTTTCTGGGTCTTCCTCTCCCTTTTGATCTGCATACTCTACCATCATATATCAATTTAGTCACCCATTTCTCATCCATTCTCTCCACATGCCCAAACCATCGCAGCACACCCCTTTCATACTGACCTCTTAAAGTTTCTTTCATTCCACATTCATTCATAACCCAAGTATTCCTGACTCTGTCTCTCCTGGTTTTCCCACACATGCTCAACTGCATTCACCTTACTCGTGTTTCTCCTGACACACCCATGTTTCACTACCATACAACAAGGTGGGTACAAGCACACTTCTATACACAGCCATTTTTGCTTCCTTGACAATTTATTTATATATTTTTCTTAGTTCTAATTTTAATATAATTAATAATTATAGCACTTAATAAAAAGAAAAAATATAACAAGTTGATACATAAATTATCATTTACTGATTTTCTTAGCACAGTTAATATATTTGGTTATGTATGTGCTTTATATAAAGAATTAAAGCAGTTTAAATTGGAATATAAAGAAACTGGTAAAAAGTCGCTTTGTAATTCTGTTGAGTGTTTATTTTTATTGGGAACTCAAAATCCAGCTATTACTTTGGATAGTTATTTTATGAATAAATTCCGTGAATTGTTTTAATCTCCAGATGACCACTAAATTATCTTGAATTTATTGACATTGTTTTTCTTGAAGGTAAAATTTTCAAAATTGTTATAATCATTCATAATTTAAAAGAAATTAAATATTTTGATACATATGTTTTGTGGTATAAGAGCTTCACCTAACCAACTACTACAGTTAAAAATGGAGTTGATAAAATTATACAGTTCTTTTTAAAGAAGTCTATTTATTTTTCACAACACTGAAGTT
The DNA here is from genome assembly GCA_036926305.1 of Uropetala carovei. NCBI lineage: Eukaryota > Metazoa > Arthropoda > Insecta > Odonata > Petaluridae > Uropetala > Uropetala carovei. Next base: position 2,739,215 of record JAXCHB010000318.1, on the reverse strand, counting down.
ATATTTTCCTTGATGGATGTATATTTTCTCTGTACAATTTCTTTGATAATTTGAAATTTAAAATACAAAGGCTCAATTGAGTTATTATCGCTGGGATTTTATGGATGATTTGTAATAATGAAAATTTAATATAAACATCATTTAAGGTCAGCCATTTATATTGTATATAATTTGCTATTGAAGGTGTAACTTTATGGAATTGCATAGTACAAAGTAGTGTTGCTTTAGATTTTATTATGTATTGTTTATTCTATCTAGTAACTGCATCATGGTTCGATCTTACAAGCATTTTTTTTACCAGTGATGGATGCTGATTGCTAGGAATTTATTTTATTTTGAAAATATAAAGGATAATGTGCAATTATGGGAAGATAAAATGATTTTGTAATACATTCATATAGATTGAAACTTTGGCAGCTTTCGGTAAATTATGTCTGAAATAAGCTGATGTTTTTATATTCATAACTTCAGGTTGCTGTCACTATACTAAGTAATGAATATTGATCAAATAATGTGGTAGAGTAAATAAGGCATAAAGGGTTTAATGCTTCAAAATCTCATTTATTGATTTCATGGGCATCGGTACTGTAGCTAGGGCAGAGCATCTGCCACAGGCTCAATTTCTATGTAAGGGGGGCAAAAAATCCAAGTAGTAACTAAATAAACTAGTCGATTTTTTGAAGGATGGGAGATGCATATGTAGTTATTTGTCCCAGGTGCTAAAATAGCTAGTTAAAAGTGCTGCTTGGCATAGTTCACATAATTGTTGCATCCGTACGAACTTGATCTGATGAAATAAAACAGTTAAATGTAGAATATTATAAAGTTGGTACAAAAATTTCTCAAATTTTTTTAAAAAGAAATTTGTTTACTTTTACAAAAACTGATTACATGCCAAATGTCTTTCCAAAAATATTTAGGAATACTTTAATCAATAATTTTTAATTTAAATTAATAACTAAAACTATTTGAATGATAATTTAAATACAGTACAACCTCTTTAATCTGTGTTCCTGTAATCTGGGAACTCCTGTGGTTCGGAACAATTCATGGAATTTTTTCCTGATACTGCCACTATGATGGCGTGTTTAAATTAAAAACTCACCAAGTTCTTTCATACACATATAACAAATAAAATCCATCTCAGAATAGGATGGAAAAAACTCAAACCTACTTAAATATGATGTCACCAAAAGTTTAATATTTTCTTTTTTTCTCTCTGCTTCAAATATTTCCTATCCGAATGGATACTTAAGCAAACAAAATATAAACAATGTGATGTGATAAAATTAAAAATAAGATAATTATATTATGAATGAAAATTATGTGGAATTATAGCATAAAACCAAAAATGATTGCATAGATTTTGTTTATGGTTCATTATGGCCAGCTCCCGTGGTCATGAAAATTCAATATTTCTACATAGCCTGTTTTTCAAGGGTACCAGACTAAAGAGGTTGTACTGTATAATGGATGATATAACAAAGGTTAGCATATTATTCCAGAAATTTAATAGCAGCTCATTTATTTATACATATGTATATACATTCAGGATTTCATGGGCATGTAAACTTTGAAAATTTATTAGTTGATAATTGCAAAAGCATTCCATCTTATCCAGTTTATTTTACCACTAATTGGCAGAAAATTCTTACATGCATACATTCTTAACGTGAAGATTATCATTAAAATGTTTATAGATGAAGGAAGTTATATAATAATCATATTATATAATATAATTATAATATAACAATATCATATATTGAAACTTATGATTACTGTTATTTACTGCATTAAATTTGGACTAATTTGATGTTTTCATAGTTCACACTTCAGCTTGCTGGCATAAGACAAGTATAAAATTCATGAACTTTTGTAATGCAAGTAAATCAATATTTGCAACTGTAAAATATCTAATCGTATTTTAATTGAAGTTTTTCCACCTCACCAGCAGGAACAACAATTAATGATGAGTACATACAAATTTTGATGTCAGTGGCAAAATATCTAATCTTGATACATGGAGGAATACAGTTTAATTTCTTTCCTTCCCAGACTGACTAGGTAATAAGAAAACAATACAATTTCACTAAAGTTTTGGATAAAATAAACCAAGCAAGTATAAATATGAAGACATATCTAATTAATTATTGATTTGAAGATTTTTATCTAATGTGAAATGGCATTTATTCGATTAAAAAATTTAATGTTTACATATAAGAGTAAAGAGAGAGATACAAATCTTGAACAAAATTTTGATAGATATTAATCTGAATTATTAGAATAAATTTAAAAACGCAATACATATAATAGAGCAGGGGTTTTCAACTGGTGGCATGCATACCCGTAGGGTATGTCAAGAGTTTGTAATATACTCATCATATTTCTCAGTTATCTTCGACAATATCCATTTTATGCAAGCTTCCAAAATTTTTAAAGTACATGATATGTACCAATTTACCATCAAATTAAATTCACCATCTTAACTTTTTTGTGCATTACTTTATTAATGTACATTATGTTTAAATTAAATTTAATGTTTACTATATCTGGCTATGATCAGGTCCCAAGGTTGCTGGATTAGGGAGGTTCAGCTGTATTAAAGATTATAATTTTTCTTCTTTGTCTTTCGTGCATGACTTTGGAGTCAAATGTTGCAATGCAACAACTAAGACTGTCATCAAACAAAAAATACCAAATCTGTGAATGCTAAAGTTATAAACATGAGATACATCGTAATACAAGTGTCATTCATTTCATTATCACTTAAAATGTATTTGGGGGGTATGGGACCATAAAAACTGCTCTTAAGGGGTATGCAAGTAAACAAAATGTTGAAACCCCCTGTAATAGAGAATTACTAATAGAATTTTAGATGCTGAAATAAAGCAGGAAAGGCAATCGGTTTTCTGAGGAAATGTATAAATTTGAAAAAGCGTATTCCAAGCAAGTTTGGCTCAGCAATGTCATATGTGGGCAAGAATTGATTTGGCCATCTAACATACTCAAAAAATCTCATTAACTTCACAATAATGTAATACATATGTCCTCAGGAGTATTGTAAGTTAACTATGATCTCTGTACTTATATTTTTGAGAAACCTGCAAAAAGTTAAACTTTTTTAAAATTAAAATTTTTACAATTGTATCATTTGTGAGTATTATAAATAATGTTAATCCTTTGCTATTTTTTGTTGAAAGCATCTTTACTTCACTATATACATATATAATAAATTTAAAAGTGGGTTGTAATGGATAAAAATGTAACTTTCATTTTTGAAATTTTTATGGTGTCCATCTTATTGTAACTGAGAATACATTGGCAACTTGCAAATCTTAATTGAAGGTCTTATTTTTTTAATTGTCCTATATGCCGAGTGGTCAGTCTTTTTAAAGAAAATATGTTCTCTTTTTCAAGGAATGTCCTATTTTTTTTACAGATTTTTACTTAAACCAATTTATTTCCATTTTATTTCCCTAAGACAATTTTAATTCATTATATATATTCTCTTTTTTGCCAAAAGAGACCTAGTAGCCCTAGCCATACGAAATTAAGATTTGCTATGTCGAGTTTACCAAACATTTGATCTGATTTTTTATTTTATTTAAATATAGTAATAATGAAATTGGGCGATATAAATATATAAAATTCGTACTAGTTTGCTCTACGAGTAAATTAATTGAAATTGTATTTTAAAATATATGCTTTCGGTTGTATTTCAAGTTGGAAGTAGTTCCATTATTCCTCGATAGAGGGGAGAAAATGTCACATAACAGAAAAACCCGCCGCGAAAATCATTCTACGTTGATCTTACATTAGCATCGGAGCTACAACTCTCAAGAGAAATATCCATATCCGCTCGAAGAAGATGTTCAAAGAGTTTAAATTTTGATAAAGGTATTTTTTTCAGTTCTAATATTTTTCCAAAATCATCATTGAATTGCATAATAGTATTTTAAAAGATTTACTTAAGAAATCTGAAGTACTCCTGTCATTTACTTTAAAAGTATAAGAAGACATTTCGTAAATACAATATTCAAAACTCTTACCAAATTGACGGGATAACTTTTTATCTAATTTATCTAGTTGATGTTAAATTACGAATGGTCAATTATTTCATTTTAAAGAATAAATGTTAGTATAAGAAAACTGAGTTTTCCTTTACAAATAAATAAGATGGCGATATTTTAAAATGTCGAGGAAAATGTTTTTGGCTAAAATGGGTTCACTTTTATTTATTTTATTTTCATTAATTGATCGAATTTTAGTCTTCAGATTATCGATTCATATAATCCACAAAATTAATAAATGCATTTTAAAAATCAGGTCCTCTTACAGGGTTATCGGTGGTTATAAACAAAGTATCGGTAGTTATAAACAAAATGTCGGTAGTTATAAACACATTATTAGCAGTTATAAACAATATCGGGAGTTATAAACACACTAGTGTAATGCCCGTTGAAATATCAACGGGAGAATTATAGATAGATTGATTATTAATATTTGCATTTAAAATAATTATTAGCACACTTTTGCATATGAAATATTTCGTCATATATTACATTTCTAGTGAATATTCTGTTGTCGTTTAGTAAATGCCTTTGGTTTTTATTTTCGGCTATAAAATTCTGTTATTCTTCTCCCACCTTGCCCTCGTCAAAGCTGCATATAAATGTCGGTGTGCAAAGACCGGGAAATAATTATATGTATACATATATAACGTAGGGAAAATAATTAAATTTCGTGCACTTAACATTATGGTTGTTTTAAAATTGTACTCTGTACTTACGAAGAAAGAAAGCTTTAAAAAATATATATATCAAGAAATTCAATAAAAAAATCTGTTTTATAGGATCCGTCTTTTATTTTGAAATTTCCAATTACGTTAATTGTAATTATAGCGATCAAGCTAATGTTTCTTCCCCGGTTGGTAGGAACCGTTCTGATAGCCTCAGTGTTTTTTGGTGAATACCCATAATTATTTGTGCTATGTAAATTAAATCCTGTTTCGTCAAGAAATACAATTCTACCTGATGAAACGGACATAAAGTCACGGGAGTACAACTGTCTTTTTGAAATAATTTCTGGAGTTATTGTTTTCATAACTCTTCTTTTTAAGCGTTTTCGTGTAATACTAATTTTTTTTAGGTTTTCAGATACTGTAGATTGGGAACAGTTCGCTTCACATTCTCTTAATTTTTCCTGTATGCCTCTCTGGGTCAAGGAGCAGTCACTTTGGATTATTTCATATATTTTGTCAGATAAATTCGTCACCTGCTGTACTCTGGGTCCAAGCCTTTTTCTTTTCAAACCAACCTCTTTTGAATCTTCTTCTGCCTCGTGCATTTTTTGCAAGAGTTTGTAAATCACAGACTTAGAAAAACCTAAATGTTTTGCCATTTTAGTTGCAGGCTCACCGTCTCTCCTCATGTTGTGAAATATTTCTATGCTCTCATCAGTAACAGTTGTTCTTCCTTTTTCTTGACTTTACAGCTACCTCATTTAATTCCTTTACGATTGAGTCATCATCGCTAATTACGCACAATTTTCCTTCCATCTTGAGCCGCACTAATTAATGGGTATGGCTGTGTTTATAACTATCGATAATGTGTTTATAACTCCCGATATTGTGTTTACAACTGCTGATAATGTGTTTATAACTACCGATATTTTGTTTATAACTACCGATACTTTGTTTATAACTACCGATAACCCTGTAAAGTGCTTTATTCCAGAACTCTCTCTTTTTTACTTAACATTTTAAGAAATTCTTCCTTCTCCTCTTCATAGCTATTGCAATTTTTCAATTTATTATTTTGTTGCTTCTGTAACCCGTGTATCAAAAATAATCTAAGAAATCATTATGCATTTGCGATTGTTATTTTGATAACCTTTATCATTTTGGTTTATCGTCTGCTAAAGATAAGCAATATTTTCATACGAGGGCTGTCTTTTGAAAAGGAAGGTATCTGGTAACCTTGTTGTAAAGTCATCACTATTTAATATGTATAAATGTATGAAATTGATATCAGATTATTTTCTACTAGATTACAAGTTTCAAGAAGGCGACGTATATTAAAAAAAAATTAAAATTATATCTATAAGGAGAGGCTGTGATATTATTTGTACACATCTATGACTTGTTATGATTTATTTAATAATATATTTCATCCATGGACGCCCGCAGAAATTTTTCAGGGGGGGAGGGGGGCAAAATGTCTACCCATTAGCATTGGTTGCTCACCTCGCAGGGGCTACTTACTCAAATATAGCAAAAAACACGTTTTTAAATTGATTTTTTAAGCAGGACCTGCTTATCGTTTTAGGTGAGTAGTATTGCACGCCTCAGATAAAATGTTTGTTTCTAAAAATCTCCATAAAGTATTACATCTATTGTTATTAGCAACGCAAGTTAGTTGCCACGATAGATATCGAAAGATTCCAAATTACTCGGCGATGTAGGTTTTTTCGTTATAGATAAAAGTAGATTGCCTACATTGGATCAGAACCATTCTTTTCGTTTATATTTGAAATATTCGCTTATTTGTTATTCTTATTCGCACAGTAGAATAGAGGTCTGCTAGGGCCGAAATCTTCGGCCCAAGCCCGGCTCATTCATAAGTGTGTCCAAGCCCGGCCCCAAACTTCACCCCATTTTCGCACCCAGGCCCGGCTCGAGGCCCGAATTATTTTAAACTGACCCAAATTCGTGGACATTGTGTACATTCTTCAGTACAAAGTATCTTTTTATTTTTTAAAATTTACAAAGCATTTCATATGTAAACGCACTTTTAAAAAAATTTCCCTCATTAAATCCATTCTGGTATTTTAGGGATTTATAAAAAGTTTTAATAACACAAAATATATTTCAAACCACAAATATACGAAGAATACAAATGATATCAATTTCTGTCAGTACGGAAGACCAATATACCTGCTACCCAGAGCGAACTGACGACCAATGGCGGATACAAAAGGGAGTGTAATGGGATAAGATGTAAGGGTACGGAATGAAGTTTTGGGTGTAAAACTCCCAAAGATCCCGCTATCTCCCAATGCAAACAGAACCCTTTTGATGGTGATATAAGTAGTTGTGTAAGAGATGGTGGGTCGGTAGGAATTCGTGGGTGCTCTAGTGGCGGCCTGTGAGATTTGTCGCTTGTAAAGGAGAGAATGGAGAACTTCCCCTAAAAGAAACAGTGAAGATGAAACCCTCTCTTTGCACATTGGTGCAAACATGAGGGGAGTCCATGGGGTCACGAACTGGCCCGAACGGGAAAGGCGTCGGATAAATCGTCTAGGCCCAAGCCCGGCCCGAGCCCATTACTTTTCAGTCTTACCCAGCCCAGGCCCGTGCAGAGCTCTACAGTAAAAGTAAAAATCCCTCTCCCCCTGGCTGTGCGCTTGCTTGCAGTACTGCTCTGCTAAAGTTTCAGACTGATATCTTTGCTACTTTATATTCCGGCATAGGGCACTTGGAATCACTTGGAATAATGTCGGAGAGCAAATAATTACTTTAACGTGTTCCGTCTTTTCTTCTTCCGTTTTGCAAATGGGTTTCCGGGAAGCCTCTCAGCAAGTACTCGGATTACTTGTTCCTTTACTATTGATTATACAGAACCCAAATGGCAACAAAAACGTCGGGATAATTACATCCAGTCATCTGCATTCCTTATATTTCTTACAATCAACATTCGGAAATACAGTTTCAACAGAAGGAGTATGGGAGTTTTATTGCACTCAAAATATTTACTTGCAGCCACACTTCAGCAGATTTTCGCCCAGCCGCAAATAAAACATATTTTTAGAAGACGCAGGGCCCGGTGCACTCACACCGTTGACACCGCTCACCTCTGCTTGTGCCAGCGCAAACTTTAAAATGCCACGTAAATTTTTTTGGGAACGTAGGGGGGGGGCAAGTGCTCCCTCTTGCCCCTTACTGCGCGCGCCCATGATTTCATCGACTGAATAGCAGAGCTAAGTTCACTCGATTTGAAATGGAACATTTATAGTTTTAATAACAGCCGAGTAGATGTCAGGATAGTCTCCAGTTCAATCTCGAAGTAGGTGTGAAAGATAGGAGAGATGGCGCGCACTGTGACACAACTCGGTTTGCATCGTCTGAACTATGATAATTTAAAATTGGCTAGTATTTCGCCAAATGAAATGAAATTTTCTATTTTCACCTTCCGAAAGTGCTGTAGACGGACTCACCGAATTGTAAATTGAAAGTCGCTAAGAGCGCTTCTTTAAAACGTAATTATAAAGCGAAATCTTTATTAATTTCATAACTTAGACACGTTATAATTGTTGGTAAGAAATCTAACCACTGGTGCTAATTGTACTTCAGTCCTTTGGTACTTGTGATACGCAAAGAAAATTCATTGCCTTATTGTTGCGAACTCGGACCAAAATTAACAAAAACCAATTTTTTGAGATTTATGCTTTTTTATTCTCAAGTCACGGATCAGTCGAAATACCCGATAGTACTTAGTAGCCGGCGATAGCATTACCAAAAAATGCCTGCGATCTATCCGGTTATTTTGTTTCGTAATGCGCTGTGAAGCGCAGAGAACCTAGTAAAATGACTTTCCACCGGTAAATACAATTTCCTGTGAAACTATGCTATAAAAGTAATTCATATATTAAAATGTTTTCTGCGTGGCCCATTTTGACAACCAATCAAAGTTAATCGCGAATAGCGTCGTTTCATTTGGGTATGTGTAAAATTTTTGTAATATTTATCCTCCGACCGATTTCAGAACTTCTTATTCCTATGTTTATGCGACAGATAATTTTTCAGTGACACCAACGTTTCAGAAAAATCAAAGTAAGACCTATTTTTTCGGACGAAGTTAACTCTCATGATATTTGCTTGAGGTGGGTAGGAGAAATGACGCGCACGATCACGATACTACATAGATTCAGCTGAAATGAGCACGTTTGTTTCATTGAAATATAAAGCGAAATATCCCTAACGAAAGCATCTCGCTTCGTAATCAGCCAGCGAATCTGGCAAAACGGCGATTTTTATCCCGTCTAACGTGTACAATTTTTTTTTAATTTCCCATTTGGGGTTATTTTTACTTATTTTAATGACCGGGACAATCGCACGCATCCTTCCTCCCTTATTGTTCGCTTCTATGGCATTTGCACTCGCAGACAAGAGACACGTCGCGCCGCGAAGATGATCGCCGTCTTGCTCCCGGGCGGAACGTCCCCTGCAGTTCCCATCACCCCTTCGCTTTAAATGCCCTACTCGATCGTAACATGCACGTACCCGCACTCTTAATGCACGCGTGCGCGTACGTAGCACTACGAAAGTACGCACGCATTTCCTCCCTATCATTCTGAAAAAAAATCGACTTTAATAGGCGTCGCCGTCCAATTCCACCCCCTTTTTTTAAGCGTCTGCCACGGATATGGAGAAGGGAACGTTCGCCACCACTCCCCATCCCATTCCCAATTTTTTTTACGCGTAGGGGAGTTTAACGGAGAAGGAAACTGCCGGCGGAGTGGAGGGAGGCGTGCGAGAGAGGAGGGGGAGAGGAGAGGGGGATCCTCCAGACGGCGAGGCTTTCTTTAAGGCGGGAGGCCGTCGGTTCACTGGGAATGCATTGAGCCAACGCCGCAAGAGGGCGGGGAGGGTTCGAAATTTCCACCGAGGAGCAAGTGCGTGCCGAAGGGCGGGGAGGGGAGTAGACGCGGGGAGAGGGGAGGGAGAAAGGGCAAACGAGGCGATGCGTGGATAGATAGAGGGAGGGGGGGGGAGCGAAACAGAGAGACAACGGAGGAAGGGGTGGATGAAAAGTGGGGGATAGAGACGCGGAAGGGTAGGAAAAGGAGACGTAGAGGAGAATGCGGCCGAAAGCGAAGGATCAAAAAGTCGAGAAAAGATTCGAATTTATTTGTTTATTTTCGAATTTAAAAGTGCAACGCCGATCCCAGTCGCGGTATGCGTGACGCGGAAGGACAATTTTTCCCCGCTTCTAACGCGATGGAAATTTGTAATTCCGAGAAAACTTCGATCTTCCTCGATCCGGGTTCGGTTCCAGTTATGACGATAGATCTTGCGAAGATGCACGGATTAAGTAGTGTGTGGAAGGCAGCGAGTTTTTAAGAGGGAAGGAGGAACGGGGCCCTTTTTCTCCCGACGGAAACCAGTTATCAAAAATGTAGTCTCTCTCTCACACACACACCTCCCCCACCTCCCGCCACCCCCTCCCTCTCCCCGGCCTTTTTTTTCGACTCCCCCGTAGGCTAGCCTTGCGTCACCCGACTTAGGGTCCGCCGCAACCCACCCTCGCTTGTGTCCCTCCCCTACTACCCCTCCTCTCTCCCTCCCTCCCTTCCCAACCTCTCTTTCCTACCCGTTGCCGTGCAACCACCCTCCACCGCTTCCACGTTGCGTGAGGCGTAGAGCAGCGCCGTGCGCGGCGAATAGACGAGTCGAAAGGTCCGTCGGTGTGCGTGGTGCACGCACATGACGCTTCTAGAGGGCGCCCGCCAGGTGGAGCCTCGTTCGTATCTCTTCGTTGTGTGTGCGTCTCCCTGGGAGTTGCGCCACGATGAGTAGATTCGGGATCCCCCACCATTCCTTTCCTCCTCTTTTCATCGCCTCCTCCGCCGTGTCTCCCGAAAAGTCCAAAAGACGGTCGCCAAAGAGACGAGCGATTACGTGGTGTGAGTGGAAAGTTTGAAAAGGGCGGATTCTCATGAAAAAAATTCAGGCGGTAGAGGCAGCAGGGCGGATGGCGTTTCCGCGATGCCTCCTAAATGCATCCGTCCTTTTTAACTCTGTAGCTTTCGGTAGATGGCGAAGTCGCTGAAAATGGCGGGGTGGGATTTTACACAAGCGCGACACGCGTTTGAGGAGAGGCATCATTCGATGGATGATACGCTCGTAGTTTTTTGCTGGTCGCGCTAAGAGGGAAACTTGGAACAATCTCGCGTCTGCAACTTCATCAGGATATTTGTGAAATTTCCTTACGTTTTTGTCAGGTTGTTTTATTTTTATGAAAAGGAAGTGTGTGAAATTAATATGGCTACTAGAGCGGACGACTTTATTATTTACGCAGAAAAGTTGGTGTCATCATGAATTTAGATACTTTTGTAAAAGCCGCCCGTACCTTTTAGCTGTAAAATAGTTGAGAAAACATGTTCGTTTCGGCTTAAAAGAAGCCATCGCCAGTGGCAACTCGCCGATCGTCGATTATAAAAAGAAATTACACCGTTCACGAAATTTCATTCACATAACTGAACTGTCCATATTTCACATTAAAGTGTTTACAATATTTTCTCATTTTCAAATGTTTTTTGGATCAGAATCGCATTGCTTTTTACTGGTGGTCACAGCGCCAGTACCGCCCCTTAGGATGATACGAATACATTGTTTATTGAATACCGATTACCTGTTTGAGGTTGCTTTTCCTGTTTGACATTACTAGTCGAACTATCTCTGTAAGGAAATAATCTTACTGCTGATACCAACAGAATACTTTAATCTTTTGTTTTTCGAACACTGTACAGCGGCACATAGTATAAGTCGGCGATTGATTGACATGACAGAAATGAAATCTCGGATTTTAATTCATTCATTTCACTGTCATAGCTAGGTCTCGAACTGATAAAATTATTAATCCCTAACGGCGATTTCACGATTGCGTCATCACTCTTAAGCTTTTGGCATTAAACTAGGTGTAACAGATTTTGTCAAGAATAACGCTATTTTCGATTTGTTCCTATTTTATATCTCGATTTTAAAAATTTTAGTCGCTTCATTGGATATTCCGCCATCCTGCCGAAAGTTTTCGAGATGCCACTCCGTTAAAAATCGATGTTTGCTCTTTCGACCGAACGTGCGTCTATCGATATCTTCGTTAAGCTCCAATCGCGTGCGTAACAGGAAGGTTAAAGAAACAACGACGTGTCATGCAGGCGTAGGTCGACCTCCCTCTCAGAGAAAGATGTCCAGCATTCAGGGCGGAATTAATTCAATCCCCCCCGACAACCCTCCCAAGAACCTCCGCCGCCGAAACTAGGAGGGGCAATTAATTATTTATCTCATCCACCATCTTGATATACGCGCCCGGCCATTATTGCACGAGTCCCCTTATTGTCTCCGAAAAAAACAAGAAAAGGTTTCGATCCATGGGATATTTTAATCGTTTTTTTTTTGGCCCGATGCATCGACAAAAAAAACTCCTGTTGGCTATTTTTATTTTTCTCTCTCTCTGTGGAAAATCCGGCTGCGAACAAAGAGTCGCACGGCTGGGAAAACAAAAGACTACAGCAATCCGGAGAAAGAGAGAGACTCGAAGGAGACCGGTGGTTAAGCATCCGCGGGTGTCGTATTTCCCTCCCTCTTCTCTTTCGCCTCCTCTCTCTGTCCTCTCTCCCTCCCTCTCTCTCTCCCTCCCTCCCTCCCTTCCTCTCTCTCTCCCCCCCCTCTCTCTCCCCCCTCTCTCTCTCTCTCCTTCCCCCGCTTCTCCTTTACCACCAAAAAACGTGGCCGGCAGACTCTTAATGCATGCGTATCTGTGCGTGTCGCGGCGGAGACGTGGCAACACCGCTTCAGTGCGAGGCTGCACGGATTGCAGCAGTCATCCGTCGACAAAAAAAGGCTTCTTCCACCGCGCGTTCCCCCTTCCCATCACCTCCTCCTCGCCGCATCCATCCACCTCTCTCAGCCATTCTCTCTCTCCGAAAACTCCTTCCCTCTCCTCCCCCCTCCCTCCGCCATCCACCTCCTCCCCTCCGATTCAACCCCATCCGCCTCCTCCTCGTCCTTCCCTGACCTCTGGGCTCATTCAATCCCTATGGCAGAAGGGGCAACCACTCTTTTTCTGTGGAGCTGCGAGACGATGCATGCATCAGAGCGACCTCTACTACTACGTTCATTCCCTTCCTCTTCCCACCCTCCCAATCAATTTCCCACCCTTCCCACTCTCTCCTTCTATTAGACGCTTAACCAAAAAACCCTTCCCACATGACCTGGCCGAAGGAATCTTCGTCTTCCTCCACGTCAGTGGAGGCTGCACGAACGAGGAACGTAACGCGACTCGAGTCGACTATTCCGTAGTATGCTGATCCCGAAGATGCCTGATGAATGCGGGTCGTAAAAATTCTCGAAACTGGATGGTTTTAAAAGGAAGAGGTTTTTTTTATGAAATTTAAGAGGATTCCTTTCGGTGGGATTAACCGAAGGCCTGTTGGATAGGTAGAAATGGCGATAATAATATGCGTACGCCACTGGCGTACGCAGAATTTTCCTAAGGGGGTCCAAATTCTAATCTTAAGGAACAAAAATGAAATTTAATGTTAAAAAGCTGAAATAACTTTTATATCATTGTTAATAATTAGTAGGTAACTAAAAAAACGAGGGATTATAAATGGGGATTACAGAAGTAAATTTAAAAGTGGCAGAACTAATATCGAACGGTTAATTAATTTATTGACGTTTTCTTACTTCTTAAGGGGGGAGGGGGAGGGGGGGGGGGAGAAACCCATGGACCTCCCCGCCACTGGTGTACGCTTAATATTGAAATTAAAGATAAAAAGGGCAATTTTTACCTCAAGATGGTCGAGTTTTCTTGATGATGGATGCAGGTCTGTAATTTCTCAAAACTAAACGGAGCGAGTTTGAAAGGAAAGTTTTGATTATAAGAAATTTAAGGGATTTTTTCTAGGGAGATCATCAACCGACTTGGGAAAGTTGGAATCCATTGGCTTAATCCAGCAATTAAAGATCAATTCCGATTTTTTCAAAAGCCTCGGATTCGATTCCTGGATACTTCTACACAATACAGAGGGCTTCAACTGGCTATTCTGCCTGGTTTACTAAACGTTTTGGAATCAGAGGAATGCCACTCACCCCAATAACGTGAAAACTATTTTTTCTCCCGATTTACGTCGCACCGATTTCGGAGTTATGTATGTCGCCGATCTGTTGATGTCTGTGTACCGATTTACGTCGTTAGAGGTGTGAGGTTATTTAAAATTTTGTTTATATCTTCCTGAAGCTGTTATCTGATTAAAATACTAAACAAAAATCACATATTGCGATCTATATATCTACTCTGTAAAATAATATCTAATTAAACAACGATCTTAAAAATATTCCTTTATTTCATGCTCAGGCCAATTCTCTCTAGGTGACTGCTTAATATGTTACCTTTGAGGGGTTCAGTAACCTCACAAAAATAATTCAATTTCCTTAGATACGTGCGCATGCAATATTTTTAAATAGGAAGAAAATGGATTCTTTGTCGAAGAAATAACTTTCAAAAAGCTATTTCCCTTATGTCGTTTCTTTCAAATACTCAATTGCCCATTTGTGACACGCTGTACTTGTTTACATTTGACATTGAAAGTATCTTAAATAAGCGAATCAATTCGACTCCATACATTTCCGTTTCTATGAGCGCGTTAAATTGGGACATCATCACTGGAGACGGAGACTTTACATAATTGCTAACGCTTCACTTTTTTTTGCGGCGTGAGTCAATGAGAAAATATGTCTGGGCTTGTGAAATCGCGTCATCCGCTTTCCGTTTCTCGCCGCGCGATCTCTTCTCCGAAAGTGATGGCTTTGTAACGAGGACACGAGTGACTTCCTGATAAGCTAATTTTTAACGACCTTTGCATGCTAATGTGGGAGACGAGCGGTTTCACCTTAATCATCTCCTCGCTCTCTCTAAAGCACCTTGTGATCGGCCTTCGCTGTACCGAAGATTGTTTCTTTTCCGTTTTCATGAAATCTGTTTGAAGGGAAGTTAGAAATTAACCGGACTTTTATATGTGAATTTTCTGGGATTTCTGGACATATAAAAAAAAAAGACATGGTTTATTATGATAGTTTCTTTTTAATTGTTTTCGACTGATTGAATTTTCCAAGTTCTTATAACAAATTGAAAGTATAATTTAAAAAGTCCACATAAGATTCTCTCCGGTAGCAAAAATCATTGTGATATAAAAACAGTATTAACATAAGCAAAAGTTGACCGCAATTCACCAGACTCGAAAGATTAGTGGAATTAAAAGACTTCAATTTGAAAAATATGTAGAAAATGTTGCTATTTTACTATGTATGAGACACGCCTGCATTTTGTTGGCTTATACCCGATAATATTTATCTCTGATTCCTGGAAATTTATGATCTTGTCAGAGTAGTAATTAAATTTTACAGTTTCATTAAGAGTGAATGTGAAGATTAGGAAAATAGGAATCTCCTAATTCCGAAGAGGTGTGACAAGAAAATAGCTCTTGCTGAATATTTTATTCTGTAAAGTACCAGTATTGTTCCAATGATGTTTGAATTTGGAAAACAAATTAAAGGATATTACGCTCCTAAGTGTGTGCTCGCAAAATTTAAAAGCGGTCTTAATATTCGCAATAGCCCTATCGGTTCGTGTTCGATTCTCAACTGCAGCCTGAAAAAATACTACGAAATAATGGGCGTTTAGCGTATTAATAATCGTCAAACAAAATAGTAGTGTAATTCATTGAACTTAGAGCGGATAAGGCTTTTTAACTTGTGAAATACAGAAAATCAACATTTTTCGGTCTTTCAATCCATCCACAGAAAAACAGCGATACTTACGAAATTTGGGTTAAAAAGTACACAGTATCATTGTGAAAAAATTATTTTCTTTATAAAAGTTATTCAATGAGATTGCTAGTATAACTGAGCTTTTGTAAATTACAAATGACAGAGGGGAAACGATTCTATTTTGACATAAAAACCCAAATTTTTTCCTATCCCTGCTGTTTTTAACGACCTTTCTCCTTTTCGCGTAAACGTGCGCCATTAGCTAGAAATGGACGGTGATGGGAGGTTGTTAGGTAACGGGGAAGTGGTCTGAAAAGAAACTCATCAAGTAAAAATCCACAAGAGCTCCCTCTGCTATAAAGATAAAGGTTTCGCGATAAGCAAATGCCGCACGTGAATGAAATTCACAGATCACCTTAAACTTTTATTTTTGACAAACATTTAAGAGAGCGAGTGTTTACTTTTCACTTAATCTTTTCGCAGTAAATGTGACATACGGACGTATATTTTGACGCTTGGTTCATTAAATGCTTGAAGTAATTATTATTTTTTGCGGAATATTTTACAGAAAATACAGGAGAGAATCCATGCACGGTTCGTATCTTTTTGTTTGAGATGACCTTGCTTTTCATGGTTTTGGTCTCCTATTTTGCAACCAGTCTAGCCGTTTTCTCGTCAGATTCGCTTATTTTTCTTCCGAAATTGCCCACAAATAACGAAGAGTAAGAGACACCCAAACTCAGTCTAAAGCAGGTTGAATCGAACAATCTCGCAACGTTTAAAAATACTGGCCGCGAACACATACTGTCCATATGATATTTAGGAGTATACGCACCGTATGATTCTTGTCCGCACTTTGCAAGCGTCAGCCAAAAGAAGCAAGTGATCCAGTCGAAAGTGCCAAGGTGAGTAATGGCTCTGCGACGAGCAAAGATCAGCATAACGGAAGTAAATTGTGAATTGCTTCAACCGAAATTAGCCTCGACGCCTTGTTTTTATCATTATGATACGAGAATTTATTTTTCACTTATCTGACCGTTGGTTTTCCGAGATTCTCAGCTACATTAGCTTTCGCTATATTCGAGTAAAATACTTATTTGTTTTCGTTCAGTTTATTTTATTCTACGTATGTTGTTTTAAAAGGTGATAACAGAATCGACAAAGTTCTGCTACTAAATGGAATAAATTATTCATTATTATTTTTGTTTGTGGATTACTTAGTTATTGCTGCACGTATATATTGTAAAATTATGCGTGATTTCGCAATTTTAAATTAGTGTATAAGTTAATGACATTTATGGTCTCAATATTGCAGCAGTCTCAATATTGCCTTCAGCCTACTTTCGAAATCACTACCGATTTTATTACTCTTTTCAACCCTGAGACGAATATTCGCGAGCTTTCTCACGATTTACTTGGAAAAGTCGCATGCAAATTGAAACGAGCACGGAAGAAAGAAGGAGAGAGGGAGCGAAAGTCGGCCTTAACATCCTTCTCCTCTCACTCCATTTCTCTCTCTCTCTCTCTTTATTATTTTTCCCTGCGGAGATTACTTGTTTACCCGGTAGTGGCGTGAGCGAAGGTCAAGAGGGAGAGAGCCAAAATTTCCACGAATGAGCGTTTTTGAATTTTGCACACGAGGCGCCACGAAATGTCGCCGATTCGTGGAATCTCTCATCCGAGGGGAGGGGGAGGGAGGGTGAGCAGTTCCGGAACACGTCATGGTTTCGCTCGCGGACATTTCGATCGGTTATCTCGGGGGTGTCTCCGGGGAGAACCGGGAGAATCGTGCAGGCTCGAGAGAGAGAGAGAGAGAAAAAGGGGTGTGGGAAGGAGGGGGGGGGGGAGGGATAGAGATAAGAGAGGGGGTGGAATGTGCGAGAGCGTTCCTTTTTTTTTTCGAGGAGAAAAATGGATTTTTCTACGAAATATGACTCCTCTCGATATCGTTCGCTGGAAAAGGTTGCGTTATTCGAGGGCGAATATTCGTATCGTGTGTGTATATATAGATATACGAGGCATTATTGCGAATTCTGATAATTCGCCATAATTGCCATTTTTTTTTTCGTTCCCGGGAAAAAAAATCGGGATAGCACGCGATATGGTTTCTTCGTGGACTTTTGTATCCCCTCCCCTCTAATTGGGAAAGCGTGTTATTATAAAAATATAAAGGAGTGAGAAAGAGGAAAAAAACCCGATTTTTCGAGCAAATGTCAATATGAAATTTGTCGAAAGGCGAAGTTCTGAATGTGAATTAATGATCCGGCATCGTTGGTCGAATAAAAGTCTCACGGGTTAGGAAACGTATAGAATAGAATTATAGGTCGTGATTAAAGTTTGAAATAATATTTTATCGAAACGCATTCAAAATTTAGATAAAAGTTCAATTATTATTCCTGTGACATTTACGAGCTGTGCCGTAACTAGGGTATGGCGAGTGTGATGCTTGCCATAGGCACCGCTTACAGAAGGCGCCAAACGTTCCAGCAACAATACAAAAAGTTTAATTTACCATAAATAAGTATCGATTTTAATACTCAAATGTGAAAGTTATATTTAATAAAAGAAACGCTGAATTTCTGAATTAAAATGCAGCAATAATTGTATTTCACGTAACCAAGGTGTTTGTAAAAAGTTTTCCAAAGGCGCCATATCTCGCATGTACGTCTCTGTTTAAGTGAAAGTAAATAGCTTCAAATTTTCGCTGGATATGTCTTTCTTCAACCAATGGTAAAATTTCATTATTACCGAAAACGTTTCAATTTTACAAAAAAATTTTGAATTTCCGTTTTCGTGAAAATGTGGCTGGAAATCAAACTAGAAATGAAAGTATGTTTCTTCGTCCGTAAAAATTTTAGAAAAGATTTTATTTTATTCATTGAAAACCTTTTTGTGACGAGCCTTTGTAGATTGGAGGTCGATTTCTCGTAACTTCTCTGCGAGAATAGACCTCAAAAGGCAAAAAATAACCTTTTGTTTGTGGAATGGCTCGTGACACAATCTTTAAGAAGATATAAATTCGGCCATTCGGGACTCTATTTCTGAAACTATAATATAAATTTGTGTTCTTCTGCACGAACTGCTTACTCGACATGCATTTGCCATTTCTTACACGTAAGTGACAACCTCTTCTGAAGAGGCCTTCTTTCTGTGGAACTCCCTAGTAGTTAATGAATGTATCTTCGACAAAGCATGCCGTAATAGTAGAGAAATTGGTACTATTTCCACCTTTGTGGAGGTATTACTAAGTTTTTTTAATGTTACTGCGTATTTTATTTTATTTTGCATGCATATATAATTCTCAAATAAGTTCGTCGAGGACACAAAAATAGAGATATTCGATAATACTGCAGAGTTCCATACTTTTCCGCAGTTTAAATTGTTGCATTACACGTAGGGAACGCCTACCGAATGGACGTAACATGGTCTAAAGATTGAAAAATTGTTTATTCCGCCGAATCTCTTATTCAAAATCTGAAAACTAGCATTTTTTATTGCAGCACATTCTTACCACGTGGTAGAATAGGAATAAACATAAAATACGCAGTACCAACTTTTTATGAAAGTTTCGTCATGTCGGCAAATTGGCTGATTTGGTGGAAGGTGTTATTTTTTTAATGACAGCGCTGGTAGATAATTCGGAGATTTGAACATGGGACTCAAGCTACTAATTTCTTGGTTGGTGGTATCACGTTTCATAGCATGCGGAAATCCAATTCATCTTAAATTTTCAGCAAGTTTTTATTCTTCTTTTTACAAAAACTATATCGTTTATCTTCTCTGCCAGTTTCGAACAACTTGATTGAATTTTACGGTAGAATAGCGTTAGAAATATTTTATTGCGAAATGGCATAATAGGAATAATTCTACCTAAAAAGATCTGGCCTTTATAACGATGGAAAGCACAATGATTTCAACTAATAACAACAAATTGATGATATTTATATAAAAACAAACTTCATTTTCTGTTATATTTCTATTTCTGTGGTGAATAATGTAATTGGGTCTAAATTTATGCCATATTGTCGTAGTTTAATTCTATTAACATTCAACTGAAATGATTTTGCCTTAATGTATCCGCGTAAATGTGCACATAGGTATGCATTAAAAAAAGAATATGCGTGAGTAATTTGAAACAATCTTTGCGCATAACCTTCGATTTTTCAGTTGAACAGAATTTCGCAATATTAATTGAAGCGTGCTCTAAAATTGTAGGGAAGGTAAACATTACAGAATTTGTGCTCAAATTTATCCGCATAGATGTAAACTGATGGAAGTAATTGATCGGAAGACCGTTATGCTGTTAGGCATAAGCTCTAGGGTAGAGAATAATTTGAAAACAGAAATTTTCGACCATGGCCGGGAATCAAACCCGAGAAACGGGAATGTTAATCGGCTACGATATTTAAGTGGTAGAATATCCACCTGGCAAGTGGAAGACCCCGGTTCAACTCCCGTTCTTTGCAGAAAAATTCTCCTGCTTCCAAATTATGCATACATGTACTTAGGGACGGGTTTACCATTGGACTATAATGGACTTGAGCCCAAGGCCTCCCAATCGATTGACAATAAATCGAACAGTGGGCCTAAGCGTCTCCTAAAAATCTCAGTCAGTCCCTGATTATGTTCGCTTGCGTGCGCGCGCACGCACACAAACGTACCGACAAAAGTTGAGGTAATTTTAATAACGACCTCTTAGTTAATTGACGAAAATGATTAGATTCAAAGGAGATGACAATACAGCGGCATTTACAAATTGACTTGAGTTATCCGATCGATGAAAAATCTTTAGTCTGAGGATTGATGCAAGGAGAAGGAAGGCGATGTTCGCATCACACCAGGTATCGGAAATGAAAGGAAGAGTCCAAGGTGGACCGAGGGTGATTTTCTCATGCACTACGCATTATTGTAGCGACACATTTCTCAGAATCGACATAGCCGACTGTTCGCGTGCTACGCCAACTTCGCCCCCGCTGCCGCCGCCCTCGCCAGCCCCCCCTGCGCCCTCCTCTGCACACCATCCCTCACTCCTCTACCTTCCTCGTGCCTTATCTCCCCCATCCCCCGCCTCCAACCCCCGTCACCGATTCTACGGTGCTGCAAATGGTGAGAGCGGCGTGGTGGGGGTGGCGTGGAGATGGAGGGTTGGCGGAGAGGAGGGTGGAAGGAGGGTCTCTCGCACTGCCCTATGGGAAATGGCACGCACGGAGGGCACCAACGGGGGCAGGTGGGGCGGACACCGATATCGATTGAGGGGCTTGGTGTCTTGGTGCGCCTTCTCCCTCGTTTTTTCCTTTCCACCTCCCCCTTACATCCCCTGCCCATCACCCTCCCCTCTGACCCCCGTGCTACCACCAAACTCACTTCTACACCAACACGGACCTCGGCGAAATGGCAACCCTTATTGACCACGCGAAGTTCTTTTTTTTTTATATTCGGGCGGCATCGACTCAGGGGTGGAAATTCTTTTTTTTATTTTGGGTAGCAAGCCGAGAAAATTCCACGCAGGTAGAGAAGAAAGGAAGAAATGTGGAAAATTGCGAAAATTCGTGTCACTATTCGTTAGGATTATTCTTTGAATTTACAATGTATTTGCTGTATCATTTTCCCGAGATAACAAGAAAAAAACAATTATAAAAAATACTTGAAATTCTGACAGGTTTTCGTTTATTGCCAATGTACCACATTTCCTATGTAGTGAAAAAGCCAGTTACATTCCGAGAAAGAAGGTAATTTTCAAGGGCTCGTTTTTATCCAGCCGGAATCATTTTACGCATAATAATTCTTCGAAACTCTCCGCGTGGAATTTCTCCATTGAAATAAGTCAGAGCCAAAAAAAAATTACTCATTGACCATTGAAGTTAGCGTTGAAAGCCTTGTATGATTTGAACAGAATCAACCTTAACATAATTATCGCTCGATAAACACTAGCGGTACTATAATTCGAGTAAGAAACAAAATGGGTAAAATGGAAGTGTAGGTACTACATCACTATATTTAGTGTGTTGGGGCATGTCAAAACATAAAAGATCGATTTAGATAACCGAAGATCTGGAAAATGATTTTAGTTTTTTCGAGTTAGTTTTCATGCATTTCGCACAATTAATGTCACAGCAAACAACGGATTTATTTCATTTACTGGGATATTTTTTCTTCCAGTGATCAACTCAGCAATGAAGTTATTACTAGCTTCAACCAAAAATGTTATTTTTACACACAGACGCATTTTTTGCGAAACTAGTGTACTAAATGTTTTTAAAAACATCTGCGAGAAAATTACGATTTTAATCCCTGCGTGTTTATCGATTAGCCAATTCAGGCCTAGGATTAAAAACAATATATTCGGACAAAAGAGTTTTTATTTTATACATATGAATTTTCCTTCATTCTCAAGCTATCACGCACGCCATTTTCTTCGCTTCTGCTCTCGACTTCATTCTCTTCAGAATTCCGCTTCGTCTCTTCATTTCCACCAAATGACTTCCTCCCCCTTGATCCCTCTATCTCCGAACCCTCGCTCTCGGAAATCACCCTAGACCCTTCGTGCAGCAACCCTCATCCCCCTTAAAAAAAAAAGAAAAACCAGGAGGCACAAGGGGGTAGCGCGAAATGTGCTCACGATATGATATGAACTCCCCCCCTCGTAACCCTAACGTCGATACTCGGCTTTTGATAGACATTCGTTGGACATTTCTAAATCGTTTTGGTCGATATTTTTTTTTCGAGCAATCTATCCAAGAAAACAACCGGATTACGGATGATTGTTTTCTCGTAGGAGGCGTCGTTTGCTCCGAGTCAGTTCGGCGTGAAAAGAACGAAAAATGTTAAACATAGAGGGTTGGTTCTGAGAATCCAAGTTATAATAATGATACGTTAAAATTTTCATGTTGTTTTTGGATATTTTTATTTCTTGCGGTGTGGAAAACGAAACGATAATCCTGGAAAGTGTTAAGAAATATATCTCAAGTTATAACCACTAATTTAGTTATTTATTTTTCTCACAACCGCATAAACGGCACTTTATGGCCTTTTACAATGAGCGTAATCTAACACATACGACCATACCCTCCGTGGGAGCTAGACACGCTAACCACCCCTTTACCAAGACCGGCAATTTTATAAAATTACCTACCTATAGTAACTGTTTAATGTACGTTGCACGAAAATACAAAAAAGAAAGAATGAATGTTTGGAAAGGAAAGAAAATATACGGCAGACTTGTGGACGTCCTTACAAAAATATGAATGAAAATATGAAAAACAATTTTTCTCTCCCCAACTCTTATGCGATCTGTGAGGTATTGATTTAAAAAAATATATCCGGAGAGAGAACAGTATTCGCCACAAAATAGTAAGAGCAGGAAAATACGACACAGTTTCGGTGATAAACATTCGAGTGTCTCGAGAATGTTTTTTACGAAAATTCCTTAAATAAAGGAAGAATTGCCTCTAGATTCAAACCCAGATACTTTTGAGAAAATCTCGAGAAGAAGAATAAAACGGTGCTATACTTCTGCCCATTCGATGGACGCCGTGAGATTGTAACACTCTTTCCTCTTGGCCTCTCTCTCTTTGACCTTTAAAAACATTACACCATTATAACTTGTAAGCAACCCAATTACTTTACTATTAAACACGTTTTCGTGGTACCAGATTTTTTTTAATCATGAAAAATTCCCGTTTTTTCTGTTAATAAACGAATTTTTAAGCTAATTCGGCACGGGTCGTACAACTGATCTATTCTCAACTTTGTGTCTTAATTTAAACTAATTTAATAGAACATTGTTATGGATATAAACAGTGACGCGTTGTTTTTATTATAGACAAATTTTTATTTTGTAAAATTAATGAACTCATAACTATTCCACATTTCAAGGTTTTTATAGTTTTCCTGATGCTTTAACGCTTATATATAAATGCCTGCTAAGTTTCAGATTTTCACCTATTCCGAATCTAACACATCCACACCGGTGTAGCACACGCAGCTATACCGCAAAATCAATATGTAGGATACCGGAAAATTTAGTCGTGTTGCATAAGTTTAATTGATCTAATTGTAAGATGCGAATTAACTTACAACGCTTATCACTTGAGATATCCTGCCGGGAGCAGAGAATGGCATTAACTTACTTTTAATTAAAGGAGAATATGTATCTAAATTCTTAGCAGCGAGACACCGTTGCTCACAGCGTAGTGTAGTAATCAAATACTCTTTGCCCCTGGAACTTCGGCAAAACTGAACGCACGCGTCTTCCGTTTCGACTGTCTTATATAACAGATGTATATACAGCTGCCAACTGAAGCGGTGAATAAATTTACAATATGTATTTGTTATAATTAACCGTGCTATCTTAACCCTGTCATTTCTATATCAAGACCTGATTTACAAACTATTCAATTTGCGTGCTGGCTGGCACAGGTGTTTGTTGGTGAATTCTCCCACGGTATACAAGCAGTTATAAAATCTCTATCGACGCCCCTATCCATTTTCTCTTATGATGGAATGCTTAAATGTCGAAATTAAATTTAAACTTGTTTTACGTCTGTTTGGAATGCAGTATCGGGGTAAACGTACATGTATATGCAGGCGTTAATAAGCCAAGGACGATTGATCCATTTTCAATCATGCTTTTGGGATTCACTTAGCTTTATTCACGTTAAATTTAAGACTTATAAGGTTCTATATTAAGTTCATATGTTATACGTCGAGAGGTGAAAATTAAGACTAAATTGTGAATTTAATTAATTAAGATAATTCGGAATCGTAATGCATTCGAATTATTGCCAATGTTTAACATTTGTATTTTTCATTTTATTTGAGATTAAAATTAAGATTTATTTTATTTACGTGTCTATTGGAATACAAGTTTAGCTGAGAATTATTAGTTTTTTACAGTTTTGTATAAATATAATCAAACGATTTTTTTAGTTTTTAGACCCTGTTCACGCGTATGTAATTATTAGTTTAGGAGACATTAAAAAATTTTAGGCTTTAATAGAGGCAATGGAGAGTATATTGTTAATTTTATTCAAGCCAACAGGAATTTTAAACGAATTAGAGCAAGCAGAGTTATTAAAATAAATTGGATACAGAAATTAAAGTACATGCATTGTATACGGGATTTTTTTAAATGTATGTTAAAATATTTGACAAATTATTATGCTTAAAATAAATTATACAATTTTAGTTTTATTCTTATTTAAATATGTAATACATATATCAGTTGTAACTTAACAAATACGTTCAAATCAATGAAGAGTTTTTTCTGGAAAATTTGTCTTTTTACTATTTAGTTGTAATTATCGGTTTTGGAAATGTACAAGCAAATTTGATTGTCTTTATTAGCATTTAAAAAATCTGATTTGATAATTACGAGTTTATTTTTAGTGGAGTATAATAAGGCAACTACTTTTTACAGCTATGAAGATCCCCCGTTAAATTTCAGTATTCAATTTGTCAGTTCTGAAGAAAAATAGCGTTATAATTTACAACTATACGTTATAAAGCATTGGGGAAATTGAAAGAAATATTTTTACTATAAAGATTCTGAAAAAATGTGTAGGCGTATCTAACATAATACGATAATAATCGTAGATTGTTGGTTAAAAATTTGTAATATATAAAAATAAGTAGCGCAATCCAAGTGAAAACTGCGACGCAGTTTTAAACTAACGAACGAAGGAAGGGCTTGATAACACGAGTGGTATTTTAGGTACGCCCTTTCAGGAAGAGAGTACTTTTTTATGCTCCCTTTGTGTTTACCTAACTTCACGCGTTGAAAGCATTAATGGTTCTTTGTTTACAGTTGACCCTTGAATGAAAGAAGAATGAAACGCAGTTGGATCTTCTAGTGATCAGAAAGTGGAGGGACCATAAACTCCGTTGCCCATCATGTGGGAATCTCTCGAATGCTCTTCCTTACTTTAGATGAGGAAACTGTTATAAGGGCCCTAATCTTAAACGATTCTGAAACAAGGACTGATGAGAATTCCTCGACATTTTCGGTGAGTACTTTCTCAAGTCATTGTAACACCTTGATTCCTATTAGAAACTTAAATTTTGTTTGAATTCTTCTCGCGTTTGCAGAGCTGGCCGTGAGATTTTTACGCGCTAGAATTCCAGTGGGTATTTTCTTAATTTCGCGTCAGTTAAAAATACTGTTTCTTTCATTGGCCGATCGTACATTGGCGGTATCCTTAAAGCGATCAGCCGTACTGATTCTGACGATGCTTCTCCGATTAACTTTCTGTGATGATTTCTGTACAGGTTTCCAATTATTATAATTTAACATTAAATAATGTTCAGTAATGCGCTTGCTACTCGGTATTGTGACACTTCAGTTTCTGTCCCTACTATTTAAAACAGCTTTCATGCCCGTTTAAGTTGAAAAAATGTTCTTCGAGAACGTTTCCTTTGTCGACCTCACGAAACTTAAGACAGCAACACATTTTTCAGGATGGCACTGCATTTATTCCTACGCCACTATGTGATGTGAGTGCAGTATAATTAATAATAAATGGTGGTTATAGTTTTTAGAATTCGAAGAAGGAATTTTGCGGAGTTTACTCTTTTTAAATCTCTAAATCCTGCTATTTCTATTAGGTATGTCCATTCTCTACGTTTAATGTAATAATTTAAGCCGCAGAAAAGTATGAAACGCTGCGCTATTATTGAATCTCTCCATTTTCGTGTTCTCCACGAACTTCTTTGAGATTTAAAAACAAAATACCCAGTAATATTAGAAATTTTGGCAATATTTCCATGAGTTCTCTACTATTACTGCGCGTTATATTTTATTTAAATCGAGCCTTTACATAGAATTTTCGTTGGAATTAACACAAATGGCCAGTTAGTATGAACGAGGAGGAAGAATAGAAGAGGAGCGAATGATTGTACAGACTATAAGAAAAATGAAGGCAAACTGAATTGTACATTATCAGAGGAGAGAGAGAGCATGATTAAAGACGTGCTAGAAGGAAAACTAGAAAGAAAGAGAGAAAGAGGTAGGAAAATGTTTTAGCTAATAGACGACTTGAAGGGAAAGAGAGCAATAAAGACGAAGAAGACTGCGGACAATAGGAGTATGTGGAGAACCAGGAATAATTACAGGCCTGTCTTCGGACAGACTACCAGCGATGATGATTTTGATATATATATATATATATATATGTATATGTATGTAGGTAGTATGTATGCTTAAAGAAAAGGAAAGGTAATAATAAAGATGGCAACAAGGTGTTGGAGGAAACCCAGTGGACACTTACCTAGATCGGAGAGCCGCTATATATACTATTAGACAGTGCATTCTGCAAGCATTTTTAAATTTCAACATTTTTACAATTTCAAAATTTTCCCGATCGAATGTGTTCAAAATCAAGTAACCGTGCCAAATTTCAACTCTATAGCTCATTTAGAAGTGCCTTATAATTTTATTACTCATATGGAGCAAAACAACCCCTAAGATTTTGATTTTTACTATATCAGATATTTTTCCTTCTGTTGTAACAAAAAACCCATAATTCTGCCAAATTTATAGTTTGTATCTCATTAATTATAATGTTCACACTTGTGTTGGGTAGAAATGGGACAAAACCGCACCTAAAAATTTGAATTTTTGCTATTTTTTATTTTATCTTCGGTTGCAACAAAATTTCTATAATCGTGCTAAATTTCAAGTCTCTAGGTCATATGAAGTTGCCTCACCATTTATATAATAATAGCCTTTTATATAATAATAGCCGTCATCCGTTGGTTGGTTGGTCACGCTATGCAAACGCTAATAACTCGAGAAATAATAATGATAGAAACTAGAAATTTGGTAGGGATGCTTGATTAATACTTCTTCAGAGAATGGAAAATTTAAATCGCGAAAAAATTCCTTGGTTCGTCTCCAAGAGAGGCATTTCCATTTCCCATTACTTAACATGTAAAACGCGATTTTTCGACGTGCAGGCTTTTATTCGTTTGGAAATTAAAATTAGAAGAAATTAACAGACGACCTTCGGATTTGAACCATTTTGAAGAAAAATTTATAAAGTTTCTTATTCCGTTCGTCTTTTTTCGCCCACAGTTCGAAATATTCCATGTTAAACGTTTAATTTGCATATTTTGTGGAAATCTCGCCATTTTAACGTGATGTTGCTATGTCGACCATTGTCATTGTTACTGTATATATCCTTCTGGGAATAAGCGTGCCTTGAGTGCTTCAATACGAGAGAGAGAGACAGAGGAAGGAAGGGGAGAGATTGGCGTGTTTCTTGGAAAATAAGTATATTAACGTAAATATAAAAAAATTTAAGTATCAACAGTGTCATTTTAGAAAAATTGGAAATAAAAAGCATTCTTAAATTAAATCCTTTGTAAACCATACGTGCTTACGAATTTATATTGTTATTCTTCGAATTATTTTCGTAACAATGGCGGAAGTTTGGAAACGAATACAAATTAAAATTCAATTAAAATTAAAAGGGCATTTAAAACAGTTAACAGGCAATTTTCGAAGAAACAACAGTGGATCTTTTAATGAATTGATTTGTTTTTATAAAAGGAATTTTGGTGCTTATTTAATACAGAGTAAGTTCTAAGGCTTATAATTCATTTAAATCTAATAACAGTGGTTATTATAGTTTAAAGAAAGAACTTTATTTATTCACATTACAGAATGAATTAATTTTAGGCTAGCATTGCCTATTATAAAAGGAGTTACTTTGGAATATACAGTATGTAAAGTGGAAGTTGTACCGAATTGACTCAAGTATATTTCAAAGGAAAAATCAATTTAAAACTATTGAAAGTTGTTGTTTCGGAAACTGAGAAGGTAAGAGTGCTGAACGGACGTTAAACGATATTGAGGTACATTATATTCCAAAATCTATTTGAAGTATTATCAGACTGAAGATTGAACCAATTTTTTGGAACCGGAATTCTGCTTATTTAATGAAATTGAAATCCTAATGCTATAATCAATTTAAAACGGTACTTTCCTGTTAACGGGAATACCTCAAAAAATAAACATGTATTGTTGTGATATGTTACGACGTATTTGTTTGTTAACAATGAGTAAGAACGGGGGAATTACTTAAAAATCACACTTTTTTGAAACTTATTTATTAATAAAAGCAACATAATTACTAATACAATCTAAATTTATGTTACTAGGGGGTCAATATGTCTTTATGGCATTTAAAATAGCTGGAAATATGTCGATTTCTTTGTTATGTTGTCGCCACATGAATTCTTCTGCTGACAGGCTTTCGCGTTGCATTTCCAAAATACTCTTTCTCAGAAGTAAAGTTTCATAATATGATCCTTCTTGCACATTCGCCCTTTAGATAAAATACCATGGTCTTGAAGCAAAGATACAGCTTCTTCGTCACTCCTCGGCAATCTCCACAAATTCATCATTAAGGGATCAACGTAAATATATTAACTAGATTTGTTACGCATTGTTAACAAACAAAATATCATAACATATCACAGCAATACGTGTTTATTTTTTGAGGTATTCCCGTTAACAGGAAAGTACCTTTAAAACTAATAACAATGGCTGTTTTAGTAGAAAGAAAGGTACTATTTTATTCACAAGGAATTTCTGTGAGATTTTAGTTAATTAATTAAAACAGACTTATAATATAGAAATATTCGATGGTTAAAACAGTGCACAATTTTATTCTTGCGATTTTTACATGTTGCATTGACGAAAATTTAATTCATTAAACCCGTTGAAATTCAACGGGCACTTATGCTAGTTAAAATATAAGCCTCTGATTCCCATTAAAAGCTTACCCATATGAAAGGATTAAGCCTGTTGCCTAGGAAGCCTATTGTTAGACACAGAAAAATTACCACTTTTTTGCGATAAAAACTATAAATTTACGCTAATTCTACTCGGATTTGAATTCTGTCTTCAAAAATAAGAAACTACAATTCATATCCTATCCGATAGTTTGTCTTGAGTTCGAATCTTGATGGGAAATAATTTTAAAATGCAAATATAAATACCTCTACACCGATTTACATGTTATCTTATGAGGCAAAAATGGGAAGAAAAGGGGCCAAAATAACTCCTCAAAATTGGAATTTCCACAGTTTTGGATTTTTTCCTTTTGGAAGTGCCTCATAATTTTGTATCCTCCTATATGATATATATATAATGTGTAAGAAGCGTCTATATAGTATAGATATACAGGGCCGTGCCCAAACATTTTGCCCCCTGAGGCGAGATATAATATGGCGCTCCCTGGCCTCGCTGGCATTATGAATTTATTTTGATAGATTTTCATTTTTGTCAAATATTGGCGCCCCCCTTCGAGAGGCGCCTGAGGTGGTTGCCTCGCCGCCTCACCCCTGTGTGTGTATGTATGTATATATATACACACACACACACACATATACACTCTAACTTTTAGTAAAAGATACTGATTTTTTACCCACACATTATTCCATAACTAGTTACTGTTTAAAGGCGAAATATACGGACGTCCTTTTGTTACTCCCTTCCCTTAAGAGTCCGACGCGAGGAATTTTGCCCCAATCGTGGTCCTGTATCACATGGCAATGGCGGATGTATAAAACGGGAGCCACGTGTAAATCTGGATCTCCGACGTCAACGTTGCAAGCACCAAGTGGCGCCGCGATGCAGCGAAGTGTGGAAAGAGAAAGATCGTGCGAGAAGGGTGCCTAGGAAAAAAGAGGGGATGCGATCCATGTGGACGGGGGAGTTGGTGGTGGAAGCAGCAGGGGTGGGAAAGAAGTTTTTTGGGAGTTGCCATGAGGAGGAAGTACGGAGGAGAGAGGGAGGTGGAGTGGGGAAAGAGGAAGCTATGGGAAGGAAGGAGTTTGGAGGGTCAAGTCCCCGGGAAATGGAGTGAGCTATGAGTTGAGGTTTGACGCGGAATCTCGTCCCTCTTACATAGGACGTCTTCCTAAAACTTCTCTTATTCTTTTTTTTAAGAAAAAAGACAACTGCCGAGTAGATAGACAGTGCATTACTTGGGACAAAAAGGGTTTCTCAACCTCTTTTTGATTACGAACCTATACGAGCAATGTTTTACCCCTCAGTACATTTTGTATGATAAAGGAATGAATAACACTTGTCTTAAGATAGAGAACTCGAATTTATAATGTTAAAATTCACAGTTTTGGCGTATTTTTCTGTTTTATAACGTTATTCTTAGTTGTAACATTGCAACTTTTGATTCCGAAGTCACGGATGAAAGATTAAATAAAAAGATACATTATAATCTTTTACATTTTCCCTTTACCCCTTCGAAACTCTTGACGTACCCCTAAGGGTACGCGTACCACCGCTTGAAAACACCTGTCATGTAAGATTGATTGTTGCAAGGCAATATTGATAATATATTACTATATACTACACACACATTCATGTGTATATATATATAACTACAGTATATACTTTATATAACTATATACTACATTATGAAATTATTTGTATACAAATACAAACTTTTTGTAATCATCCTCAGAGCCAGGATGGCGATAAAACGCTGAAACTGGTCGTGTCTCAATTATAGCTGAGGAAATTGTGAAAGTTTCTTTTGGTTATAAACATTTTGTATTTTTTATATAAATATATTGAAGCAGATATAATTTGGCGACATTTTTACCTTTTAAATCAGCGTATTTCACGGTCTTATGCGCCCTCATTTGTTTCCAGAGTAGAAAATTGATGTTTCGTGGGGCTTTTTTTTAATAGAAGGCGTTTCGGAGATTTACTTTTACAAGCATTTTTTGTGGCGGAGTTCGGATGCTCGGCTGTGCCCCGCCGCAGCGACTTAGGTCACGAGGACCAATTAAAAACTTCGCCTATTTGGAATAGAGGTTATTGCGCTCAGAGGTGGGCTCGGCCTAGAAATTTTTCTCGTAAATACTTACCCACATAACGGTAGCATCCTCGGTTTACTTTGAACGGGAGGGGAGTTCTCTCGAACCAACAACCTATCAAGAATTAGCGAGTACGTAGCTAACTTCTGAAGTGGTCCCAACCCCTTTCGTCAAATCTTTGTTCGCTTAAATGGGTGGGGTGTATGTGTGTGTGTGTAGGGGGAGGGGGAGAATAAATGGAATGGAAAATTGTTTTGACCACGCGTCCTCCATCAAGAAAAACGCACGACCTCATTTAAAGAAATAAGTCGCCACCTAATCGCACAACCCGGTTTGTAAAGCACGCAGACGTCAAAAGCAACAACGTAAATGGACGTATTCTATGGTCTAACAATTTCACCTCTTTCACCCCCTTTCACCTTTCTTTCTCTCTCTCTCAATCTCTCCCTTTCTATCCATCCACGAGTCGGGCTGAATGCGACTCGGGAGTAGTAGTTGCCCAACACGGGAACTCTACGTCGGCGGAGGAATACGACGGGATCGTGTTGCACGTGCGCGGTTGTGCTTTCCACCGAACTCCGAAAGGGGAAGGAAACTCGTTTCTTCGTGTGTCCGAGCGGTGAAATGCGTCGCCGGTCCGGTCTTCCTGTGTACTCGAGTACGCGATGCGATTGACAAGTGGGGAAGAGGACAACGGAAATCACGGGGAAAGGTCAGAGACGGGAGAAGAAAAGAATATATGGCCCCTTTTTCACGGCCGGATCTTTTATATGTTAAAAGGATGGGATGGGAGGTTCCCGGAATAAACCGGTCTCTCATCTAATAAAAAAAACGCCGTTCCGGTGGGACCACGATTAAAAAATATAAAATACACCGAGTAACGAGAGACATCGTATGCGCGAAAAGGAACTCTTCATACCTTTTCGTTCCTTAATCGATTCTGGAGAACGGGATGGTTTCGTCTGCAACGAGTTTGGTTTTTTTTTTGTTGCCATCTGCTTATGCGTCTCTGTGTACTTAATGCGATCTCCTGAGGCTCGGAGGGCTGATCGACCGGGGTGAATCGAGCATATGCTTGGTTATGAAATTATTTTCGACGATGGGTCGCAAATACGGGTAATGTGACAAATTTTATGGGTAACTTGCACCGTAAAGTCTGTGGTCGAGTTTCTTCTATAGGTACAAATTTTTTTTCCTCCAGACATCTTATTAAACGTTCTTGGATGCAAACAGGTCGACGCTTTGGGTTATTTCTTGCTTTTAAGAGCTGTTTTCATTTTAATATTTGGAGATATTTTAATGAAAAAAATATGCACTCAGGCGCCCATTTTTGTTTAGCTTATATGCCTTCATATTATATTACTCATTAATAATTATAATACAATTTATGCATAAAGATAGACGGATGAGAAATCTTTCGATGATAATATTCCAAAATATCTTATAAAATCGTTTCAAGACAAATTAAACACCATTTCTATTAGGAAAAAGTCGAGAAAACCGAAACAATATAAAATTTTCCGGTAACGATAGTTAGATTACTCGGGTCCTGTCTTATCGAACGCTCCATTGTCCATGGAAACCGTCCCCGTTCATCCGGATGTTAGGAGACCGCTGCAGCGCGAAAGACAGGATGCGCTCACCGCGTCCATCCTATGACAACCGGCATCAACGAGAGACCTCTGAGCGGGAGGAGGGGGAAACAGCGGTGCCTTCCCCAACTTGCTCCCTCATCTTCGAGTCTCTCTTATTTTCTTCCTTCCCTCGCCTCACCTCTTCTCATCTCTCCCTTCACCGCTCCTTCATCTCCTTCGCCGCATTCTCTCTCTCCCCCCCTCCCACCCGATTCCACAGACACCCCTGCTGCACAACCAGCCACCCCCGGCACCGCTCCCCCCTCCCCCCCCCCATCAACCCCTTCCCACGTCCTCCTCAGGGCGTGGATGAGGTCAGTGAACCTTTGGCGCACTCCTCCCCACACGATCACCCACGGAACTGGCCCACCCTTCTTCACCCTCCCCCATCCCTTCCCCTTAGCTTCTCTCTCCCCACGCACATATTCACCCTTCTCCCCCCAGCCATACTCACGCATATGTGCCGAGAGTGGGGGGGGGGAGGAAGGGAGAGAGAGAGAGAGAGCGAGGGATGGAGGGGGAAGGGGAGGAATAGGAAGATGTAAACGGGGGATGGTGAGAGTGAGCAAGTCGAGACGCCATTGGCGGTTGGTCACGTGATCTCTTTTGAGAATCTCCCTAGGGCTGATGAACGGATGTATTACGGTAATCTCTGGTTAAATTTAGCACTCTATTTGTTGAAGTTTTTAACGCAATGGAATGGAAGGGGAAGGTTTTTTTTTTAACTGGTATAATTACTTTTCGCTCCGAATGAATAGTATATTGCGACGTGGCCATTCTTCGGATAGCGATGCAATAAAAAGCTCAAAGACTTTAGTTTTCGTGGGAGGAACGAAGCCATTTTCAGTACGAATGGATTCTACCTCTGACAATGAGATCCTTCCTGTCGTATCTTTTCGCCTTCCTTATAACTTCGTCCATCGGCACACATTAGGAGGCCATTTTATCGAAATAATTTAATTACTTTCTTGTTAAAACGCGAAGTTTGTATAATTTGGATGCTTTCAGATTCTCCCAGATTTCCTTGAACTTAAATTTCTGTCAACATTGTCAACATTTTTCAAAGTCTTAACATACACTTTGCTAGGTGCGACGTGTATTAATTCTGTAGCGTAGCTGTATGCGACACGCCATTATGGAATAGGGGAGAAACTGAAACTAGGCATTTAGGTAGATACGCATAAACGTGAAAGGATCAGGAAAATCTGAATAACATGAAATGGGGATCACGAATTATAAATTAATTAAAATTTGTATAAATAATGTTGCTTTATTAAATCACTAAGAATTATGTTACAAACTTGAGAATAAGACAGTTTTCCATTATAATGAACGTATTATATTTTTATTTAAGAGAGAATCCGAATTCATGCCGAATTAGCTTTCAAAATCGATGGATGCTAAAGAAAACGGGATTTTTTCGAGATTCAAGAATGTCCCGTCACCTTGGATTTTCCTATGTGAAAGCATAAGGGAAATATGACAGCCTTTAATTGTGGAATACCTATGAATTAATTAATTTAAAAAATATTCCATATGAAAGATACATTGCGTCGCCATTTAAATCCACAACACTGTTTTATTAAATTTGAGACTTGGATAGTTACACCCGATTGAACGAAGTATATTTTTTTATGAAAGAATCCGAATCCATGCCGAATTAGCTTAAAAATTCTTTTTTATTTCGTCAAAAAGATTATTTCAAGATTTTAGCAATTAGAAATTCTGATATATTGGAAACAAGCCCGATGTTTTTTTTATCGGGAAAGGGTGAGAGAGGCCAGGAGGAAAGGGTTTACAAGCTCACGGCATCTATAGAACTGAACGAAGTTTAGCACCATCACTCAATAGTATCTGGGTCCAGGGGCAACTCTTCCTACGCCATCGGAATTTGCGTTTAAAACATTCTCGGGATTCTCGAATTTTTATATCTTATACTATAAGTCGTATGTTCGTGCTCTCGCTATTTTGTGGCGTGTGCTGTCCTTTATCCGGATAACCTTTTCAGTTGATATCTCACAAATCATGCGAGAGCTACGGGGAGAGAAATGTTTTAATTACTATTCAAGAAAACAATCTTCTTCACAAAATTGCAATATGCATTATTGATCCATTTTCGTAAGAACGTGTGCTTTCTTTTCTCTTCTAACTTTCATCCTATTTGTCTTTTCTTGCAAGCGGAGCTGAAACGGGCAGT
The DNA here is from genome assembly GCA_036926305.1 of Uropetala carovei. Lineage (NCBI taxonomy): Eukaryota > Metazoa > Arthropoda > Insecta > Odonata > Petaluridae > Uropetala > Uropetala carovei. Next base: position 2,703,988 of record JAXCHB010000318.1, on the reverse strand, counting down.
CGCCTACTAACTAATAATTATATACAATTTAAACAAATTCATTAAAAATAGTTTTTACAATATTTGCATAAATGGAATTATGCTAAGCGAATAAATGGCACGGGGCAAAAGCCGTAACATAGTTTTTTCGGGTGTGTGGTATTTCTATACCGCATCCAACTTCTTATGTTGGTAAATTACAAGAATAAATTGCTGCTCTTGCTTGTGCATTTATTTTTATCGTTTGAATTTTGATTAAGAATTAGCGAACTACATAATTAAAAGTGACATTAAAAGTGTAAAACGAAACGTAAAGGAGTTATATTTTCAATTTATTTATATCGTATGTTAATAGAAGATATTTTGGCGGTTATATGCAAAATTAAATCTAAATGTGATCATTTAGATGCGAAATTAATTTATAAAGTGCTACGAGAATTGTGAAAATGTTGATGTACTTGATTCTACGAAAACTTGACTTATTGTTCCTTAAAAATAATTTTTTCCAAATCAGTTGAACGTAGAAAACAATCAGTCGCATAAAAATTAAGCTTTCTCTTCGATCAACGGTATTAGAGATGTCAAATGAATATATTGAGACAATTAACTGCCATAGATGATAAGCTCTCCTAAAATAAAACGATTTAGATTTTTATTTGTTAATGCAACGCGTACTGCATTCAATTTATCAAATACTTTGATAGAAATAGGAAGTAAATCATTGAATCGCCATAAAATACCGATTTCCAACTAGATTATCAGATTATCATGTTTTAATGAGGCGCTGATGTAAGAATAGCAAATAAAACGATTATGGTTTCACGAATTATGTATTCTAAATAACAAACCGCTATAAAACCTGGGAGTTGCGTAAAACGTGAATCTTATCAAATTTATCTTATTGTCAAACAGAAGATACGCCTCAGCCAAAATCGCTCTAATCAAAATTAAGAAAAAACTTTTTGCGTTTCTCTAACATATTTACGTAACTATTATCAGCAAATCTTTTAGAAAGAGTTTAATTTTAACAGTCACATTCTACGAGACTCGAAGTTATTTAAATATGTATATAGAAATCATAAATTTCTTAATCCTTAAAAATTATTTTTGCCTGCTTAAATCTGGATTGCAAGGTTACTTTTGTCACAAACCATTTCTTCGAATTTTTATCTAGATCGGAATACGGACTTTAATTTTAAATATATGAGTAATTTACTCCTTTTTTCAAATGCAAGTTCCATACAAATCAGTTCACGGGTGCCTTCCAGTTACCGATATGTTAATGACCTCCGTGAGACCTGCCAATGTGCGGCCAAGCAGGTGTTTACCTGGACTGGTTTTTATTCCGAAGGGGCGTAAATGCTGAGGCATTTCGTCCTACGTATTAAGGTAGCGCTTCTAATTTTCTCAAGAAAAAACCGAAAGAGGAAAATAATTTCCTGAGTTAATGTCAGCTCCCCCTTACTCCCCTCTAAGGTTAACGATAATCATTCTGTAGTCTAAGAGGTCACGTGATCACCGAAGCATCTGCATTTTCACCCAAAGAATGTTTTATGAATGATGATTACGTACGTTAAAAAGATTCGTGTTAGCACGTACAGTTTTGGAGTCTTTTCTTTGCCCATGCAAAGACTAATCATTAAAACTATTGATGAAGATTACACCGAATAAAGAAAAAATTTTAATATAAAAAATATATTTAAAATATTCGATGCAATGAAAATCAATTGACAATATTATTTAAATTAAAAAATCAGTTTCTATCCTATCAGGATTCTTTGTTTTTGGGCAATACCACTTGTAAAACATGTCTTAGAACCTCATTTAAGTTGAACTCAGAATTTCCATTTTTAGGATTTATTCCCTATTTAAACAAGTACTCAAAAATGTTTAATTCACTGTAAATTATCGACCGTACCTCGAAAGTGTCATGCTATAATTGATGTACGTAGAAAATATCAATCAATCAATCAATGAAAATATGTTTCTTTACATTCTTGGGACTCTTTATGATTTAGAATGATCCTCATACATCTTTTGTAAATATTTATTTGAGATAAGTATTTCATATTATGTTTTTTAAAGATGAAATGGGCGATAGAAAAATAAGCAATCGTATTAAAATGTATTCGCGGATAATTAGGTATTTGGAAAATACATATTTTGAAGAATCGCGTGAACTGTAAAAAAAGTATCTTGTGAAAAAAGTAGCTTGCTATTATTTAACCTCAAGGAAAAAAATACGTAAATTACTTAATAAATTTACTTCTAATTGTGCAGGCGATAAACTTCACAATTTTATTCTCTTTTTCTGGTGCTTCAAAATAATTTACAAGTTAATCTTACTTTCCAGTAATTGGAAACAACCGAAAACGAAATTATGAGGCGATTTTGGAATTTTCGACCTACATTAACAAAAAAAATCGTTTTATAAACGCTACTTTTATTATCATTACTCTATCTTCTCTTCCTTTCTTTGTCTCCTCACAATTTTCACTCTTTTCCCTTAGCCCTAAATTTACATTGAAATCATTTAGATGTTCACTCGGAAATAACGACACGTAGCGTGAAAAGATCGCGGATATAAGTTTCACGAGACGCCGAAATTTTTTAGAAAAACTCCGATCTCGTTCGATTTCCTTCGACAAATTCCTCCGGGAAAATATTTTCCGCTCGTTCCGGATCGGGCGCCATTTTTTCTCAGGAAACCTCCCTTCGCCTTCTTCCCCGGCATTGTCTCGATGCGTTTCTCCCGCGGAGGCGAAAAAAAGTCTGGCGCGCTCGATCCTCTCCCGTCTTTCGGCGCTGAGGTGCAGCGCAGGTGGGGTGGAAAGAGTGCGTGTGTGCGTCTATCGCTAAGACCACCTGCCACCGCCCTCGGTGGAATCTTCTCCTTCCGACCCTCCTCACTCTTAGAACTAGAGACTAGAACGGCCGGATTCCTAGGAAGAGACTCGGAAAAGCGTTGCGCCGCGCAAGAGGGTGTTGCGCATCGCGTGTATTTGAGCGCAGCACTCGCTCTTTCACGGATGGCCAATTACCTCCCATTACGACCGTCAGACGGCCACAATCTAACATTTCACATCTGAGGAAAAAAGAGGCCGTGATCGACGGCTTCAACCCTTCCTATCCACCCTTAAATTTTAAAAAGTCCAACCAAGCTCACGTATAAAAAAAAGCCTCTCTCTCTCTCCCTCCCCCTCTCTCCCCGTCCGCCTCTTCCTCTCCTTCCTATTGCCATCCCACACACATTTTCACTCTCCTCCCCTCCCTCCCTCTCTTCCCTCCTCTCTCTATCTCTATCTCTCTCTCTCCCTACCCGCTACAGCTTCCTTCCCCTCGCCTAAACACATCTCACGGTCTTCTCTAACCCTTTACACCTTCGCATTTTCGAAGCTTTCTCGTCCTTTTTAAATTCCTTTTCTCTTTCTCGTTTTCTCGCGCTTCCTCTCTCGCCTATCTTGTTCTTCCGCACCCTCCTCTAACAGTTGTTTCCCCCTCTCTCTCTTCTCTTACTTCATCTCTCTTTCAATCCTTCTCTCTCTCTCTCTCAACTCTTTTTCTCTTCCATTGTTTCGTTCTTCTAACTCTTCTCTTCCTCATCCCCTTTTTCTTTTCTCATCTTCTATCTTTCTTCCCCTTTTATCTTTGATTCCTCGGTTTCTTTGGTCTCCTCTTCATCTTTCTCTCCCCTTCTCCAAATTACCTCTTGCCCATCTTCTCAATCTTTTGACAACCCGGTCATCTCCTCCCCCTTTCACCTATTCCTGTTCCTCTCTCACCCTCTTCTCTCCGTTCCTCTTTAACCTCCTTCTTCCTTTTCGTCTTTCACCCTCTTCTTCCCATTTTACTCAACCCCCTTTTCTCTCTATTCCTTCAACGTGAGCACTCGCCCTATCTTCCTCAGTCCGTCCTTTATCTCAATCCTCTTTCTCCTCTGTGCCTTTCTCTCTCTCTCTCACATCCTCGTCTTCCATACCTTCTTTTTTTTACTCGTCTCACCTTTTTCCCTCCATCTTCCACATTCCTGTTCCCTCCGCCACTCTCCTATAGTTTACCTTCGCTTTCCCTATTTATCTTCCTCCTGTTCCTCTTCATCTCTCTTTCTTTCTCATTCTCTGCTGTACTTGTGATTCGCTTTCCTTATTTCTCTTCCTCCTCTTCCTCTCCATCTCTCTTTCTTTCTCATTCTCTCCTGTATTTGTCATTCGCTTTCCTTATTTCTCCTGTACTTGTCATTCGCTTTCCTTATCCCCTCTCTCTCTCTCTCATTCCCTCCTTTAGTTTAGGGTTAAATGGAAGAGAGGACCTTATGGTCTCAATTTCGTCCTGATAATAAAGTCGTTTATCTATCTTAGTGTAAATTCGCTTTCTCTCTGTCTTTCTCCGTTTCTATAATCTCTTTCATACTCTCCTTTAGTTTATATTCGCTTTCACTATTTCCCTTCCTCTATTTCCTCTCCCTCTTCCATCCCCTTTCACTTTCCGGCAACGAAGGGTTACTTCCCCCCCCCAGTATTCCTCGCGTTTTTTTTTTTTACGGCGGCCCTTTTTCCCTCCCTCTGTCGGTCCAACCTCCTCCCTGCATGCGAGCCATTTATAGCCAAGAAGCCCTCTTTCGACCAGAATAGGGTTTGCACTCAGGGACCGTAAATTTTTAACCCCTTTTACGTCCTCCCCATATCTCCGCGCGGCTGCGAGAAAGGGTTGCGACACACTTTAAAAAATAAAGCAGCTCTCCCTTTAGGCGAAAAACGTGAATTGCGTGTGCTTTTCCGAAGACTTTCTCTCAAACCTTCTTTTTCCTTCACTTCCGTGCCAAATGACCCTGTGGTATTTTTTTAGGGTGGTTTTTTTAAAGGGTGGGCGGGATAAAGAAAAAGGGTTGAGGGTCGGAGGGATATGTTTTCTTTTTGGTTAAATGCGGTGCGTTGGGATTGAAGGGTGGTGTTTGGAGAGGTCGCCAACTTTTTTTCGGCTTTTTTTCGGCTTTTTTTTAGAAATTAGGTAACCAGAAGGGTGTAGCAGGTTGCCACAAAGCGTAACAGCGTTGTTTGTGAGGGTGCGTTTTAGCGAAATTAGGGTGACATTTTGTCTCACAAGGGGTAGGAATGGAGGGTATGGAAGGTCGTAAACTAAGGATCACGTACAAGATTGAAGGTACCTCTTCTTTTTTTTTTACAAAGTTTCTCGTTCCGAAACACTACGCTGTTTCGTTTTTTAAAGTTGAATTAATTTTAGCGAGTTTTAGTTTACAAACTCGCTGATGTTTTCGCTTTGTCTATCCGTCCGTGCAATCCATTAAATCAAAATCGTAAGTAAACGGTAAAAGATGGAAGGCTGAAAATTACAGGTTGTATGTGATCTATGATGCCATTTATTGCGCTGCCGAAAAAATAGTTATGGATAAATTGGTGGAAGGCACTGGATGCCCACACAAATTTCAAATTAAGATTCTGAGAGAATGACTTTAGAGAGAAAGTTAGCATATCTTGGTTGATTATTGTCATACAATTATAGTACTAAACTTATGTAGAATTTTCAGTTTACAATTCCAGATAAACCTCAGCGCCTCATAAAACGCACTTTTTCATATTGCGTCAGCAAATGAAGCTCCAATTTTTGCTTAAAGAAAAAAGCAAGGAATTATTTTATGTACCGCAACAATACCGATATTTTTGCGTAAAAATGTGCAGCTTACTTAATTTTATCAACACTCAAGACATTCATGTGAAGTAGTGAAACATACACGTGATATACCTATTTCTAATCATCCAACAAGGGTAATTCATGTACTTGTGCATGCGACACACGTTGACGAACCCTACTATTTATTTCCTTACAGCTCTATCAAGTGACATTTATTTAGTATCTTTCGGAGAAAAATGTCAGCGTTAAACATAGTGCAGAATTGCGCCTTCGAAAGACGGTGAATTGTAACTTTATCCTTAATCTCGATTAGTTATCTTAATTTTTCTCTCACTTAACCACTTTGCAATCGATTTTTTGTTGCTGAAATCCTTCCAAGTTGCGTTTTTTTGGTTGTAAGAATGACATCAATTCCATCTCATTCATTTGGAGCTGAGCCATGTCATTTTTCCAAATGTACAGATTTGGAAAAAAAACTGTAAATAATTGCTATTCTTAATAAGTCATTTTCATTTCACGTCACTTAAATTCTCAGGCCTAATCCAATCTCGCCAATCCGTCCAGTTTCAAGTCCTGCGTTGAAATCACCTATGCTTTTGACATAATTATTAAAAATTTCACTATATTTTGAGTCTGCTACCACTTCTGGTTCGTTCTCTTCGTTCGTTCTTCCTTGAATCAAATGTTTTAAGGTGTTGTTTGTTCAATTGAACATTTATGCATTTAAAAAAGAGGCAGTATCGTTTTCCAAATGTTGTTCACTATTAAAGATGACAAAAGTTGAATCAATGATATATTTACTTTCCTATATAAAGTAGCTTTCAATAAACGGGCAACTTTTTATTACGATCAATGTTTTATTAATCAGACCACCCTTTTGCACATATTTGGAAATATTTTTAAAACAGATGAGCAAAAATTCATTACAGGCAAGTCTGCTCGCTCGATAAAGGGAATATCCCCTGAGAATTCAGTAAAAGTCGAATGTTTTCATTTTTCCCTTAAAGCAATAGCATTTCAGTAACCCATAGGATCCTTCTAGGTGGATATTTACCCAGAGAGATATTGGGGGAAAGGCAATAACCCTTGCAAGCGTCCTCCACCCCTCAGTTGCTCACCCACATCCTACAAAAAAAATATCCTGCCATCCCTTTTGGTCTCTCTCTCTCTCTCCTCCCCCGCTTCGCAGACTATTTTGGCTCTTCCTCTTTCTCCCTCCATCTACAAGCTTCTCATGGGGCGAGTGAGAAAGAGAGACGCGTGGATATCCCCGCCAAGCAACGGGGAGGAAAAGCAACAATCCAAAAATAAGCAAGCGCCATTTGCAAAGAATCCAGCGCTTCTGTGAGGAGGTAGCCTTTGAGTTGATTCTCGTGAAGAAGCATTATCCATCAAAATTTAGCTACGTAAGTGTTGCTGGATATCGAAATTGTGTCATTTGTGGGATGTTCAAAAGAAAATTTTTATTAGCCAACAATATTAAACAGAAAATTATCAAGCTCGTCTTGTGGCTGAAAAACACTTGAGAAAGTACTTGTCGCAGGTATCTCCAATAGCCACAATAAGGTTATAAAGATCAGATGCGCATTTGGGCTACAAAGCAGCCGTCTTCAGTGGTAAATCACCGAAAGTAGATTCTGAAAGATTTTTAATTGCTTGTTCTTGAAGCCAAGAAATCTAAAAACAGACGCTTCCGCATGGCGTGACAACAACACTCAACGAAAGGAGAAAATGTTCACATTTTTTGTTTAAACTCATTTTTTTAATATCAATTTTTTAATGAATTGATGTTTTAACCAATATGTTTTATCAGTAAATATTACGTTAGAGGATTTCTACGAATCCTGGCAGTTTTTCATTTTATTTTCACAATGATGAGAATAGTGAATTTCAGGATATTCGATTTAACTAATCTGGAAAATCGAACACATTTCATGTTTTTTCCATATTCCTAAAGGGCGCTCACTTACGAAAATTCTACATTTTCATCGCGTAAAACTTTTAGATCACAGACAAATATTCGAGATGTTTCTCGATTTTCACACCCAAGAAATTTTCAGGAAACGCGAGAATTTGGTTTTGGTTCGTCGGACCTTCTCCAAAACCCTTGTAATTCAAAAAAAGAACTCCAGAAAGGATTTTTCTACCAGAAAATTTTATCAACGTTTCTCTCTCTCTTCCGTAAATATAACGTTTTGTATTGATGAGTAAGGCAGAAACCAGTCGGTGTTTTGTTTTCAAAAGCGTAATGGCTGGTGACTTGCGCTCCCCGCTGCCAGGAGGAGCTTTTGTGGTTTCCTTAGTAAGGCGGGAGCGCAATCAACCGAAGGTACTGTCGCCATGGTAGCGTCTTTCGAGGGGGAATGTGCGTTCCTTCCAGACTAAACCGGACGCAGTTTACACAAACATAGATGGGGCGCGTGCCTTCGAAAGGGGGAAAGAGGGGGAAGATTCGTAGGAATAGTTAGGTCCCTTGTGCAAGAGGGGAGGCGCCAAAATGGCCGCGGCCACGTGGTAGTATGGCAAAGAATCCTAGGAAAAATCTTAGCTCCACCCACTCTTGTCTATTTAGAAGACACCGCCATTAGGATGTCTCTTCCCCCGTTATAGCTGCGCGAGTGTTATGAATATTAGGGTACTTTTAGAAGTGTGAATTAATGGCACCACACGCGCTCGGAGAGGAAATTGACACCGAGTCAATTTGGCTGCTACTAATCGCAACATAAATAAAATGCCGGGTCTGAGAAATACCGAGAACAAAAAATATAACATTTTAAATCGTAGATCCTTATATTCAACCTCTTTCCTTCAGCGTCCACATATCGCGCAAATGTTGTAAGAGTGTCGATCTTAACAAATATTTATCTTAAGCCTTTTGCCCATTTTATCGATCGAATTTTAACGTTTTATCTACGCTATCTCTGGCAAAAAGCTATGACATGATGAAACGCATAGAACAGGCATCGTTGGAGATAAATCTTTTCGCTAATACTTCGTGATAAAATCAAGGACGGACATTGGAGATCCGCGTCCTTCCTCAATAAAAAAAATCAACAAAAAAATTTTTATAAATTATTTTGGATGCAACGAACGTGCTTCGAATGTCTGAGAACGGTGAGAAGACCGTATAAAGTAGAGCCCATCGAGGGCAGGATGCGATTTTATAAAGACCTAATCCGTTTAGATTTCCACGGCTGTTGCCTTTGCCTCAGCACAGTCGCTTTCGTAACGTTTGAAATCGTATGTAGTATTCGAAAAAAATATGCGCGACTTTGTCCAATTATATGGAAGTCGCCTTAAGAATGTATTTTACTGTCCGCGAACGTTGCGAGAAATACACATCCTTCCATTTTCTTAATTTACCCATAATGTTTTCACATTTCTCTTATCCTACCACGTTATGTCCTCAATTATATTTTATGAGTACTTTTCATCATATATATTTTTAAAGTGTTAATTTTATTGAATTTGAACCTTCGAAATAGTACCTTATATCAATGTTAAGACACATAAAAAGTTGAAAATATATAGCTAAAAATACATAAATCGATATAACAGGTTTTATGGACAAATGTATACCGATATTAGTAAAAATTTTGGCGTATCTCAAGAATAAATTGTATTTTGAGTTAATTTCCGCTCGTTTCCCAAACAAGATGTATTTGTATTTATTAATAATTTAGCACGTTGCGATAAAAATCCATTTACACGTTACTTTTAGTATAAATATTTTATAATCTCTACCCTAATTATTTCGCTCCATTTGCATCAGAAGTTTTAGTCTTGGCAATCGTGAAATAGACCTTGTTACTTAGAGTTTTCAATATTAGATGATGAAGCGAAATTTCATTAAAAAGGTTATTAGATTTGAGAGGAAAACAAATATTTCTGAATCGAAGTAGCATAGTAGAGTATACGGTGTATTACAAAACGATAATGCGACTATTTCAAAAAATATAGATACAATTTTTCGATGATTGCCTTTTGTTTGCGAAAGGATATTTGAACAGACGGAAGCTCCGTAATATAAAATCTGAAGGTAAAGATATAACGGATAAGATAAACCGTTGAGACCGTTACCTTGCACGGAGGTAAGTAAGATATCTTTAAATGGCGATTTCTTTGAAAAACAATTTTTTTCACTGAAAATTATGAAAGATGAGGTTATAGAGAAATTTAACACAAAAGTATCAAAGTTCCTTCTAAAGAAATCTGACATTGTTAATTTATGGCTTATTAAGTAATTTATTTATTAATATTTAGTCGTCCTACAATCTGTTTTTTATGGAATAAGACATTTAATTTAATTTGTGGAGAACACACAAAAGGTACATTTGTAAATGGTTTACAGCCGAGAATTACAAAACATAACTAAATGTATACGAGATGTATGTGTCCAAGAATAGGTTTTTCTTTCTTTTTGTATTATATAAGAATCATTTTTGACAGCAAACGAAAGAGACTTTTTCCCTTTTTATTTTACCATATTGCATCAAATACACCATGCCAATGCTCTTAATCTTACCTTGACCATAGAGTACCACAGATTTCTTAGACAAGTATAATAGAAACCACACGTTATCAGTTCGTTACGATGATTCACCCATACAGACCAAACACCCTCCTTGGAGCACTTTCACAGTCATTCACGATTACTACCTCGCCCCCATCCCAAATTTCAATCCCAACCTGCGTCCCTCCCTAACGTCACTACCTGCCGTCACTCCCTCGCATATCACCCTGCAGACCCTCCCTCGTGTATTTCCCAGCCGTTCCTATATGCCTTCTCTCCTGCATTCCATCCCTGCCGTCCCTCCCTCGCTCTATCCCCGTCGTCCCCCGTCCCGTCCTCCTTTGCGTACATCCCTTCCGTCCTTCCCTTTCGTCTCTCCCTGCCGTCCCTTCATCCCGTCCCTCTCTCGCGATCCTCCCCGTCGTCCGTCCATCCAGTCCCTCCATTGCGTACATCCCTTTCGTCTCTCACTGCCGTCCCTTCATCCCGTCCCTCTCTCGCAATACACCCCGTCGTCCTACCGTCCCGTCCCTCCCTTGCGTACCTCCTTTCCGTCCTTCCGTTTCGGCTCTCCCTGCCGTCCCTTCCTCCCGTCCCTTCCTCCCGTCCCTCCCTCGCTCTATCCCCATCGTTCCTCCGTCCCGTCCCTCCCTCTCGTCTCTCCCTGCCGTCCCTCCCTCTCGTCTCTCCCTACCGTCCCTTCATCCCGTCCCTCTCTCGCGATCCACCCCGACGTCCCTCCGTCCCGTCCCTCCCTTGCGTACCTCCCTTCCGTCCCTCCCTCTCGTCTCTACCTGCCATGCCTTCCCCCCGTCCCTCTCTCGCGATCCACCCCGTCGTCCCTCCGTCCCGTCCCTCCCTTGCGTACCTCCCTTCCGTCCCTCCCTCTCGTCTCTCCCTGCCGTCCATTCCTCCCGTCCCTCCCTCGCTCTATCCCCGTCGTCCCTCCGTCCCGTCCCTCCCTTGCGTACCTCCCTTCCGTACCTCCCTCTCGTCTCTCCCTGCCGTCCCTTCCTCCCGTCCCTCCCTGGCTCTATCCCCGTCGTCCCTCCGTCCCGTCCCTCCCTTGCGTACCTCCCTTCCGTACCTCCCTCTCGTCTCTCCCTGCCGTCCCTTCATCCCGTCCATCTCTCGCGATCCACCCCGTCGTCCCTCCGTCCCGTCCCTCCCTTGCGTACCTCCCTTCCGTCCCTCCCTCTCGTCTCTCCCTGCCGTCCCTTCCTCCCGTCCCTCCCTCGCCCTATCCCCGTCGTCCCTCCGTCCCGTCCCTCCCTTGCGTACCTCCCTTCCGTCCCTCCCTCTCGTCTCTCCCTGCCGTCCCTTCCTCCCGTCCCTCCCTGGCTCTATCCCCGTCGTCCCTCCGTCCCGTCCCTCCCTTGCGTACCTCCCTTCCGTACCTCCCTCTCGTCTCTCCCTGCCGTCCCTTCATCCCGTCCATCTCTCGCGATCCACCCCGTCGTCCCTCCGTCCCGTCCTTCCCTTGCGTACCTCCCTTCCGTCCCTCCCTCTCGTCTCTCCCTGCCGTCCCTTCCTCCCGTCCCTCCCTCGCTCTATCCCCATCGTCCCTCCGTCCCGTCCCTCCCTCTCGTCTCTCCCTGCCGTCCCTCCCTCTCGTCTCTCCCTGCCGTCCCTTCATCCCGTCCCTCTCTCGCGATCCACCCCGTCGTCCCTCCGTCCCGTCCCTCCCTTGCGTACCTCCCTTCCGTCCCTCCCTCTCGTCTCTACCTGTCATGCCTTCCCCCCGTCCCTCTCTCGCGATCCACCCCGTCGTCCCTCCGTCCCGTCCCTCCCTTGCGTACCTCCCTTCCGTCCCTCCCTCTCGTCTCTCCCTGCCGTCCATTCCTCCCGTCCCTCCCTCGCTCTATCCCCGTCGTCCCTCCGTCCCGTCCCTCCCTTGCGTACCTCCCTTCCGTACCTCCCTCTCGTCTCTCCCTGCAGTCCCTTCATCCCGTCCCTCTCTCGCGATCCACCCCGTCGTCCCTCCGTCCCGTCCCTCCCTTGCGGACCTCCCTTCCGTCCCTCCCTCTCGTCTCTCCCTGCCGTCCCTTCATCCCGTCCCTCTCTCGCGATCCACCCCGTCGTCCCTCCGTCCCGTCCCTCCCTTGCGTACCTCCCTTCCGTCCCTCCCTCTCGTCTCTCCCTGCCGTACCTTCCTCCCGTCCCTCCCTCGCTCTATCCCCGTCGTCCCTCCGTCCCGTCCCTCCCTTGCGTACCTCCCTTCCGTCCCGCCCTCTCGTCTCTCTCTGCCGTCCCTTCCTCCCGTCCCTCTCTCGCGATCCACCCCTTCGTCCCTCCGTCCCGTCCCTCCCTTGCGTACCTCCCTTCCGTCCCTCCCTCTCGTCTCTCCCTGCCGTCCCTTCCACCCGTCCCTCCCTCGCTCTATCCCCGTCGTCCCTCCGTCCCGTCCCTCCCTTGCGTACCTCCCTTCCGTCCCTCCCTCTCGTCTCTCCCTGCCGTCCCTTCCTCCCGTCCCTCCCTGGCTCTATCCCCGTCGTCCCTCCGTCCCGTCCCTCCCTTGCGTACCTCCCTTCCGTACCTCCCTCTCGTCTCTCCCTGCCGTCCCTTCATCCCGTCCCTCTCTCGCGATCCACCCCGTCCTCCCTCCGTCCCGTCCCTCCCTTGCGTACCTCCCTTCCGTCCCTCCCTCTCGTCTCTCCCTGCCGTCCCTTCCTCCCGTCCCTCCCTCGCTCTATCCCCATCGTCCCTCCGTCCCGTCCCTCCCTCTCGTCTCTCCCTGCCGTCCCTCCCTCTCGTCTCTCCCTGCCGTCCCTTCATCCCGTCCCTCTCTCGCGATCCACCCCGTCGTCCCTCCGTCCCGTCCCTCCCTTGCGTACCTCCCTTCCGTCCCTCCCTCTCGTCTCTCCCTGCCATCCATTCCTCCCGTCCCTCCCTCGCTCTATCCCCGTCGTCCCTCCGTCCCGTCCCTCCCTTGCGTACCTCCCTTCCGTACCTCCCTTCCGTACCTCCCTCTCGTCTCTCCCTGCCGTCCCTTCATCCCGTCCCTCTCTCGCGATCCACCCCGTCGTCCCTCCGTCCCGTCCCTCCCTTGCGTACCTCCCTTCCGTCCCTCCCTCTCGTCTCTCCCTGCCGTCCCTTTCTCCCGTCCCTCCCTCGCTCTATCCCCGTCGTCCCTCCGTCCCGTCCCTCCCTTGCGTACCTCCCTTCCGTCCCGCCCTCTCGTCTCTCACTGCCGTCCCTTCATCCCGTCCCTCCCTCGCTCTATCCCCATCGTCCCTCCGTCCCGTCCCTCCCTCTCGTCTCTCCCTGCCGTCCCTCCCTCTCGTCTCTCCCTGCCGTCCCTTCATCCCGTCCCTCTCTCGCGATCCACCCCGTCGTCCCTCCGTCCCGTCCCTCCCTTGCGTACCTCCCTTCCGTCCCTCCCTCTCGTCTCTCCCTGCCGTCCATTCCTCCCGTCCCTCCCTCGCTCTATCCCCGTCGTCCCTCCGTCCCGTCCCTCCCTTGCGTACCTCCCTTCCGTACCTCCCTCTCGTCTCTCCCTGCCGTCCCTTCATCCCGTCCCTCTCTCGCGATCCACCCCGTCGTCCCTCCGTCCCGTCCCTCCCTTGCGTACCTCCCTTCCGTCCCTCCCTCTCGTCTCTCCCTGCCGTCCCTTCCTCCCGTCCCTCCCTCGCTCTATCCCCGTCGTCCCTCCGTCCCGTCCCTCCCTTGCGTACCTCCCTTCCGTCCCGCCCTCTCGTCTCTCACTGCCGTCCCTTCATCCCGTCCCTCCCTCGCTCTATCCCCGTCGTCCCTCCGTCCCGTCCCTCCCTTGCGTACCTCCCTTCCGTCGTTCCCTCGCGTCCCTCCTCCCGCCGTCCCTCCATCGCGTCCCCCTATCGCTATCCTTCTCGTCGTCCCTCCCGTGCGAAGTTTACTTCCGTCATTCCCTTGCGTCACTCCCTGCCGGCCCTTCATGTCGTGCATCTCTCGCTATCCTCCAGGTCGTCGCTCCGCCGCGTTTCTCCTGTGCGAACTTCCCGTCCGTCCTTCCCTCCTTCCCTTCCGTCACTCCCTGCCGCGCCTACATCCTGTCCCTCTGTGGCGAACCTCTCCTTTGTCCCTCCTTCTCGTCCCTCCCTTGCGTGCATCTCTTTCGTCTCTCCCTGCCGTCCCTTCATTCCGTCTCTCTATCGGGAACCTCCCTGCCGCCTACCGTCCCATCCCTCCCTTGCGTATATCTCTCGCGTCCCTCCCCGCGATCCTCGCTGCCGTCCTTCCCACGCGTGTCTCCCTGGCGTTCCTTCATCCCGTCCTTCCCTGTCTTATCTCTATGTCGTCTATCCCTTCCGTCGCTCCCTGCCGTCCTCTTCTGCCGTCCCTACATTCCGTCCCTGGCTGTCATCCGTTTCTGGCATCCCTTCTTCCCGGCTCTCATTCCTCTTCCCCCTTATCCCTCCAGCAATCCCTCCCACTCTTCATCAATCCCTTTCCTCTAACTGCCCTACGCAGGTCATGGAAGTCTATTATCATCGATGTTTTGACACTTTTATCGAGGTAAACATTATTTGTCTTTATGAAACCATTGAGACTAGGAAAACACTTTTTTGTTGAAACACCCCAAAATTTTAAAGCACACCTGAAGACTTTCGACTTGTACACAAAATCTTTGTTATTATAGTAAATGGCATGATATATTACGTACATGCTGCGAAATTCTGTCTTATATCTCTTACCGTTTACCTGTAATTTAATTTAATTTAAATAAGGACAGGTACACAGACAGAGGGAAAACATGAGTGCCTTTTCGATGTATAACACCCTAAAAAGAAAGTACAAAAGTATTGATGCTTCAAAAGAGTATATGTACTCATAGAAGAGTACGTCTAGAAACCCTACCAATTGCAGATCAGTTGAATAATCTTGTCCTCTTTACTGTTCGGTGAAAAAAACACCGCCTATTAAATTGTTCTTTGTAAAGTTTTCCGCTACGAATTGATCAATCCATTCGTTGGAAATATTTTGCATCAAACCAAGTTATTTTCGTGCAATTTCATAGTTTATATTTTAGTATGGACAGTTCATTCAAATTCGAATTTGGGCCCTCTTGTGCTCAATGCCTATGGCAAATGGCCCTCATGCCCCCTACCTTTCTCAGAGGCCGTGACAGCATCACATGCGTCCATCGAACAACTACCTGGCGATATTCTTATGCACTACTTGCAAATGTTTGGTTTAGAATCCTTACTATGGGCGCTTTTAGAAGATGAAAAGAACTTTGCGCAATCTCTTGATGGATTTTAGTACTCATTCTTTCTCAAAGCTCTCCAAATGTTTTGGGACGAAAATCAATTTCGTCGATATTATGTTAGAATGTCTTTCGTAGAATTAGATCGTTTAATCTTTACCTTCATGTACACATTAATGACACTGTTTAGCTCGAGGTCACGAGAGATGTCGCCGGTTCATAAAATTCTCTTATGAATTGTATATGTTTCGTTCTATAGCCTCCGAAATACCTTGTTGTTGTATCGTTGGCTATGGGCCTAGCTCGCATGATGTATTTTTGGAAACAGGCGTGGTTGTTAGTGCGGCTTTATAAGGGTTTTACGGGAAAGAAGGATTGGTCAAGGTAAAAAAGGAGTAACGGCAATATTTTTACATGACGGTTTGTTTTGTTCAACCCGGCGACGAGATTTTCTCCTTGCGTGAAATAAGGATTATCAACAATAAAAAATTTTACCTCAATTCAATAGGGAAATGAGGAAACAGGTGAAAAAATCTGCCATGACCGGGAATACGAACCCGGGTCTTACCACTTGCCGGGCGGATATTCTACGACTGAACTACCGTGGCAGGTTAATTCTCCTGTTTCCTCATTTCCCATCATAACAGCTTATGCCTTTCGCATAAGGATCTTCGGATCATCCTTTCTATCAATCCAATTCAATACATTAGAATTATTAAATGCATAGCAAGTAGAAAGATTGTCCTCCGTTTGCGTAAAAAAATTATCGAATTTTGCTGTACAAAATTTATATACATATTTCCTTTTTCTGCATTAAAATATACGTGAATTACGATATTTTCAAATAGTTTATTTTTTCATTGTTGATTAGCTTCTCCCCCACCCCTCTCCCCCATGGATTAAGTCTGCATCCGCCCTTGATTCTGCTCCTTCTGCTACTGGCTTAGAATAAAAATTCAACTAACGACCTTTTAATATATTGTAGAATCGAGCAAAAATCTGCGAGGGAAAAAGGATTTTCACGAAACTTGTAGATTATGCATGCGAACACGCCCACGGCTTAGTTTAACACGTCCTTATCAAGTGATATAATGCATTTATCAC
This sequence comes from Uropetala carovei, assembly GCA_036926305.1. Classification (NCBI taxonomy): domain Eukaryota; kingdom Metazoa; phylum Arthropoda; class Insecta; order Odonata; family Petaluridae; genus Uropetala; species Uropetala carovei. Next base: position 2,687,558 of record JAXCHB010000318.1, on the reverse strand, counting down.
ATTTCCGTATCTTTATTATTTTCGTAAAGTAAATGTGTGCGTTCATCGTGGATTCTTCAATTTTATGCTGAAGTACACAACTGAAAACCTTATAGTTTGAATAGTTTACCCAAAAAATACCGATGTTTTGACTGCCATAACCATTAGCCTTTTTATATTTTGGGCATTCTTGTATAAGTAATGGGAGGATATGGATCGACATGGAAGTGACATTGTCCGGTGACCTAGAATGTATTGGAAAATCGAGAAAACTTCAGCCAAGGCTTGTATCGTGCGACGATTTAAAAAGATAGGGCAGTGCTGCTCTCCAACCTTTTTTGCTCCACGGCATACCATCATGCATCCTTAAAAACATCGCGGCACACCAAACCACCCCTGATTAATTTAATTGCGTAAATACACATTTTTAAAGAAAAAACTAGCATAAAACAAATAAACGTCGCAATTATATTAGATTGTTACGATTGGTAAAGTGATTTTATATAATAATAGCCGTCATCCGTTGGTTGGTTGATCACGCTATGCAAACGCTAATAACTCGAGAAATAATAATGATAGAAACTCGAAATTTGGTAGAGATGCTTGATTAACACTTTTTCAGGTGATGACGAATTTAAATCCGAAAAAGTTCCTTGGTTCGTCTCCAAGAGAGGCATTTCCTTTTCCCATTACTTAACATGTAAAACGCGATTTTTCGACGTGCAGGTTTTTATTCATTTGGAAATTAAAATTAGAAGAAATTAACAGACAACCTTCGGTTTTGAACCATTTTGAAGAAAAAGTTATAAAGTTTCTTATTCCGTACGTCTTTTTTCGCCCACAGTTCGAAATATTCCATGTTAAACGTTTAATTTGCATATTTTGTGGAAATCTCGCCATTTTAACGTGATGTTGCTATGTCGACCATTATCATTGTTAGCTTTAATACGAGAGAGAGGAAGGAAGGGGAGAGATTGGCGTGTTTTGTGGAAAATAAGTATATTAACGTAAATATAAAAAATTTTAAGTATCAACAGTGTCATTTTAGAAAAATTGGAAATAAAAAGCATTCTCAAATTAAATTCTTTGTAAACCATACGTGCTTACGAATTTATATTGTTATTCCTCGAATTAATTTCGTAACAATGGCTGAAGTTTGGAAACGAATATAAATTAAAATTCAATTAAAATTAAAAGGACATTTAAAACTGTTAACAGGCAATTTTCGAAGAAAGAACAGTGGATCTTTTAATGAATTGATTTGTTTTTTAAAAGGGATTTTGGTGCTTACTTAATACAGAGTAAGTTCTAAGGCTTATAATCCATTTAAATCTAACAACAGTGACTTTTATAGTTTAAAGAAAACTTTATTTATTCACTTTAGAGAATGAATTAATTGTAGGCTAGCATTGTCTATTATAAAAGGAGTTACTTTGGAATTTACAGTATGTAAAGTGGAAGTTGTACTGAATTGACTCAAGTATTTTGGGTACTTTCCTGTTAACGGGAATACCTCAAAAAATAAACACGTATTGTTGTCATATGTTACGACTTATTTGTTTGTTAACAATGCGTAACAACGGGGGCATTAATTAAAAATCACACTTTTTTGAAACTTACTTACTAATAAAAACAACATAATTACTAATACAATCTAAATTTATGTTACTAGGGGGCCAATATGTCTTTATGGCATTTAAAATAAGTGCCCGTTGAATTTCAACGGGTTTAATGAATCTAGATTTTCGTCGGTGCAACATGTAAAAATCGCAATAAAATTGTGCACTGTTTTAACCATCGAATATTTCTATATTATAGGTTTTTTAATTAATTAACTAAAATGTCACAGAAATTCCCTGTGAATAAAATAGTACCTTTCTTTCTACTAAAATAGCCATTGCTATTAGTTTTAAATTGATTATAGCATTAGGATTTCAATTTTATTAAATAAGCAGAATTCCGGTTCCAAAAAATTGGTTCAATCTTCAATTGCCTCTGATAATACTTTAAATAGATTTTGGAATATAATGTACCTCAATATCGTTTATCGTCTGCTCAGCACTCTTGCCTTCTCATTTTCCGAAACAACCACTTTCACCAGTTTCATATTGATTTCTAACTTAGAAGAGGACTTGATTCAATTCAGTTAAAATAACCACATAACAAACTTCTTATTCCAAAGAAAATCCTTTTATAATATGCAATATTAACCTAGAATTCATTCATTCTGAAAAGTGAATAGAAGTGTGGAAATGCAACGCGAAAGCCTGTCAGCAGAAGATTTCATGCGGCGACAACATAACAAAAAATCGACATATTTCCAGCTATTTTAAATGCCATAAAGACATATTGGCCCCCTAGTAACATAAATTTAGATTGTATTAGTAATTATGTTGTTTTTATTAGTAAGTAAGTTTCAAAAAAGTGTGATTTTTAATTAATGCCCCCGTTGTTACGCATTGTTAACAAACAAATAAGTCGTAACATATGACAACAATACGTGTTTATTTTTTGAGGTATTCCCGTTAACAGGAAAGTACCCAAAATACTTGAGTCAATTCAGTACAACTTCCACTTTACATACTGTAAATTCCAAAGTAACTCCTTTTATAATAGACAATGCTAGCCTACAATTAATTCATTCTCTAAAGTGAATAAATAAAGTTTTCTTTAAACTATAAAAGTCACTGTTGTTAGATTTAAATGGATTATAAGCCTTAGAACTTACTCTGTATTAAGTAAGCACCAAAATCCCTTTTAAAAAACAAATCAATTCATTAAAAGATCCACTGTTCTTTCTTCGAAAATTGCCTGTTAACAGTTTTAAATGTCCTTTTAATTTTAATTGAATTTTAATTTATATTCGTTTCCAAACTTCGGCCATTGTTACGAAATTAATTCGAGGAATAACAATATAAATTCGTAAGCACGTATGGTTTACAAAGAATTTAATTTGAGAATGCTTTTTATTTCCAATTTTTCTAAAATGACACTGTTGATACTTAAAATTTTTTATATTTACGTTAATATACTTATTTTCCACAAAACACGCCAATCTCTCCCCTTCCTTCCTCTCTCTCGTATTAAAGCTAACAATGATAATGGTCGACATAGCAACATCACGTTAAAATGGCGAGATTTCCACAAAATATGCAAATTAAACGTTTAACATGGAATATTTCGAACTGTGGGCGAAAAAAGACGTACGGAATAAGAAACTTTATAACTTTTTCTTCAAAATGGTTCAAAACCGAAGGTTGTCTGTTAATTTCTTCTAATTTTAATTTCCAAATGAATAAAAACCTGCACGTCGAAAAATCGCGTTTTACATGTTAAGTAATGGGAAAAGGAAATGCCTCTCTTGGAGACGAACCAAGGAATTTTTCGGTTTTAAATTCGTCATCACCTGAAAAAGTGTTAATCAAGCATCTCTACCAAATTTCGAGTTTCTATCATTATTATTTCTCGAGTTATTAGCGTTTGCATAGCGTGACCAACCAACGGATGAAAGCTATTATTATATTAAATTGTCAGACAGAAAATTTGAGCTTGCATTTTGGTACAAAGACGCTTTATATTTGGCTCGCTAATAGAAAGAGCTACAAGAACTTCTCCATCTAGGTTCTGTAAACATGCCCTTTTAATATTTTTAATATGGGTTGAAGAACAACTAAATTCGCATAAATACGTTCTTGAATTTGGAACGTCATATCGATGGGATATTCAGATATTGGAGGATATTCACCTTTAGCTTTTAGCCAAAATACATCTAAAGTAGGCATAATAATTTTAAGTTGTATGATCGTTACTAAGGTCTACCAATTCCTCTCGTAGTTTCAGAATAAATTCATTGGATGATAAAATGTATGCGAATTTGTTTATTCCAAACGCTTTTGTGAAAATTAAATATCCTCAGACTGTGCGGCACACTAGTGCCTTCCTCGCGGCACATTAATGTGCGGCGGCACACCGGTTGGAGAGCACTGAGATAGGGCCTCAAGCACACGGCCCGCCAGCTTATTGGCAGTCTCCCTATGACATAATTATAGTTATTAATTATGATAAATTTGAACCTTTTCTGAGTCCCATGACATCATAAATTGTAAGATTGAAAATTAAACATTGTGCCTTATTCTTTTATTAGAATTCTATTGTTTACCTGACGAAAACAATCTCATGTTTACATATACAGTCGTCCCTCCTATAACGCGAGGAAAACGTTAATGATGAACATCGTGTAATAGGAAACCACGTTTTAGGATACCTTAAGTTTATAGGAACTAAGAGGACAGGGACATGTAGATTACATTTTCGATACTAAAACTCCGAATAATATAGTAAAACACGGCATAATGTAATAATAAATCGATATATTAATTTTATACAAATTTTTGTAAAAAAATTTGATTAATATATTAAAACTTAGTTAAATATAATACTGAATGGATATGAATTACATACATAAATTTCGCGTAGTGTACATACTGTAATACAATTCATTATTAAAATTCATAGAAATCGGTCTTCGAAAATTGCCTAAACGTGAACCCGGACCGCATTCTAGGATACTGTGGCCACACTTGATAAATCACGAATATGTGAATACGCACTCTAGGATGCCGAGTTATACGAGTGTAAAATTTAAATAAATTACTAATTTTCTGAACGATTTATAAAGTAGTTGACAGCATTGATAGACATTAGCAATGAAATAAAAACTATATATTTAACCCGAAATGTAAGATAGTTTGTGTATAAAGTAGGTTGCGTGTCAGTGCGATAAAGGATACATTTTAATTATCTTTTCGTCCCTCGTAGGATTTTAATTAGAGCGAGCGTAGAATGCATCAAAACATAGAAAGCTGCCGGAAGATTCGAATATCGAGAATGCAACCACATCATGGAGTCAGTACACCGCTCCCCGGTTATAACGCCGTCGGTTATACCGCAGAATCTGATATACCGCGGGTCTTCCTCCCTATTTCTTGGAAAGAAAATCCTGTCGTTGTTTTAGTATGTACTAAAGTCAAAATAACAAAATATACTGACGTTTTAAGGAATCGATTAAATAAATATCTTCTACTCACTGTATATTGTTTTTTTATTTGAATTTTGTCATTTGTAGCAAGTACAGAAATTAAAAAAATGAAAAGTTATACCGCGGTTGTCTTATAACGCGGGTCGCAGCTCCTCCCCCGACACCCCGCGTTATAACCGGGGAGCGGTTTATAGTATACTTTTTTCCTTTTTAACTGCATAGCGTACGGACGGCGTAAGTTTAATCAAAGTCTCGAGTTTAACCTCCACCATTACATCAGTGGAAGGTAAAAAAAAATGAGGTAAGCAAAACCGAGGGATGATTATTTTTTCTCGAAGAAATTTCTTTGTTAAAAAAGTCTCTCCGCGTAGTGGCAACCCGTCTCATAAGATGTTTCCTCCTGATTTTTTTTTTACTCGAGGTCCAGCGAAGCATCGCTTCTAGAAGGCGCGGATGGAGCGAAAAGGAGGGGAGGAAAGAGAGAGAAAGAAAGAAAGAAAAAAAGGAACAGAGAGAGATGGTAAAAAGATGCAGGTGTAGAGTGAGAGAGAGAGAGAAAGAGAGGTAGGACGTGGACTAGGTAGGGTCCAGCCCCTTAGCCGGAGGAGAAGAGAGAGAGGGAGAGAGGAGAGAGAGAGAGAGAGATGGGCAACATATACCGGAGGGATAGGCTAGGTAGGAATGGCAGGGAAATGGAGAGAGAGAGGGGGGGGAGGGAGGAAAGAGGAGGAGAAGAGGTCGGGTGGCAGGGTGGCGGTAACAACTCCTTTGACCTTGACTTGCCTGCCTATTTCCCCCTGCACTGCCCATCTTCCTTAATCTTCTCCTTCGCCCATCTCTCCCCCTCCCACTCCACCTCCTCTCCTTATATCTCCTCCTCCCGTCCCCTTTCCCGCAGGAAGAAAAAAAGGACCCCTTCTCCTCTATGGTCCTAACTCAGCCACGTGATCCTAGGAAGCAGCGTTGCCTCCCTCCACCTCCTACTTTTTCCCTGACGAAAAAAAAAACGTCCCCCTCCCTCCTTCCCCCCTTTCTCTCCCCCTTCCCCCCTCCCACCGATTCGTGGCTCCAAAGCGCGCGACGGCCATTATATCGTCCGTTCCGCACCGTGGAACGGCCGCGGTGGATAGCAACGTCCTCTGTTGAGGCAGTCGTAGTCGGTAAGAGACGGCGGGAAAGGCCAAGGAGGAAGAGGGGCATGGTTTCCCCCTCACCCCTCCCCCCCTTCCCTCCCCCCCCCCCTCTCCCTACGCATTCACTCTCATTAACTCGCACCAGACAGGAAGTCCCTTCCTTCCGCCTCGACGCACATACGAATTCGGCGGCGATTGTTTGCGGCAAGAGTCGCCAAATCGTTTTAATGGTTATGCTCTCGCGACGGGAAAGACGTGAAAAATATGTATATAACAGCGCGACCGCGTCTCCACGGGGTGCAGCACCACCTGTGGAATGCGCTGGACGTGTCTTCTTTCCCGCCAAGTCCCCCTCCCCTCTCTCTCTCTTACCACCCTATTCTCTCCCTCTTTTCGCCTTTTTCTCTCTCTCTCCCTCTCCTCCTCTAACACTTCCATCCCGTCTTCCTACGCTGGAAGAAAAAAATAAAACAAGGAAAACCCCTTCTTTTAAACCACGCAAGACATTCGAGCTAATGAGGCATATATTATTCTATCCTTTTTTTCACTCGCGAAGGAACCAGGATGGAGGCTTCGGTAAGAACTGACTTCGCGGTAAATAGGAAAAGAATCGTTGATCGCGTACGATCGAAGAATTATTCGCGGTTGCTAGTTTCTCGAAAAATTTTTCCCGACGCTTCAACGAAAAATCATTGTCCATGCAGTCTTTCGATAAACTCTGGTAATTTAACTTTAAAGTCCAAGAAATGGCGGTAAGACCGATGGAAGTTTTAAATTGATTATGGCGCCTTAATTTAATCGAGGCGTTGTCACAATTTCGAGGGTATTTTTTCAGCCTGAAAATATATGAGCTAGCATAAGGTGGACACTTCAGCCGAAAAAAAATTGAAAGCGCCTTTTACTTTGATCATAAAATGGGGAGATGGAAATGGGTTGAGTTAACGATTCCGTGTGTCACAACGTACAGAATTTACAGAATATATAGTGTGTGGCATTATGGGGAATACCATATGCTTGTTTTACACCTACATTCACTGTTTTGGAAATAGTTTATTTTTTTTATAAACCTTTACAGTCCGAAAGTTAAAATCATTACTGCTCCTGGATCCTGTTGTTTGTATTTTTTTAGGCGTGGCTGTAAACGTTTAAATATTAATAAAGAAAATGAATTAAAATTACTTCAGCTTAGTTTTCTATTCATGGATTCCTTAAACGCCGTCTCGATCACCAGCTTTTAGTCATAACGGATCTTGCGTGCCATTAATTAACAATTAAATTTTCTAAAAGTGCACCGCGTACACGGGGGAGCTCACAACAGTCCGGTGTTTCCGAAGGATTAATTCGCCCGATCTTTTTTTTTTTAATTGGCTTCCTGCAACAGTACGCGCTTTTCAACGGAGGATCCGCTCCCTTATTCGGAATTATAAATGAGATTTCCAAAAGATATTCCCATAGTTCGGCGTCCTAGATTCCTCTCTTCCGCCGTGCGCAAGGTGCTGAGACAAATGAGCGACGGAGCAAAACGACCTCTGACTAGAGAAGAATAAAAAACTGAAGGTCGGAGGAAATAGGAAGGCAGACTGAAAAAAATTTGGAAGTATAGGAAAGGATAAATGGGAAGAGAAATGGATATAGGAGAGAGGGAAAGAGAGAGAAACTGTTATTCACAGAGTGGCAATGAAAGTTTTTGGAGCGAAAGCAAGTCGGAGAAAAGTCTAACAAGACAGTTACCGTAAATATTGGATGCAGGTAGGATTTTGGTTTCAAATTCTAGGAAAATTCAATGTACCCGTAAATGCATTCTACCAATGTGAGATAGCAATAGATAGGGGCGAATTAGTTGCTAACTAGGCGAAAAATTCGTAAGCAAAGAATTTTTTACGGGTTTCAGTTTGTGATTTTTAAATTTTCTTCCGTTATATACGTAGGGGCTATTTGCGTTGAACGTTCATTTCTCATTTTATTAAAACTCTCTATAGTTTGTTTCAAATATAAATTAGGGTTTTTATGTTTGCTCTTCCCGATATTAATATAAATTTCTTGTAATTTATAAATACAGTTTTTTGTCTTTTCATTTTGGGAAGAATGATGTATTTTCCTTCTATAGGACCTACCCCATTTTTTAGGCCAAAATTTTTGGGAAAACGTACGCCCTATACACAGGTATTTACGGTGATATAATCAATGAGAAACCGGAGTTTAGTTATGTTTCCCATATTCGTTTCTTGGCTTCAACGAAACTAACGTAGTACGTATATAATTTATTTTAACATAGCCACTGAGTTTGTTCAGGGAGTTGTTCCATTGCAATGGGAGGCTGTTTAAGCCTTTGTATTACAAGGTTGTGTTTTGCGTCTGAATCAGTCTGTGATGACTTCAATAACGTCGTTGTCGCATGTGAAACGTTGGCTTTAGAGATGCTTTATTAAGGGTTCGAACAGAACGGAACACACGGAGAACCCTTTTCACAATTTGTTGTTAGGGTAGTTCCTGTGTCTCTTAGTCCAAATCTTTATATCATAAAATTTTGAACGATTTTTATAATAAAAGACATTAGAGATATACACTAAATATTGTGAAGCGAATTCCATATTGGTCCATTTTGACCATTTGTAGCAAGGTCCTGAATGAACTTTTATAATATTTTATTCTGGTAATCATAGAGTCAATGATTTTTGTCCATTCTTTTGTAAATTAACAGTATCGGATTTAGGGGGGGTCGCACATGTCGCTCGCCAGGGGCCCCGAGTAGTAGGGGGCCCCTTACATATGGCCATACTTTTCAACCTAGGCTCCGTGAAATGTTGTGGTTACGTAGAACCCCATGAAAATGAGGAAGGTTGAGAAGCACTGACGTACGGGAATCGAAACTTTGAGCGATGCACATTGTTATTTACCTGAAGATACATTGTAGAAGAGAAAAGATAACCGTCTCACAGTCCGTATATCTCCTTATTGAAATATGAGTCCTCGAAATTTGATCCAATTATATCGCGGAAAACAGCAGTTTGAACTATACTTTGTTTTGATCGCACGTTGCATACATTATGTGAGAGAATAGACGTTTGTAAACTTGATACTTTTTAGTAAGATATTTACTAAGTAATCCAACGATGGCAGAATGGGAGCGTCAATTCAGCTCGGTTCGCTTAGGTGGGAGGTCGAGCGTCCGGAGCTGCGGACCTATGCTTTATAGGGTACTTACGTATTAACGGAACTACCGAACTATAACGGAACTACCCCGAACTACAGGATATTAATGAATAACACTAGTTCAACAATATTACATTTATTATATCTCGTTTGACTGTTGCTAACCCATGACTGATTGGCCGGTCTCGACATTTACAAACCCAATCACCGGACAACGGGGAGGGATACTTTGGTTCCGGGCGAGGCGAAGGGCGCGGTAGCGCCCGGAGACGACTACCCATTAAAACAAAGCGAGCCGAAGGCTCGTCAATATATTCTCTCAATTTGCGGCGCAAAAGTCAAGAGGATATAACACTGAAAGGATATATTGACGAGCCATCGGCTCGCTTTGTTTTAATGGGTAGTCGCCTCGCCCGGAACCAAAGTATCCCTCCCCGTTGTCCAGTGATTGGGTTTGTAAATGTCGAGACCGGCCAATCAGTCATGGGTTAGCAACAGTCAAACGAGATATAATAAGTGTAATATTGTTGAACTAGTGTTATTCATTAATATCCTGTAGTTCGGGGTAGTTCCGTTATAGTTCGGTAGTTCTGTTAATACGTAAGTATCCTTTATTCCTTTATAGCTTATCCGATAGCTTCATGTATCAGATCCCAAAAGTGTTTTGAGTATCTGTGGTTCTTTCTTAATATTCCGTGAAATAGTTTCTTAACGAGTGCTACGTTGAAGAACCTTTGAAAAAGGAATCCTTCCTTTCTACAGTTGTTCATACTCAGAACCGGTGAAGAAACCTTCAAAAAAGTCAACTCCAGAAAACTTTCGATGATTTTCTTATGGGATTTGGAAAAGAAAGTCTGGGACCAAAAATACTCCCTCGGAATATAAAATGTTGGGATTTATTATTTCTCTTTTGGACTGATCATCTTGCCAAATTTTAGCTTCCTACATTTGTAGAAGTACCTAAACATTTAGATCCTGTGTGTGTACGTGCATATATATATATATATATAATATATACACTATGTAAGAAGCAGCTATTTATAATAGACTAGCATAAGTGCCCGTTGGATTTCAACGGATTTAATGAATATAAATTTCCGTCAATGAAACATGTAAAAATCGCAAGAATAAAATTGTGCACTGTTTTAACCATCGAATATTTCTATATTATAAGTCTGTTTTAATTAATGAACTAAAATGTCACAGAAATTCCCTGTGAATAAAATAGTACCTTTCTTTCTACTAAAATAGCCATTGCTATTAGTTTTAAATTGATTATAGCATTAGGATTTCAATTTTATTAAATAAGGAGAATTCCGGTTCCAAAAAATTGGTTCAATCTTCAATTGCCTCTGATAATACTTTAAATAGATTTTGGAATATAATGTACCTCAATATCGTTTATCGTCTGCTCAGCACTCTTGCCTTCTCATTTTCCGAAACAACCACTTTCACCAGTTTTATATGGATTTCAAACTTAGAAGAGAACTTGATTCAATTCAGTTAAAATAACCACATAACAAACTTCTTATTCCAAAGAAAATCCTTTTATAATATGCAATGTTAACCTAGAATTCATTCATTCTGACGAGTGAATAGAAGTGTCATTTAGGTACATATATTTCTTTCAACTAAAATAGCCACTCTTAACAGATTTTAATGGATTAATGCATTAGCATTTCAATATCATGAAATAAGCGGAATTCCGGTAACAAAAAAATGTGTTCAAACTTCAATTGCCTCTGATAATACTTTAAATAGATTTTGGAATAAAATGTACCTTAATATCGTTTAGCGTCCGCTCACCACTCTGGACTTCTCAATTTCCGAAACAACGACTTTCAATAGTTTTAAATTGATTTTTGCTTTGAAATGGTACTTTCCTGTTATCGGAAATACCTCAAAAAATAAACACGTATTGTTGTGATATTTTGTTTGTTAACAATGCGTAACAAATCTCGTTAAGATATTTACGTTGATCCCTTAATGATGAATTTGTGGAGCTTGCCGAGGAGTGAAGAAGAAGCTGCTTCAAGACCATGATATTTTATCTAAAGGGCGAATGTGCAAGAAGGGCCATATTATGAAACTTTACTTCTGAGAAAGAGTATTTTGGAAATGCAACGCGAAAGCCTATCAGCAGAAGCATTCATATGGCGACAACATAACAAAAAATCAACATATTTCCAGCTATTTTAAATGCCATAAAGACATATTGACCCCCTAGTAACATAAATTTAGATTGTATTAGTAATTATGTTGTTTTTATTAATAAGTAAGTTTCAAAAAAGTGTGATTTTTAATTAATTCTCCCGTTGTTACGCATTGTTAACAAACAAATACGTCGTAACATATGACAACAATACGTGTTTATTTTTTGAGGTATTCCCGTTAACAGGAAAGTACCCAAAATACTTGAGTCAATTCAGTACAACTTCCACTTTACATACTGTAAATTCCAAAGTAACTCCTTTTATATTAGACAATGCTAGCCCTAAATTAATTCATTCTGTAATGTGAATAAATAAAGTTCTTTCTTTAAACTTTAATAGTCACTGTTATTAGACTTAAATGGATTATAAGCCTTAGAACTTACTCTGTATTAAGTAAGCACCAAAATTCCTTTTATAAAAACAAATCAATTCATTAAAAGATCCACTGTTGTTTCTTCGAAAATTGCCTGTAAACAGTTTTAAATGTCCTTTTAATTTTAATTGAATTTTAATTTGTATTCGTTTCCAAACTTCGGCCATTGTTACGAAATTAATTCAAGGAATAACAATATAAATTCGTAAACACGTATGGTTTACAAAGAATTTAATTTGAGAATGCTTTTTATTTCCAATTTTTCTAAAATGACACTGTTGATACTTAAATTTTTTTATATTTACGTTAATATACTTATTTTCCACAAAACACGCCAGTCTCTCCCCTTCCTTCCTCTTTCTCTCTCGTACTGAAGCTAACAATGATAATGGTCGACATAGCAACATCCCGTTAAAATGGCGATATTTCCACAAAATATGCAAATTAAACGTTTAACATGGAATATTTCGAACTGTGGGCGAAAAAAGACGAACGGAATAAGAAACTTTATAACTTTTTCTTCAAAATGGTTCAAAACCGAAGGTTGTCTATTAATTTCTTCTAATTTTAATTTCTAAATGAATAAAAGCCTGCACGTCGAAAAATCGCATTTTACATGTTAAGTAATGGGAAATGGAAATCTCTCTCTTGGAGACGAACCAAGTAATTTTTTCGCGATTTAAATTCGTCCTCACCTGAAAAAGTGTTAATCAAGCATCTCTACCAAATTTCGAGTTTCTATCATTATTATTTCTCGAGTTATTAGCGTTTGCATAGCGTGATCAACCAACCAACAGATGACGGCTATTATTATATAAAATAAGTAATTTGTGTATATGAGAATTCATAATTTTGAGGGCCCCAATTTTTATAGCACCACAGGCCCCAGAAGGCCTAAATGCGCCCATGTGTAAATAGCAAAGAATTTCATTAGGAAACTCTTTATACATTGATGTAGAATATACCTTTCCACTCATGTTATTTCCATATATCAGATAATAAAAGAGGGGGAAATGTTGCTTGTTTTTATGGCTTTGCAAATAGTTAAATGTAACTTTCTTCGTTGATCCAGCGTTGTGTAATTGATAAAGAAATGAAATTTGAACATGGGTCTTTCCTCTAAACAGTGAGCTGAAACTCGTTCTAAACAGCAATTTGAGGAGAAATATTAACCTGAGAACAGTTGATATGAAGTAAAACGTTTGAAACGTAATTGTAACAGAGAGGATAGTACGATTCTGAGTTGAATATTCTGCTGGTCGAACCTATCTTGTTATAGTGGTGTCCATAACAAAATGTGAGGTTGCCGTGATGTTAAATGTCTTTTTGTATTGACAAGTTAGTTATGGCCGCACTGAAATTGTCTGGTAGCCGCATGCAATAATTATGAACACATTTGACGGCCAACGAGTTAGGCTGACAGAAATTGAAAATAAAATAAAAATGGAATAAAATATTCATCGTCCATCTACTGTAGTACATTAGAAAACCACCAAATCCCATCTTACTAGCAGCGTTTTATTCAGAAATCCGTCGTAAAACGTCTACCTATAATTTGAATTAAACGTCGATCTTTATTAAGAAACAACTAGAATTTTATGAAACTTAGTTTTCAATATTATCTCCCCCACTCAAATGTACAATTGACAGTAAACAAGTTTTAAATTTTCCTGTAAGTTTAAAAAAATATCGATGAATACAAATAACCTTTTAATTTGTTACCACCATACGATATGGAGAAAGATAAGGATGAAAAATATACTACTAAATAAAGATCGACGATACAAATCTGTAATTGTAAAATATTTCCATAGATTTTGCAAAACGTTACCTGCTGGTGACAATAGCAAAGAACGAAGTGAAGTTTAACAGTTTTATTTTTCTGTTTTTTTAATGTCTATTTCACGGAGTTACGCCCCAAACTATGTATTATGACACAGTTACTTTAAAAAAGCGGGAAAAAGCATCACCATATAGCAGTTTACTGGACGTTATTTGGCCCTTTAACATTAATTTATCGATTTTAATTTCTGAAACACTACGCAATGTCCTCAGTTAATGGAGACAAACTTGAAAGTGTTTAAGTGCTTTGACAGATGAGTAGGAAGTTGATCCTGAAGTGTGCAAGTCATAGTGAGAAGAGGTGGGAGATAAGTTAGAGGAGAGAATTTAAGGCGCGAGAGAGGTTCCGTTTCGGATGTCCAATTAGGATGCGAAGGAAAATGAAGGAAAACTTCATAAGAACTTCGGGACGGACTTGTTATTTTCATCACTTCCGACTTCTCCACCTCTTATCGTGATGTGGCTCCGTCTTTAAGAAAACAAATGTGGATGTTTAAACCGCGCGAAAAAAATTACAGTCGAAAAAATATTTCACAGGAGTAGCTTATGATGTAAATATAAAATAGTTTAGCATGAGTTTTACAAGGTAGATGTTAGCTTAATGCTTAAAGGTGGAGTAATCATTGATGCTACCGATATTATACCAAACCAAAGCGGCGTTGAGATTCATGCAATTTTTGCAGAATCATTATACGCAAATCAGATAACAAATTTTGTTATCGGATTTGCGTTTGTAGAGGGACAATCAGTGAAAAATTAACTATGTACATTAAGATGAAATCTATCAAGTATATTTAAAAACAAATAACGATAGTTATTTAATCGAGACAAGTTTTCTAGGAGATATTAAAGATAATTTTTAATCCCATTGAAGTAAAATCAAGTAATGATCGTCAATGAGTTTGCCCAATTGACATTTTGTGATTCGAGTAAATATTTTGTCTAGACTCCGCTATAATGTAAAAAAATTTTCTTTATTGAAAGTGCGATTTTAAAAGTCATTATGCTAAAAAACGAATAAGAGTAACTATTCAAGAATGGGCACTTGAAAAAATAACTACTCATCTTAGATATCTCCAATTGCCCTTCTCGGATTTTGTTTTCAGTCATAAGATGAATTCATTAATTCTCTAGTGAAGAGTAATCCTAACAATTAATGACAATGACATACTAGATAAGCTGTCCTGCAGATTCATTTTCCTGCATTGAAATCCAATCGGGTCTCTTCCAGTTTGGTCCCCACTCACATAAACAAATGTACAGAAGCCTCGATAACCCGAGGTAAACGGGACCAGAGCCCACTCGGATTTTTGAAAACGTGTAAAAACAAAAAATATACTTTAAAATATATTATTAAAAACTATTACAAAAATATTATCGTCATTAGAAAATCATCATCATCATAGGTAGTCTGTCCGTTGACAGGTCCGTGATTATTGTAGGTTAAACTTGGTTCTCCATATACTCCTATTTTCCGCAGTTTTCTTCATGTCTTGATAGCTCTCTTTCCCTTTCAAGTCGTCTACTAGCTGAAACCTTTTCCTACCACTTTCTCTTTTTCCATCCAGTTTTCCTTCTAGCACTTCTTTAATCATGCACTCTCTCCTCAGGTAATGCCCAATCCAGTTCGCCTTCCTCTTTCTGATTAGAAAATATCACAATAATAATAAGTATTAATAATAATACGTGAGTATATTAAAGAAAAAATCGTCGAGTCTTATGTTTTTTGCCATATGTATTTTTTTCGCTGCTGTCTCGTCACCTTTATATGATGAGAATATTCGTGGGAAAAGCCTCGGGTTACTGCTCGAAACAAACTTTTCAAGATACATATGTATAAATATATGTGCAAATCAGTGGTTCCCAATTTTTTTCCTGACGTTTCCCTTTTGGTTTTCTCTAAGCCGTCATGCCCCACCATGTGTTTGATTGAAATAATTGTAACCCTTTGCACTCGTATTTACATCATATTTCATGACCAACTAACTCGTAATTATTTATCCATGTACCTGGCACATATTGGGAAGATTGAAAAATGCGTGTAAACTGTTTCACCTGAATTTGACATTAAAAATTGAATTTTTCTCATGTCCTCGAGCTCCCTTGGAACTCTCTCACGCCCCCCGGTTTAGGAAACACCGATGAGAATGAAGCATTCTTTACCTCTGAATAGTTTTTTATAGAGAATTACAACGCTTCACTAGCACTTGTCTGAGGACGAACTCGTATTAAGCGGAGCTCGGATCATCAAGACTCTACTACATTTATATACGTACAGAAAAATCACATTATTCTGGCAAGGTTGAAAACATACGTGCATTCAAGAACCAACTCGGGATCACAAGTTTAGCTGATGGGATGTAAGTTTTTTAATAAAAAGCCACTGACACGTGTTGAAGGGAAGGATAAGTCGATTGAAACCGTTTCAGCTGGGAGAAACTTGCGGAGGAGTAACTAACAGCCTGGAGAGTGGAAAGGGAAGGTAAGGGAAGAGACGTGGGAGGGTAAACCGCAGGTACAGATAAAAGGCGTTGCGGCGGGGAGTCAGTGCATAAAGAAGATGTTTTACAGACTGAAGCAGCGGGAGACGATGCAAGAATGGTCGAGAGTTGTCGCTTACACTATACACACAATTTTGAGCGTTTTAGGCCCTCTGTAGCCAAATTTTTTCGTGATGGCTAGCTTCTTTTCTTTCGTTATGCGCATGCGCATGCGCTCGGGCATATCTCACGTGGGTGTCTGTCACTCTTACTCGATAAGATCATAGATAATTCGTCGGTCGAAGCACGAAGCGCGCGAATGACGAAGTTTTCAAAAAAGGCAGTCAACTTTCATCTTTAAGAACAAAGTGGCTTGTTTGCTGTAATTTTTTTCTTGAGTTCGAAATTTTTTTTGGTCGATCGTCTTAAAAAAATATATATTCTCGGTGTTTTGGGTTCAGTTTTATGAGTTAATCGAGCGTAACATTGTTAGGGAGTTTGATTTTATAAAAACATATGTTAAAATATGTTAAGCTTAATTCTTATTGGCAAAATATATCCAGCTGGTTACATGTAATGGAGTATTCAGGCTGGAAATTCTTATGCCAACGGTTTTAAATTTTAAAAGACCTTTAAATTGAAAACGAATAGGTCATGATGATAATGTACGCTGTCTCGTACACAAATACAAAAAATCACAAATAGTATTATAAAAAATATTACGAGTAAAAATATTTTATAAGGCTCAATTTCAATTTCAGTAGCGGAGGGCATTTTGTTAAAAAATTGAATGATTATATTTAAAAATTTTGCTATGATGGTTTATTTTTTGTAGAAAAGGAAACTAAATGTCTTCATAATATACCTAACGGTAAGTTACGGGTTGCGGGACTGAAATTCTCTGGTACCCGTATTTCAAGATCGCTTGTGTACCCTAACATATTTTAAAGAAAATGTAAAAACTCTACTTATTTTATCATCATTAAAGTTTGTTATCAAGTTTAAAAAGGCATATAAATTTGAAATCGTCAATGCTTATATCTATTGCACGCGATGAACTCAATGCAAAAGTTGTTAATTAGTAGCTAGTATGAATAATAATATTTATTATGGCTGAAGGGAGTGGCAGCATGACACATTCCTGACGACAAAAGCTTCTTCAGCCAAACCTCTGACGAGCGCAACTTACGGCGAGACTCGAGCCTGAGAGAGGAAAGAATTTTGTTGCAAGTTAAATCGGATGTGTATTTCACAAGTTTCACGGTTGCTTTAGCTAGCTTATTAAGTTCAGCAGATATCAACACGGTTGAACGAACGAACATAAAACAAAAGTGTCTTATTTTTTTTCAAAAAAGGCCCGAAAAGGCTTATTCAATCTTCCTGTAGTTGTAAGCAGTGGCGGATTACCGCACAGGCGCATGAGGCGCTCGCCTGGGGCCTCGACACTCATGAGGGCCCCAAAACAGTCAAAATTCGATTTTTTTCAATATTTTATTTAGTAAAATATTTCACAATCAGCATAAACTATTACTTACTTACACATCTCATCTTTTTACTTAGGTTTGTTACAATGCAACATCCCTTGCGTCATTCGAAAACACATCTCACACTTATAATTCATTTTTGTTTATTTTTCGATATGTGCAAGTATAGATAATAGGTATATATATTAAAATGTTCATTTATGCATTTCTGTAATTCAATTTATTTAATCTGCTGCATACATTTTTTCCATTTGTCAGTTGTAAAAAGTTTTGTAGATTGTGTACCCTCCACCCGGTCTGTTGGTGGCCTCCAGAAGTTTTTGCGCATGGGGCCTTCAGATACCTTAATCCGCAACTGGTTGTAAGTAGGGTATGGATTTTTCGGGTTTAAAAATAATCCATTCGGGGGGTAAATATCGGGTTTTATTATTTTTCTTTGCATTCGGGTAAAAATCGGGTGTAAATATGGCATAGCACAAAGTATCAAATTCAAGAAAATTCACACTCGACCGAAGATACCAATACGCTCGATAGCACTCGAATCTACAGTAAGCCACTTAGTTTATTATCATACATCGACACGGTGAGAGCGCTACTGGCAAAAATACTTTTGCGGACAAATAGTTAAGAGATTTAAAGTCTTATTTTGATGAGGATATTAACAGATGTTCAGGTGAGTATGAGAAATATTTATTAGTCCATTACTAGTACATTCGTAAAGTTACTTTCTAACATAAACTAAATATCCTTGGCTTGGTAGCACCTTGAATAGGCAAGGACGAGTCTTGCAATTAGCTGGTCGCCGTTAGATCTTTGATAGGAGAAGAATGAGATATTGAGAAACGACCTGAGTGACTATTAGTTGGTAATGCCACGAAGAAAAATTATTTTACAAATATATTGTTTTCAGAAGAAGTTAAATAGGAGGCAAAGAGCGTTCCTCTCCCCTTGGAGGTGTAAAACAAAAGATATGATACTTTCAGCAAAACCTAAGGTTAGTAAAAGGGTTTGATTATTCGTTTCAACGGTGTTGCTGATTGTTTTATACATGAATAAGAAAATCCGCGAAAATTTAAAAAATC
The DNA here is from genome assembly GCA_036926305.1 of Uropetala carovei. NCBI lineage: Eukaryota > Metazoa > Arthropoda > Insecta > Odonata > Petaluridae > Uropetala > Uropetala carovei. The sequence continues at coordinate 2,668,781 of JAXCHB010000318.1, read as the reverse complement.
TAAGTATAAAATTGTTACCCTCTGAACAGTCCAGTAGAATTGTTAAGTATCTCTTTTAAGATGAATATTCTGTGTACATTGCAGCTTTGAAATAAAACATCTGCCAGTTGATTCATTAAAAAGGAAATCAAGTCAACATTGCAGATGTTTACGTCTTCCATTCGTCTGATTTAATTACGAGACATCGTGTTCATCTGATGCGGATGAATTTCTGATATTTTTGCTAAATGCTCTAGTGACTGCTTTTTATTTAGTTTTTAATTGCTTTTGTGATTTTAGGAAAAATATCAAAAAAATAATTGATTCCTTCACTATGGGTAGAAAAAGAAAAACACCATCAGATTGGATTTTAGAATACCCCGACTTTAAGGTTTTCCAAACTACAGACAATAGTAATGGAGAAAATGCCATAGTATGCAAATACTGTTGCCTAAAAATTGTGGTTGATCCTAGTAAAAAGCCCTTTGATAGAGTGAACTAACATATTGCTAGTTTAACACACAAAAAATTACGTTCTGAATGTTTAAATCCTCGTCCCTCAACATCATAGCAACAAGTTACACTTAATGATATACTGGTAAGACAAAGAGAGAAGGAAAAAAGGCAAGAAGGTGCAATTCATGATTTTGTTCGTGCCGTTTGTCAAGCTGGATTGAGTCTTAAAACTTGTGATGGTCAAACAGGTAATTTTTAAAAAGAATATTGTCCTGCTACGAAAACTATACCAAAATATGAAATGTTACACAAAAAGTATTTGCCTGAAGTATACAACCAAGAATTTTCCAAAATAAAGGAATTGATAAAGTACTCAAAAATAAGCTTTATAATTGATGAAATCCACGATGTTTTAGGACGACCGACTGTGAATACAATGTTAACATATTACGATGAAAGTCAACAAAGAAAATCATTGTTATTGCTTGACGTTTCTTTTGTGACCAACAGAAATAGTGTTACTATTGCCACAGTTTTAGGAAAAACATTGGAAAAAATTGCTAAAAAGTGGGTAGTTGTTCTTTGTATAGCAACTGACAGTGCCGAATACGTGAAATTAATGGTTTCAAATCTTAAAGTTGGAGAAAATATACCTCGTCTACTACATATTACGGATATTCCTCATTTAATTCATGTTGCTGTGGACAAAGCAATCAATTGCCAGGGAATGACTCCGGCAAGAAAAATAACTGTTAAGTTAGGAGCTATTTTTAAACACTCGCCGAAACGATTTGGTCAGTACTTAGAGGCATGCGAAAGTGCAGGTATTGTTGGAGTAAAACCTCCCGCTGTAGTACCGGTTCGTTGGACTAGTTTTTATGAAAGTTTAAAAATAACTATATCAATGTGGTCTGGTATACAACATTTTTTGAAGAATTCGGAAAAGGAAAATAGTAAGAAAATATTATAAATCAGGAAAATAATTGAATATTTTGGAAAAAATGAATTATACGCTTTAGAAGAACGATTGATGCCTATTATTGATTTACAAAAAAAATTGAAAGTGGAACTCCAATACTACAACAAATTGATCATATTATCAACATTCAGCTTAAGTATCAAATGGAACTCCCTTGGAAATTGCCAGAAACAGGTTCATTTGCAGCTGTCCTGAGAACAGTACCTAGTAAAATAAATGTAATTGCGGCCATTACGGAATTTTCAGAAGTTCTTTCTTCAAAATGGAATGCTACAATAAACAGAAATCTTGATACGTCTGTTAAATCGTTTTGGAAAATGGCATCCGTATTAGATCCTTTTAAGAAATCTTTGCATGACCATGATAACCACGCTCTCTTACAATTTTTGGGCACATATGATAGTCTGGATGAGCAGATTAAATCCGAACTTACTGCCTATTTATTAGAGGCAACACCTCTGAACAAAGATTTGGATATTATTAAGTTTTGGGTTGATTGTGGTACCCGATACCCTAAATTAAGCAAGTTTGCCGTAACATGACTATGTATGCCCACGGGTAGCTGTGGTGTTGAGCGTTCATTTTCTCATTTACGTCATTTGCAAACTCCAGAAAGGAGTAATGTTACGGAAGAAAAACTCGCCATGCAAATGTTATTGTATGGAAACCATAAAAATAATTGTTAAACATTTAAAATTTTAAATATTTTTTAAATCATCTGAATTACTCTTATGTTAACCCCCGATATTTACCCAGATTGAAATTATTTATAGACCACGATAAATTTATGCCATATTTACACCCGATTTTTACCCGAATGCAAAGAAAAATAATAAAACCCGATATTTACCCCCCGAATGGATTTTTTTTAAACCCGAAAAATCCATACCTTGTTACAAGCCTAAGGTCCCCAAATGCGCAAGCGGGGAGGTAGCTGCAAAAAGGAGTAGTCTTTACCGCTGGTGAGTTAACCTGCGATGAAGGGATATGGCTCGACACTAGTACAGAATGGGTGAATAAATGTTGAAATTAATTCTAAAATGTAGTAAAATGGATGTTCGATTTGCTAATGAATAATTATTAGTATATGTAATATATAATACTATATACATATTTCAGTTTAACGAACATCACAGAGCTCATCCAAGTTCTTGATGCAGAAAAGCGTAAAATAAAATTTTTAATCTAAAAAGTTTTGTGTGATAAAATTAATGATTTCGGGGTTTTCCGGGTTTTACCCGAATTTCAAAAGAGCCGTTCGGAGGGTAAAAATCTGGTTAAAATCGGGTAAAACCCGAAAAATCCATACCCTAGTTGTAATTTATCCGATGCTTCGTCACGCTGTCGGCCATTCTATTTGTCTTATTTGATTTTTACAAGGATTATCGATGTCAACTCATAAATTTTCTAGTTAAAATTTAAAAAATAAACACTACAACCTTTACTTGTCATTCGGTAAAAAATAATCATATCCAAACTTCAGAATATTTTCATCCCAGTATAGTGAAAAAATCGAGGAAATCTATGATCTTGTTACGAAATAAAAATTAGTATAAGCAACATTTTTATTCATAAAGAGACTTTCATTTTATTTTAATTTTTTGTGTTCCAGATTCCGAATGCTTTGACCCATTAACTATGAATTATTTCTCTTTTGATTTTACTCTCAACGAAATATACGTGTGTTAATTACCTCTTATATCAACGATTCTCAACCAGTGTGTCGCGACACAATGGTGCGTCGTGAGGAGCCGGGAGGTGCGTTGCCGAAATTTTAAACAATCCCTCGTAAAAAAAGTAAATTTTGTTAAGCAGAGTTATGGACTTTATCTTGCGTCGTCTTTAACAACAATAAAACAATGTTTATGCTTAAACTCTTCATTATAACACACTACTACTCCTTTTTTTAGTTCGGCGGATTGTATTTTGCAGTGTCGTGCACGTGAGCAATGACCGCCATGTGTGTCGCAACGGAAAAAAGTTGAGAACCGCTGCCTTATATCACTAAAATTCCATAGAATTAAATGTACTTTTCTATAACTTCTGCAATTTTCGAATTTTAAGAAAATAAATATGAAACAATTAATCTCTTCATAATTAAATTAAAGGACTTTAGCAAACTTCTCGATTAATAATTTCCTACGGGAGAGAGTCAAGCGTAAGCAGAGCTATGGGATTTTTTTCCATTTTCACGTTTTTTACACCTTGTTGTGTATACATCACAATTTCATATTTTATGCGTGTAATTTCCGTATTTTTTCTAAGTTACAATCTCACATAATATTTTATTATATTATGCGTACCATAGACTCCTGACTTTCGTACCATTTTTACACGAGCGCGCTTTGTTTTGAATATCGAGCTACTTATTTCTATTTAAATTGTGTTTCAAATATATTTATCGTATAGCAATGAAATTAATAACCATATCATGTACTTTTTTAAATTTTCAATTCTTTTTTTCATATTTTAAACGATTCATTTTAGAACCGAACAGCCCTTGCATATCAATTTTCTTTCACAACAACGGTAAATTGACAATATGATATATTAGTTTTTTACAGTGAAGGAAAATTCATTAAATACAGAAGAACGTCCCAAATATGGGGAGAGCTATCTCCTTTTATCCGCCATATCTGATGTTCCTCCCATAAGGCAGCAGTACCTAAAACTATGCACTTGCAAAGGACGAAGCGTGACGCGGCGAAGGTTTTTTATGCATGGCGAGATGTTCGCAGAATCGCAATTCTCGAGGAGGACGAGGTCACGGAACCCTTTAACCCTTCCGGGAAATATCGTGATCGCACAACGTTATGCGTTGCAACTCCCATTCCAGTCACCATTTTTACGAAATCAGCGATAAAGATAATTGACAGGTTGTCTCGGAAATATTATTACCTCCTGGCGGTTAATCATAAAATAGAAAATAAATTTCGAACGAAGCCAAGTTAGTGAAAACTTTGTCGTAATGGTAATATTTACAAAAAAGGAGGATAGGGCGAGTGACGTCTGGATCACGTGACTTGAATCGCCGAGGGCGGAGAATAATGCAGCGGGCTTCGGACGAGGCAGGAAGAGGAAGGCAGAGGGGAGGAAGAGGACCTTCTCAGCCTCTTACATCTCCACACCGGAAGTGCGTGGGTTCGAAGCTTTTAAGAGTCACCCACGGAAAGGAAAGATGGAGTAAAAGACAGAGAGAGAGGTAGGGAGGGGGGGGGGCGTGGCTTTATTTCGTCTTTCTCTCACTCCTTCAATCGAAAGGGGTTTGCGCATTGACGGATAAGGCGGCGACTTGTGGGTGCGACCCTCCCCTTCCCCGGATAATGGGGAAGGGGTGACGTGGCTTTAGAAGCTGGCGACTCTCTCGCCCACGGAAAAACGGCGCGGGAGGGGGAGGAGGGGGAAGTGAGTGGGAGGGGAGCTGTCTGGAGGGATCGAGAGGGGGTTGGACGAGAAGATAGAGAGAAGGCGAGAGAACCTAGAAGAGATGTTTGGCTGCACACCATCCCCGGAATTCGAGGTCGGCGAGTCCTTTAGGTCGGAGGGTGGTGGGAGGGGAGGGAGGGAGGAGAGAGAGGAGAGGAGCGTAGAACATAGGAGGCGGGAGGGAGGGGTGGCGGCGGCGAGGGCCGTGAAAGATAGCGAGGCTCTTCTAGCGCAGAGGGAGTTTTTGGTGATGCGGGAGGGGGGGGAGGGGGAGGAGAAGTTTGGGGAGGCGGCGATTTCGGAAGCTCCTATTGGTCCTACGCTTTTTTCCAAGGTGACCTTCGCGGGGGCGACGCCGCCTAGACTCTCTCCCCCCTCTTTCACTCCCTCCCCCTCCTTCTCTCTCCTATTCTCGGGTGCGCTCCTTTTTTTACCATCTCTCAGTTCGTTGGCCATTCTAGGGATGGCGGGGGCTGGCCTCGGGAAAGGGGGAGGGAGAAGGGGGGGGGAGAATGGGGAGGGAGGGAAGGAAAGGGTGAATACATGCAGGCGGGCGTACAGCGTTTTTCCAGGCCCTCTGGGTGAATAATATTAGAGATGCCCGCCGCATAGCCGTGGTGTTGTTCCTTCAGGGGGCTCCGAAGCAACTCTAAGACGGGTTGGGAGGGGGTTGGGAGAGGGGGAGAAGGAGGAAAGGAGTAGAAGGGTTAAGTAAGGAAGTGATGGAGAGAAGAAGCGAGGAGAGGGTGAAAGATGGGGGAGGGGGTAGAGGAGGAGGTGGGAGAGGAAGGAAGGAAGATGATGGTCAGGAAGGAGGGAGGGAGGGAGGTAGATTGGTGGGAAGAAGGAGGGTGAAGGTGGGGGAGGGAGAGGGTTGGAGATTTAAGCGAGGTGGATGATTCTCCGGCTGCATCTGCTGCCATCTTAGAAGAGGAGGAGGAAAGCAACACTTGACTCGCAATAACACGATACGACGTCTCGATGTCGCCGGAGAGAAAGGGTTGGAAACTCCGGGAAGGGTCGCAGACGTGGCTATTTGAGAAAGGATTTCTTTTTTGATCGTAAAAATGCGTTTCGCGAGATCATGAGGCTATTAGGAAAATAATAAAAGTATCGAGGATCTAATACTGTGTGAATGTATGTATTTCACGAATTTTAGTACTCGCATAGATCGTATCCTAACGTTTCATCACTTAAGTGACGTTTTGAAATTGGTAATTTTATCATATATGCATTAATAAGGGATAAATCTGTAATAATTTGCTCGTTAAATTTAATGGTTGAATGCTTCGTAATGATGTGCCCAAGTAATACTGGAGAATGAGGATAACAGCTATCATTTCTGCAATCCTTCACTCTGAAAATGAAGGAAATAAAAAACGACGCATAATTTAAATATTTTCTACCAGCGTCGTGTTTCTATGTCTACGTCATATCCTGTAGACTGACCTGTATCCATCGAGAAAAATATTTTATATTCACCCTTATATAATTGTCGCACCAGCAAAGTAAAAATTTCAGCATTAAATGGAATCTAAAAATGTAAGACAATTTAGTCAAGGTTTTCATCCTGCTCCGTGCTTTTTAAATTAAAATCACATGTGACAGCGCTAAAAATTAATTTATATCTCAAGCGTAGCATGTCCCATGTAAATTTTCCCCGATGTGAATCAGAGAAAGAAATTCTAGATGACGGAAGAAAACTGATTACAGGAATAGTTTTTGCGTGACAAATTTCCGCATCTGCCACATTTTTCCGGGGACATATGCGAGATAAATGGGATGATACAAAGGCGGAAATTAGTATTTAATCTGTCTCGAGTAACACATTACATTTTATAACGGATAAATAGCTTAATTTTCCCGTCCTATTATTTTTAAATGCTATAATTATTTTCCAAAACAGCTTTCGTGAACGTCAAAAACACGATGCAAAACCCTCGTTTGCCGTTACTAAGACAGGAAATACTAAACGAAGCAACAGTTTCCGTTTCTCTTACCTCGAAATAGATGAAGGAGAATAGACAATAGTCCTAATCGACTTATAATTCCGTCGCAATCTGGGAAAAGCATTCCAGAGATAATATTGATTCGCATTCGAGTCGAATTTCTAGTTTGAGGAGAAAAAAGAAACATCTGCATGAAATGGCTACCAGTGCCATTAAAAATGCATTTGTCGATCGGACACGTCGATATTCATCGATGTTAGGCCATCATAATCTTCATCGGAGGGAGCAATTTGTGGTGGTATTAAAGAAGGAGGAATAAAAATTTGGACCGGAAGCATGCTTAGATTTACGCCGACGATTAAAGCACCGTTTCCTGGACTTATAAAAGGGTTTAGCTTCGAGGAAGAAGGGAGTAGGAGGGTGCGACATCTTTACCTCCCTCCTCCGCACCCCTTTCTCCTCTCCCTATCTATCAGTTCCCGCACCCTAGCCTTCTCCTTCACACCTCCACCGCATCGTCCTGCTCCCACGCTTCAAATCCCACTCCCCCTTTTCTGCCTCCTCGATTCCCCTCTCCTTTCTCTTTTTACTCGCTAACTCTCCAATCTTTTATCAGCACTTTTCCTTCTTCCTCTCAGCTCCCTCCGCTGTTGGTACTTTTTCGATGGCTTTCTCAGAATAGCCCAGTCGTTTGCAAGGCGCTCTCTTCTCGCTCCTCTGCTAGCAACCCCATCTAAAAACCACCCTCCAAAGCTCCCTCCCATCAACCCTACCCATTCCACAGCCCTTCTTCGTACTTGGAACATCGCTTCTTATATTTTTCTTCTTTTTTCTTCTCTCCTCTCTCTCTCTCTCCGATCGTCGTCCGGTCTCGCCTTCACTTGCTTTTTTCCAATCGGGCGTTGCCACTTTTTTAGCCGCTCGCTCCTACGAGCGCGTGGGACGCCAACTTCTCGCCGAGTTTTTTTTTGTGTCCACGATTATGCACGGGTGTTATTTTCTTCGCCACGAGTTTTATCTGGGATCGCGCGGGCCACGAGTAAGCGGGGAAAATGGGGAGTGGCGGGAGGATAGTAAAATGGGCCCAAAGATAGGCATAGCTGAAGTTTAGTTGCGAGAGAAGTACACTCATCTCTCGAATTACGCGGTTTCGCTTTGCAAGATTCAGCACAATGTCTTTTTGGAGGACTACCTCGAATTGCACGGCCATCGATTTTACTTTAGCACAGTTTTGAAACGGTCTCCGAGCATTTAAAAAAAAACATGAGATATTTCATAACATGAGTGAGAGGAGAATTGGACTGGCTTGATAGTTTAGTTGGTTAAAGCAACTATCCGGTAAGTGGAAGACCCGGATTCGAGTCCCGGTCAAATCCAGAATTTTTCTCCTTCTCTTACTTCACATATGAGATGTTTCTGTTTCACATAGATGCTATAATGAAAAATAAAATACAGCAATTCTGTATGCAACGTGAGTGAATTGTTACATATTGACCTCAAGACGGCGCTCAAATACAACTTTACGTATTCCTATGAAAAAGCCTATCTCAGTTTACACGGTTTCACTATACACTTATCCAGGAACGCATTTACAGCGCAAAGCGAGGGATAGTTATAGTCCAGCATTCTCGTACTCATCGCGGGGATTACGTTCTGGGAATGGCCGCTTTGCGTAAATTTAATACCATACGAAACAAGTAAGGAAAGGAGCGCTTTCAAAAAAATAAAAATTGGACGGACAGACGGACAAACCGAGAAACCTGCACAACGAGACAGAATACTGAATCGTTCGGTGAAAAAACGAATTATCTATACGCTTTCGTTTAAGGGGAGTTGGCACGTCAGACAGACAAACAAACCGACCGCATAAGTGGATTTTTTTAAACACTAAAAATCACGCGTTCGTCCGAGCTACAAGCTTTCTCACGTCTCAAACACGTAAAGTGTGGTGCGCGTTCTATTCAGAATCGCGTACAGTTTTGTACGTGTTGGTTAAACGAGTATCACATTTATTTAATACTGTATGATTCCAACCGCATTTACTATAACCATAAGCTGAGGCTAAAAAATTTGAATAATCTTGTTGGTGTTATGTTTTGCGTAACATAAGGTGCGACTCGAGGTGCGTAAAGGTGTTTCTATTGAAAGTAAGTGGATGAGATTGTCTTTCTCTCGCCACGAATGACTTATTAGTTCACCCAGGACTCGTATCCTCAATTCGCAGCACAAACATCGAGTCAACATCCTACTGGCGCGTGCAAATCGAATAAAATTTCGAATTCGACCTCGGGGATAGAAAAATCAACACGCGCCCGGGGAGGAACGACCGAGGAATTGGAGCAAGGCTCTTCTCGTTTAAAAAAAGAAAAAAAATGATGGCGCAGTAAATTTGTGCGCGGAACGATATCGGCGCGGCGAAACTTGGTCATTCCTTCAAGGAGATGCCGGCGCCAAGTAGAAAATCCCGCGTGTTTTCCTCAGCCATAGAGGACGGCGGAAGTTGTTCGCTATAAGCCGCGCATGGAAAAAGCTTTTTCACGGAGATATTTGTAAGTAATAGGCGAATATGCTAAGCTTATTTAGCTATTATAGAACATTTTATTTATTTAGGATGTTGTACAACTTATTACTATTATTATGTCAATATGTGCATATCTATCTACGTTTCATAAGAAGAAAAGTACGCGCCGAGAGAATGTTTTTATTATTAGTTATCGAGGAAGTTGAAATGAGGTGTGAACTTGTTAGTTGGGTGTGCGTAAGGTCCAATAGTGAAGTTCATTAGTGATTTTTTTGAAAAACGCTCATGCTATCGATGTGTATACGTGATATCTGCCAAATGAACTAAGATAGAGCAACCGAATGTTCAGGTGGGCGTCAGTCTATACCTGGAACCTACAGCGTTTTCCTGTTTGCTGCTTATCTTTATCCGTATTCAAAGCTTTTAACTCTCCACGCGTGCCACAGTTAAGTTCATTTCATTCGAAGTGTTAAAGGGTAGCGATTCTTAATTAATATAAGAAATAATGAGTGTGATGCGGGTTAGTTGCAATAGGGACTGTGGCGTAACTACCAAAAGAAGGGCCTGCGGCAAAATAATATCGATGGACCCTCCCTCGCTCAACAAATACATATACTATTCGTTTAAAACTTGAAGCTCATCGTAAAGTTTATCAAGTTGCACTTGTTAATCGATTATCAGGAATATGCTGAAAATGTTAGGCTTTTTAAATAACTCTGCTCAGCAATAATGATTAACTGGAAATGTATTTAGAAATTAGTAAACAAAACAAATTTCTTTTTTCTGTATTCGGAAACATTCGAGGGCCATCAACGCCCTCCCCCTGCCCCTAGACCCGAGGAATTTGGGCATCCATGCCAACCTATTGTTACGCCACTGGGTAGGGAGTGAAATGTAAAGAAAAATAAAATTCTTTTAGAAATGAAAGAGTATACACTGGTATTTTTCTGTGAAATAGCGTGCTGTGTAACAAAATTTCGCGTGTCAACGTACGGCACGCTCGTCTAGAGTCACCGACTCTTCATGTCTGCCGACCGTTACTGTAAAAAAAAACCGTCTTATGTAACTTGCGATGCCTTTATTTCTTTGTTTTCATTATATTAAACGCTTTCCTAACAATACCGGATAAAGGTTAAAATATTTATATAAAATATTGTTCCAGGTTTTAACAGCAGGAAGTCTGCATACCTCATTGGAATTATAAAATGTAAGCAATTTTTTTGGTGCAACGAAAAGAAATATTCCAAAGTTTTCTAAACAGATATTAATAACGACTTAAAATATTATCAGATATCGATTTTTAATAACGAGTTAGGCACTCATTTTATCTGTTGGCTCCGATATTATCGAGATCTTGCGATTAACAGAGAAAACGTGTCGAAAGTTTCATTATCGCCTCGCGAATCCTGTCACTTGATGGAAGAATATTTTATCAACTTATTTTAGTTTGTAATATTTGCAGGCCAAATCGAAAATTTAAACATATACTTTTAAATACTGTTATCTATGAATAAAATAAAACTTGGTGGTAGAATTTCTTTCGATTTAAGATCGCTTGTAACATTTGCTTCCTCATTGCCGCCTTGTCTCCCTTTTTGAGGAGCGTTTGAAGAATATAACCATTGTCTACAAGCCAAAAAAAACGGTAAAACCTTTTGTTAACTCATTTCGCGCGAGTTTAAATTGCAATACAAGTTTGAAAAGATCATTTTTATATGAGCAGACGTTTGTTTTTATAGCCAGATCATCGCTGCAAATCCCTAACGCTTAAATGTTAATATTTTCATATTCTTTGCGCCAAATTAAAATCTTTCATGTTTGGTCTTTTCATTGGAGCGTTACATCCGCATCAATGGCTTCACGATAGTATGACTTCATCTAGCAAAGAAAATTTACGTGACAAGCTGGAAAATCGAAGAAAGTCGTACAATATTTTGACTTTTCGAATGGTTTAGTAACTTTTCAGTTTGGTTCGACCAAACATCGTAGTGGACATTTCGTATCTTGCGTCGAGGAAATATTTTCTTGTCAGCACCTTAAATATCTGGACGTAATTCAACTTTAAGAGAAAGTTTCAGCCCAAACAGCGTTAAATATCGAATTTATTTCATTTCACTTCACGAGTGAGACCAAACTTCTCCTCTATTATTATTATTAAGAGTATCATATTGCTGTTCTCCTTAAACTTCTTTGTTCAATAATGATAACAAACCTAAAATTTTGCCGAAAAACTAAATTTTCTCATCGAAGTCAGGTTCTAGTTTAACACTCATCAGCAATGTAGTTCATAAAACTGTAGAATAAAAATGAATTATTTAACTTTCCTAGATTTGTTTCTAAACGAACAGATGATTTAGGAACTAAAACCGTTTAGTAAACCAGATGCGTATTTCAGCTTCAAATAAGTCGTCCTTAGAAGTAATTCATGGACCGTTGATTCTCATAAGCTCCCATGAGAACCGTATTATGGCTATAAGAGATACCGTCCGTGTCCAATAGGATATCCATGTTTGGAGCCAACAAATACGCCACATATCATGCATTTTATATAAATGAACGCAGTGACAGAACGGGTTGTATTTATGCGCGTAATTGACTACATCGCGTTCGTATCCCCCTTCGATTTTGAGGAGGGAATAAGAAATTTCCGTATCTTTAAGAGGACTTATTCCTACAGCCAGTGGAGCATTTGGAAATTCCCCACTCCTAGGCCAAATTATTTTTCCACCCCCTTTATGGCACTTTTTTCTTTAAAGTCGCTCATGTATTCGGTTTGTCTGCCCGTCTGCGGATTATAATATTCTTTTTTTAAGTACGTGTAATATTGTTTTTTCATTCCTTCCCTCAGATGTCGATTTTGCTGCTGTCATGAAATCTCGCCGCCCCTAGGTCATTGCCTATTTGGCCTTATTGCAAATCCGCTAATGCCTACAGCAATAAATAAATGCATTTTCATTTTGTTCATAAATATTACTATTATTAATATTACTAATAAGGATGCCAACTTTTCGTAATTAATTGCCAAATCATCAGCATACTTCTACCATCCGGAAAAATTCAAAGTATGATTAATTTGATTGTAAATCAAAAGAGACTTATAGAGCTCTCCTTATGGCCTGAATCAAATTGATAAACTCAGTCTCTGCCATAGTAAAACAAGTTAGTAAAGTGTACAGCGTATCACAAATGGGCGCGTTTCTTGCATTGAAGTATTAGAAAGAAATGATATACCCGTACGTAAGGGAAATAGCGTTTTAAAGTTCTTTTCTTCATCATAAATAATCCATTTTCTTCCTATTCAATAATACTGCATGCACACAAGTAAATTAAACGTTTGTTTGTGAGATTATGTTAGCAACAATGAAAAAGGAACCATGCAAGAAAATTTCTAATTGTAAGTTCAACTCGAATTAAGACATTCTTGTTTGATTTTCTTGATAACGGCTACTCCTACGATAAAAATATATAGGAAAATAAATACTCTACAAGTTTTATTTGAAAAAGATATTGATATAAGCAATACTTTACGAGATATGACGGAAAGTTAATTTTTTGTCACCAATAAAGTGGTACCCCTGATTGGCTTACGTGATTCATTTTTGCGATTTTTAGGCGCGTTTCGCTTCCAGCGTGAGCGCCTATTATCGTCGGTCTGTCCGTCAGTCCGTCTGCATGTTCGTTCTCGGCTTCTACAGAACGGATTTTCATGAAATTTGATATTAAGGACTGACAATCAAATATAAGAAGAAAATCGCAAAAATGAATCACGTACGCCAATCAGGGGTACCACTTTACTGGAGACAAAACATTAAATTTTCGTCATATCTCGTAAAGTATTAGTCATATCAAAATATTTGGTACTTTCCTGTTAACAGAAATACCTCCAGGACCCTTCGCAGGACCTGGTACTTACGTATTATCCTCATGCCATACTTACGTACAACATTAACAGAAACAAACCCAATCACCGAACAAGAAACTGATTGGTCTGTCTCGACATATACAAACCCAATCTCCGGACAACGTGGAGGGTTTCTTTGGTTCCGGGCGAGGCGAAGGGCGCGGTAGCGCCCGGAGACGACTACCCATTACAACAAAGCGAGCCGAAGATTTTCTTGCATGGTTACTTCTGCATTGTTGCTATCATAAACAATCTCACAAACAAACGTTTAATTTCCTTACTCGTGCATGCAATATTATTGAATAGGAGAAAAATGGATTATTTTTGAAGAATATAAGAACTTTAAAACGCTATTTTCCTCACATACAGGTATATAATTTCTTTCTAATACTCCATTGCACGAAACGCGCCCATTTGTGATACGTTGCACACTTTCCTAACTTGTTTCAATTATCTTTGGTAGTAAGTCCTTAATACCAAATTTCATAAAAATCCGTTCGGTAGAAGCCGAGAACGAACATGCGAACGGACGGACGGGCAGACGGACGAACAGACCGACGACAACAGGCGCTCACGCTGGAGGCGAAACGCGCCTAAAAATGTGTATGGCTATTGGAGCTATATTTTTTATCAGTTATTCTCTGTTTATCATAGCAAACACAAAAAAATGAATTTTATAAATAAGACATTTGCGATGAATCAATAGGACACCAGTGTTGCGCAACCTTTTTACGTATTACGTATTCTTAGATGTGAGTGCTTTGGCACGATTGCTTCGGTGGGCCGGATGAGAGTTTACATCGGAACTTACTCAAGAGATCACACGTGGTTTTAAAAATGAAAATGAGTTATTGGCCATTTTTTTAGCGTTAAAACTTCACCAGGCAAGGTTTTATGGTAAAAAATGTGCTTAAAATATGCAAAATTATTTTTATTACATATAACAACTCGGCGGATGTGGCCTCCACATGGTTATCATTTTGTGTGCTTGGTTGGGCCGGTGAAAGTAAAATTCCTTTCTTCGGTTTTGTTTTGCCAACACGTGGCCGCGGAAGCTTTACTCTTCTGTTTTTCATTCCAAAATTTCCAGCTAATCGCCAAGGTGGGTCTGACGTAATGGGTTAAAATCGTAATCCTCCATCTAAAATTTCCAAGGCCGAATCGATTGAGAAACGATGATTCAGACAACGGCATAGAACGGGAGTAGTTTTTTATTGGCTTGTGTCTCGTGATCTCTAAATGGGCGTGGTAGAAGTTTATGCATAAGAGTCGAATTTTCTTTAATATCCGAAGAAGCTGTTCGGATGTCTTTAATGTTCACTTAGATCATATAGTTTACTCTTGTCTTTTTTTGTTTTTAAGTATAGAGGAATGAAAATAGTTAAGAGGAGGAAGACTGCATCAGAGGAGGACAAATTGAGGCCCGCTGGCTACGCGTGGCCTTCTAGAGCATCGTGTAAGGCTCACTAACAATAAGCCATTAGGAAGCGAAACGTGAAATTTAATAAGGAAATTTCGTATTGGTTATATAAAAATTTCGGTAAACCTTTTCTGGTGAAGTTATGACGAAAATTATTTTCCATTGATTTTCAATTCACTTTCAACCCTGGAAATCTCTCAAGTAACTATCGGTGCTGCTAATGCCGCCCTTTTCGTGAAAAGTTTGCCCACTTCTTTTTTGTATATTAATACCTCGACTAACGGAGTAGATACATTCCATGACGTCATTTTGCTATCGGAAACTTTGTTACTAGAGACAGAAACAACATAGGAGAGACAAAGGTATTCTTTCCAGGACTTCAGAGAAGCGGGGATACAATGAAACATCATCAAGTAATAACAAAAATAATATCAATTGTGCCAAAATATGAAATATGATAATTAGTTTAAAAATAAATTAAATTAGGAAATAAATCAATAGGTCCTACTGTAATCTTGTTCATCCTAATTGGCAACGGTGAGGTTTGAAGTGGCAAAAACTATCCAGCAGGCACCTAATGCACGTTGTCGACTTTCTCTATGCCAACTTCCTGGGCGACTTTTACGACGTCGGTGATAATAACATTTCGCTCTTTTTTTATAGCTTAACATTAAAGTTTCTTAAGTCTTTTCTTTTTAATTTATCGATTTTTTTCAAAAATAATACCGTTATAAAGGAGGGTCTTCTCAAGACGAATCATTAACCGAGGTATTACAGTACGATGAAATATTCCGCATATGACGAAAATATCAAAAGATACTTTTGCATTCTTTGACTTGAAGTTTTATTGATAACTATCCGTTTTATGTCGTGATTTTTTTTACAAATTCAAGGTCAGAAATTATTTCATTCGTGCATCCACGCTAATGATCAAATTGCCTAATAGTCGATCTGCGTTTAAT
The DNA here is from genome assembly GCA_036926305.1 of Uropetala carovei. Lineage (NCBI taxonomy): Eukaryota > Metazoa > Arthropoda > Insecta > Odonata > Petaluridae > Uropetala > Uropetala carovei. The sequence goes on along the minus strand of JAXCHB010000318.1, from coordinate 2,653,188 downwards.
TAGCGCGATATTGATATCATCGTTTCTAAACATTTTTCGCTAGTCATGACGGCGAGAACTTTTTTGGCGAAAAAATCGCCATTCCCACGGTTGTAACTGTCGCCACAATCTTATCATACGATGGCTGGTGTCTAGCGTTAATCGCTATCGTGGCAAGAGGTTTTCGAGAACGGATGGAGAATTTTTAACGAAGGTTATCCTGTTTTCCTTGGCGAATGAACTAGGTTCAGTCTATGCCATCTTTTGAGGTTGGTTTTCGCGGTTAAGGGATTTCCCATTTTGCAAGATGGACTTCCTCCTGTTCGCAAAAGTTTTGCCATTGTGGGAAAAGCACCTAATAAAGTATTTAAGAACTAGTGTAAGTGAATTATATGTAATCAACTAATAAAGTGTTTAAGAATTATATGTTATTAGTGATAAGAGAGTAAATGCGGTACTGCGAAACGCGTTCACTAAAAGCAGAAAACGGTGCCGTTTTAAGTATAATATTTTATATCGTAAAGGGGAGAGGATGATTTCTTCGTAAGAAGATTTCCCTTCTTTCATAGGAGTCCACCTGCCGCGCCGTCAAAGCCAAATTCAGCCATTTTCCCAATCGGCTTTGTCTCTACAAATATCCGCCATGACATTTTACAGACTGCAGCTGCTGAAAGAAATATCTGATACTGCGCTTAATTTTTTTTCAAAACCTGTGGAAGAAGCCCTCTTGATTTGAGCGACGTTTTTCTGCTTGAGTAAAATATTAGTGTTGGTAAATTTTAAATTTTTACTCCTTAAATTCAGAAGTCCTACGGCATTTTCAGGAAGTATAGCCAAGATCTCATTGTCTTTCATCATATTTTTATATACAAGGAATTCACCGAGTTATCTACGTTTTTTTGTGGTACTTCGTCGTTAGATACTAAACATTTTGACGATTCTTCTTCAGAACGAGGAAATACCCGTTTTCACTTGTATCCATTAAATCTGCGCAAATCTACAGTTCATTTTATGCTAGCGGAAACCACAATCCAAATTATTTCGTTTAATAGAAAAGGTCCTATTAAATATGATGTATTACTATATTTCTATGTGATTGCATGATAAAAATATTTATGATAGTATATTTCTGGCGTTCATCTCAGCATGATCTGTCAACAGGAAGTAAATTATATTTGAATAACCCTTTTGAATGAACTGAAATTACACGTTTCATAGTTCGCCTTTTTGTCGTGGTCGTTTCATCCGAGAAAACTCATTTGTCATTAAATTTCACCTGCCTTTCTCGGTGACCTAGTAATACTATTCTTGTTATCAAGTATACTTTCACCTATAGTCTATTCTCTCCAGCCTCTAAGTAGCACGATCTACCAGCACTTTCATAAAAAAGCTATAAATTTTTTACTTATTTATGACAAACACATTTGCTTAAATAAATTCATCTAAATTACATGAATCATTGGTCAATGGGTTGTTTAATAAACGTAGGTGATTTGCATTACATGCGTACTGCGCAAAGTTTCAATTACGAAAGATGGCCGCTTTGCTCAATCATGCGTCCATGCCTTTTACAATTGTCCAAAAATAGGACTTAATAATGATCATAGAATGTGCGAAACAAAAAAAATAGTAAGCTGTCTCATGGAATTTTTCTCGCGTTTCGATATTTTTCATCCGCAAGAAGCTTCCAAAACATTTTTCTCGATTGCCTTCGATTTGAATGTTGGCTTGCATAGTTAAAATTTCCATTTTGATGTCGGATGTTTCCACAAGAAACCGTGACATTTTGAATGCAATTTTTTCAACACACAATGCTATGCTAAACTGAAAGTATACGCACTTGCTACGTGTTCCAGCGGTGAGTGGTTTCGGAAGCGTCTTAACTCAATGGCGAGATTCTTTACCTGCTCTAAATACCTATCGATCGTTGTTACAATTTCTGTTTACTTTATCTCAGATTTCCATTTATGTATTACATCTGGAAAATAACTCAGGTTGAGTAGCTGTAGCTGTGAGTACAGTTTTGATTTTTGCTAAAAGGTGCTCACGCAAATGATATCGAGGCAATACTGGCATAATTATCGCACTTTTTTCATAATATTGCGACTAAAAAAATTGTGGGTACGAGGATTGTAATAGAACCGAAATGAGGCGGGATTTTCTCTTACTTTTTTGTCGAGGCTATTCATAATACTGTTGTGCATTTTATCGGAAAAACTATGTGGTAGAGACATTTGTATCAGTAGCAGGAAATGCACTTTATAAACATTTATTCGAACGAAAATTTTGTGACTTTCATATACTTCAAACGGTATTGCGAAATGTCAAGATGAACAAAGAAAAGTAACATAAGAAGTGCTGTGTTTTTGTGACACCATATAGCAAGCATTGCATACAAGCTTTTTCGACCTATCTTAATATCCAAGATGTTCGTAAATGAATCTACCAAAAATAAAGTTGAATAACTCTTTTTTGTTGATAGAAAAAAAAGTAAAAACTGATAATAAATAGAAGAGCCAAGTTTGTAATTTTTATTTTCATTCATTTTTGCCATATTTCCTGATTATTTTTTGTTTTGTTTCATGAAGCTCTCTTATCCATTCCTGCAGTTGTGCTAGAAATTTTTTCGCAGAATTCGAACACAGAATTAAATTAATTATAGCGAATGATGGAAGACATGTGGAGGTTTATTGACTAATGAAAGTAAAAATTGATTTTTCGTTTTTTCTCAAGCAACAAAAAGTTATTCAACTTTATTTTTGGTATAGTCATTTACGAGAAACCTGTATATAAATATAAAGAGAAAATTAATACATTTCCAAACAAATAAAATGGGGTGTGAGGTTTTCGCCAGGATTATAATTTTTTACCACTTACATACAAAACTTAAAATGAGATAATTATGCCAGAGTGAGTATTATATGATGTTTTTATTTTATTGCACATGTTCATCACTTTTTGAGTCAAGTAGCTCCGACATTCCAATCAGTAAATTACTATATCTCTTAATAAATCATTGCATGTTACTTTCTTCCAGTAAAGAGGCGTATTCACACTTACTGAACGAGTAGAATGAGCGCTATTATCCATTCTTTCGGTCAGCATTTAAAGCAATGAGATCCGTCGATAATTTATGCTTTTATAACCACAGAAGGAAGGAAAATCACCATCATTTGTCCAGAGAATACAGAAAGCCATTGATGGTAAAAGACTCAAATTTCTTAATTGGAATGTTATTTAAAAGATATTTGGAAGATGATCACTCCTCGAGAGTTCTTCCTTTCGATCTTGAGCAATTCCTTCGCAGGAATCGCTTTTTAAATAACCTTCTTGAGTAAATGCTCGGGTGGGATATATCAGTAGCACGTGTCAACGCATCAAATCGTAGTGAAAAAACTTTATCATCTGTGTCTTCATTTAATTGGACACTCTACTTCGCATCAATCTCTTTTCATCCTCGTGTGGATTGACTTCACAGATTATTGTCCTTAATAGCTGATGTTGTTTCCTATTTATTTTCGAAATTTCGAAACTGTGAGCGTACTACCCCCTAAAAATGCATAGTTATATCTTTCCCTAGGGACTCCATGACTACGAATATCCTTTCACGACCCTAATTCCTCGTCTTTGCTGTTTTATGTCAAAAACCCTAGGAATCCGATATGTTGTTAGAGAGTTAAAACGCAACTAACTAAAGATGAATGCCTTTTATACAATGTTGACCGATCACTTTCATAACATTCTATCTATTTTCATTATAACGAATATTGTAAAATTTTGTTGTAAAAAAATTACTTGCAACTTACAACAAAACATGCTTTGAATTTCTGTTATGCAAAGTATGATTGGTATTTCAACGATCCATAGATCGACCTCTTGTAATTTACAAACGCTGTGTAATGGAAAACTCCCTGAATCCAAGATTGCAAATGTTAGAAAGGTTGCTAAGAAATTTTGATATGGAAAATTCAGTTTCTGCATCGTCATTAATTTAGAAAATGTGTCAATATATGTTTTGTAAATGTGTTTTCCGTATCTTTAGATTATCCAGAATCGCTCCATGAAATTATTCAAACGAGAAATTCAGAACGATAACCCCTACATATGTGGTCGCCATTAAGAGTCGCGATTCCAATAATCAATCAAGTCATATGTAGACCCCCATGCATTCGTCATACAATTTGCCTATTCGTCTTCATAGTAAACCCGCACTCGTCTCATAATCCATTTCCAACGAGCGCAGCCCATCGAACGTCGTTTTTCTCTGTTGCAGACCCCATACGGTTTGTGCGCTCTTCGAATTCACATCCTAGCTCTCATTTTCGGCGCTCGTTTGTCTCCATTTAAAAACCTCGTGGAATTGACGACGGCGTCCTAAAAAAACAATAAAACAAATCGATCGCACCCTCCGCCCGCATCCACTCCAATCCCGACGGGCGAAAGACCAGGCGGAGGAAGAGAGATATTCGGCTGTTCGCTCCTAACCGCGACCCCTATTGAGGGGGGATGGCGGGACTTGGCGGGTTGCTGGAGGGTGAGGGTAGAAAAGAGGACGAGGGGGCTTGCATAGGCGGCCGCCGAGGCGCTGCTTTATGCCCTCTCAGCCCCAAGGTCAACTACGCCCTCTCCCTCTACGCCTAGGAACCAATGCTGCCAACCGGCGAATTAAGCGAATGTCTGTCTAGCCCGGGGAGGATGCCGTTGGATGTAGAATGGGTCTAAGAGGAATAAGAGTTCGGAGCGATGCATAACAGTGATCTAGAAGCGGAATGAATTTAATAAGGATCAGCAATTTAAAACCCGAGTGGGAAGTTTGCATTGAGGTAATTCTACGATGACGTCTTTGATTCATTCCGGATTCCGTCCCAAAAGAAATATTCAATAACTCAAGCGGAAGTTTTCACGCGACGCCTCTTTAAACGTACATCACCGTATGTATCTGATACACTGTGCGTTTCGTTCCGGAAAATTAAAAAAACGCCTGCCGGCATGGAATATCCACAATGAGGGAGATGGGGTCCTTTTTCGTACAAGTTGACAATGTTATGGCTGCTTTTTTTTACATCAACTCTACTCGGATAATTGTATAAGGCATGTAAATTTCTGCCCCATAGAAAAATCTTACTCTAAAAAAAAACGGCACATTGCGATTGGTATTTTCGGATTTCCCTGTTACCCTTCTGCAGGAATCGTTCGGAGATACATAAGAGGGAGAGAGCAGGCCTTCCTCCATCCCAAATCCAATTCCCTCCGCCTTTCAAAAAGCACCCTCTTTTTTTTAACCCTCCGCAAAACATTCGGTCCCTTTTTCCCACCGACCGAAAACCCCTTTCCGTCGCAACCCCTTTTTCGCCCCTCCCGTCTGAAGAACCCCCCCTTCGCCAACCCCCCGCCCCCCCTCCTTTCCCTCTCTCCCCCACCCCACTCTCCCTCACTAAAACCCGTCTCCATCCCTTTTCTCCTCACAGTCTCCCTCTTCCCATAGCTCCTAAAGGCACTTGTTGCCATCCCCCTTTATATAAAAATGCCTCTGCGGGATATCGCGAACGAGAGATCCGCGCCGAGCGAAAGCGGAGACGTCGTTGAAGCATTTTTTTCCCTTAACTATTCTTAACCTTTTTCCTCTCTCTCACTCTCTCTCACTCACTCGGCCAAACCGGGTTTTACATTATATTTGAACTCCGCAACCCGGTCTCGGTAGGTTCTTTGCATAATCGGGGGCGGAATTCATGCATCTTTTACGACCTCCTTTTCCCCTCTCTCTCTCATCCATCTCCCCATTCCCCTCCATTTTTTTTGCCGACCTCGTTTGCTCTCCGTTTTTATTCTTTCTAATGTCGACCAGGAGGTAAAGGGTTGTAAGGACGGTTCGCGACTCTTCAAAAGAACCGAAAATCGCGGCGATTGTAGTGTAGTAGTAGTACTCTCAGCTTTTTTTTTCCTCCGGAACTAGTTAAGGGAGAGCATCTGCACGCTCGCGGCGAATAACTTGCGCGCGACTCCCAAAACAGCCGAAGAGAGAGAGAGAGAGAGAGGACGCGATTAGATATCGAGAGAGAGAGAGAGAGAGACGAGCTGCGGTCAGCGTTGTGTTCGCCTTCCTCATCTTTTCCTCCACCTCTTCTGCCTAGTCCGACTTCCCTCCAGCGTGTCTCGTTTGCGAGGCGGGGATGAGTGGAGGAGGGGGGAGTTCGGTTTGCCCGTCGGCTGGTCTCAGACCGGAAGCATGGCGAAGTCAGCCGGAGGAGAGAAAGAGAGGCGTTTCGTATATTTAGGGGCGATGTCGCTATTCCGGCGTCATCAGTTTCGGGGAGTCGCGCGTGGATGAGCGAATCGCTTAAAAAAAAAATAGTTGTGCAGACGTCGACGTGAACGGATCGCGTCGTTAAAAAGTTTCTACCTCCGTATTTCGCCTCACGCTTTCTTCTCTGCTGTGACGAATGGTGAATTTTGGGAGCCCGGAGTCGATGTTATTTGGGTGTCCTCAGCATGATTAACGTGAATAAATGTATGGAATATATAAAAACAATGTTTTCCAATGTTTTCGGACCTGTTTCTAGGTAAATTAAATTTGAGGGAAATGTTTTATGGAAAATGGGCATCTTGTGCAAGAAGTCTTGTTTATTTTGGCGCTAAACATAATTTGTAACTCTTGTGCGACTAATTTTCTGTCAAATGAGGTTCTTCTTCTCAGATCATCCCCTGCTTCTTGACGATTTCTTTACGTAAAATGTCCCGACGTGCATCTCCCGCAATTTCCTCATCGCCTAGTTGTTAGCCGAAAAACGTGAAATAATAAATTATTCCATAAATGAAGATGATAAAAATATGTTACTATGGCCATTCCGTCGTAGTTGATTTTGACGGCGGAACAATAAAATAATGCGAAAATAGTCACCCACTTTAATTTCATCTGTTTTGAGCGTATTCCACTCTCTCCCTCTCTCTCTCTCGGCTATCCAATTCCAAGTCCATTTTCTGTCTGAAACATTCGCGCCTTTGGCGTGACGAAAAAACTTGATTTAAAGAAAAGCGATTGAGTTTCGGGCATTTCCTATCGCCTCAATCTCTGAGCTGGAGCAAGCCTAACGAGACATGACTCATATTAAAGCCCATGAGCTCATTGTGACCTTCACACCAGTCCGTTTCAACGGTCGAAACTTTTTCGATCGAAAGAGAATATTTATCGCCATTTTTATTAAAAATCCATAAGAACCCGGGGAAGAAAAAATTTTTTTTTTAGATGTTGCCAAATAACAGCCCTCGAGTTTGCGCTGGTATTAATCCCGTGAAAACAGTTTTCGGCGTCCTCGCAATCTGTCTCCTCCCATCCCTCTCTCCCTGTCTGTCTTTTCATACCCTCCTTTTATATCCTTCCAAACATCCCCTCCTATTCATTTCCGCGCACTTCTCTACCCCCAACCCTCCTCCCTCTGTAAATGCGAGACGAGTCGGATTTGTGCGAGAACCGGTAGACGCTATGCCATAAATTGAGCTATAATTCTGCGCGTATAAAATATTTTGGGGAGACATGGTTGTTAAGTAGGGGTGAGCAGCATCATCCACCCTTCCCCTTGCCATCATACCCCTCCATCATACTCCTGTACTCCTTACCCGTCCCTCCCTTATCCTGGCTTCGCAACTGCCCTGGCCCTTACCTCCCGGCGTTTCCCGCCGTCTCACCCCCTCCCCTCCACCCCAAAACCCCTTCAATCCCGCCGCCATTTCCCTCTTACCCCATTCTCCGCCCTTCGCGCAACCCTTATTCCGTCCATTTTCCCTCTCCACTTTCGCTCCCAAGTCCCCTTCCTATTGCTTCTCCGCTTACATTTTCTCATTCTTCATATTCGTCTTCACCTTATCCTTTTGTCCTCCGTCCCTCTTCTCCGCTTTTCCTCACCTATCCTCTCTTCTCCTTCCCTCCGTTTACGTCAAGCTACCCTCATAAATAAAAAAATCGAGAATGAATTATCGATACTGAATTCAATAAATCAATCGACGTGTTTCAAATAGGTCACGGAACATATTAAGATGGATCGTACGGAGCATGCAACAGTATAAACACATGGATGCAGAGAGGAAGAGCTTCTATTCTTGAGTAAATGTTTTTTTTTCTTTTTTGCAACTACCGCCTTTAATCCCAAGTTTACGAAAACTCTACTCCGAATATGATCCTATTTAGTTGCACATCGTAGTATGGAGATTTTGAAACACGCTGGGATCAGGGGCGGAACTACAAACTTCCCCCCCTCCCCGCGAAAATAATTTTTGGGTCCCTTAAAAATTCGCCATTTTAAGGAAATATACAAATATAGATGGGCCTGCAAGGCTCCCTAAATCTATCGTCCTCCCCGCGGTCGTGGACTCGGTGGCGTAGCGTACATTTAGCAAACCGGTGTAATGCACCGGGGCCCCAAGCCAAAGGGGGGCACCCAAATGACCCTGACAGCCTATATGTTTCCTGATAAAACTGATGATAGGGGCCCCAAAAACGAATTTTGCACGGGAGTCCCATAAGAGTTTGCTATGCCACTGCGTGGTCTGCAACATATGACCCTGACAGCCTATGTGTTCCCTGATAAAACTGATGATAGGGGCCCCAAAAACGAATTTTGCACCGGAGTCCCATAAGAGTTTGCTATGCCACTGCGTGGTCTGCAACATTATAGTTCCACTACTGACCTGGATAGGTCTAATTAGAATTAGGTATGAAAGTGCGACAAATTACCACTGATGACGACCACTCTGTCCCTGAAATGCAAATCTGATTTACCCAACCGCTTTGATGGCCGCTGGAGTGGATCACCTCTTCACATAGGTATGTACCACTTTATGTATCTCCTCTCCTCGTTATTATCATTTACTTTCCTATCTCCGGGGACAGTTCGAAGGGCAGGGCGTTTTGAGCCGCCTCCTCCCCATTCTCCACCCTCCCTACCTCCCCGACCTCTCGAAACTCTCAGGGAAGAAGCGTAAACATTAAGTTTCTCTCTCTCTCTCTCCCCCTTTCCTCCTCCACGTCCCATTTTTTTCAAATGTCTCGTCCAGACGTAAATCGCGCGTTGGATTCCAAAACCCTCCTCTTCGGGGCCCTTCCCTTTCTCTTCCCTTTTTCCCCTCTCAACGCCTCAGTACCTCTGCTTTGCGAATGGCCCTCTCTCTCTCTCTTCCCCTCTAGCCCTTCCATGGCAACCGTTTGAACCAAAATATTTACAACCGTCGTCTTCTCACAGGACTACCTTTCCCGTTCCGCCACGGCGCGGCCTCGTTTGGCCTTTTTGAATTGGCGAGAGGAGTAGTACTTCCTTCCGCGTCTGCGAAGGTCATTAAAATGCGGGGTCTTCTCTTTTAGCATCGGTTTTTAACGATCGTCAGCTGTCCCATTCGCCCGAAGTTTCATTGTCTGCCGCACGGTCATAACGGAGACCTTTCGACTTCTTGATGTTGCGAAATTTTACGTACAAAATGTTGCAAGAGACTTTATGGTGTAAGTGTTCGCTCCGCTCTTCACTTGGGAGATATTTTTCTATCGGATTTGAAGAATGATCGCTTGACACTTTTGCTTCAAGAATAATTTAACTTATAAAAAAATGATTGTCGAAACCTTAAAATATGGTTATGTAATTTCCTCGTAATGTTTTTATTTTGTTCGCGATATGCACATTATTTATGCCGATAAGAGATGCCGTTGTACCCGTTAAGTAGGCTCATTACTTTCTTTGTCGTAAGAGTAGTCTTATGCCGAGATCGGGTTTTCCTCCACTCTTCTACGTAGGGTTGCGGTGATAATAGCCTAAGAGGCTGATTCGCCAGAAAAAAACAGGCTCATTATTTTCTTTGCGTTGGGGAAAACTGGGAGGTACGAATACTTGAGGAGTGCATTAGAATTAGACCTTAATTCCTTAATAAAACGTACATCTGGAGAGCAAACAACGGGAAGAGTTCTTTTTTCATTCGAAAAAAGGAATGTAATTTCTCTCTCGACTTGAAGAAATGAGAACGTTTCGCAGCTATCATTTAACGAAGTGCTTGGAGTAACTTATTTCAGTTATTCACAATTTCGCTAAGAGAAACGGAGGAAATGTAGACCAATAATTAGTTGTATTCGCGTAGCAGTAAAAGTAAGACGGATAATATGCGTACCCCAGTTTGTAAATTGTAGTTCCAGTTTCCTATTCACCTCCAAAACTCTTTACATATCATGCCAAGCGTGAAAACAGAACAGCTATTCATCTGAGCGCCAAGACGAGAGGAAAATGAAGAGAGCGTCTGGGAAAACCAAAAAACTGGAATACGAAAGATTAAGAGCTGCAAATAGAAAGATGGACGAAGGAGGAATGTCAAAAATAATATGGAATAAGATATGACGAGAAGAACAGAGAAGGGAAAGACGGAGAGGGAGAGGGGCAGTGCTGCAGTCGTAAAAAAAAAAGCAGAGGGTATACTGTATACTAAGGTAAAACGTTGAGGGTGGGTTCTTACCCAGTTTTTTTAGAGCAAATTTATACCATAGCAATGTTGTTACGATACCAGGAAAAAACGTATGAGCGGTTTATTTTCAATCAACCTGTATAATTTTTCATAAGGCGTGGATATACGCTATTTGTTCGATATTCACTCGAAAAAAGCAGAGGGTATACGGCGTATACCACCGCATACCCTCCACTACAGCGCTGGAGAGAGGTAGTCTAGCGAAAGAGAGTGAGAGGGAGAGGGAAGGAATAGAGTGGGAGAGGTGCTGATTAGAGTCTGGCTAGGTTTTCCAGGAGCACTTTGCACTGATGACATTCTGTGCGTGGAGAGCAAAAGGAGAGCGTGGGAGGGGGAGGGGTAAAAACGTAAGCGAAAGAGGAGAGCGAACGAGACAGTGGCTGGAGAGGGGAGAGAGAGAGAGAGAGGGCCAGACGGTGGGCCAGACGGATATTGGGGGTGGACGGAAGGGGAGGAGAGAGGGGGGAAAAGTGGCAGGGAGGTAGGGGGGAGAAGGGATGGTTCGGTTTTTGAGGGAAGCTTGAGGCCCAGTCGTCTGCGGAAAAGAGGGCGGAGAGAGGGAAGGAGGTGGGGAGGGGGTGGGAGGGGGGGAAGACGTGTTTTTGTTGTCTGGAGGAGAGAGAGAGAGAGAGACTTGCGCCGTGGGAATGGCGTGGATCGCAGGTGCGTCCTTCTCTATCCTCTCATTTTTTGCCTCCTTTACTAACCCCCTCCTCCCACACCCTCCTCCCACACCCTCCACCCCCGACGCGCGCGCACACACACACACCTACCTTTCCAACCCTCTCTCTCTATCTCCTTCTTCGCCCTCTTCGAAGTTGAAAAAAAAAAATCACCCTGTAGCATCCATAACCAGGGACGGTAAAAGGGGAAAAAAACTCCCTCTCCCCTAAACGAAGCTTTGCGAACCCGCCAAAAGCGAAATATCCCGTTACAGAACGTTCCATTAAAAGAACGGTAAAAAAGGGGTTCCCCGGTTGCGAGAAATTTGGGAAAGTTTTTCGGAAAAAACAGTTTCGGGAAGGAAATAATCCTTTTTCGATTCGTTTCCTTCGTTTTAAACTAAACCTCTCGTTACGAATTTTTCGCAGGCGGGAGTTAGGTTAAAATGGAACAAGATGTCGAAGACCGATAAACGTGCGCTGCTCCTGTGCTGATAGATAAGCGAATAGTATTCGGAACAAGGATGTCTCACAACATACGACGTTATCTGCAAAGAACTTGTAATCGCGTTCTGGAAAAAAGAACTGAAAATTTTTGCTGTAATACCGCAGAACATTTAGGGCAGAGAAAAGTTTCGAAGCGGCAACAACGTATTGTGAAGGCTTGTTTACAGCGTAACTTTTCTCAAAAAAATCGCCGGTCTGATAGGTAGCAGTAGTGGTTCATGTTACATTGATATCCTCTGGATATCATAAAATGAAGAAATAGCGCTTTGATCCTCTTGTTAAAAATGTTAAAGGTATTTATCGATGAAAAAAATCTTTAGACGAAGCTTATCGCCGTTTACACCGGGAATACCATATCCAGCCTTCAACACGGCAAATTCTAAAGGCGCAAATTTGGAGTCTTTAAACGTTTAGTAAGATTATGGATTCGAACAAAGCGAAACAATAACCCTTGGGTTTATTGCTTTATCAGGTGAGTAAAGCTGCGAAAAATGTTTCTTATTTGAGATTTAACGAGAAAAAATTCATTTCGCGAATGCAAAAGTTTCTTTTTTCTCAAACACACACTGGGTTAGTTAACTTTCGTGGTGAATTGACATTACATTCGATGTTTTTCCGAAAAATTTGCATGCCCTCCTATTCGTTTCGGAGCATTAAAATATTTTTTACCGTAACACGAAAAATCAGGCGAAGTCGAAGGAAATTTAAAGAAAATTAGAAGCAGAGCTCAAAGCGAATAAAAGACGCATCCTCGACCGAAATTTACTTCGTTTGATCATGATGCGCAATCGAATCAAGTTTATGATATTCTCTCTCGTACGAGAATAGTCCCCGACAAATTCTACTCAGGTTAGAAATTCTCTGGCGAGCGTGAGATTGGAATTCGGAGAGTTGGCGCGTCGCTTGGGGCCCTACATTCATACATGTATTTATATATATATATATATATATATATATATATATATGTATGTGTATATGTATATATATAGTAGGGAGGCTGGCTTTCTGACAGGTGCACAGAATCATCTCCCGTGAAAAAGGTGAAAACTTATGGATTCGTGTGGTAGCATATTCCCTCCGTGACCTTGACCGAGGAGAATGAGGCGTGGATCCTAAAAATCCCCGCCTAAGCTCTCCTTTTTTTGCCTTGGCAGTATAAAAGGGAATCCATCCGACCATACATTTCTTCCTGTGGAATGGAAGAGTTCTTTACCTGGCCATGGGACCCAAACACGGAATTCTATTATAAATTCGCCGTGTTATTCCAGACAGCCGTGGGCACGAATCGGAGGACGCGTTTTGTACGAATGGGAAGAGGGATTAAGAAGTCTTATGAGATTGCATTCGGAATGGAGGAGCAGAAGTTTTTAAGTATTGGCGAATATATTCTTAAGTGGATGATAAATAGATGTCGATTTCGTCACGCACTTCAAATGTTATTTTTTAACTTGGTTACCAATTATTGGAGACGTCGGAAACATTTAACTGAAAGTTTGACGAGATCAGTGCGTTGAGGAATATTCTCATTGTCAGACGAACATACGCCAATCGTCGGCTTATTATGTCAGAAGTACAGTGGAATTTTTTATGGGGGCATTTGGTACGTAACTGTTTACAGAAACCGATTTAATTTCACTAATTAATTACATTCACTATTTTCTATGAAGATAAAATGTCGACATTTGAAAAACTAATTATTACGGAACATTTCTCAGAATCATCTCAAATCATTATTTTCGTTCATTTAAAATTCCACATTTTATCGTAAATGCATATGGATCAAGTTTTATATAGTAAATAAAAATTATTTTTTCGACATTTATGCTTATAATTCCGGATTATATGACGTGAACACGTTTTTTTCAGAAACGTTCCAATATTGCAACAGTGAGAAATTGTTTGATTGTATTGTAAATATATTCTTTCCCTTGTTTTATAAAGATATGGTTGTAGGGCATGTTGATAACAGATTTCTATTTTACAGGCATATATATAAATTCGAAAATAAGTAATATCACGTTATCCTCAAGGTTTCAGTGGTATCCGCCGGGATAGTGGAAGAACTGGATTCGATTCCCAGTTAAGGATGTCTTATTCTCATGCATCTCAGAATATCTTCGTTCCCAGCAGACGCCTGTCAGCTTAGAATTTACATCAATACTTTTATTTGAGTGTATCACCTTATACCACAGGTCTTTGCAAATTATTTACTTTTATTTCTTATTTCATCCACTTGATGAGATTAAATAGTAATTTAAAATGAGCTTGAATTTGATGGCGTATTCCTCTTCCGTAATTAAGTATTATTGCGAGGCTTTCTGAATCGTAAAAGCATTTCTACGAATGCGAACGGTAGATAAGAACGGTACAGAAATCACAAGGAAAGCCATACGAATTAAAAGGGTAGCAAAAGGCTGTAAATAAAACCTTTAGTCACAAAGCACTAGAAAAATATAACTAAGCGGATTAAGGGAATATGCTAGGCCATTGAGCAGGAAACGTCAGCATGGCTTAAAGCTTGAAGGTTGCTGACAATAGATTAGTTTTGTAGATAAAATAAATATTATAATTTAAGGTGTGTGAATGGTACCTAAGATTATATGCTAAAAGTTCAATAAATCTTTCATATACTAGAGAAACGCTTTACAGTCCCATTGAGACTACTTTAATTAATTCAATTTCAGGATAATACATTGCGTAAGATATAAATCAATTCTATGAAGGAAATGAAATTGCACTGAGATAAAAATTTTCATTTCATTCTTAAGTAGGCAACGGTAAAATTTTTCTGGGACAATTAACAGCAATAATTAATTATTGATTGGAATAGGTGCATTATCAATTCCAGCGGCAAATCTGTACTTATTGTTATACATCATTTATATTCCCAAATTTTCCTTTCACTAAAACATAATTTCTTTCAAAACAGTCGGGGCTTGAACAATTTTAGGTCTGAGAGCATAAAGTTCAATTTTGTTGTCGAGAACATTTAATTGGCTGAAATACCTGTTTCGGATAACGAAAGGAGCGCTACTTTTAATAATGGGAAATTGTAGTTAACGTTACTTCCTCGCACATTTTCATTTCGTGTAAGTTGTTACAGTAAAATTCTTTTGACAATACGGGACAAGTGTTGTTGAGTCCTTTAATAGGCCAGGGGAAACAATTGAAAATAAAATAAACTTAACTGAGAAATATATTTAAAATGCAAATCCCATTTAATGCTTATGCATCGCGAAATTCGTCAATTTTTAGTAAAAACGTTTCTTGGACAAACAAAAAATTTCGAAGTAAATGCTGTGGGAATTATACGATCTTATAAGCAGTTTTATGGAACTTAAATTAGTACGATTCAATGAGTAACTTTTTTTTAGGGAAAGTGAAGTTTTTTTGAACGATGCCAGACGACCATTCCCAGTTTTCAGGGGCGCAGATACTTTTGTCATGAAAATCCTTTCGTCCGGCTGCACGATCAAGCTAGGGGATGAAAAAAAAAACCCTTTCCGATAGGGTTTGCATGGACCCTTCCCCAATCCCGGCTGACCACAAATCGTTGGGTATGAGGGAAAAAGGGCTCTTTCTCTCCGCCAATAGGGCGTTCTTAGACAATGGGTTCTATTCACTCCCATCTCCATCCTCTAGAAACCTCATACAAGCCCTATGGGTGGTGGAGAGAGGGCACCCTTTTCCCGCCTCTTGCTAAGGAGGGTTGGAAAACGGAAGGAGGGAGAATGAGAGAGGAAGGGTGATGAGAGGCAAAAGAAGAGGGAGAAAGCGAGATGGAGGGAGTGGGAGTGAAGAAAAGAGGGAGTGAAGGTGATGGATGAAGAGGGAGAAAGAGAGGGAGAGAGAGGAAGAGAGTGAGAGAGGTGGATAGAGAGGGGGTGAGGGAGGAAGAGAAAGAGACTGGGAGAGAGATAAAAGGAGTTAGAGAGAGAGTTAGAGAAAGAAAGGAGGAGAAAAAGGGAGAGAGAGACAGAAAGGAAGGGAGAGAGAGACAGACAGACAGACAAACGACTTTATTTCGGGGAGAGAGACATAAGGAGGTAGAGAGGGGGAGAGAGATGGAGAGAGAGAGTGGAAGAGAGTAGGATAGATAAGGAGGAAGAGGGAGAGAGAGGGATAGACAGAGAGGGAGGGAGAAGGAGGGACATCGGAGGTGGAGTGGGAGGTACGACAGAGAATTGGGCGAGGATAACAGAAGAGGAAAAAAGGGTTCCTTAAAAAATGAAAGGCCAGCTACCCCTTGTTTTATGTCATGGAGAGCCCCGGAAGGCACCCTTCAAGTTGCCCCTTCGCCATGAGGGAGAGCATTGGTCGTCCTAAAATAGAGGGTGTTGGCAGAGATTTTTAAGCGAGGGGCATTCGCTCCCTCCCCCTTTCCATAGGAGGGGAAGAAACCCTTTCCTCTGAGGCGGGCGAAAAAAAAACCCTTTCCTCCGCATAAGCGCCCCTTTGAACCCTTCCACCCTCACAGAGCCTTCGGGAACTCACTTTAGCAACCCCTTCGCACCTTCAAGAATGCCAACCCTTTGCGCAATCACTTGCCCCCAATAGAGTTTTATGGTTTTTACCACCTTACCCAGAATGAGTTCGACTCTCGTTCGCATTTGGCGATGCGCTTTACGATGCGAAGTTCGATTTTTTTAGAAGGGGTGAAAAAAGGAAGCGCTTTTATGCCGCGGGCTCTCTTGGAGAGAAAGGGCGAAAAACCAAGGGACAGCTGTTGCGAAAGATTTCGTGGAAGGTTTTTTTACAACAAAAGGAACCACTCCTCTCCTTCTAAGGAAGGAAGAGAAACCCGCTCGTAGGGGGGCGGAGGAGAAGTGCGAAAAAATAGGTTGCGTCTAAAGTGGTTCGTACGGCTTACGTGAAAGTTTTATTCTTAGCTGCACTCGAGACAAACGCATTTTCGGCTTCCCGTGAAATTCAGCGAGAAGACCTTAAAACAGGTGAAAAATTTCACCGAGATAACCTTTAGACCAATATATTTAGAAAGGCGTTTACTTCTACGCTATAACCTGCAAATCATGTCCATGACGATGTGTGGATGATCGTTCTAAATATTCTGTTTGCGAATTCTTTTGGTCTGGTAATAGTTTTTAATTAATCTGTTCCTTGAGTTAGGCATCTCTCGTCGCAATATTTAATGCAGAAAATAATTTCAATAATCAATTTATTTAGTATATATATTTAATGTGCCTTTCATTGCAAGTATATATCCTTTATAGCTTAGATTAAATTCAGAGTTGATGTAGACATGCCAAACCGTATGATATCGAGGTCCACCACTGCGTTTCCAGAGGTTTAATAGGGATTTTTATAACACGTGTCAATTTCGCGTCTCCCAATAGGTTTTACGGTATATTACAATGAATAGCGGCTTATCTCGTCTAGAATGTGCTTTTAAACAACTTACTTATAGTATCCTTTTATGAATATAGATAAGATATTTCTGCAGTAATTACCCTTTAATGCTTACATTCGTGCATTTATTTGATGACGTATCATTAAAATCAAGTAAATATTGAATCTAAACTAGCACTGCTTCGTAAATAGTTATGCTTACCGCAAGTATTGAGGGCCGTTTACGTTTTTAAAAACGTTTAATCTCACTGTCGCTCTCATTCAATAAGTTTATAAGCCTTTTTTGGAGTTAAAACACACAAAGAAATTAATGGCTTTTTAACAATTCACCGCACTCAAGGCTAAATTAAATTATTTTCTGTTATTAAAGTTTTATGTTCACATTTGTAGTTATGGATATTATGTTTTCTGTAGGATATAATACGAATTTTATAAGAACATCCATTCGCAGGAAAATTAACTATAAATTAAAAAAATAATATTACTAAGTTAATGAAGGCCGCATTGAAATTCCTTGACGTCTATACTTGAGGATCGCAGATTTAGATAGCATCATGGATATTTTAACTTCTCTCGACAGCAAACGGGCTAGTAGGTACCTATCTTAAGAAATGATATTTCTTCTGAATGTTACTGTCTACATAGTTAGGAAACATAATTCATATGGTGAATCCGTCGCATAATTTATTTCAAAGAAGAGTTGAAGAATGGGCACTTCAAGGTTATGAAAACCCATATGCGTGTGGAATCTATTCTCGCTGGATCGCCGCCGAAGACGGCTGCATTGTTGCCGAAGTTAGTTATTGAAAAACCCTGTTACGGCTATTGCAGACAAAAGATAAGTACTCACTTTTTCAATTTTTGATAAATAAGTGATTATTCTTGAATTTGTTTTCAGCCATAAGAAGAATCTTAAACTAGTATTCAAAAATCCATAATGTTTCATCAGCATTATTCTTGTAATTTAACTTATTTTAATCGGAATTTAATAATGCTTAGATCAAATAATTGAATTATACCACATTCATCGTGGTTTCTCTCTATAAAGTGCTTAAGTCACTTTGTACTAAATGCTATCAGAACTGTATAGAGAAAATAATTTTTTGAGTGTCGTAATATCAAATAATCTGAAAATGCTAGTGATAGCGTAGACTGCAATGATGCATATTGATGAAGAAGTGATGATCTTATCCATGACTTCATTGTTCAGTAGAAAGATTCTTTGGATGGCTTCTCCAGTTAACTCGATCGTGCATTTCTACAAAGTTAGCTCGATAATTCATTAAGTTGGCTGTTTTTTCCATCAAAATTAAAGTATCACGTGCATTTCTCCTTATAAGAGAAGTGCTGTTTATGTACGAAAGTGACCTGCCAAAAAATATTACAAACTTTTTTTATAAAACAATTGATAAGTTAAATATCATTCCAAGGGGTCATCTGTGGAGTCAAGAAACGCTTTCAGAAGGGAAGATTCATAACGCGGCGACCAGAATAAAAGACATTAAATGTCATTTCGAGGTTCCTTTTATTGGGGAGAGGTCGGGTGAAGAAGATCATTGGAGGAGGTCATGTTGTAGTGGACAACAACAACACACACGGTGTGTTCGGACACCAAAAAGTGGTTCGATTCGGTCAGTTGTGCGCGTTCTTTTTTACGAGTCAGCCCTCTCACGGATGATGATGCCGCTTTGCGAGAGGTTGAAGAGAGAGAGAGAGAGAGGGTTGAGAGTTGGGAGAGAGAGAGAGAGAGAGAGTCGAGAAGAGTACAAGGGAGTTGGCGGGGGTGAGGTTCCCTCGGACAAGGGTGGCGGAACCCGTTTTACCGGATCTCTACGCTGCATTTTTTGGGAGAGGTCCTCAGCATCGCCTTTTCCTCGTCCTTGGGCCGGAAGGGCTATAACTAAACGGAGATGGAGGAGGGAGTGAGTGAGTGAGAGAGAGAGAGAGAGAGGATGGATGGACTCAGGGGATCGAGGGAAGTAGGAGTGGGAAAAGCATGAATGTCCTCCTTGCGGTCGCCTCTCTTAAAGGTGCCATGAAAAAGACCACATGGAGCGGAATGAAAGAGGTCTCATTGTGGGTCGATCGCAGGTCCCTTAAGTGACGTTTTAGTCCGATGGATTTGTCGCATAAACATCTAGAGCGGCGGTGACGAAGGCGGGTGGATTTTAGTCTATCGCCTTTTCCACTCCTCTCTCTCTTTCTCTCTCCCCCTTTCGCTTGCGTAATTTGTCCGTCGCTTGGGCAATGTTAAAAATCTCGGCGGTCTTTTCTCTCTCTTTTTTCTCCCCCCTCGCCATGTTTACAGGTTCCTTCGCCTCCTTATCGCGGCGAACGCAATGACGCAAAAGAACCTTTTTCCGATATTCTTCTGTTTATGTCATCACGGGATGGTGCTCGCTTAGCTGGCCAATTAGAAAACTTTTAAAAACTTCCTCCTCCTCTCCCCCTTCCCATACCACCACGCGGATGCTTATGTATGTCGGCTCGTGCAGGCGATGCGTTTCGTTGGCGTGAATGTTGGACGAAAGCATTCATTTTCGCTCGAGTCATTTGCTTTTTCTTTTAGAAAGTCCGGGACAGCGTGAAGGACGAAACAAATTTTGAAGGTCCGAGTGGGCTGTGCCACCCTCGAAGGCACGAGCGATATTTGAATACTTATTCTTTCTTACTCTGCGCCGACGTTTCCAGAAAATGGCCTTTTGTCCTTGGACTTTGTTGAACGTGTTATGAATTTAAGGATACCGATGCATGGCCGAGACGAGGGTGGGGCGAGCGGGGCTCTTGTCCCGGGCACATCATTTTAAGGGGCGCCAAAATTGTGATTATATATATATATTTTTTTTATATAAACATATTTACAACCAAAAAATGACTTGATAAAGTGAGATTGGCGGCGACGGGCAGACATTAATTATAATTATTATTTTTTACGTCATAAAGTGCAGGGTTTGGGCTAGGTGCGCGATTCACGTTCTTTGCCCCGGGCGCCAAAATTCCTAGTCTCGACTGTACAAATGGATGTCCGCCCGTTAGAATATTTTCTTGATCGAAAGCTCTCGAATTGCTTTATCGTTCGTATGTTCAAAGTTATGACTTAGTTCCTAAACTTTCGATGACTAAGTAAAGGAACTCTTAATTAAATTGAGTGTAATATTTTTTTGCTGCCGAAAGGACTAGACCAATGACACGCCGACCTCATACGACCCTCAGGCGGCCTCCTTGGAGCATTTATGGTATCCGTGAATTAAGATAATTTATACTATAATGTAGACCAACATCAAATGCATTTCTCGTAAAATATTTTTATATAATATACGAAATTTATGAAACGTATTAAATCAACAGTTCCAAAGTATCAGTAGTTCATTTCGTATTCGTATTTAAAACACTACGCATACAGGGTACAAAAGAATGTTCTTAGCATGCCATTGGGCCCGCGGATTTGACTTAATGCGGCTCGCAGTGCCATCATTTGGCCCACGCATGATTTGAGTTTGAGTCAGTTACTGGAAAATTATTTATTTTTTTTACATATTTATCTATGAATAAGAAAAACCTAATTGTTTAAGAGTGATTAACGTTAAAATATTATAATTACAATCGAAGGACCAGGAAGTTATTGCTTGTTTTCTTTGAGGAAGGAAGGTCCAGCATCCCACTAAATTCTAAAGAAACTGCTTGACCTTACCATTCTTGAAAACCGGAATCCGGATAATATGAAAACCAAGTAATTTTCTAGGCCTATCCGTCGCGAAGGGGATTTACGGAATGTATTTAAAAAATTCAATGTGAAACGACAGACGGGCGGACGAATAGACAGGCAGCAGTTGTAACTTTTTTTTCAGAAAAACGCTCTGACTCTAACCAACAAGTTAAAATTTCATTTGTATTTCAATTTCATCACGATTTTAACTGAAAAAGTCCAATCATTCCTTGAAAAACTCGAGGGCAAAAGCGCATGCGTTGATTCAGAGCGAAGGCCAGCGATAACAGTAAATTTTAAACACTAAATCATCCTGTAACTCAGCGGCTCTCAATCGATGTGTTGCGACACAATGATGTGTCGTGAAGAGCCGGGAGGTGTCGCCGAAAATTATAGTAGTGGCTTGTAAAAAAAATAACACCTACCCAGCAAGTGGGAGACCCAGGTTCGAGTCCCGGTCAAGTTAAGAATTTTTCTCATTCTCCAACTTCAAATTTGTGACTAATAGGAGGAAAAGTTACATTCCTAATATTTTACCTTGTTAAAGTGCATTTTCTTAAGCAGCAACAAAAATGCTTAGGTTTAAACTCTTGAATTATTGCACTTTTAATTAGGCGGATTGTATTGTGCAGTGTATCGCGCAGGTTAGCATCAACCGTAAAGTTTTAACTGTTGCAATTCTTGGTGACAATGAAAGTTTTTAAAAAATAGCATCAAGTTTTGAACTGATGCTAATAAACGTTAAAATGATATGATCGAATTGATCAAATAAAAATTCCACTTTTTCTCCCAATAAAAATAAATTCGCAGACAGTCTTCGACCTAGAAGTTTAACTCCAAGAGAATAAATCAAAGGCCATTATAAACATCTAGCTGATCGGATTGGCCTGGTAACTAAATGTTGACCCAGTAGAACGATATTTTTTATTTTTAATGCCTTATTTCGTAATTTTTATTTCGCGTTCTTCATTATGCTTATTTCATCCTTGACCAAAATATTATCTTCTTCTCTTCTTTATTACACATCAACAAGATGATTTAAACAACACGCCTCTCGTTCATCTTTTAGCCCAAATTGCACGTTTGAATTGCGTATAAATTATTATTTTTGTATGATGATGATGTTTACGGATGAGGCATAGTGAAGGCTGTTTGGGATTATATAAAATATAAATGTAGTTCTTTCAATTCTTCGATTATTTTTACCGAGTTCTGTCGTCTTTTAAACCTGGGATGTCCAACCCACGCCCGCAGGCAGGATGACCCGTGCGGAAAGAGAGTTCGGCACGACCTATTCGGCATGACCGGTTCGGCACGACCGGTTCAGCACGACCGGTTCGGCGACGGTACCATTCGGCGATGGGATTATTCGGCACCGGGCAGTTCGGCGCCAGCCGTGTTCCGCACGGCACAATTCCAATATATTTTGGGGGGAATGGCGTCATGATAATATTAATATTGCAACTATTAAGTTACCGAATCTATTACGTAGAAACACAAATTTAGGACAGTTCGGCGCGACCGGTTCGGCGACGGACTATTCGGACTAATTCGGACCGCCGAACAATGGCAACTTCAAATGCCAATACAGAAGGATTCGCAACCAATGATGCGGTCCGCTACGTAGAAAAGGTCGGGAAACGCTGTTTTAAACCATTAAGGGGGGCCAAATAAGTAAGGGATATGGTTAAAAGAGCACAGCAAAACGCACTTTTACTGACTGTGCTGTTTATTTACATCTCCCCTAGTAACGTTCCTCTGATTTGTGCGTAACTGTACATTGTTTCGTTATTTTGCATCCATTGAGTCGGCGAAAGTTTAGCGATAGTAAGTCGCTACACGCATTCTTTTGTTTCTCGCTGCGTAGTTCGTTTTATTGATTGATCGGCTCTTATTTTCTCCAACTCCACGCGTGCGCAAACTCCAGGTAGCTCGATTCGTAACTCAGGTGCGCTATTTGCGACGAATTTTACCGAATCTTTAAGAGGACTCTCAGTGTGACAAAACTGGCTAAGACATGGCCCGATCATACCCAAACGCCGTAATTACGTCTTGGCCGAAAGATATCCCTCTTGATATAATGTAACCATCTTGTAAATAATTAGAAAACCGCAGCATGTTTATATAGACCATAGATTGACAAATGTTTAATTTAACATTTAAGACGCAATAAAGAAACAGAAAGCGACGGATACATTGATTAATTACGAAGAGAGAGAATAACAATTGAAAGACTAGGTAGCTTCAGTAACTATTATTGGGCTGAGAAAACAAGATCTGCATTTCAGCTGCAAAATAGCCGTCGTCAGTGGTCATTCGTCGACAGTAG
Source organism: Uropetala carovei (assembly GCA_036926305.1). Classification (NCBI taxonomy): domain Eukaryota; kingdom Metazoa; phylum Arthropoda; class Insecta; order Odonata; family Petaluridae; genus Uropetala; species Uropetala carovei. Next base: position 2,630,147 of record JAXCHB010000318.1, on the reverse strand, counting down.
ATTCTAAACTTTTTAAGTAAATACAGTCGGCGAAGCACCGCTGATGACGGCTGCTTTGCAACCTAAACCAGCATCCTCTCTTCCAATCTACCTTTTAAACTCTGTTGGAGCCATATAGTTTTCCAATCGGATTCCAGCCGTAAGGCGATTTCGATAATTTCCTCTCCGATGGGATAAAGATTGACTTCATTTCGGGAGCCAAACATTTCCACGGAAGATCTCTTTTCTTATTAATGGTTTCGTAGTGGAAGCGGAATAATTAACCGTGTAAAACTTTTAAGGGTTTTGCCGAGGACGAGGGAGAGAAGGAAGGAAATGGTGGGAAGGGTAGGTAGCGGGTCTGGCGGTCGTCTGGAAAGAGAAGGAGAAGATGGCGCGAGGAGCAAAGATCCCCGTTCTTATCGAATAGGAAGCGCCTTTTATCTGCATCCTCCCCCTTACCTCGTCCCCTTCGACCAAAAATTCATTCCTGGTCTCGGCGATTATTTTTTTCCAGTGTGGCAATAAGTTATTTTGTGTAAATTGGAAGCGTCGTGCTAACGAACGTTCTGGCGACCGTTCTCTCTCTCTCCTTTATCTCGTTGTTCCTTAGGTCTTCAGATCTCGCGCTCCGCGAGACCTCTCTGTCTCGGTGACACCCCCTCCCCATCCACTTCTCCTCCTCCCTAAAGAGTCCGGCCTCCCCCAACATCTCACCTCCGGGTCCTAAACACATTCCGAGTTTCTTTACGCACATCTGCTTCGGTTTTGCCTTCTCTGTGAGATGAAACGTTTCTTCTCTTCTTCAGACTCCTACATACCGCTCTATCAAGTTTAGATTTTGTTCAATCAACAGTTTAATGTGAAAAATTTGAAATGTTCATCTACAGAATATTGAGATACAAAACCGCATTGATAACGTTACGCGAATTTTAAACGGTGTGAAAGCATAAACAATTTTGTGTTATATCGCAAACAGCGACAGATGTGTCGAAATTATGTCGGCGTTAATACCAATGCAAAAATTAAACAATCTCATCATTAGAAGAAATTGATATTTATATAAATAGATGCAAATGCATATTTTCATTGTTTGTGTATTCTGACCTTCCTGTCAATTGCTGATGTTAATCTTATGAGGAAATGTTTTCAATTAATTTCATAATAAGTTATTCGTTTCTTCTCGCTTTCATTCTTGTATTAAATTCTATTTGTACACTTGAATTAATGAACTATCGGTATTTTGAAACAATCAATTTTGAAACACTTCTGTAAAAGAAGAAATTAGATAAAACAAAATTTTCCGTGCATCACTTATGTTATTAAATCGCGTTTCGATTACTGCGAGTTAAGCAAAGATCTATGGTGGTATTTAAAACGACGGAAATTTTCGAATGACACAAAGAAACATCGTTTAAAATTCTCTTAATTAGTATTGTGTCAAATATTTTTAAACTCAGTATATAGATACGAAGGTCGCTAGTTGGACTCGTCTTGCGCTCTTGGCCGTTTGCGTCATTCATTCCGCATTAAAAGTGACAGGCCCATTATCGGCTTTAATAAATAAGATTCGTTATTACCAGTATTTTATTCAGTCCATGGCAGGGGTCCCCAAACTACAGCCCGCGCAGTAATTTACCTCGTCAATTTCTTTAAGACATGCACACTAAGAGGCGTCATTAGGTATAATCTATGAAATCTAAACGATATTTTTCGAAAACGTGGATACAATACAATTTTAATATACGCGTATGGCACATTGCGTAACCAAAACAATTAGCAACTCTAGCTCTTTGATAATTACACGCGGTTGGATCAATCATTTGAAAAGTCGTGTGGTCCGAACAGTGACGTCATGTGACTCATTTATTTAAAACGTTTGGTGATCCTAGCACCAAAGGAAATACGCTCATATTCTATCCATGAAAATACCCTATTCCATTTCCGTAACTAAATATTCTCTGCCATTTGTACATAAAATTATTTTCAATTTCGCTGCTGTGGTACATTCCGAGTGTCATTTTCCGAATACCTAACTTGCGTAATCCTATCGATGCAGTTTTAAATTTTCTACTCGTGCGCTACGAAATTTTCCCTTCCGATCTTCCTCTCGAATTCTTCCTTAAATCTCCTATCTATCGCCTCATCAATGCCACCTCCGCCACATCTTCCCCCCTCCCTCCTTCTTTCTCTGCAACACAACGTCTACTCTGTTGACGAACATTGAGGAACTAGACAATCGAGATAAAGGTCTCCTTCCACCCCCGCTTCCTCCTCCGTACTCCTGATCTCCCATTCTCTTTCTCCTATGCCCAGGCCCCCTTCTTCCTCCCACTCGCCCTTCTTCGCTACGTGTTTTTGGATCCAATCTTATCTTACAAAGAGGTCGCAACCCATTGACAATACTATATGACAACTCTCTGCGAGGCATGAAATGGCCACTTCAGGGAGTTTTTTCAATTTTTTTCTCTCGAGTATTTTGGTCAGAAATGCACCTACTTTGTGGGCGACTTAAAAAATACTTGTCTCAGGTATCTCCAATAGCCGCAACGAGGTTAAGGTTTTTTATAACCTTGTTTTAGCTGTTGGAGATACCCGAAACAAGTATTTTTTAGGTTCTCGTTCTTGAATTTTTCAACCATAAGACGAGATCGATAAGCCTCTGTTGAATTCAAATGGGCGTCTAACTAGCAGTTGAAATGCGCGTATGGTTTATTCAAGTTCGTTGCATATGGTAGTTAGTCACGTAGGGCGTCTGAAAATTCTGCTGTATGCCTGTCACGCTGCAGTTGGGCGTCGCATGATTTAAACGGATTTTGAAGTTTCCGTTTAGTCGCTATCCAATGCTTTCATTTGTTTATGCCGCTTGCTTATCCTAATAATCCCATAACTTCAGCATCGTTATGCAGGTACTGTTGCAACTAAATCTTTAACTTAGTTTAATTTTTGCATTTACGAAGGATTCATGAATTGAATTATTTTTCTTGACTGTTATTTTGTTTTTTTGTCTGGAAAAACTAAAGTGAAGGAGCTGAAATGTGCGTAATATGTATATCGCTTCAAACTGTATCAGGAAATGAAATTAGAGTGTTACGGATTTTAGAAGGTCGACGTCAAAATGTTCACGGAATATCAAAATGGAAGAACAAAAAATATGCTTACACGAAGTGAAAAGATGTTTCCATGCCAATGATCACATTCGCATGTTTTTTCGGCTTGGTAGGAATAACTAGTTCTTAAACTCACGAAATAAGCGCTTAAAATCAAGATGAAACAGTTAAGTACCTTACTCAGACATCTCAAATAGCCACGAAAAACAGTACGCGCATTTCGACTACTAGGCAGCCGTCATCAGTGGTATTCATCGATAGTCGATTTTAGCCATAAGACGAGCTCGGTGGTTCTCTATAGCAGAGATGCCCAAACTTTTTTATGTCAAGGACTACTTTCAATCTGTAAATTGTCTTGCGGGCTACTACATTTTTAACATTTACATTAAGTAATGTAACGATAAGTTAAACACAAAATAGCCGTAAAGACAGCATTTATTATTCACTATTTATGAAAATCGTTTTAATAAATAATTGATGAGTTTATTAAAATTTATTCTTTATTTAAACGATTATGGGCGCATTTACACGGTATGTAATTGATAATTGGGCTTTTGACTCGCAACTGAGAGGCGTAAACAATCTTCAAGGCGTTCATTTGTGAGTGCATTTCTGGTTTTTGTTTTAATTAGGTTCATATAAAAAACATTCATTCACATAAATAAGTAGAAGAAAAAATAAGCTTTCAAAATAAATGCAACTTTTTTACATTCGAAAATTTTTCAGAATAAACAAGTTTCCAAAAATTTGAATTGTTGCATCTTTCAACTCTGTATCACTTTGCAACATAATCACTTCATCTTCCAGATGTTGCACCCACGTTACTATAAATTTCTTCAGTGTCAATTTCGGCGAAAGGAAATTTTAAAAAATGCTACAGTGGGCTCGAGTTCTTTTTTAAAAAATCTATTAAACGTTCTTCGAATTCATTTTTAAAATTTTTCCAGCGCCTCTCCCTGCCTCCGCGGGCGACTCCAATAATCCGAAAGGGCAACCGGTCGCCCTCGGGCGACATAATGGGCACCCCTGCAGTCTATAGAATATCCATTCATTGGTCAAGAAGAAGCGACAGAAATCTCACTGCTTTTGCGGAACCTTCTGGAATTCGTCCATTTCTTCTTCTTCGGTCGGAGCGAAGTAGGCGCCGCGCCACGCAGCCGATGCGTCCGCACACGCGCTCCCCGATAGGCGTGGTGGAAAGAGAGACAGGAAGGGGAGGTAGGAAGAGAGAGAGAGAGAAGGTGCGAAGGGCGAGGACCGGTTATCCGTCCGAACTAAGAGGAAAAATAAACTTTCGTGGGAAGTAGACGCGTTTTTCGACATTCTTTTTAACGTTTTATGGCGAGTCGTTTGTTCCGCGCATCCTGCCCACAATTTTTCGTCGGGAAAAAAAATAACGAAATCGCAGTGTATGTGAATGCGATAGGCTGGTATATATTCGGTCAATTAGGTCTCTTCGGCGGCGATATATTTATAATATGTACGTGTCACATTCCCTTTGCCGCGTTAAGGTCATTTGGAAGTGGGCGGTGCAGGAAAATGCCACGAATAACCGGTCCGGTTGAATCTGCTGTCAGGTCATGGTAAGAGGCGTGTTCCAAGGAGGGCGGGGTTGTTATTTGTGAAGAATGAGATGGATCAGCGGGAAATAATCTAAACGGAGGCGGAATTTAGTTCGAGATAAATTTTGCTTGCTGTGTTGTTTTGTTTCCGCTTAAACGATTCACAAACCAAAAGAAGCCCTTTTTTTAAATCCATTTATGAAAAAAGAATTTAATAACAAGTTCTAAAACCACGGAGAGCTGTAAATACAACCGGCGCAATCTCTAATCATTAATAATTAATGGTTTTTTAAATAGATATTAACCATATGTTTTCTCCCAAAACAGTGTGCTGCACATAGATATTGATTTGTTACGTGACCCTATTAATCACTGCAAAGACGGTTTACGGTTTTCTCAGAAATTATTGCATGAAAGTCCGCTCTGATATTTTCCAATAATTTCTTCACCCAATACGTACGTAACGCCTCGTTTAATTTATTGGTCATAAAAGAATTTTTTTTATTTTTCAGGACGATGCAGGAACGGTACATTTTATTACGCGCCATATATACCGTTTCTAACCCGCATGTTTTGCCCGCCTCGCTGGCCTGAGAAATACTCGATTTAAGTCACACAAAAACGTACGCTTCCTTTCGGCGACGTAGGGATTTTCGCCTTTCTCTCTTTTTCTCCCATCTCTCATCCCTGTCGAAACTCGTGGTGTGTGTGGTTTAGAGTTGATCGCACCTTTTCGGAGACTGGCAAAATGGCTGCTTCCACGTGGCTTCCTAGAGCCCGTAGAATTTCAGTGGGCAGGTGCGTGTTCTGCCACGTGGGAGGGGGGGGGGAGGGTACTTGTCTTGCAGAGAACGGCGGAGACATGGGAGAAAGGAGAGATAAAGGGAAAGGAGGTGATAGGAGATTGTGGAGAAGAGAAACCCAAGATTGATTGACGTTGCAGTTAATTTACATTCCGCTTTTCACGAGGGAGACCCACGTTTCCTTGTCAAAATCGCCATTTCTCCAATCCTTCGCCACACTATCCGATTTCACTAGCCTTTCTTTTTTAATGCCTTCCTCTCTCCCCCCCCCCCCTCCCATTTTTATTGCAATGCTTACGTCATTCTCCACCCAAACCTGCTTTTTAATTTCGTTGCTTACGTCATACCCCGCCCAACCGATTTCTGGCACTCTCATATTTCTTATATATTAGGTGCACACTTTTTGGCGACTTGCCGAAGCGAAAGGTTTCCGGGTTGGCACGATAAAAAAATGAGAATTCGTTAAATTATAGCCCGAAACACAATGAATAAAAGTGTGCGTCCGCTGTGCTTATCTGTCCATCGAAGGAAAACAAGAGCGACTTCCTCTATTCGATTTTGAATGCAGTTCACAAATCAGCAGCCGTGAAACCCAACGATTTTGTCGCGCGCTAATCGCTTCGGCACGAGGCTAACGAATGTTAATTGCGTGCATTTCCTCAGTCCTACCAATCTATTTCGTTGAAAGAATCGACAAACAAATAATTTTGTTTGAAACGGTTCCCAAAAAAACGTTTTTTCGACACGTTTTTCTTCGGGAATAATGAAGTAATAAATGATAGCACCAGTCTTTACGGTAAGTTTGTGAGGCCAGCTATACAAGGTAAAATTTCAACAACGCGGTGTGAAGTCTTTTAGACAAGGGGTCCGCAACCTACAACCAGCGGACCGCATGCTGCCCCCAAGAGCGCTTCATGCGAAGCTATGAAGAAAATGACAAGTAAAATTAAATTTAGACGATTTTATATTTTTTTCAGTAAAATAATGGTCTGAGAAACCTTTTATAACTAAGTCTTAATGCTCGTACAGCATTTAGATTTGATTTTCACTAATACGAGACCACAGAATCTCTTATCCTGCCGGCCGAGGCTCTCAAGACTTCTAATGCGGCCCCTCGAAACATTCAAAGCTACGAATGTGGCTCGCTATGCTGGAAAGGTTGCCGAACACTGTTTTAGGAGACGCGTTCTAAGAAAATTGTGATTAGATCTAATGGATTACGTAAGTGTTGCATATTAACATTATGTTCATCGAACATATAAATTCCGAAGATTACCGAAGAGTTAGGAGTAGATTCAGTTTCTAACATAAACATACGGCGCTTTTTTAAGCGGATGAGCATATTTTTGAGCAGCTTTCGTATTTTTCCGTTTGTCTTACATTCCCTTCAACGTCATCGGCAGTTAAACCAGCATACTACCATCGAATTTGGCCTGAATTTCAAGTACTGTAAGTGCATCTCGACCGACAAAATGCCAATCCATAAGATTAGTTCGAAACAGAATCCTGCAATATGAACGTAATAACGACACGTTTGGAAATCACTCTTTCGTAAAACTAATCACGGAGGATTATTTTTCCCGAGCGACGACGACCCTGGCGACACATTAGGCGTCCTACTATTGTGCGTCTTCGAGTCCGTGCCACGATTCTCGTGAAACGCGACGCGTCGCTGAATCTTGATGACGTGACGAGAGGAACGCCGGGATGCTGAGGGGTCATCGATCCCCTCAACAAAGAGAAAGAGGGACGTCTCAATCAGATGAATTGGTGGGAGAGAGAGAGGGAGGGAGGGAGAATGCAGGAGGATGCGTCGTGGTGGGGGAGGGAGTGTAGGAGGGGGGAGGAGGAGGAGGGGGGGGGGGAGAGAGAGACGGTGAGAGAGGAGAGATCGTGACTCTCATCTCCTGCCTTAAGGGAAGCAACTCTCTTTGTCTTGACCCTTCTTCTTCCGCTGCCCACCCCTTCCCTTCCACAACTTCCTCCCTCCCCTCCTCCCCGTTTCCATCCCCCCCCTCCCCTCCTCTCGATTTTTTCCCCTTCGTCCACGTTTCTCTCTCTCTCTTTTTCTCTCTCGTCGCCCGGTTCTCTCTCTCTCCATAACTGAACCCACTTCACTCTTTCCCTTCATCTCACTCCATGGCTGGTTTGTCGGAAGCGCATTGTTGGCCACTCATACCTATGGGTAAACAGAGGGAAGTGACCTATCAACTACCTATCCACTCCTCTATTGAAATGTACTACCTTCTTTTCCGCTCTCTCCCTCTCTTTTTCTCTTTCTTTACCCCTTATCCCCCCCCCCTCCCTCTCTATGAACATATGCTCCGTATCCGTACTTCTGTATCTCACGCACGCACAAACTCTCGCGCAAACACGCGCACAGACGCACAATGTGACCGGAATATTACGATGGTCATATGTCTGGCATGTAACCGAACTCGGTATCAACGCATTTCAGCGAGAGAGATTATGAAGGCGATTATATTTAGTCGACACGCCTTGTCGGTTGAACTGGTCAGCTCCTAGCATGGAGGATGGAGACGGCTAAATTTACACTTCGAGAGAATCGTAAAACAAATTCGGACCATGCAGTGGACAAGAATTGCATTTCCGGTTTACTTGACATCATCATATATATATATATATATATATATATATATATATATATATATATATATATATATATATATATTTCTACGAATTTATGGCTATTGATGTGTTTTTGAGAGTATTACAGAAGCATTAGACAGATTTGTGGGACGGTATGGCAATCCACAGGGTTTGAAATTAAAATGTTTGACTAAGATCTATAGAGATATTCACTGAGCAAGAGTTTAAAATGAATATGGAAATACGACATCATGAGTCAGTGTGGGACCACATCCTATGAATGGAAGACGATAGTTCCCATGAGGTAAAGTATCTTAAAATCACGTAAATTTTCCACTAAAAACAAAAAGATTACACTGCTTATTGTAAGGAATAGATAAGTCATTTCCTCGAATACATAAAAAGCGGTCGACAACCTGATTGAAATTTTGTTAAGACTTATCTGATAACATATAGATATCTTTGTTGTCAGCGTTAAACTAAGATTAGGCTGACGCTTCCTCAAATAGATTCAGAGAATTCATTGCTAATAACCTCTAAAAGAAAATACCGAGAAAACTATTGCAAGCTGTTTAAGTCACCGAATAAAGGATCTGTAAAGAGAAAATAAGGAGACACACCAAGCGAGGAGCAGCTAAGCTATAAGGAAAAGCATTGTCATAAAACTGACCTTTATGGCGACCCAAAGAAACCGATAGTTTGAAGGAAAAACTACCAGTAAAACGAAGAGAAAATATTGTGATCGATTCCATTCCGTTGCAGGAATAAAGTCTTCAAATCATCATTTTCCTCGTTCCCATTGAGATGGGAAAGTCGGCGTGAAAAGGCACCGTGACGGCAAGAGTCGTTTAAGACGGCACAAAGGAAATAAATCGCTGACATAAGATTGGGGAGAAACGACGGGAAAAAGGCATTTAAAGAGTACGAATAAAAGGCCTGATTAGCCACCGTTAAATAAGAGAAGAAAGGAACGCTCGAAGAATGGTTGTGAATGGAATCCAAGCGAAAAAGAGAAAATGATGCCCAAAACATGCAACGGACAACAGGAGACCCGAGGAGAGGGAAACGGGAAGAAAACAGAAGACGAAATTCCATTTAAAAAACTAATCCTAACACAAGAGTGATATCTATAAATGCTTGTGTACAAGTTTTAAGGGTGGTCGATGGCGATTCAATGGTGATTTGGCTAACTACATCATTATGAAGTTGATTGGCACGAAATCGTCATCGTTGGCGGCATTTAGAATATCTCCTTAGGTATATGTAGATTCCAAATTCGGTATGCAAGTATAGGTTATCTAAATATATTCGCAAAAAGGAGTATTTTGTTCGCAAAAGATTTCGGAATCTATTGAATTATTTACACATGCTAACATATACGTGTGTGCAATTGAAAAAATAAGATTAAAAAATCAACGAAAAAACGTTAGCAAAAATTCAGGCGTCGTCTTTACAATTAACACTCCTAACACTACTAATCCAAATTAAAGATTTCTTTAGTCGGCGGTTGGTAAGTATTCACTGGTTAAGTTATCACTGAACATATCATAAGATATAGGATCTAGGACCATAACTGGAGAGTGTTACTCGCGAGAGAAGTTATTAGGTAGACTTTGGCGCGCTGCACACCCTGCCACACACCAATCTGGTGATTTGCAGGGTATCATGTAGATATGGTTGCGTAAAAGGTCTATGCTAACATACTTCACCAAACTTTGATGCAATGCCTTACCCGACGTGGTTCCTGGACAGCGCGACAAATTTGGAAACCGCGAAATTCGCGAATCATTTCGCGCTTTTTTCGTCTCACTGTAAATGTTTCTCCGGTAGGGTTCTTCTGGTTATCAATCCTGAGATTAATTAAATTAAAACATAAATACTCCTTAACCGTACAAAGTGAGAATATATAGAGACAAAATAAACAACAAAATAGGGTTTTAAAAAAAATTTAATTAAAAAAATATAATAATAAAAAAATTAAAATTAAAAAAAAAAGTGGGTTAAAAAGGAAAAAAAAGAAAAAACGGGTAAGAAAGGAATCAATGAAAAGAAAGAAAGTAACACTTACAGGTTTTACGGGGGAAGAAAACCTCGCAGGTAGCCTGGTGTCACCCGTTCATGTACTCATATCTTTCCCCAAAGGAAAAAAAAACTTTTTCCTTCAGGAGAACAATCATTCAAACGCACTCAAACAAGAAAAGGAAAAAAAGAGCGGTAAACCTAATACACATTCACTCCTAAAGAAAACAATGTTTCAAAAAACACATTTATACACACACTCTCGCAAAACAGAAAATCTCTAAATATTCACGGGACACTTTGTACGGTTAAAGAGTATTTATGTTTTAATTTAATTAATTCATCTCGCCGTAGTCTCCGACCTTTTTTTAAATTTAATCCTGAGATTGGTTTGCGGCAATTTTCCATGCTTGTCTGTTCTCAAGCCTTCCTCTTCATTTCAACATAGGTTTTACAGTTTACATCACCCATAATTTGTTTTGTGTACGCGTCTCTCCCTTCCTCTATGGTTTTTCCCTTCTACCCGGTAGGGTTAGCGAAACTAAAAGAACGCCCTTCTTAGAGATACTATCAACAGATAAAAAAAAAAAACTCCGCAAACCTAAAGACGCGCGGAAGAAATCCCAACTCTCCGGAGCACTTCGCCAAAAACGTGCCTCGCCTCGCCAAAAAAAAAAAACCCGATCACGAGCCGTTCGCCCATTCAACTCACTCGACTCACGCTCTCCCCTCCCCGTTTCGGATGCTGGGGGCTCGCTGTAGCAGGACGTGACGTCACGCCACCGTGACGCACGTTTCCGCTATGCGAATCCCTCCCCTCCCACACACGCACACCACCCCTTCCGCATCGCAGACTGGGTCCAGAGCAGGAAACTTGGGGCAGGTCGAGGCGGCCTCGTAGTAGTAGTAGTATTTCGCGGGTGGGGGAGTGGAGCGGGCGATGAGGAGTGAAGGGGTTAAAAAAGAGGAGGGGGAGGGAGGGGAGGTGTGGAACACAAGGACGCGCGCCGTTTATTCGCAAGGCCGCCGCCTCAGCTAGGCCGCCACTTTCGCACGGAGAACACTCATGCCCTCTTTCGGCCGAGTTGGGAGACACACGTGAGGGCGGGACAGCGCAAAAGTTTTTCGCGCACGTTCGTGAATGAATCGTTTCGAGTGCGATAAACAGGTTGTGAAAGGAGCGTGTTACTACTCGGTGTAGTAGTTGCCCGTTTCTTCCACCTGCCCTAATTCGGCTGGAGTTTTTGTTTATGCGGCTATGTCGGTTTTAACGTCACGGAAAAGGTTCGCAAATTTTTTTTTTCGACGCTTTATAGGACGAATAATATTAGTAAACCTGCTGGAGAGTCTGATAAATATCACTGATCTCACAAATCACATTACTACTGTTTATGAGTGGAATATTTAAGATGAATGGAAAACCATTTTGTTGGATTTTTCGGCTACGAATGAAATGCAAAAAATTTTCCCTGGATTTAATGATGATAACATTTCACGGAGGCTCTTCCGAATACGACATTAAACCGTAAATATTCTATATTATTAAACGGTGGATTTTATCTTAAATATCGCGTTTTGTTTCAGGGATTATTTTTGCGTATTTTTCATTTGTTAAGATGTATCTCGATAGTTTCAATTTTATCATATTTTGGCGGCGTCTTTCACAAAGAAAGTCCACGTACAACTGAATGGAATGGATAATACTTTACAATCATTAAGCACTTGTTTGAAATATTTTGATCCTTTTTCGGAAATCCAAGTTTGCGAAATTTTTCTTAAGAAATGTCTATCCCTAGATGTTTACTGGCTGCAAAACAAATAACTACTGCACTGTAACATATGTGATTGCGAATATTAGAGTATTATATTTCCATTATAAAAACAATTATCCAGTCATAAACATCAAGGTATGGCGTATCTATTTTAAATGGGTGTAACTAAAAAAATGTTCCACAATTGACGAAATGCGTGATTCCATAATTACGCTGGATACGTTCTAGTATATTCTTGACATCAAATAAACCCAAAACAATTTACGAATTAACTTAATATTCCATTCCAATGAGACTGTACCAGACCTGTCGAAAATCCGCAAGGAGATTCCGTCGCCAAAAAAAAAGGCTCGAAGTGAAAGCGAGGAAAAAAGTGAAGGCGACAGACTTTCGTTTAGATCGCACTCCATCTCGGACAAAACGCATCTGTCGCGTTTTCTCCGCGCGGAAGTTCCGCGTCGGCGGTTTATGGACACGTCCAGACTTGCGGAGATTAGAATATCTAACTAAACTTCCAAAGATTAAGTACGCGCGGTCAGTACCCCCGTGTGTAAACACTTTCATTCGCTCCGTCGAGAGGTTCGGAGGATTCTTTCCGTAGCATCGGCCAAAAATATTTAATGTAAAACGAAACCAGATTGCATTCAAATCTTGCGATATCGGTTTTTTTTTGGGCGATTTGCAAATGATTTCTTATTAGTGAAAGTTCGTCTTAATGAATATTGTTCAAAATTAGTAGCAGCGTAATACTATTTATGACGGTATTGTTTGCATTGAGGTATTACTATTTCGTCTTTATGTGGTCAAATCGTATTCCTCCAAAGCCTTTTAATCCAAACGATGTTAATTTGCGATATATATTACCAACTTCGCGACATTAGCATTTGATTTAAGGGAATTTTAAGTTTAGTGAACGTGAACGCAGACGGACATGAGGGCTTCCATTGCACATTATCGGGAAATGAGAAATACGTAAAATGCGTAAAACCCATTTAAACGTAAGTGAAAAGTAATGAGCGTCTAGTTTATTGCTATTCTTATTTTTTTTATACCGCGGAGTTCAAACGTGCTAATTTGTCGCCGAGAAAAATTATCTCAGTCAAAATGGCGGTGTTAACTGACAATGAGTGGCACTATATATTGGTAACGCTTTCTCATTTACGAATTATGTAGAGGAAGTATCGTAACCGTGGTAAAATTCGGCTTTGAAACTTAGATGAATATTCACGTTTTAGGTGCTCCTGAAGCGGGAAAGGTGGTTTTAACGATTTGCATCTCTCGAGTCGAACAGTGTAACAGAATCTGATAAAATGCCGTATTTATGTTGGTAGAGTGTAAGCCTTGTTGAAATGAACAATATCGTGCAACATTGGAAGGTAGTTCATTCTTGTCGACGTCTGCAGAATCTCGATTTACTCAAAAATAGCTGTATGTATCCTGACAAAAATTCATCCAGTCATTGAGCTCATAAATACTATATAAGTTATATACATAGGTACCTCTACAAATAATTGTAAAGCGTACGGTGACATTATAGCGCATATATTTATCCAAGCCTTCCCAACCATAACAGCAGCATCATTGTAGCTACGAGTCAAACTGCGATAAAATATTTTCCACGTTTAAATGCGTTTAGTACGAGGGTGAATCAATAAGTTCCTGAAAAGATCTCAAGAAAACAGAATAAAGAGAAAACCAACATTTATTTTTCATTCATTTTTCTACATATCCGTCATCTAACTCTAAACACTTTTCCGTACCGTGTCGCCATCTTTCTAACCCACTTCCGTAGAAATTAGGATCATTTGATTGAAACCAGTTAATAACTGCTCGTTTCGTGTCAGATATTGATTCCCACCGTTTTCCCTTCAAGTGATCTTTTAATTTTGGGAAAAGAAAAAAGTCCGAGGGGGCCAAGTCGGGACTGTAGGGTGGATGAGAGAGCAATTCCCAGCGAGATTCTCGAAGTACAGCTCTTGAAACCTTGGATGAATGTGCTGGCGCATTATCATGATGCAACATAATTCGCCGATGCAGTCTACCAGGCCTTTTTTTCATAAGAGCAGCGTTCAATTTCCGCAAGACTTGTTCGTAATATCCTCCTGTGACTGTCCGTTGCCCTTCAAGAAAATCGACGAGGATCACATCCCAAACAAGTTAGGAAAGTGTACAACGTATCACAAATGGACGCGTCTCGTGCAATGGAGTATTAGAAAGAAATTATACAGGGTGTCCCAAAATGAATATACCAAAAATAAAATTGAATAACTTTACTGGAAATTGAGATACTGAAGTAAATTTGATATGAAAAGAAGCATTAGCCGTATAAGTTTTAGGTTGTTGTGATTAAAGTAACAACTTTAATCCTGTTTCAGGAGAAACCACATTTTCTGATATAATGACAAGTCCTCAAGAGAAGGCAAAAGTCGTGAGAGATCTTTCAACAGGATGAAGCACCCCCTCACTTTGCTCGCATTGTTAAAGCTTTTAAAGAAACTTTCCCAGGTCGAGGAGGATCTATGTAGTGGCTGACCCGTTCACCCGACTTAACACGTTTGGATTTTTATCTATGGAGTTTTCTATAAAGTAAAGTCTACACTAGCAATCCAAGGGACATCGAAGAACTTAAACATCGTATTGTTGATGCAGTGTCATCCATCCCTAAAGCTGTGTTGGAAAATGTTTTTCGTGAATTTAAACGTCGAATTAGATTGATCATAGTGAACTATGGACGACACGTAAAAGTTTATCAATAATTCGAGAATATCTTAACAATACCAAGAAAACTTAAAGAAACTAAAACTTATACGGCTAATGCTGCTTTACAGACCGACGATAATAGGCGCTCACGCTGGAAACGAAACGCGCCTAAAAACAGTTGCCATAACCTTCTTTACAGATCGTTCAACCTTGAACCTGTTTGGCCCACTCGACCCCCTTGGTAACCATTGTTTGGATTGAATTTTGCTTTCTGGATCGTACTGATAAATCCAGGTTTCATCACCAGTTACTAGTCGGCGGATGAAATCTTCAGGATCAGCTTCAAATTGGTTGAGAAACTCAACTGCATGATCAGCCCTCTTGAGTCATGTATTCATGGCGCAACGCTTTCGGCACCCATCGAGCAGAAAGCTACTCGATCCTAAACGATTCATTAGAATTGATTGAGCTGAGCCATAAGAAATGTTCAAACGTGTGGCTATCATTTGCACTGACACTCTTCGATCTTCCTCCAATATCGACTGGAGAACAGCCACAGTTTCTTCCTTGATTGACGTTGATAGTCTGCCACTGCGATGTTCGTCTTCAATGTCATCTCGCCAGCTTAAACCGTTTCATCCATTTATATATTGTTTTCCTTGGCGCATTAACCCTGTACACTTTCCGCAAATCTCGAATAATGTCAGTTGGTTTCATACCTACCAAGTTCTGTCTAAAACTTAACATTCGGTCGAATCTCGAATTTCAAGCTATCCATGGTCATGAATTAGGGTGTTTAGAAAATGGATGTTATATTATACCCGATGAATGAAATCTTACTGAATGATGTATTATGATAGTTAAGTTTATGATGAATTCAGGCAATAATGGTTTGTTATTGTTTGGAACTCAGGAATGGTGCTAGAGCCGTCTTCCGGGAACTTTTTGATTTACCCTCGTATAATCGATAACGTTATAATATGAACTATAGAGCTTTCCATCTTTAAGCTTCAGTATTGGGTAAATGGCGCGCGGTGTTGCCACGTCTCACTACCCTAACGCCAGTAAAGTCTGGTAATTTAAAATTTCCTTTATGTAACTTATTAAGTAAATGCTATTGTTACAATTTTTGCCGTAATACACGATTTTCTAAACCAAAACAAAAATACTGCGTAGTAAAATTTCTCTCGCTACGTACCACAAGCGTGTTGCACAAGTGGCTGCTATAGTACCCCAAACACTCCGGCGGTCCCAAAACCCTCATAAAAGTGAAAAAAGGAGCTTAAAAGAATAGAATCCCTTTGAAGTGCCCTTGTTTTCCCTATGCGCTCAGATTCATTTTTTCTGTGCTAGCGTTCAATTGTCTAAACCAGTCTTAGGTAGTCCTTTATCTTGTGATGTAAAGTTACCTACTCTTGCGAAAATGTCAAAATAGCAGAAAAATTAAAAAATATTTTTAATGTTTTATAATTGGAAAAATCACTCATGATAAAAATGTGATAATTTCTGAACAAATAATTAATTAAAGAAAAAAATTAAAATTTTATAAATTTACAAATGGCGTAAGTTCGTTAATATTGTAAAATATCCATTACCAACTTCACAGAACATCATATCATAACAAATAGATCAAGAAAAAGTCAAATTCAAATTATTTGAAAGAAAGGAATAATTCCCCACCAGCTGAAAGATAAGAAAAATTAATTCTCCAGTTAAGGGGTTAAATGTCCTTCGACCTGTGGGATTAGTTTGATTTAAATGTGTTGCGTGATTGAGGGGTTTATTATGTTAAATAACGTTTCCTTAACAACAGCAAGATATATTATGCCGTAAACTGCCTAAAAATTAAAAATATATTTTCCCAATAAAATATTATTTCATTTGAAAGGCTATTGAAATCATAAATAAAAGTTTAAATAGTACATATTTTTTTAAAAATGCATAGTTTACTTTGTAAATAATAAATTAGCTTTGTAGTTGCCATTTGCATTTTTATGCGTAACTCGATAAATATTTCGTTTAGAGAAAAATGTATAGAATAAAAGTTGTAGGGCGTTTTAAAATATGTAGGTAATCATTTTATGTTCTAAGCTAATTCGAGGAAAAAGCACCAAAACGATGTAAATTGGTATTTAACAAAGTCGTAGCATAGTTAATTGGATAAATGCGAGTTCGGAGGTACACTGTTTTCACATCTTATTTTTGGATTAACTTCCTCGCATATACTAAGATTAAATGTAATGTGATCAGAGGAAAATAGTTAAGCATGTTTGTACGAGAATAATTGCTCACAAAATTCCTAAGTAAAAACAAGAACTGGATTATTTTATGCTGATCACTACACATAACGGAAATTAAGTTGCAGTTGAGGAAATTTTTACCTGCCCGACATTACAAATTCATTTGCTTCTTTTTTAACCTTGTAAATTGTCCTCTGAGACACACCACATAGCTTGCTCGTCCTACTAACAGCAGATGACAGGCTTTCATTAGACTCATTGAGGCAACTACTAAGAACATTCAATATTGTTTGTTTTTCCGAACTCACCTTGCTTTCTTTTCCTCGTTGAGACGTCCATTTTCTCACAAAAACCACAGTATCAATATGAAAATACGTTCGGGGATAATCAACGTGTGATGTACATACATAATATTTTTAAAAAGGGGACACTATAAACATAAAACCCGCAAACACAACATCGGCGAGGGTGACTAGACCGCAATGAAACTTTCGCATTCTTCACAATCCCCTTGGCGACCCAACCACACATCTGGGTGCACCAAAAATAACTTCAAACATTTACCTACAACTTTCTCGCTTAGACCATGAAAGTATCGTTATAAATAAAACAGTTTCTCACAGACAAACTTTTTCAAGTCAGGCTGGAACACGCAAAAGGAACTTTTATAATTAAATGCAGAAAACAAATATTTGAAATCAATTTATTAAACTTTCAGTAGGACCATTACGATCCTTAAAAATTCCTGAACCTAATGTAAAAAACTGCATTAGATTGGTTCAAAACAGAACGTATATATCATCGATTGAAACAAACGTGACCGTAAAATGTCCATTTCAGGTCAAATATTGTTTATCGCATTTTGTATAGAATATAATTTTTAGTTTTCATTTAAAAGTATATCATCAGATTCTGCGTTAAAAATAGCGCAATTAGAAATTTTGAATTTTTATTTTAATGCAACTTTAAATTATTAGTGAGATTTGGCAATCCCGGTGTCGTAGAGGAGGGGGCGATTGGATTTTTAAGTCTGCAGGAGAGGGGAGAAACGATGACGTTTGAACCCGTACTGAACTTTAAGGTGGAACGCTCTATAGAAGCGAACCGATTGTAAAAGGTTTGTGTAATATATGCTGAATCGATTATTTTTTGTAAGGAACAGTGTTATCATTGCGTGA
The DNA here is from genome assembly GCA_036926305.1 of Uropetala carovei. Lineage (NCBI taxonomy): Eukaryota > Metazoa > Arthropoda > Insecta > Odonata > Petaluridae > Uropetala > Uropetala carovei. The sequence continues at coordinate 2,612,174 of JAXCHB010000318.1, read as the reverse complement.
AATCGGTGTTTTTCCGTTTCCTATACTGTTGTTAAAGATTAAACGTGATGATTGTTGCCATTTAGAACTGCTTCTTGTTATTGTACTTGTCTTGATATATTCGCTGGCGCGCTCTCATAAATGCGGATCGATCATTCATATTCCTGTTTGTGTAATTTAATTTAATTCTTTCGGATTTTATGTCATGGTTTTTTATTTAGAATGGTATACTTAGATATGTTACCATAGGTTAGGAATGACGACTGGTATTTAGGCGACAATGGGATTGCCGTTGTAACAGCTTATAGTTTGAGCAGAAGTTGGGTGATATTATTTTTACTTTAAATATGCTATTTTGAACTAATATTGTGATAAAATAATTTATTTTTTTAACATTATATATAGTTCAACACCAATTTCACTTAAAAACTAAATCGTTAAATAAAAAGCAGAGCACAATTTAAATATTTTCCGCTATCATTTTTAAAATAAATTAAAAATGAAAGTTATTATTTTGAATTTTAACTTTATCCTAATAATTGGTTGAAATACACAAATGTTGCTATTATTTTAACGTTTTTGTTTTTCTTCTTTTAATCAATATAAAAGTTGGTAATTATTAACATTAATTCCACTTCACAAAACTTGCTTCGATAAGTACTTAGTTTACGCTAATTTTTCGACAAACTGATTTTCACAATTCGTAAAATATCATTAGTGCCTATATAACTAAAAATTAAAATTCCCTTCAATATCAATCATATATCTTTCCGTTAGAAAGTCAATTCGATATTTATTATAATAGTGCTAACTTTATTTTGTGCTAAAATTGAGGAAAAATTCCGAAAGAAGAATCGAACCCAGAACCCCGGAGTTTAAGGTTTTCAACACTATTCTCGTAAATACATAACACGAAAAGTGAATGTAAAATTTGTACGAAATATACCTATAACTTCAGGGTCGCTGCGCAGTATGCGGACTTAATCCACGAAATGTAGGCAGCTAAAAATGGCCATCAGATTACGTAAGGGGAACTGCCTAACGTTGGAAGTGGGTCACACTATTGCGTGTATTCGCGTCCAACGAACTCTTATAATTTTCCACAACAGTGCCATAACCCCTGCAAAGATATCGCTTGTGTATTTAGCAGTTAGACATCAAACGCATCAAATGTGGAATATTGACTGAAAGGTAATGAAAACATCCGGATTACAATATACAATAAAGGAACGAGGCGTATGTTTTTTAAATCGAAATTAGTAATTACTTTATGTTGTTTTATTAGCAGAGAATGCGCAATTTCCCAAATGAAAACGATTTTATTTAGTAAATGTATTGTGTTCGTTTTCACACACTTTGATCGAAATATTTTTCCTAATTTTGATCGATTACATATTCTTATATACAGAGCCGGCCTTAGGGACGGATGAAGCGGGCGGTTGAAATAATACAAGATTCTTTCGTACTCGTATACAATATCATCATAAGCCCTCTAAAAGTAGTTATTTTCCTCTAATTTTGACATTTCTTCCGGCAGATTTGATGTTTTAAAAACTTTTAGCTGTATAGCGCCTATGAGGATGACTATACAAATTAATGCGATCGGTATATTTTTCCTATGATACCTGACCTTGAGCGCTAATGACAAAACTGTTGGCATGATCTTAAAAAACACTGTCACAAGCCGGGCTTTCTTAAAAGGAATTTAAATCTCTAGGTGACGCAAACATTCTTCGCTGCAGATAATGCCCCTCCGTTGCCCTTGACCTTAGAGACGCGTTCCAGCGAAAGTTTCTAGCATTCTCGATGCAAACTTTGGACCAAAAGAATTAAGAATCCAGTAAAACTAATCTGCTTTATATTTCTATATTGTGTCAGGTGATTTTTTTCTCCTTCCATCGTGTTTCCGGGTAATTCGTATTTAATTATCCAGTAAAAGCGTATCTCACATTGGTCTTTTTTTAAATGTGCTTCAGAAGCCGACAAACGCAAGAAAAATTCAGCTTGCATAGAAAGATAGCATAATATTTTACTTTAAATTCAGATAAGAAAGGATGAAGTCCTCTCTACAGATCGAGATTGTTGTTTTGATCACCGCATTCTGATTATTAAATTAGTTTTTTCGTTTTCGTCGTCGTTGAAGAATTGCTCGAAAATATTCTCCTGGGGCGCTTGCCGCGAAAGATTCCAATGTATTTATTTCTATAGCTGCATATCTTCGACGGCTATAATTCAGTGTGATTTAATTCTGGTGAATATAACCAGCAGTATCTTCCGACTATTCTAATAATTCACCGTTATAATGTAATAAAGCTGTAAATCAGAAATATCCATTAAACTTTATATTTTTTACTCATACTCGTTAAGTTTTCTGTCCTTCCAGCTACGATCACCTTGTGAGTTTCTGTTTTCCCTCGAAAATTGTTTTACATAAAAAAAATTCTTTCTCGTATAAAAATTAACATTTTAGTACAAACGAATTCACTCATTCCACACATACATACCAAACACACACACAGCTTACGGGTTTTTACGACTCTCCAGTGACTCCAGTCAGTGACACAATTTTGTTAATTTTGAACGGAATTGTTGAGTCCAACCTAGCTTTAATAACAGTGCTTTAACAATTTGAACGTCATGTTTTTATCTTTTGTCCGTTTTTAGGCGCGTTTTGCTTCCAGCGTGAGCGCCTATTATCGTCGGTCTGTCCGTCCGCATGTTCGTTCTCGGCTTCTACTTAACGGATTTTCATGAAATTTGATATTAAGGACTTTCAATCAAATATAAGAAGAAAATCGCAAAAATGAATCACGTACGCCAATCAGGGGTACCACTTTACTGGGGACAAAAAATTAAATTTTCGTCATATCTCGTAAAGTATTACTCACATCAAAATATTTTTCAAATAAAAGTTGTAGAACTAGTAAAGAAGAGTATTTTCTTTCCCATACATTTTTATCGTAGGAGTAGCCGTTATCGATAAAATCAAACCGGAATATCTTAATTCGAGTTGAACTTGGAAATTTTCTTTCATGGTTACATTTTTATCATAGGAGTAGTCATTATCAAGAAAATCAAACAAAAACGTCTTAAATCGAGTTGAACTTTGAAAATTTCTTGCGTGGTTACTTCTTCATTGTTGCTAACATAAACAAACTCCCAAACAAACGTTTAATTTCCTTACGTGTGCATGTAATATTATTAAATAGGAAGAAAATGGATTATTTGTGATGAAGAAACGAACTCTAAAACGCTATTTCTCTTACGTACAGGTACATATATAATTTATTTCTAATACTCCTTTGCACGATCCATTTGTGATACGTTGTACACTTTCCTAACTCGTTTGTGTTCTCTGAACGCCGATCGCAAAGTCAACGTATACTATGGGAGAGGTTGTCTGTCCACCCGTTCCTATCTTTCATCACATAAAGCAGTTGGCTGATTTTATAAGACTTTGGGTGGGAGATCTAAACTAAGTGTTCAGTCCATTTCATTTTATTCCAATTACAAATCCCTTTTATCAATTAAAAAAAAACCGTCGTACAGTTTATGGGCTATGACTAAGGATAAACTGCCAGCTGTTGGCGCTTCTTAAAAGTGGGAAGTACTGATTTTTAACCGTCAATTATAACAATATACGTTGGGACTTCATTTATCCGAAGTGGAATTATCCGAATTAAATTCAGAAAAATGTTAATTGCGAGGTCCGTAAGTTAAAGGTTCTTTTAGAGATACTTCAGATAAATTAAAAACCCTTCCGAAAATCATACAAATTTGAAACGTGTTAACCACTCTCCACACGGGGTGTAGAGTTCGCTGTCGTCATCAGTCGCCGGCTTCGACGTAGGATAGGAACTTGTTTGACATTTTTAGCCTTCGATATATGCGTACATACACACGCGTGTTTTCCAATCGGAGGTCTGCAGGATGAGTGCTTATTTTTATTGTTATCTATAACATGTTTGCTCCCACGTAAAACTCTGCTTAACATTTCAAAGTGAAAAAAGAGACAGTTAATTAAACATTTATGAATTTTTCACGAGAGAGGATTCGCAGAAATTCTGGGATTTCGCGCGAGGGCCCACGACTCCAAAAAAAGTTGATATCACCACGACGAACAATTCCTTCTTCATTATTAAATATGACGCATCTTGCAAAACGTTTTTTCTTCTGATGACCCTTCGTGACCCTAATCAGGATCCCCGCGACCCATAGGATCGATTGCTCTACGATATTGCAGCATTCCAATTTTTTTAAAAGGGAAGTTATCCGGATTTTCAATTACCCGAAGCATCCTTGGTTTCTATGGGTACAGGTAATCGCAACTATACGGTATAAGAAAAATTGTCGATGTAGGACTGGATTTCGTCCAATATCTTAACGTCGACCGTCTGCGGAAAATTTCTGGAAGAATAAAAGTTCTCAAGGCCCCGGCCAATAACCTACGGTATCACGCCCCCGTTCCTTTAGGAGTCGAAGTGTGCAAGGATTATCAGCGTTATGGCCACGCATCTAAACAAGCGTGAAAGAGTTCTTACGAACTTTAAATAAATATTGTACATAGCACTGAGAGACGCATTACTTGTGCACCTACCTGAAAATCAGATTTAGCAACACTATCGACTACATATTTAGAGCTGTGAAATCGCTAAGAATACATTTGGAAACTGTACAACTCAACAAGTACACCTTTCCACTCTTGTCAGGTCATTAAGCCTCATCATTTCTTCTGCATAATTTCTTAACTTTCTTATCATAAAGAAATTTCAAGAATAATCTTTTTTCCCTCACGTTTCACTTCCGAGTCTCGGGAAAGTACTCCTCTCGCTCTTAATACTGGTCTTTCATTTTCGTCAGCTCTTGATTTCTATTAGTAGTCCATTATTTATTGTTCGCTGTTGATTATTATATTCTGGTTAAGCATCTTGCTTTTTCCGTTAATAAATACTTTTGCGAAATGTGAATACCGTGGTAAATCTTGATATATATGCGGGAAAGATTATACTCATGCCCCAAACGTAGAAAATTGGACAATTTCCATCTCTGAATTGGAAGCTCTGAATTTCATAAATTTCTCAAAACTCTCCGAACAACCTGGTATGCTGGTTTTTATATTTAGAATTTTTTTGCTCCAGTGCCTTGGTGTTCATACTTCTTTTCTGACATAAAATGAAAATAGGAAATCATAAAAGCAATATATTAATCTATACCCCTCTATTCAGTGTTTTTATCTCGTCAACTGACTTTATATGAACATTTTTTGCTATCGCAACAGCCAAAATACAATCTCCCGATGACTCAGTGTTGACTATTTTCCTTGGAAGCGTTGACCTACTTTCATTTTGCACGTGGCGGCTCTAGAGTCGGCCTTGGAGAGAAGGCAGAATGGCGATGCGTAGATAACCGCGGATGTAACTGGCATCGCGAAGAGAAGAAACTGCGTAGAAAGAAGAAGAAATAATTTACATAGCGATGAGATGTAGATTTGTCCTCCCCCTCCCCACTGTCTTTCACAGTTTTTCAGAAAGAGAGAGGGCGAATTGCGGAATCCTGAAAGAATCACATAACTCATGCATGTAATATTCATGAAAAAATGTGTTCCTACTTGATAATTGTATGCTGTAACCAGGGCCGGCCAAAGGGGGGATGCGGCATCCGGGCCCCCGAATTATGGGGGGCCTCAGAAGTTCTCAATTATTCAAGTATCGAGTGTAAGTGTTTTAAAAACTTTTACTAATAATCGCTTGCAAACTGATTTCCAATAAAGAAACACTCCGTAAAAGTTATAATATTTAACCGGACCCCATAAATCGTTCGTTATTACTATAAATATTAATATGGTGAGGCCCCCACCGATTTTCGCATCCGGTTGGCCGACTCTGGTTGTAAGCTGCGCATACTATCTTGTTACCGAACTATGGCTTCATAGTCCTCGGTTATGTATCTTTTCTGTTCCGCTGTTTATTTATTTATTCATTACTTTATTATTCATTGATTGCACTGATTGTGTATTATTCAATAGTAACATAAGACCAGCATAAACGTCTTTCCTCATGGTGTGATTTGGACCTGTAGACATAATATAGATTGACATTACTACTCTTCTGCTGACACCTGTATAAAATACATTTTTACCAAAGAAGAATGTAACAAACTCCAAGTCGTGCGAGTATGAAGATAAATTTATCACCCACAAGGATTTAAGACTGAAAAGTGACGATCGTGAAAGTAGATATGAATCATAATGGGAAATACATACTTATATCTGAAGAGTGTTTTCATGCTTATAGGTGATGAGAAAACTCTCGACTCATCAACTGATGGAAGACATTTTCCCCTCATATTACCATTTTTCAGCTTATTTTTCGATATATATTCCTAGTTCTGTAGCTCAAAACCTAACGGAAGATAAAGGTTCGAGATACAGAAAATCTCGTTATGGAACCTCTAGTTGATGTGTAGAGAAAAAAAATCCCTTGAGCTACCTAGGATTTCATTTTATTGATGTTCTAGGAGCAGAGATCCTCTCTTCAAAATACCAGCACTATTATACCTATGGTGTCCAGACATTCCGTTTTTGCTGACGTCTCCAGTAATTCTCGCAACGCGGATATTTCGTAATCCTCTCTATAAATTGCTTACCAGTTCCCTCCTTCGCTTGGATGTCTCCTTATATATCTTTTACTTCTCCCGAATAATCGCATATTTTAGCATGGAGGCACTGGTGCACCGATGCGTGGAGCCGGTGTTGGGTTGCGCCAAAAGAAGAATAGGCGAGGGCGGGCGCTTAGGGTGAGGAAGGAGGGAGAGAGGCTGATGGGAAGGTAAGGAAAAAAAAAGGTCAGGTTGGATGAAATCGGATTGGAAGGAGTGGACGGGTTGTCGGCTAGGAGGGTAGGTCTAGGAGGCAGTTTTTGCTTGGGAAAAGGGGGAAAATGTAGGGTTGTGAGAGAGGCGAAAAGTGTTATAGTCGTGGGTAGGGATGGACGTGTGTGATGGGTGGGGGAAGGGGGGGGGGGGAGGGAGAGAAAGGGTTTTTTGGCTAGGAGAATCGTGGGAGGTAACGATAGAAAAGTATAGGTTGGAGTTCCGAAGGAGAGGGGAATGATGAGGGATAATAGCACACGGGACAATATGCTATTAAGATGCGGGTTAATGTGAGAGTATTTTGTCAACACGGATGGTTTATGAGAGTTTAATTTATATAAAAGATGTTTTATTTCGAATAGTCTTTTGAAGGAATTAATGTGTGTCATACTCCTTAATGCTCGCATTATTTCCCAATTGACAATGCACAGAACATACGAAAATTGCGACAAATTGCCCCAACAAAACGACATCAAAAGATTCGACGACATATTTGTCATTTTTACGCCGAATACAGCAAAGGAAGACCAATTTTATTGAGCAAAATTTTTATTGTTAATAAGTCCTAGTAATCGCTGATGTAGGATCAATATTAACTGAAGATTAATTACCTTCTAGCAATCTATTTCCCCAAATTTTAAGCATTATCACTATGACAACAGCGGTTTTTCCGCTGAGACAGACAGATAGTTCGTATGACACAAATCACCTGGCCAGTAAGTCAACAACGAATCGCTTCATGAACGGGAAATAAGCAACAGTTGTATGAACACCTGTTGTTTTTGAGTAAACAAATCCGCGATCGAGATGCGCGCCGGTAACACTTCTCCGGATGCGAAAAAAGAAAAAACGAAAGAAAACTCCCTTTTGTTTAGGAGGGAACCCGAGTAAGACTTCTGTGTAGAAGTATCAATTCCTAAACGAAACGACAAAAATGAATCCGAATCACCTTAGACGGCGCGAACAACCGTGAAACGTGGAAACCGAGGATTTTACACTATCGGAGTGTTTGCCTCTTGCCGGCGACAAGCGACAGACACACATACGCATACACACGCACCCACACGCAAAACACACACACCATTTCGAACGCTTTCGGGGGAACCGAGTCCTCTCCACCCACGCCCCTCCTCTCCTACACAAGATCCCTTCCTCCCCTCCTTCACGATCGTCCCTCACTGGTCCCCCCTCCCACTCCCTCCCCTATCCTCCCCACCCTTCCCTTTTGGCGCCCTCCCTCTCTCTCTCTCTCTCCCGCAGAGAAACCCAGTCCAAAGGTTCTTGCGTGCTCGTGACGTGAGCACTCCTACAGGGTCTGTAAAAGCAGCGGCGGTTCTTCTCTCTCTCTCTCTCACCATCTCTCTCTCTCTTCTTCCTCTCTCTCTCTCCCTTTCTCCCTCCAGTCCGGATTCTCGCGTACACCCCGTCGCTATGTCTGTTCTCAAGCAGCCTATACCCCGACGTACGGGAGGGAAAGACTTCTGACGCACCCCGTCACCGCCTCCTCAGCCCGCCCGCGCTCGCCACCCTAAAGGGGAAAGAAAGGTGCACCTCTCCCGAGGGATAAAGGAAAGGATCCCGGAGTTTCAGGGTCCTCCGGCGGGGAAGAAAAGAAAAGAATCAACCCCAGCGAAGAAGTTCTTCAGCGCGAAGCAGGAGGCCGACTGTCTGGAAAAGAAGCGGAGGGCGGGCGAGGACGGCGCTGCGGAAGAGGGAGTTTCCACCCCACGGATTCAAAACTTCTCGATGCTCAGAGGTGAGTAGTTTTTTTTAGTTATTTTTTCCATAAGTTCGAATTTTTTTCCGGGCCGGAGGTGGCGGGTGAATTCCGGGGGAAAAAATTTTTAAAAAGAGGGAGATTCCTTTCGTCATCGTCCGGGAAGATCGACTCGAGGTTCGGGTTGCGTTCCGTTCGCGCCTCGCACCCGACTCGGGGTGCGTGCGGGGGCGGAGGTGTGTGAGGGGGGCGACTTTTCTAGGGGAGGGATGTTTTTCCCCCCCCCTCAAGGTACGCCACCCCGTCGCGTTATTTCGGGAGATTGCCGCATTTTCTCGCGACTCCGGCGTTTCCGGCCCCGCCTCCTCCCACGCCGCTCGTCACCCTGCACCAACACCACGCCCATCTCCTTACACGCCCACGAGCCGCATCGCTCGCCCTCGCACCCTAGCGGACCTGTACAACACCACGAGCCGGTCCCCGCCCGGCCGTAAAATTCCATTGTTCATCCCTGGACCGGAGTCACAGATTGTCGCCTCATCCTCTCCTCCCCCGATAGGCCAATCAGGAGATGTTAGCAATTGTATCGGTGGGTTTTTAAGTAGCGGTCAGCGTTATTGCCCTGGCGGAGGGAAATAGCTTATAACCGACTTGCCAGCTCGGCTCGGTTCTAGCTGTTGTTCGTAATTGAATATTCCATTAGAGATGTGTCGGATGAAAGCGTCGCTCGACTGCAAGTCCACGTGTGAGGACGGGAATGAGTAAAATTATCCACGCGCTGGATTCGAACCGTTGGAATATTCACGGCAGAAACCCTGTTTTCCCGTCCGTTCGTCGCATTCTCGTTATATATTGGGCACGTCGCATTGTCGCGGAAGACCACGATCGTTTTCACTTCCGTTCCATTTAAGCTCCGCCGTGATTTTACGCCACTCGCCTGAAACAGATGTTATGCACCAATCGATGACTAGCCCTTATCATGAACCTTAAATTAAAAATATCCTAACGTAATGTAAAGACATTCATGAACGCGTGCGTTAAAATAATTTGAAAATACGAGATACTTTTATAACTGTCGGCGAGACGACGAAAAGGCAAAAACTCGCGATGATGTCGTCGACTTTGAAACTATTTATGCTGTTATCGGCGGTCGATGGTTTTCTTGGAAAAACTCAGCTCGGAACAAACGATATTCTTTTATGAATTCTTTTGAAAATGTAAACGTCAGCAGCGGAATACCCGGAGATGCGAAATGGTGACCTAAGACAAAACACAAAATGGTGTCGCTTTGCTGCTAGCGCCACAAAAGTTCGAGACGAGTTTCACCGCCTTCCCGCCTAATCGTAGCACCTTAGAATTGTGTTATCGTTTACCACCAGAGTGCTGTTCTGTGTTTGTATTTGTTTTACAGCAAAAGAGAAATTTGGAGCAGACCAAGATATTTTATAACCTCGGAAGTGCTAGGAAATATATTTCAGCATAGCGCTTTATCCTTCGAATTTGAACTTCGCTTTACGATTACGAGCGCGATTAATAAGGATGCAAGGTGAGAGCATATTTCGACCAAAGGTCGCTAAAAATATTCGTTTCGTTTTTTTAACGGTCCTATTATATGAGCAAAATTTATCAAAAAATTATCTCGAAGACAAATATTTTTTTGTAAATTTTCCGATATTGGCGATTTTTTCTGTGTATTTTTTGTTTCGATTTGAAAAAAAGGAGCTTCTTTTTGTTTTAACTATCAGTTTTGCAATATTATTTATTTTTTAGAAAATAAAATCTAAATCTGTTGCCGAAATTCTAAGCTTTTAAGTAAACAAATTAATTTCGAGTCTTATTCTATTTGGGTCCGCCATTTAGGTTATTATTGCGCGATAACAATATTTTTTAAATTCAGAATCGCATTTGGGCTGATTTTCAGTTGATTTGAAATTCAAAGGTTGATATTGCAATTCTTTGCATTAATTTTTCCGTAAGGAATTTACCTAAAAATTGCTTTTGCGATAGTATTCTGATTTCCTCGGATTATGTTAGGAATTTCAAGCGTTTGATGAGTGAGAAATGCCCATGTAATTGTGAATGATACGTAATACTTCCTCTCCACTCAAATCATTCTTCTTGTTGGCCAAAGAATAATTCAATAAAGAAATTTATTTTGTGGAAATATTGAAGTTTTTCAAGATTTTTCACTTTTTGTGACAATAGAGCAGGGATGGGCAAACCGTGGCCCGCAGGCCATATGTGGCCCTCGAGAGCATTTACGTGGCCCGCGAAGCTTTGGTGAAAAAGCAATATGTAAAATTTAACACAATTTTATATTACTTTTGGTAAAATTATGACAATAAAACCTTTGTTTTGAAAATTTAGCCCTACAATCCTTGTTTGTGCTTGTTTCTCACTTCTGTGTGATGCCTAAGAATCTAAGCAATTTCCGATTTAAACTCTAATCTGGCCCGCCTAAGCATTGGCTTCGTTCAATGTGGCCCGCTGAAGAATTCGCAAACACCGATGCGGCCCGCCATGCAGAAAAGTTTGCCCACCCCTGCAATAGAGGCTAACATCTTCCAAAGTATTCAAAAAATCAAAATGAAACTGCTCATTTTTCTCATTTTTTTGTTCAGATAAACGTCACCTCTGCAAATTATACGTTAAAGCATAAAATTGCTGAATATAAATTAATATTTTGCTTTTGAAAACTCAAAATGCAAGGGCGCCGCTAGGCAATGGCTGGCGGACTCCACCAACCGAATTTATTTTACGTGTCTCGAGTCCAGTTGGTTATATTAAAGTAGAATTTAATTTTTTTGCAATAATCCCTATTATTTCACGCTATTCCTTTTAATTTTTACACGGCTATTTCTTCCAACTCTATAACCTAGCAATTGTAAATTAGACTCACCACAGTTCCTCTCTATTACTTTTGAAATCAGATTTTTAAATTTTAATAGGTAGCCTATTTTGCAAGAGAGAAGAATGACGCATAATTCATTAGAATGATTTGATCCTTTGTTTTGAAAACCTTGTTGAATCGAAGCAACAAAGTAATAATCTTTTAGAATTTAATATTAAATTGTAAAAACTCGAGGAGAGGGGGTTCTGTGTACCCTAGCTGCGAATCTTCTAAGCCAGTGGTTTTCAACCGGGATGCCATGAAGTGTTCTGAGGGGTGACGCAAAAATTATTCTGTTTTCCCATTTTTAGCCTCATTTTGCATCGTTGACTTTCAAAAACCCAAACCAGAGTTAAGACGAACTTCATTTCTTCGCAAATGCACTTCGAAATGAAAGGAGATATGGAGTTATTCTTACGATTATTACTGATGGTGGATAAGGTGGGGTGCCGCCAAATTCTGAAAAGTCACTTAAGGGTGCCGCAACTCTAAAAAGGTTGGGAAAAACTGTTCTAAGCACCCAAGGATGGCTTACCCAATTCGGGCAGCGACAGAAATATCTTTACCGGCAATTGGATAATAGATTGATGGATTACCTCTGACGATGGTTTTTATTTTGTTGAAATGCGTGCATGGTTACTTAGTATTTTGTTTGCTGCATGAACTATCTACATAATTAATTTTTCAGCCCCGTTTTGCGTTATTTGCCATCTATAATACTCTTCTTCGTATTTAGAATTATGAAACAGAAAATGTATAAAATCGGTAGAAATATGTGTCCGGTTACTTCGCGCGAACAAAGGAAATATTTCGACTGTAATTTCAGTCAACTAATTTCATTTCACTGCTGGCAATTTCCTGCGGTTGTTTTGTTGGAAACGAAATCACTGTAATCTTATGCTTCCTGATTTTCAAAAATTTCTTTTTTTATAAGCGCTTGGAAAATCATTAAAGGCCGCTTCACAGATTGTCTTCCAATGCGTTCATTCCTGTAAATATTAATTCGTATTTTTTAGTCTTTCGTCGGCCTTGCACTGTAAAACTCAACTAACTCGAGTCTTTTTAACAATTAATTAATGACCTCATGTTTTTCCTCTCAAATCCATTTTTGTCAAATTACATTGGTTATTAAGTTAAAAAAAAGGATGAAGATAGAATACGGTGTTAAAATGCATAATAGGTTTCAGTCCATGAATATCGCGACAGAATTTTTTAAAAGGTTTCTTCACTCTAGGATATTTATAAGAAATTCTTCTGAATCCTGCCATTAAGATTTTCACGGAGCTCATCGTTTTATAACTCGAGTAACTAGAATAAAATCAGGTGCTCACGATTATTTTTTGTACATTTAGTATTGCGTGATGCATTCCTGAAAAATAAACATCGTGAAGAAGTTTAAAAATTCTGTAAGCTCACTAGCTGTTGTCGTGACTTTCACTTGTAATCGAATAAAGTGGTAGTTATATAAAAACTTCGGGTTTACGTTAATATTTTAAAAGCGCGCTTGGCGATCGTGGTGAAGCTGCATAGCAGGAAATCAATAATATTGGAAAATTTTGTGGCCTGATCGGCAGGGAATTATTGACAAAAAATACATAATAACGAAAATCAATTCCCAAGTTATTCTTATTTACTGAAATCATACGGAAGCATTTGCCTAATCCAGTTTACTTATAAAAGTTCATCTATTTATATCAAGCTTACATTTTTTGCTCTGTGAATCTAGAGTCCCTTTTCATTTCTTGTACGAAAGATAAGTTCTGTTTAATCTCACGTTTCTGAACCCAATAGACAATCGCCCGAATAGAATAGGAGCTGAAATAGGGCAGATTCTATTGTCTCGAAAGCATAGTGTGTGGTAGGTTAAGAAATGAACGTTTCTGGATTGGTGGTAATTGATTCAATATCTAATTTACGCTAATTGGGTGTTTCAGTTGAGCTAATCAGTTAATATTATTCGTTTGAGTAAAGCTCCATTAAAACTCAAAGAAAAAAAATTGCCGGCCTGACACGGAATCTATTATTTTTGTACATTGGAATCATATGGAAACACACGAGGAGTTGCATTTACCCTATGCAGATCTGTAAGCACTTGTAGGTAATTGACTAATATCGTTCGTAAATCTTTTATAAACGTCGAACTTATTCTGGTTAATCGCGTTGTAATTTTTTTAACGTAATGCCCTTATCCTGGCCCTCTCTGGTGGACTTTCCTTTCAACTGTCGCAACGCTAAAAAATAACTTTTTGCGAAGTCGCTATTGAAGAGTTCTTTATGTTCATGTACTCTATTAATGCGTACTCTGAATACCAAGTTTCTGGTATGAAAATAAACAAAAACATATTTGTGATAAAATCCTTATACACTACAGTAATCGAACGAAGTCTTCATCGTAGAATAAAATGCATTCATTTAATTAACAAGTTTCGTGTTTTCCAATCATAAAAATTGGGGATTATATAAAAGAGGAATGGAAGTATAATAGGTATTTATATTCTTTATTTAGCGTAAAATGCAAGAACAAGAATTTTAAAATACCGCATCTCTGAACGCATTCTAGAAAAAAAATAGATTATTTTTCATTTGGGCTGAAGCCGTACGTGTCCATTGACTGTAGCTTATAATTAGCATTTAGGAAAATTAGTGGCTCCAACATTTTTGTTCTCCTTCTTATTTGATGTTTTAATCTAGCAGCCAGACGCTAGTAGTCCAAATAAGGCGCAGAAATGTAAGAAAGAATTTTACTGTTAGGTAATTAGTTAAATTCATAGTGTTTTAACGCAGGCAATAATGAAGTACCACTTAATCTGTAGTTTTTAGTGGGAAATATTTATTAAAGTCGCCTTTTTCTGAGAGATGCTTTTAAAATTTACATTAATGTAAAATAAGTATTTTGTAACGTATGAATGTGAGAGGAAAATCGTCGTTTAGAGTATTAATCCAAATTCACATAATTCCAAGTTTGATAACTGGCGAAAATTTTTAAATTCAACCGAGTAATCCGAAATAATTTTTGACGATACCTATGTACTTTCCATTTTTTATCCCTTCTCTTTCAATTTTTGTATTAGCTATTCATTGCGCTAACTTTGTATAACATTCAGATACTTCACAATGATCCTATTTTTATTATCTTCATTTATTTTATTCATCTTGATAGAACCGCATCGTGTCTTCAATTCATGTGTAATGATGATTAATCAGATGGCATTAATCGACTGATTTATTTTTAAATCTAGAATTGAAAGTTAATTGATTGCCATGATTGTTTAAAAGTTTAGAAAATGAAAATTATTCAACTAATTAATATATTTTCACATAAATTTGGGATCGCGACCATTTTAATGATAAAAATTTCCTTTCGCAAGTCTTGGACGGTCAGAGATAAAAATGAATTTGAACTGGGGACAATATTAAGTACTCTCTGAAACTTGTCTACAAAACTCTTGTTGCCGTTTGGTGAAAGTTACTTAGAGATTAATGACATACTTCGTAATGCTTTTAGCTAAGCCGAGGCAAGGTTTTTAGAGGTATTAAAAAATACTTTCCAACCGACTCCGGTGGTAGATCTCAGTGGAAAACTAAATTTTTGAGTCTACATCAGTGTTTCTCAACCGGTGTGTCGCGACACGCTAGTGTGTCGTGGACGAGAATCAGGTGTGTCGCGAAAATTTAGAAAAAAAGGCTCAAATTTCACATTAATTTTTTAAAAATTGTTATTCGGCAGATTTTTATTTCTTTTTGTTTATTTTGTTAAATAATGAATTTTATTTATACATATATAGATTTCGTTGTATGTACATACTCTGAAATGACCTCGGTCATATTTGTACTAATTTGATGTTAACAAACAAACATTTTATTATATTTTTTGTTATATTTATGATGTTTTATTGTTAAATAATGAATTTTAAGTATTTTTGTCATTTTAACCAAAAAAGTTGACTTTTTATATCATGGTGTGTCGCGATTATTTCATGGTGTGTCGCGAGAGCTGGATCATTTAAAAAGTGTGTCGCCAAAGCAAAAAGGTTGAAAAACACTGGTCTACATGTTTAAGCATAGCATGAGACTATCCCAAATGTAAAAATCACTAGGCACGTGTCTACTCGTTTTCATCCGACTTTCGGTGTGTTGGTAACAACCGGTCATTTTTTTCCAGAAATTTGTGGGATGAGGAAAGAACGTGTCGACCTATTTCTCTTTGAAAGTTGTGTAATATGTAAAAAAAAATATATTGAAACAATTGACTTTTAAGCTGGTTTCGTCGATTCGGGATAAGCTTATAATTATTTGTGACGCGTTTCGGACAATAGGATGTTGCCAGTTATTATTAAAATTCGTTATATTAACCATTTATCCATTTATCGACTGGTATGCTTTGTTCTTCTCTAAATTTATGATCTAATCTATGAATGCAACGATGTACGCTACACTTTCATGCGTTTACTATTACTTGAATTACGAGAATTTCTTTAGAATATATTTTGATGGAATGTGGATAAATATAGTTTTTATTCGTGAACTCATAAGGCTTATTATAAATGTCAAATTCGACCGGGAAGTTTAGCATTTTTCTCCTCCTCTAAGTTTTAATATATTTTATTCGCAGTTATACAAAATGTATTATTTCGCACAAGCGAAAATGCAGAATTATTTGCGAGCTGAAACGTCAACTGTTTCGTAGGTTACAGTTACTTGGACTTCACGAGTTTGCGAGGAAGATGGAAAATTAGTTTTTTTATCACCGTAGAACGAATGTTTTGGGATGAAAAATACGCCTGCGTAAAAAAATGGACGGCGGTCCTCGTACGCTTTTTGTTTTTTTATAAACACTCCGTCCGAACCTCGTAACCTCGTGCTCACGCTGCGATTCACTGCGAACGATTTTCCCCCTTTTCGTCCTCTCTCTCTCTCTCTCTCTACCGGTTTTGATAAAAACATAAAGATGGCGGACCTGGCCAAAAAGTCGGAAATTCACAGAAAAAAACGTACCTAATCTAAATTTCTTTCAAACCTGATCGATGTGCTGCCACGTTATAGAGACAGCGGGAAAATATTTATGCTATTTTATCTTGCTTTCACGTGCCATGCTCACGAATGTCGTAACCTCTGCAATTTTAAATTCTGATAATTGCAAGTCGTTGAGCTCAGGCATTTCCGGCTCCCGAACGAGAATTTTCAGGCGTGGCCTGGTTCATCGTCTGTTGGCTTTGGCGTCTAGGGAAACTTCGCTTTGGTCTATCAAAATGGTTGCTAACAGCTGTTTCCAGTTGGTCGCAGTTTCTTTGTAATTCATTTTTTTTAAATGCGCTTATCACAGAAATTTGCGCGTCACTTCGTTAAGAATTTACGTGTTAAATAAGTATCTCGCGACTTCGTTATTGTTTCCGACCGTCCGTATTATTAAAATTGTCATTTTCGTCGACGCAGAAGGATACGAAAAGTGAAAAATGCGAAGTACGTTGGTTTAGTTACGCCCTTTTTAGGCGCGTTTCGCTTACAGCGTGAGCGCCTATTATCGTCGGTCGGTCCGTCCGTCCGTCCGCATGTTCGTTCTCGGCTTCTCCTGAACGGATTGTCATGAAATTTGATATTAAAGACTTTCAATCAAATATAATAAGAAAATCGCAGAAATTAATCACGTACGCCAATCAGGGGTACTACTTTACTGGGGACAAAAAATTAAATTTTCGTCATATCTCGTAAAGTATTCCTCAAATCAAATTTTTTTCAAGTAAAAGTTGTAGAACTGGTAAAGTAGAGTATTTCCTTCTCTATACATTTTTATCGTAGGAGTAACCGTTATCGAGAAAATCAAACAAGAAAGTCTTATATCGATTTGAACAGAAAATTTCTTGCATGGTTACTTCATTGTTGCTAACATAAACAATCTCCCAAACAAACCTTTAATTTCCTTACGTGTGCATGCAATATTATTAACTAGGAAGAAAATGGATTATTTATGATGAAGAAAAGAACTTTAAAACGCTATTTCCCTTACGTACAGGTATATAATTTCTTTCTAATACTCCATTGCACGAAACGCGCCCATTAGTGATACGTTGTACACTTTCCTAACTTGTTTGACTGTATTTTTGTTCATCCATTGTGTACTTGCTGTGATTGAAATTAATGCTCGAGAAAGTCTGCAACGACGCAAGTTTTTAGAGTTCCGTTTACCGAGCTACAAATTTCTCGAATAAGTAAAATTACTAAGCATCTCTCAATTCATTCGCTTCCACGATGGAAAATCTACCAGTTTCATATCTTCAGGGTTTAAAAATATTTGCAGATTATTATTCAAAGTACAGAATGAAACCGTCTCAATAAATATTTATAAAGTTATTTGTTTAAAAAAATTACTTTTGTTTATTTATTTTTTTCATTTTTGTTTCATCGTAACCAATTATTGGGACTTATGGACCGCCGTGCATATTCCTTCTCAAGCACTTTATGCTGCAAACGTTACGCGGTTACGTTTGCCAATCCTTTCAAACTGTCGAATCAGTCGGTCGTGTCACAGAATGCTGATATTTCGTCGTCGCTCATTTCCTAGGGGAATGCAAATCTCAACTCTCGGCAGTCGATTGGAAACGAATCGAATCAAATTCAAATACGAGTGGATTCTGGCGAAATATCCGAGGCGTGGTCTTTTTTTTTTTTCGGAAGAACTTAAGCCGAAATGGCCGTGAGATTGCTTATCTACGGTCGCCATCGGATCATCTTTCTGGGTTAGACCCGAATCAACGAGCGTGGGCCGTTGATTTCGCCTGGAGGAGAGATACTGGAATGGAAAAATGGTGAAACATTAAAAAAAAAACGCCAAATATGTGACACCGCCATCGAGTTCGAGTTTCGAACGAAGGTTTATTTCCCACCTTCGTTACGTAGAAATGTCTCGCCGACTTGCAAGATTTCATTTCTTTTCGCCCACGTTAGGGATTAACTTTTAAAATTGATCGATTAAGTCTTTATCGATGACTTAAAAAGTGATTCTTTTTGGAAGAATTCACGCCTTCTCGACCTGTAGCCCGTTTGGTCTAGAGATGAAATTTTGCTCGTCTCTTTGCTCGATTTTTATTAGTTGGCAATTCCGAAATTTTACGTACTTCTGAGACGATGGCTACATTTTTTGGAACCTTGCTAGTTCCAGCTACTATCTCTCTAATCCGTTTATCGACCAAAAAAAATAAATCACCCTTCAAAATTTACTTATCAATGAAATTACCTGCGGAAACGAAGTAAAATTCCATATATTACTTATAAAAGAAAACGAAGCTTGTGTCAGTTCTGTAAACTTGAGTTTTCTCCCGTTCTAAGCGAAATTATCATCGCACCGCCGGTTTTTTTGTATAAAGAAACGAAAAAAAACATCCCCTCGCGAATCTTCCTACCTCACAATGGCGCTCCCGACATAATTAAAGGACCGCTTCGACGCCATCGCTCCATTCTTTAAGAGAAAAAAAGCCGTGTTCGAAGCGGTTGGTTCCTTCGAGGAGGGGTCGCACCCCTTTTTTTTCCCACCCCGTCTGCCATCTTGCCTCGCGAGAAGGGAGAGAAAAAGAGAGAGACGTTCCTCCTCTCCTATGGCGAATCGTGCGAGCGCTTTGCGGCGGTTACATGAGATGGCAGCACGGACGGCGCAATCGGTGGCCCGCGCAACCGAGGTTGTTGACCAGCAGACTGGAGCGAAGGACTGGCAGGGAAGGACTGTGGCGAGAGCGGCGGGGGCCTCGCTTCAGGTGAGGACCACATTCTCCGTCTACGTCCGTCGGGCTCTCCTCACGCCGCGGGGACCACACCTCTTTTCGTTGTTCTATAGCCTCTCTCTCGTCAAAGAGGGCGGGGGGTACCCCCATCAGAAGAGGCACCTTCGAGGAACGCCGGACTTCCGAAAAAGGAGTGATAGTTCGAGAAAGATAGAGATATACTATTATCTTTAGGAGTCGGGACTTGTAAGCGTGACTCACGAACCCCTTTCGGAGGAGTTTCGCGATATCCCGCAGCGAGTCGGATCGTTGACTCTGGGCTATGTCATCGGAAGGCTGAGTGGAAAACCGTTCTTGTGGGGCGAACGGAAAAGCCAAGAGATCGATAAGAAACCGCGGTGGGGAAGGAAGCGGGGTTTGAGGGGATGGAAGGGGCGTGGGAGTGGTGACGGGGGGGGCGGGGCACCTTTTTTTTGTTTGTGCGTGTATGTGTGCTAGTGCGTTTGTGCGTCGGAAGCGTTTCGTTTTTAAAAAAAATAAAATAGGTACTTGCAACGAATGCTACGATTTTTATTGATGTGGTGTGTTTCCCTAATTCTAATTCGGGACGATGCGGCCTTCTCTCTATTCGGAGAACGGCCGCTTTTACGTTGGTAAACGCTCCCGAATTTTTTTTGTTAACGTTACGACACGTTGAAGTCGGCACGAAGAGGAGGAAGACTTACCGAATCTAGATTCGTGGTGCTTCCTACTTTTGCTCTGCATCCGCTAGCGTTTTGTGTGCTCGTACTACGCTCGTATACCCCTCTTCCCTCCCCTACCAACGTTCCGAAGTGGGGTGCGCGAAGCCCATTCTCGTGGTTTGCTCAAAGGGAAGGAGATTTCGGGCCGAGGGGAAGCGGGTATCGCGATAACCGCGAGAGTTTGCCTGCCTCTCTCCCTCCCACCCCCCTAAACCGGCCACTTTTCCCATCGCTGTTCCAATACGATTCGTCCCTTGCTCTATTGTCTTAAGAGAATTCCAACTCGTCCTCGGTAATGTCGACGGTCTCTCTCTCTCTCATTTGGAGTGTGATTTGGCATTTTCGAACGAGTTTCTCCGTACGTGGGTGTTTGTTTATTCTCGAAAAGTTTCGTAACCGTATCGGTATAGCATTGCAGTTAGGAAAAATATGCTAATCTGGTTTCCGGTTGACATTGAAGGTCGTAGAAACGAGTTTAATTTGCCGATTCATGACTGGTTTAAAGATAATTTTTTCGTAGGCCTCAGAAAGGTTTAATGAATACGTAGTATGTTTATGTATATGTATAGTAAACGAAATCCACTTCGTGGTTTTTGGCAAAACATGAAACCAATAAGCAAATATTTGAGCGATTAAAGTCTCAACATTTCCATTCCGGAGGTGCGGAGCCGGATTCACGTACAAGCGAGATAAGCTATAGCTTAGGGCCTAGCAATTTCAGGGGCTTCCAAATACCAAGAAGTATTTTATAAATAATACAGTAATATATGTGAGGGGCACGTAAATCCAAAGGGTATATTCACGCTAAAAAATTCTAATAAAATCAATAACGGTTTAAATATTTAGTAACAAAATGTATTTATGAGGGTCTCATCTTTATCATAGCTTACAATTAGGAGCTCTCGAATTCTTAATCCGACACTGCGGAGGTGCTTCATGTAGGGGTTTATTTATTTTTGACGTCATTCGGGGAAGCCTCGTTTTTTGGTACATAATGTCTTCCTTAAAACTGCTGAGCGCAAATATATTCTTTTGGATAACTCGCGAAATCGTTGCTGCGGAAATAAGTAAATTTTTCCTTCCCAAAGTTCTATGTTATTGGCATATTCGTATTATAAGATTTTCAGTGAAATTATAGCGGTTAAATATCATTGTGTCAAATAAAAATAATTTCTAAAATTATTTACTCGTATACCAAAGAAGCGTTAAGTGCATCATTATGGCTCGACTTTCTCCTCATAATTTTAATATTAATTTGGCTCGCTACCCTATTCTCGTCGTTTAGTATGCATTAATCCACTTTATTGTTTCCTCCAATGGACTAGTCACGATTTTATCAGCCTTCAATTGCAGTGGTGACGATTTTGTTGAGAAGTAGCATTCGCTCGCAAAATTATACTTCATAATGAGGAACATTGACGCGATTTCATTAGCATGTAGCAACAATTACGGCGATTTTCCTGTAACTCAACGGAAAGCTTCTTATCTAATATAGATAATGGAAAGTTTGGAAAGATTTTGATCGTAATTAGAAAAAAAACTGAATTTCGGAGTTGATTCATAAAATCCACCAGCCACCTCTTTGAATAAAATATTTTACGGCTAAAACGGATTTTAAGTGAAATTATTAGGATGTAAAATACACCAAAGTCATTATTTCTCCCACAGTGACTTTTTAATTATAAGAAAATTAAATCTTTACCATGGTTTTATTTTACAAAATTACTAAAGTTTTTCATGGACATTTACAGAGAGTTAATACCATTTACATTTCATATTAGATATAATACATGCATGCAGGGTCGGTTTCAGGCGTAAGCGGTCGCTTACAGGCGCCACTTCAGAGGGTCGGCAAAATCAATATTTCGGATTTTGACCTTTTCATTTTTTTAAAGGTTTATTGCACAGAACTTGAACACATTGCGAAAAAGTTATATTTTATGCCATGATATGTCATTTACATTCAGGGTCGGTTCAAGTGTAAGCGACGTAACCTACAGCTTAAAGGTGTTACCTAAGAGGGGCGGCAAGAGGAACGTTTTAAAGTTTTACATTGTCTAAAACACGCCGATACACTGTGCACTTTCCTTAATATATACACGCTAAAGCAATAACTATACTGCTAAGTTTCATGTGCTTTTAGGGATTAAACATTGTAATTTCAAATAACCTTCCCGCCCCAAAAACAGTGAACCTTCAATACTAGAGGTTTTGATTACTCGGGGTTTGTCTCTTTGTGCAACTATTTAACATTCGGGATCTCTACCTTTTGCACGTAGCTTTTCTATCTGATCTCTGATATATGACTTTGCAAAGAAAAAATCCCGAAGAAACAATCTCGTCTTTTTCGAAAAGTTGGTTCGTAAAGTTGCAATATAAAAATATTCGGGAATATAATCATTACATAGTAATTTTGTTATAAGGTCAGTGAATGTTTTATTTCTATTTTCTGAAAATATTCAGCTGAATATTTTTTTAAAAATAAAACAGTAAAATAAGTTTATTTTCTTTTTTTTAGTATATCATTAATATTATTTCATGCCTTTGATATCCAAAGGGGCGGCAAATTTTTACCTCGCTTACACACATTTTTTAACTGAAACCGGCCCTGCATGCATGTATATGCCAGCTAACATTCCCAGAGAACCTCATCAGAGAAAGATTTTCAAATAAATTCCCCAGCCATTATAAATCACTTCTTTCTTGAATAACCAAATGTTTATATAAGAAAGAAATTTTTTTGGTTCTTTTAAATGCTTTTCCTTCATCTCAAACTTCTCTTTTAGAATTAAATACACGTTTTATATTTTCAAGCTAATTTTTTGGTTTGGACCAATTAATTATTGTAGGCCGTATGAAAAAATAACGATCGATTTCCAAATATGCTTTCTAAAAGCAATCTCCAGAACCATCTTAAAAAAATATTTTAAATAAGGTATAACCCAAAAAATGATAGAATGAAAACTGATCTAAAAGCATTAGTATAATATTGATATTATTACCTCAATGTTATACTTCAAAAAGGATGTCAATTTCTTAATTTAGATTGGCCCCATGGTAGGCAATAGAATAAAGTTGAATAAATGTTCTAATAATACCATGATGAATTGCATATTAACCTTTGAAATTTTAAAACTAATGAAGTATATTCTTTTCTCTAGAACCACCTCGTTCGTACGAAGGACAGGCGAAGATGGGGACTCCTGCGCAGCAATATTGCCTCAGATGGAACAACCACCGCTCTAACTTGCTCACCGTGTTTGACCAGCTGTTGCAAAATGAAGCCTTCACGGATGTCACGCTGGCATGTGAAGGTGCCTCTATCAAGTGCCATAGGATGGTGTTGGCAGCCTGCTCCTCGTACTTCCGATCCCTCTTCACGGACCTCTCTTGCAGGCATCTGGTGGTTGTGCTGAAAGATGTCGGCTACCCGGAGATCAAGGCCATCCTCGAGTACATGTACAGGGGTGAGGTGAACGTTGCCCAGGATCAGTTGGCAGCGCTTCTCAGAGTGGCCGAGACGCTTAAGGTCAAAGGGCTTGTTGAGGAGAATGTGCGTGCAGATTCTCCACAATCTCACATCTCCCCTCCCTCCACGGCCGTCTCGACGTCTGTGTCCTCCGTACCTCCCAACCTCTCTCCTCCTAGGGCTGCTGGAATGACGACCGTGTCTCACTCCCATTCCTATGCTCCCTCTCCACCGTCTCCTCCCTTGATGCAAACTGGCATGCCGGGCAGCAGCGCTGACCGAACTCCTCGTCCAGTGGGCCTTCCTGCTTGGGCAATGCCGCCCGGTGCGCACAGATCCCACCACCAGTACCACCCGCATCACATGCAGGCCCACTCGCACCACCACCCTCTCATACAGCACGGGACCCTTCCCCCTCCCTCATCCCACCACCCATGTGCCCCGCCTTCCTCCATGCACCACCTGCAGGAGGACTCTTCTAGAGATGCACCTGAAGCAGGCGACCTTTCGACTTCCCCCAAGCGCAGGAGGCCGTCTGGGGACAGCCCCTCAATCTATCGCTTTCCCTCTCCTCCATTGCCTCAGAGGCGTGACACACCCATCCTACGTACCGTGCTGGGACAGAGCCATGCCCACCACCCACTGGGGTCACCGCTCACCCGGCCAGTGGCACTCCTATCTTCCTCTCGCTCCAGCCGTGTGCATGGGGATGGTGGAAATGATGGTGGAAATGATGGTGCTGATTCTTCCCAGTCGGTGCAGAGACCTGTCTCGCTGGTGTGTCGCCATAGTTCAGGTACTTCCCCTGATCGTGAAAGCTCAAATGGATCTGCAAGGGAGTCTGAGAGGGTATGTTGATTACTTGTTGGTTTACAGTAATAATTAATTATAAATTCAATGAGATGGTTGTTTACTAATGTTTGAAGGCCAAAAAAATAATTTCATAAGACTTCTACAGAAATTTTTTATGCTTTTGAAATGAAAATTTTTTTTCAGTATTATGAATAAAAATGTCTTAGTTTTCAAAATATAAATTAAAAGATGATGTATTACTCAATGTCTAGCTTCTTGCTCAGTGTTAATAATTGGTCTTAATTTATGGCTATGATTTAAAGTATAATTAATGCAATCTCTTTCTTTCTATAGATAATTAAATATGAGCAAACATATGATGATGAACATCTGTCTTACACCAGCATCTCAAACACTGATGATGAATCTGCTGATAAGGTTTGAAAACTTATTGTATTTTTGTAAAGTTTGTTTAAACTATAAATACAAATATTCTTGTAATAGGACTAACAAAAATATTTGACTTGAGTAAAAACCTTGAAAGGTTCAGTTTAATTGTACCACTTATACTTCAATGAAATAGTAATTCATTCGTTATTTCCATTTATTAAGAAGTTTAAGTAAAAGAAACAACTTGAAAAGGTTTAAAGCTGTTGGATTTAAAAAAATAATCATCGTTCATCAAACACCACTGATTTTATGAGTTCATCTATGAAAAATAATGTAACTAATTTAAATAACATGAAAATTAGTTAAATTTTTATCAAACTATTTACTGAACTGATTGGTATTTAAGTAAGGACCATGTTAATGTTTAAAAGTACTTGTAACTTTAGCTGTAAATATATATTAACCTAGATAATCATCGACATTTATTAATGTTTTGCAATAATTGCATTGCATTGATGGTGAATATAAAGTTTCATTTTAAAATTTATATCTTATACATTCATTATGTTTGTCATTATCTTGATTCATAATATTGAACATTATCCTATCTTCTTCCTGTTTCAGAAAAATATTCTTATGCTGCCTGGGTCTACTCAGCCAACTTTTTCTGGAGATATGAAAGGTGCTTAATATAATTCAATATTAAAAAGAAGACACTAGTAATAAATGATTAAGGAATATTATTTGCAGGATTAGAATTCATTAATGATTATAACTTCATCTATTTAATAACTCAATTATATTTTATGATATTTTTCAATTTACATCTTTTATATGATGAATCTTGTGCACAAAGTTCATAAATGTAGTAAATTAACTATAAAACTTCAGCTCAACAAAAACAAGATTTTCTTATCCAAATGTTTCTCCATTGATTATTTAAAGATGTTTACATAAAATGCTATTAAGAAATGGAGTGCGTGTTATACGAGGGCACATATTTATCGTGGTATTTAAAAAAATGAATTGTTTGTGCAGATAAAAAGAAAGGTTGATTTAATATGCATATTGGCCATAATAAGCACGTTAAGTTAAATCGAATTTGATTATATATGATATTAACTTTAATCTATGCGAATAAAATATATGGCATGATTGAGGTCTTGCACTTAAAGAGGCCCCATGCTCTCTAAGAAATATTTATTGTACTTATAAAGTACATGCATTTATGAAAAAATATCGATGTGTCATAGTGAGAGATGTTGCTTTAGTTATTATAATTTTCTATTAAAATTTTTGACGCGTAAGATGCCCCACGCGCACACTTTGCACCAGGCCCCGCGATTTTCCTAGCTGTCTCTGACGTCAGTTTTAATTCATTGTTTTATCATATCACAATGATACTGACAATTTAACGCATAATAATAATAATTATGGTTCTCAACCGGTGTGCCACGAGGAAGGGACTAGTGTGCCCCACACTCCGGTGAAATTTAATTTTTAAATTATGTATGTATTTAACATACAATAAAATTATACAATTATTGCTTTACCAATCGTAACACTCAAATATAACTGCGACTTTCACTTGTTACGCTAGTTTTTATCTCTAAAAATGAGTATTTACACAGTAAAATTAATTAGGGGTGGATTGGTGTGCCACAATGTTCTTAAGCATGCATGAAGGTGTGCCGTGGAGCAAAAAAGGTTGAGAAGCACTGAGTTAAATGATAAATTTGTGACAGATGAAAATTATAGGAAAATGCACGTGCTATACGCAGGTATATTAAAAAGTCGCAGAATAGGAGACCGAAAACCTACCTGCACGTTATATGCAGGTGCATATTATACGCAGGTATTTATGGTACTCTCTAAATATTTAATGTTCCTTTACATCCATTATAGGAATTTCATCTGGAATTGCCACGTATGTGCCAACACAAAAGCCCGAGTGGAAGCGTTACAAGCAGTACACTCGGAGTGACATAATGTCTGCCATTGAGGCAGTCAGAACTGGCATGAGTGCTCTTCAGGCAGCCCGAAAGTATGGTGTACCATCACGTACCCTGTACGACAAGGTTAAGAAGCTTGGCATCACGACAAGCAGGCCCTTCAAAAGGGCAGGTGCACCAATGGCTCACCACACAGGTGGAAATGGGAGCGAGTCTCCCGGGAAGCCCGCTCCCTTGCCTATGCCATCGACCCAGCAGGGTCAGCCCTCTCCCTTGCCTATGCCATCGACCCAGCAGGGTCAGCCCTCTCCCTTGCCTATGCCATCGACCCAGCAGGGTCAGACCCCTCCTACCCTCACCACCCCAAACTCTTCCCCTGATCCTGAGACCCCTCCAGGAGGTCAAGAGGGGTCGGGTGAAGGTAGCAGTATGGACGGCAGGATGGAAGAGAGCCAATCACCTCAACTCCATCAGATGTCAAGCCATCCTCACCTCCACTTTGCGCATGCACCTCCTGCTCAGCATCGCTCGCCTCCGTGCTCGAACCCCTCTCCTATGCCTCCCTCGGAGATGAATGAGGCACCCGAACCACGAGGTTCCGTCCTGACGGCTGTTCCGAGGCACGTCGAGGAAGAGGAAACGAACAATGATGTTGGGCAGCCTGCATCTCGAGAAGGGCAGTCGTGCATTGCTAGCCCAGGTCCTGTCTCCAACGTGGGAGGCTTCTGCGGAGACAGCAGAGGATTGACGGAGGAGGTGAACGAGGAGGCTGAAGACGAGGTGGAGGATCTTTCGGTCGGTGGGAGACAGAGGGAGGTTGGTTCAGTGGTAGCTTTCGTGCCAGGGGATAGCAGTCGTAGGGAAGGGGTGGTTGTGATGGCAGAGAGGATGGAGGAAGGGAGAGTCGGAGGCCCTGTAGGCATAGGTGAAGAGGTTTTGGACTGAAGGTATGCCAAGGGGAGGAGGCCAACACGCACGAATGGAATTTCGGCGTTTGTACTCTTGCACGAGACTGGTCCCTTTGTTTTACCCTGCTGACTGACTGTCTTCAATTTTATATCTCTTGATCTCTATTCACTTCTTACCTCAATTTTTATGACCCAGCAATTTCATCACTATGTACCTTCATACATTGCTATACAATCGACTTGAAAGATAGAAAATCCATCATGGCTTTAGCCTCATTATGTTGATTTCAGCTATAATTTTCAAATTTTCCATGTAGGATTTTCATCCCTTCCTGTCATTTTAAATCTTAAATTTGTTTTTGCCCTTATCGAAAAAGAAACAAGTCAATATATTAATGACAGATCTTGGTAATCAATTTATACTTGTCCGTAGTCTGGGGCATATGTACTAGCTTCAAGAGGGACCAAATTACCAATGATCATGGAAGATTATTATGCCAATGATAAATGTTCCTTTTTTAATTCAGGAACCATTATAAGACTGAGAAACTTTAGATTTAAGTGGGTATTGAACAATTATTGTTCTTCACCAAGCTCCTTGCAATTTTTTAAAGGAGATCTGTGATGACAGAGACTGATGCAGCGTACCTGTCCGTTGCTTTTTTTTACTATTTAGAATGTATAAAAAGAATTGAGAGATTATTTAAGGCCAGCTCAGTTATAACAGCAGCAATTTAATCTTCAATGAGGAATAGTTACACGAGAAAAGAGCAGGTTTTGGAATGGTGAATTAACTGGAAATGACACTATTAACAGAAGAATAATATTTTGCCTTATCTGCCATCGGAGATAGCTTTATTAGTACACTAATTTCCAGTAATTTTCTAACGGAGCTGAAACAAAAGGAAAAGGTTAAATGGTTTGTTTAACCAAAAAGTAATATTTTGAGAAACTGAAAAATGCGAGAATATTGCTTAAAGCAGATATATTCTAATGCATTATGCTTTTATTTAGAACTTATGTTTTATCCTTCTTGTGTTTTAATGTAGATGTTGCTTGAAGGAAGTGAAGGATTTTTCTAGAAAAGGTAATTATATATAAATAAATATATATATCTCTCTCTGAGATGGTTGGTGGCCTCTGTTTTGTATCATTGAGGGTAGGAATTTTTTGTTTTTGTTGCATAGCCATGATGCATTTGGTGTCCTTGATGTCAGCTATATAACAAGGGTATCACAGTAGCTTAGGAGCAGTTTTCACTCGTGAAAGGTGTTGAAAAAATCACTCGATTGCTGAAATTTGCATGCACATATTACATTTTGATTTTTAAGTTTTCCTCATAGGAAATTAATGAACTAAATGGTGTGCTCATTGACTGCTGCCTAATTGTTGAGTGTCTACAATCAAAGAAGTCTATCTGTTGTGTGCCCACAATAGGCACCATGTTATATTTCATAAGATTTTTAATTATTTTTTACTCCATAGCTGTGATTACTTGACTGATTTTTTTGAAGGATGAGAAAGGCTCATTGAATGGGTATTTACAGTTTATTCATATATCTTAAACAAAGAGTACAGACTGATTTTTATGACCCATATTTTTTTGAACAATACTCTAGTCAATGAAAGATATTTCATTGTTCACACAACTGAGTGACCTGTTGGATTTCTAATCCAATGCATTTTTATCTCCTCAACTACCTCTTGCAACACAATAATGCATCAAGAATACATTTATTTTGAATTTTCAACGTAATTTTTTTCATTTACTGTTTGTACATCATGAAGTAGTCAAATGTTCACCATAGTTATGTTAACATTACTTTAGAGTTCATATATTTCTATTGTGTACAAATTCCAATATTTAATCTTTTAATCCTTTTAACTTACTTTAACATTTGTATACATTGAAAGAAAGACTGAATCACTCATTATTATCTTGTTGATTGTTCCAGAATGAGGATGAGTGTTAATTAGATGATATGATGCCTTATCCTTAATGTGTAGGAGAGAGTTATCTTTAAAAATAACAAAATCCTTAACTTTCTGGCAGTTGCAATACTTGATTGTAAATACAGACACAGAATCATGTCCCTAGGACATGATCAAGAAAAACAGGTGAGATTCTGTGATTCAGCCAAGGAAAATATATGTTAGTCTCATCTCTGGAAAAAAATGTTGCATTTTTAATGAGGCTTTGTGACAGTGTTGGTGTTAAAGTTAACAGAGTTTAGTTAGAATTTGTTAGATATATATATTATAAATAATGTGCCTTGGAATTGGTCATGGTTACATTATTGGACATATGGACATTCCATTTAAGCTATAATTTTTACAGATTTGAAAATTTTTTAGTTAATCAGAGTATAAAGCATTGCATTTGTGAAAATAATGTTTCGTGCTGGAAAGGTAGAATTACACACATTTTTAGTATTTTTTGTGTGAGGTTAAAATGTTCTGTTATGTGTGAGATGCTTGTGTATTGAAATAATAAACATTATACAGTGATAAAAGGAACTATTTTAACAAACGACTGTCTGTAAAAACTGCAGAAGAATGTTATGTTTTACAGAGGATCAGATTTCAATATTGAGTTGTAATTTTAGAATATTAATGGAAATAACATGTTGTTGAAACTTCAGTAACCATATCCCAAAGTCTACAATTTTGAGCCAGATATTAATGTTACATACCGTCTATTATTGCAAATGGATGAAATAGTATCTTTTATTGCATGTAGTTCTCTTTTCTCATAACACACTAATATTATATTTGTTGTTCGTGCAGGAGACATTCATTGTGTTGTGTTCTGTTTATGAATATGTATGCATTTATATTTACATGCCCTCTCCTATATGAATATAATTACTAATTTTTATACATACATATATATATATTTTACTTATATATTCCTTATTTGACAACCAATTTTAATTCAGTTGATTTAACATATGCCATGAAACTTCATGATAGCATATATTTACATTTTTAAAGACTGATCTATATTTAGTGCAAGAATATTTTGTTTTTTACTTTTAACTCCTGATTGCAATTTCACCAGTATGAGGTTGGCTGAAACTTGTTATTTTAATGTGGTGCAGTGCCTTCTCATTTTGGATTTTCCTTAGTTGATTCTTGTAAGAACAGCATTTGCACTGGTGATTGAATTTCTGCATGAATTGCTTAAGGATTTTGTACTAATTTTCTTTTATCCTATGAATGCTTATTAATCTAACATACAACTATTTTGGAGAATGATAAAGTTGCTCAAGTTGATGAAGAATCAACATAGTGGCAAATGTTAGAGGAGTGAGTATTCATAGATGATTTGGCATACAAATATCAATGTTTGCTTAAATTTTGTATTACAAATTGCAGTTAAAAGAAACTGCCATTTGTTTTGGCCATTAAAATGTTTAAGGCACTAATAATTCAGAGTGACTATTTGTGAAAGTTGCTCTATTTTTTATGAAGTTTAGAAATCTGATCAGCCATTCTTAAGCTATAAACTGCACTCAGAAGTTGGAATTCAAAAGCAGTGTAAGTTCCTTGCATGAATATATGACTTAATGAAATTATCCAAATACTTGTCAGTACTACCTCAGTAATCATATAGAATATATCTTGATATATTTGCCTACTGTATCTCAGGAGGAACAAAATGTATTGATAAATGTATATAGTTCATTTTTGTTAGAATTTAGATGATTAAAATGTATTTCTAAAGTGTAAAGTAAGGTTAATCATCCTCTAAAAACACTTGAAACAACTATCATAAGCTGTTTCAAGATATACTATGTGAGCTATAGGCAACAAACACATTATTCAATATTTGAATTTAGCACCAAAATAATGTAATTTGGTTTCTGTGTTGTCTAAAATGCTTGTTCAGATACCACAATTGCCTTAGAATTAGAAGGAATTTATATTGGTTGGTGAGATTTTGCTGCTGTTGCATATTATGAAAATCAAACTCCTTTAAAATGCCTTAGTCTCACAAATATTTGTTGTATCAGTTGATGGGAGATCTAAACTTTTTTTTAGATGGAATTTACATTAGCGTGCATGTTACAAAATTTGAAAATGAAATCTTATTCACACATTATTTACCAGCAGTATTGAATTTCCTTGTCAAAAAAGGGTTAATTCAACTTATGATGACT
This sequence comes from Uropetala carovei, assembly GCA_036926305.1. Classification (NCBI taxonomy): domain Eukaryota; kingdom Metazoa; phylum Arthropoda; class Insecta; order Odonata; family Petaluridae; genus Uropetala; species Uropetala carovei. The sequence continues at coordinate 2,580,589 of JAXCHB010000318.1, read as the reverse complement.
GCCAACTAGCCCAAAATTTTATTTTTTGGAAGTTTTTCTATTTTAATATTAGAGTTCTTCTCTGACTGTTGAGCAGTGCACACTTGTGTGTGTTTCAATAAAAAGCTGTTAAATCTTCAGAATTGGTTCTCCCATGAACTTTTGTTCCTCAAATACACCTCATGTTATTCCACAAGGTGTTATGAAAGACTGCTTTTCCATTTACATAGTGAAACCATTAATACTACCTCAGTAACAAAGTAATACTGTTCAAATTACTTTGATAAAATGCTTTAATATATCAAATAAATGCCTCCAACATGTTTCATGCACACAAGCATACGTTTTTAATGGTCTACATTTTTATCATGTATTGATCCGAATGTTGATTAAGTCTGTTAAGGAAAATCTTATCGCTAGGAATTTGAGCATGATTTATTTCATTGGACATTTTGTATTTTATAGGTGTCTGTAATTGCCACTTGTTTCTTGAAACTGCTTTTAAAGCAGTAGCTCATAACATTGTTGCTGCATTCAGATTGAGTCAAAAGTGCCTATTTTTTTGGCTTAATGCATACATTTTAAAAAATTCTGCTTAATTAATACAAAATTTATGGAAAGATAATTTCTTCATGAATTTCTCCAACCTGTTCTATTCTGATCTCTTTAATTCTAATGGCTTGAAATAATTTGGCTCTCCTATGTGTTCACCATTATAACAATGTCTGGATGCAGCAAAATATTTGTTGTTTAAAAATTTTTGGAGATTAATTATTCATTGTGTTTACTTCCATCTGTCCCTGTGAAATTTGTTGATGGTTCTTTTGTTACTTTGAAACATTTTTATAATTGTTTGATTTCATTACCCGGTGATTTAGTGATTAACAGTCAAACTGATTTATTGGGAAAAGTATGTATCAAAAATTTATAAGTGCTATTTGGAGGAAGGCTGATATTTTTATTATTATTGTAGAAGATTATAAATCTTGCACTGCACTATGTAATGCGAAATAAATTTCTACTTTTCTCCTCAAAAAATCTTTTTCATTAGTGAAATTTTATTATTGGTACATGGTAAGAAAATGAATCCTAGTGATTCTCATTTATATCAAGGAGTACTGGATATAATTTAATTATACCATGAATGGAACAATTTTCCATTATCGAGTAAGAATTTTGTCAACTAACATGATGCAAAGAAATTTGGAACTTGGAGAAAAATGGCCATTATTAATCGTTATGGAATAGGAATAACCTAAGTGGTTATTGAATGTAATAGTAATTTGACGGATTTTGCACATTTACTTGATATAAACATTATGAATGTAAAAAATTAAAAAATCCTTAGAACTAATGATCAATGAGACGAAGGGAATGGAAATGAGCCATCAGAGCTAAGCTACATAATGATTATTTCAAACAATTCTTTTATGTAAAAAATAAAAAATAACATATATCCAGGAAATACCTTCTATACTGCGTTTCCAGAGATCGTACGGGTGAGGCATGTCTACGGTTAGACATGTAGGGTGAGGGAGAGAAAGTGTCAGCCAATAAGAGGTCTTAAATTTCCCACGCCTTTCAAAAATTCTTGACGAGCGCTGTTGACACGATTGCTCTCAGAACTTCACTCGTCCACAGCTGCTGTTGAAATGAGCGACATTCGAAATGTGGCAACATTGGGTCATAGCCTAAGCGAAATAACCCGAATGCGGACGGAATACTGCGAATCTGACCCGTACGACTTCGGGAAACGCACTATAACTGGTGGAGGTACTCAAGTGCCCATCTAATCCTGGTTGGTAAAAAAATATTCAAATTCAGATAGTTGCCTTTTCCCTCACCATCCCCCAGGTTACCCACTGTCCTTCCCCCCCTCTTCCCCTTCATCAGGCATAAATACAACTACACTACCTTCCTTTCCTCACTTGAGAGTCGGACACTGGACTCTTCTTTCCACCAGTTTGTTCGCTCTCAAGTCCCGGCCCTGAAGATGGCTACATTGTAGCTGAAATACGTATTGGTCTGAAAATTCTTTATATACACTTACTGGTTCTGGAGCTTTTTCCCATTTTTTTCTACAACAAATTAAAAAGTTGATGATACAAATTTTAGCAAGAAGAACATCTGCTCCTAATATGTGTAATGTCTTTAAGTAATTTTTTAAAACAATTTTATTGCATAAGATGAAATTGAAATGATATTCAAAAGTGTATTCACGTTATATATTTTAATTTTTAAACGTTAATATTGTGATGTAATAATAATAATAATAATATTTTATTTATCTGTAGATGACACAAACCACAACAGATTTTCAATTGAATACAGTGTCTTAGTTATGAGCCAGGATGACATTTTGGATTTTAATCTATTAATATTTAAAGTTGCAGTAGATGAAGACACTTTGTTAAAAAACTTTATATATACTCAGATTACAAAAGGAATTGTATGACTTTCAATCTAAAGTGAGAAACATCAAGTATGTTTCTGGTACCATAATCATATATGTACAGGGTGTATATAAATTATCTTTACAACTTTATTCATGAATAAAAACTTTATGAAAAGACAGACATACTGTTTGTGCATCATCTGTGAGAAAAACTCTCAAAGTTTCACTGAGTTCCTGGTAGATGGTAGCACCCCTTCCTCGTTTTCCACTGCACTGCATCCGTGTGAATCATCAGCTCAGTTGCCATGAACCCGCAGGAGAAGGCACGGTGCATGGAGTGGTTTACCACAATGGAGCTTGATTGTGCATTCATCTCTTAATCAGCATTTCCCAAACTGATGGATTGGCCATGCTGGTCCAATCTCTTGGCTGGCCAGATCACCAGATATCACACCCTGTGATTTTTTTCTATGGGGATATGTAAAAGACTGTGTGTACCAATCTCCGGTAGCCGACATCAACGAGTTTAAGAACAGAATTGAAGCTGCTATTGCAACAGTTGATGTTGACATGCTGCAGCATACATGAATGGAGCTTGAATATCGCTTGGACATTGTATGTGTGACAAATGGTGCTCATGTTGAATGTGTGTAACGTTCAGGACAAACTTTGAGAGTTTCTCTCACAGATGATGCACAAACAGGGTATCTATGTCTTTTCACAAAGTTTTTATTCACAAGTAAAGTTGTAAAGATAATTTATATATACCCTGTACATTAGATCTATTAGGTAGGTTTTTCAGATTTTCTTTAACATTAACCTCATTTATGTAGATATAAAGGCTATATATGTGTATGTATATATATATATATATATATATATAAAAAATTAATAATAATCTGACAGCCTTCTTTGGTAAAGAAAAAACATGATTGACACCTGATGCATGAGCCCCACAATCTGAGACCACAGCTCAGATGACAATGAAAAAAGACAGAGTAAGCCTTTCTCAAGTGGTTATCAGAAATTAACATTTTCAGTTTTCTAAGTATATACAGAGAGATGGAAATTTGACTGTCCCAGCTTAGTTTGCCATCAATGTTAAAACTGAATAGTTTAACACATTTGTTGTTTTCATTATTATGGGAGAGGCTACACATCACGTGTTGCATTTTTACGTTTATTTAACAGTAGTTGATTTACAGAGACCTATGCATCTGACTCATTTATCACATTAGTGGACATCTGTTTGGCTTCATACAGGTCCTTACATTTTAGTATAAATGTAGTGTCATCTGCAAACAGAACTGATTCACACATCATATTGCAGGGAGGATCATTTATCATCACCAAAAACAAGAATGGTTCTACCATAGATGAGGGACACCTGGATTGATAATAAACATTTTTGACTGCGTACCACCAAAGGTTACAAGCTACTTTCTATCGGTTAGGTATGACTTAATAATTTCAATTCCAGCGTCATATATGCCATAGTAGTATAGTTATAAAAATAAAATTTCATGCAAAACACAATTGTATGCTTTGGACAAGTCACACAGTGTCAAGTAAGTACCCTGTCGATCTTCAAAGGCATTGAGAATATTTCAGCTGCCTTCACTGTTGATTTCTCTGAACAAAAACCATATTGGGAAACAGTAAAGAGGATATTACTCTCAAAATATTAGGTTGGAGGTAAAAAGTTGCATTTTTTATTTGAAATAAAAAAGTATTATTTTTAATAGTAAAAATTTAATTCAAAAATATAATTATCACTTTGATCAACAATCTTTTGCCATCTTTCAGGTAACTCCCTGATTCCCTTTTCATAAAAAGAGTCATTTAGATTTGAAATTCTTTTCCATGTCTTCTTTTATATCTTCCATCAAGATAGTGTTGCATTGAATGAAACAAACGATAGTCTGATAAAGCAATATCTGGAGAATAAAGAGAATGTGGCAAAACCTCCCATGCAAGCACTTTCAATTTCTGTATTGTCAATTTTGCAGCACGTGATCTGGCGTCAGGGCTGGACATAGGCATGGGCTATATGGGCTTCAGCCCGGGGCCCTACAATGCTTGGGGCCCCATAATTCTTTGGTCTCAACAGTTTCTTAGACTCCACTTCTTAGGGCCTTGAAAGTTTCAAAGCCCTGCTCATTAAAGAAAAAACTTTGTTGTGATTCGTTTCATTTTTTTAAATACTGGTGTGCCAGAATTTTGTCTTGACGATTTGTTGTCCGTTTGCATTGATTGCATGGTTACTCAAACATCACTGAATACAGTAATTACTCTGTGCATCTGCATTTTGTTTATACAGGGTTATTCAAAAAGAATGTCCCTATTTTAAATGTGTATATTTCTGATAGTTGGAACCTTACAAGTATGTGGTGTTCACCAAACAATAGGAAAACTGTCCAAGTTTCATCTCTGAACTTACAATGTGTGTGCCTCAGGTCACACGACACACGTCCAGACAGTAGTCCAATTCATCCCACACTCGCTGCAACATGTCCCTTGTTAGTGCTTCCACAGCAGCCACGATTCAGTTCTTCAGTTCCTTGAGATCTGTGGGCAGGGGTGGCACTTGGTGTCTTTAACATAGCCCCACAAAAAGAAATCGCACGGTGTCAGGTCTGGGGACCTGGGTGGCCAGCGGTGTAGCGCAAGGTCATTGGCCCCGGCGTGTTCGATCCAGCACTATGGGAGAACATTATTAAGAAAACGACGGACCTCCCGATAAAAATGAGGCGGTGCCCATCTTGCTGGAAAATGTAGTCATCAGATTCGTCATCTAACTGAGGGAGCAGCCAGTTTTGTAACATGTCCAGGTACGAGATCCCAGTCACTGTCTGCTCCACGAAGAAGAAAGGCCCATACATCTTTGTACGGGAAATGGCACCGAAGACATTGACCTTTGGTGAATCCTGTTCATGCTGAATGATTGAATGTGGGTTTTCCGTGCCCCAGATATGCACATTGTGGCGATTCACTTTTCCACTTACTTGAAACGTTGCTTCATCACTGAAAATCAGGCGGGATGCAAATTCATCATCTTCCATTTCCCTCAGCATGTCTGTGCAAAAGTTACTCCTTTTCGCCTTGTCCGTAGGGTGTAGAGCCTGCAGCAACTCCAGTTTGTAACTTTTCATCTCCAATCGCCTTTGCAAAATGCGCCACACTGTCGTTTCAGGGATCCCTAATTCACGACTACCTTGGTTTGTTGACTTTCGCAGGCTCCACTGGAAAGTCTCCCTAATTCTTTGCACCTTCTCTTCCGACACTCGTGGTCGTCCAGGGCTTTTCCCTTTGCAGAGGCAGCCTTTTTCCTGGAAATGCTGATACCACCAGCGAATGTTTTTCTGACATGGTGGGTCAGTGTTGAAACGTCTTCAAAACTCACGTTGCACTGTGATTAACGAATGCGACTTCACAAATTCCAGCACACAAAACGCCTTCTGCTGGGGAGTCGCCATTTTCGTTCACTGCGCTGCCTGGTGGAAGGAAAGAAAAACAATTTCCCATCCAGGTAACAGATGAAACTCGAACAGTTTTACCAATGCTTGGTGCACACCTCATGCCTGTAAGGTTCCAACTATAAGAAATATACACATTTAAAATAGGGACATTCTTTTTGAATAACCCTGTATTTTTATTATTTTGTAGGGGCTCCTAAAAATTATTAGCCCAGGGCCCCAAAAAGTGTCCAGCACTGTCAGGCATTATCATGATGGAGGATGACTTTTTTCTATCGTCCAATGATGGTGGCATTTCGGTATTGTTTGATGAAGTCTTTCTATTTGGTAACAATAGATTTACCAGAAATATAAGGAAGAAATATAAGGAAGCAGCTCAAAATGAATTATGCTTTTCATGTCCCACCAGAGAACAACCTTTTTTACTTTCTTCATATGTAGTTTGGGAAAGGATTGTGATAAAAAAAAAATCGACTTCGAGATTTCAATGGAAATACATGTTTTGAGGTCCCTAGAACACGTTTAGACTATTTTCGGAATGATGTATGTGTGTGATGTGACTGTGTGGATGTGATTGTGGGCACTCTAACTCAAAAAGTACTTGCCATGTCATTACCAAATTTCATATATAACATGACCACATATATAACATGACCACAAAGAACTAATTTGTTTTTGGACAATATCAGTTAACCGGAAGTCTAGGTTTATTTGAAACCCGATTTGGTTTTTGTGATATTTCTCCGTTAAAACATTATTATTGTATATACAATTTGATACAAAGGTTATAGAGGATGTAATTTCCTTCAACTTTCATTTGAAACAATTTTCCATAGCAGTAATTGTTTAGGAATTATTTAAAAATAATCGGTTTTTTCGGTTTCCGTCAAATATCTCCTTAAAAACGTTGTTATTGGTCATCTTCATGAGTACAAAAGTTGTAGAGAATAATATTTCTTCCAGGTTCTGTTTGAAACAAATTTTCATAGAACCATCCATTTCGGAGATATTTTGCTTTTTCTTAATTTGCAGTATACAGCGCCACCACCATGTAGAGATGAATTCTCTAAACATATTCAAAATATAATTTACGGCAGTAAGGATGACTGTATTCTTTTACGATATGAAATTTATAATGCTATTCATAATAATTTAAATATCTATATGTACCCCAAATATGGAGAAAGTCGTGTTGGCCACATCAGATTTTTTACATCTAACATTGGCATACATTATCCACTTTTCATCATCTGTGATTATATACTTTAGGAATGGATGTTGATGTTAACGCAGCAGCAATTAAGAACAAATGGTAATGCGCTGCATCTTGTTTGTCGGTGATAATTCATGTGGTACCCATTCATCTTGTTTCAAAGACTTTCCAAGACTATTAAGGTGCTCTAATATGGTTGAATGAGAGCATTTATGCTTCTCGGCAAGTTCTCTTGAAGTCAGATGAGGATTTGCTTCAATTTGTGATATCAGTCGATCATTGTCTATGGCAGATTTTCGATGAGATTAATTTGTTAGAAAAACTGAATTTTCCATCTCGAAATCTTTTAATCCAGTATTGACATGTTTGAAGATTAATTTCATCTTTCCCATAAACACTGCACATGTTGCTAGTTGTAATTGTCGCATTGTTTCCTTTTCTAAACTCAAATAACATACATTGATGAATATGTGTTTTACTGCTTTCCATTTCAAATGTTGTATTAAAGGGTGAAATGAATCAATTAAATCAAAAATCAACAAAATTGTCCGTATAATGTCAATAACATTACTGATGATAAATTTAACTTGAATTTTTGTGCCGTGTCATTGCAAAATCTAACAATTACCAACATTTCTTCAAACGTGCAACTCTTTTCTGTCCAACCTAATATAAATTTAGCTGGGTTTTTGTTAAGATTTTGTGAGGATGGAGAAAGATTCTTTACACTGATTACAAACACCGTTTATTGAGAGCGGCAATCTTTACAGGGTATAGTAACAACACCGGAAGTAAAAACTTCACACACGTCCACAGATGTCACTAGAATACAGCAGTATAAATACATACATTCCAACAGTTTTCATAAGTGTTTCAATTATTTTTGATAAAACTGGAACCACCAAAATGGTGCAATAACTACTAGGATCATTTTTATCCCCTTTCTTGAAGATTGGGACTGTCTTTGCATACTTAAGAAAATCAGATATTAATTTATAACTTAGGCTAATGGTTTGGAAATTACCAAAACTATTTCTTTAAATAAATTATTAGAAAAACCATACCTATATATTTCTGCTATTAGATCCTTTGTATTTCCTGACGATTGCAGTTATATCACCAGGTGTGACCCATTTCCACTTAAAGATGTTATCCTAGTTGTCCTAGTTTTTTTGACCATATCCCAGGTTGTACAAAGGGAGATTTAATATTGACAGAATGTGTTTAACAGATGAAATGAAATAGTTATTGAATTCATCAGGAGGTATATCTATCTATCTATCTTATCATGTCTTCTTGTACTATTTGTGGCATCTTTAGTAACTTCCAATGCTGCCTGTTGGGTATAATTTGGTTTGTTGTTTCTTTGCATCACTGTACTCTATTTTTCTTGGTATTTTTTCTGTTATATTCAGTGTTTGACACTTTAAAATTTCTGTACAAACTTACTACTCTGTTTCTTAGTTCTTCCAGGTTGGGTGTGAACCATTTATTTTAACGTTACCACTAATATGATTTCATGTGAATTTTGTGGGGAAAGACATCTCAAAAAAACTTACTACTGTATATCTTCGAGTATTAGTAGTCGAGAAATTTTTTGCTTTTTAAGGCCAATCAAACCCTACTTTTGACTTATATTCAAGTCGCAAACTAGATGGACATTTTTCTGAGTCAATAATTAAACATGACTGGTGAAAAACAACATTAGACTGACCTTGAAGCACATTATAATGAAAAATTCACGCTGCTAGTGGAATATGAGAAGACTAATGATAAAATAATACAGCATCGCTGTACTTGGTTTTAAAGGAAAACTAAAAATTTATATTTTATCTTTAAAAACTTACCCAAATGAGTGGATTGAAAGGAAGAATCAATTTAGTACTCAAACGTTGGTTTTTTAAAATTTTGATTCTGATTTCAAATTGTTAAACACCATTCCATTTCTTCAATGACAGCATTTTGTTTTCTACTAATAATCACTGAACAGAGCCTGCATTGTGAATATGACAACCAATTTATCGTTTTTCTTTTAAAATGGTTCCAATTGTTGAATGATTGAGATCATAAACATGACCAATCAAAGCAAGTGACTAACCTTTTTCTGATCTATATATTTTGTTCATTTTAGTATCCATTGAATGCACTTGACATTTTTTACCACTCTTAGCACTTTTACTAACACTATGTTTAAGATTGCTTTCCATATTTCAAGGGTAATAAAAAAAATCTGATGTGGCCAATGCATGACTTCTCCATATTTGGGGTATAGATATTTAAATTCTTTTTATGAATAGCATTATAAGGCAAAATTATTATTTCGTATCGTAAAAGTATACAATTGTTTTTATTGCCGTAAATTACATATATTTTGAATATGTTTACAGAATCCACCGCTACATGGTGGTGGCACTGTATACTGGAAATTAAGAAAAAGCAAAATATCTCCGAAATGGATGGTTCTATGAAAATTTGTTTCAAACAAAATTTGGAAGAAGTATTATTCTCTACAACTTTGGTCCTCACGAAGATTACCTATAACGATGTTTTTAAGGATATATTTGATGGAAACCGAAAAAACTGAGTATTTATAAATAATTCCTAAACAAATACTGCTATGGAAAATTGTTTCAAGTGAAAGTTGTAGAAAATTACATTCTCTATAACCTTTGTATCAAATTGTATATAAAATAATGATGTTTTAATGGAGATATTTTGCCAAAACCAAATCGGGTTTCGAATAAACCTCGACTTCCGGTTAACCGGTATTGTCTAGAAACTACTCAGCTCTTCATGCTCATACCAAAGTGTTATATTTGAAATTTGGTAACGATATGGCAAGTACTTTTAGAGTTAGAGCCCCACAATCACATACACACACATTATTCCGAAAATAGTCTAAACGTGCTCTAGGGACCTCAAAACATGTATTTTCGTTGAAATCTTGTAGTCGATTTTTTCCATGATAATAATACTTTCTCTATACTACGTACATGGAGAAAGTAAAAATAATGAAAGCATACAGTTAATTTTATTACGTGTTATTTTAATGGGAGATGTAAACGTCTTCCATTGGAATCGAACCCAGCACTTTTTTTGATATTTTTTTTGTCACCACTTTATCATATGTGAATCGAACATTCTTGCCAAATTTAGAGTTTCTATCTCTATTTTCTCTTGAGTTATCGATAGAGGGGGTGGTTAGCATGCCTATCTCCCAATCAAGGGCGTCGGCAGATAATTTTGCAAGGGGGGGCAAAACACAAAAATGCCTATTACCCAGGGGTGGACGCAATTTTTTCCAACCCGGGAAAATTTTACTTAACCGGCCCCTACCTGACCACAAAGGCACACCAATGAATCACTATGAATTATATTATCACTGTACTGAATATCCTCTTGAAATTAACTTAAAGTATATTTTAAATGACTAATTTATTTCGCGCGTGATGACTGGCCTTTCCCTTGAAGCAGGTTAAAATCTGTGCTTGAAATGGAAAATGTTACGAAATGGAACGCTTGTATTGGTAGCGGAATGGAAATTTTTATGAAATGGAATGCTGATTATAAGGGATGTTATTTCTACATGTCTGATGAAACAGAACGGTATCATCGGTGCATGTGACGAATCGGAGTGGCGTTCTGGTTCATTCTGAACACTGGTTAAAATCCACTCCGATTGGCTAAATACTTTGACACAAATAACAAATATGTATTAAACTTTTATTCGCCTTAATTTTCAGGAAACGATTAATGTCCAATATACATATTGTATTTTTATAATATATTAAAAATATCCACCTTTAACAAACGACAACGAATGTTCTGGCACACAAAAACTTTTTTCGAACAGTTTTTGGATGATTTTGGATGTACATTCCGTTGACCTAAAACTTTGATTATGGTTAATTACATGGAACGAAAATAGTCCTGCTGTCGCTAATTGTCTTTCCTTTTCAGTGAAATCAGTTTTTTGAAAGAAATCCTCTAAGTTAGAGCAGGAAGCAGCATTACTTAAGGCTCTCTTATGCTTTTCTGTTGCTAAATGTTTTGTGATATCATATCTGGCACCATGGGAGACAGAAAACTCACCGTTACATTCATTGCAACCTAACAGTATCTTCTATTTTAGTTTTTTTTTCCAAAAAAGGAAAATCTTTTGCTAAAATTTCATTGAACTTACAAGTTCTATTCCTATAGGTATAAGGAAAGAACTTAATTTTAAAAAGATTTAAAATTTTTAAATTGTTACTGCACCTTATATGTTCACAAAATAATAAATCACTGGAAAGTTACATGAGAGCACTTGTCAATATCCCTTCAAACTATTTTATTAAAAACCAAGCATATATCAGGATTCCGCTACTGACAGCTGGTAACAAACGAGCCATAGGGAATCACAGAAATGAGCCCTATTATGACAAAATGCAGTACTGCTGAAGAAGAAAGTGGTACCAAACTCTAATGGCATTTCCAAAGAAAAAGTTAAAACCTAATGTGCAACAGTATCAGAGCTACAAAGTTAAAGTCATGTTTGAATCAAACAATACGCCTCTCCTTTTCACCCAGGGAATAGGAAAATATATAAAGAGATTACATGCTTATTAACTGCTACTGCATCTTCCTGGCACCGCCAAAAGAGACCTTGTTGCCTTCACATGCAATTCTTTACAGAATACCTGGCTACCGATTCGCTGACTAGTTCGGCAGTCATGAGGGTTTTCCCATTCAATCCCGAAGTGTAAGGACAGCCAACCTGCTCTACTGGGCTGATATTACCGATGACTGTATATACCAGTGGTGCTCAAACTTTTTGGCCTGAAGGCCACATGATCCATTTCTGCAAACATCGCAGGCTACATAGCTCAATTTCGCCCTCTTCGTGGGCCACACCGTCAAAAATAGAGGTTAAGAACGACTTAAGGAAGTTAAGGATTTAGTTGTGAGTCAAAATTACCTAATTTGTTATTTATCCATTATGGAATTAGAGAGGTAAACACAAAATATATTGTTTTTTAATTTTCTATTCTCTTTTTATGTTACATTCTGTCCTTTAATTGTTAAACTCATCCTGTTGTACTTTTGTGACTGATTTATCTTTATACATAGAAATGTAAATAGCCACTGATAATTATTCAGGAAACAGCCTGTGGGAAGTGTTTATAAAGATTGACCAAAGTAATTGAACCTTATTTCATCTATTGAATACTGGAATCTTACCTTTTTCATAAGTAAAATCATATTCTACATTTTAAATGTTTGTTAACATAAATAGGCCCACGCATCTGGTGTACATTTATTAGGGTCAGTGTTCAACCATAGACAACTATACGTTCACAGGTGTTCTTGCTTACAAGACATAAAAGTGAACATTTCAGAAAGGCATAATTACACAAGAAATGAAGCTGGATTTGGTGAAAGTGATATGATCTATGTATATAAAAGTGAAATTCTGTTTTTTTTTGTTCACTATAGAAATCCACACCGTTGAAGGTTTCGTCCAAAACTTTGCATAGGTATATAATTTTACCCTGCGAGTAATGTAAGATATATGGCGAGAAAAAATTTTGGGGAAGGGGTGCTTAATTCAATAATTATTTCCTATAAGTTTACATGTAATTTTCGATTTTTCAGAGTGTAATACGTAATATAGATCTAATTATAGATCACTTTCATTGTTTTTGCTTTATTCGGCGGTTACAACTGTCCATATGTGTGACTGTGCAATGCACACGAGTGGTCAAACAATGGGGGCGGCTGATTTATCATCAGACACGTATAGTATTTTTAACAGTAATGCAGATTATATTATAATATGCCGTATATTCTTTCGTATTTATTGGCTATGGAAATTTATCAAACCATAAGGCATTTTTTTATTTTTGTAAAGAACACCTAAAAATGAGAGACTTGCATACAGGCGGCTGTGAGGTTACAGCTATGTATTATTTTATTCTTTCAATGTTAGATGTTATACAGTTGAAGTTTTAGATTCACTAAGTCTGCTGAAATTCAACAGACACTTCCGCTGGTGTCTAATATAATATTTAGGTTTTTACACATTTCCATGCTCTCAATGTTATGGTCGCGGGTTTGAATCCAGCCGAGGGCATGTCAAAATATAAATAGCATTATTTGCTAGCTAGTTTAGGGTTACATCCGACAAACAAACCAACCAACAGATCGCGAAAAAAATATATAGAATTTCTGTACATCACTTGGCAGAAGAGCGTGAGTTTGATGCATTTGTAGGGAGAAATATGTTATAGTGGCAGTGCAAATTGGGTGGCATAAATCAGGGGGTAATTTCTAATGTTGGGTGGTATATTAGGGGTTTGTTGTGCAAGTTTGGTGGATTCCATTTGATGACATTCTGGTGGCGCGCGCACGCACGCACGCACACACACAACCTCTCACGCACGTACGCGCAGGCGCACACACACACACGCGCACACTCCCTCACGCGCACACTCCCTCACGCGCACACTCCCTCACGCGCACACTCCCTCACGCGCACACTCCCTCACGCACGCACTCATCACGCTCTCACACACAGACACGCGCTTAAAACAGCACTAATATTCTCTCATTCACCCAACCCATCGTTGTCTCTCTCACCCTCACTCACGCACACATCTTTTCACGTACTGCATCGTACGCAATGGGATACTAAAATGCTTTTCATCATTTTATTTTGCCGCAATATCTTCAGGCTTTCTTAACCCATCGATACGGCTAAAGCAACCGCGTAAATTAACCTAATACAGCTCTGAATATTCCATTTATTCTTCTTCTAGATACTTCTCAATCTACAACGTAGCAGCGAAATTAGTTGACCCTTGTTTTCATCATTTTATAATTCCTTTATATCAAATCATTCATTGCATTATTTATACTCTTCTCTGGTCTAATTAGCAGGTATAACGTGCTCCCATGGCGGCGAGCTCTTATGGGCGCCAAATTTGAAGCCCTCGTTCGCTTGCGTGTTTTCGAATACCGCTGTCGTCGCCTGGTACAAATAGATGTTGGATGGGCTTGGTTGGGCAAATCACAAAATTCGATGCACGATGCGTAGAGAGAGGATCCCTCATGTAATTACAAATACCTCAAATGATAGAGAGGTATTAAAAACGTAAAAAAATATATCGCAGGGAAATGAATGGCGATTTTAACATAAAACATCAGCCATCAATGTTTTACTTCATATCACTGTTTTTTGAAATATTTATTAATTTTCCTTTGCTTTGAGGCCGTATTGTATTTTGAAATATGATATGAAATCGAATAATTTCGCCATTCTTTGACTACCCTGTCATCTACATCAGTACATGTCATAACGTTATTCGTGTAAATCAAGCTCTCTGAAGGCCTCTGCGAGCTCAAGGAGGCTCTACTCGTCATCATCTTCTCTCTCGATCGCTGGAGTTTCATTGGGATCAGTCGAATCTTAGCGATTGATAGAATATCCATTTAATTGTCAGGAAGTTGCTACCATGCAATCGTCGAAATGTGCCGGATGGTGAGACATTTGGTTAGTTAAGCAGAAAAATATTTCTTTTTTCAGAACTTGCTATTAGCAAATTAAAGTTTTTTTTGGAAAGTGCAAATGATTTATTGTATTCTGTCATAAATAGTGGAAGAACCAACATTGAACTTTTTGGTACTTTCCTGTTAACAGGAATATCTCAAAAAATAAACACGTATTTTTGTGATATGTTGTGATATTTTGTTTGTTAACAATGCGTAACAAATCTCATTAAGATATTTACGTTCATCCCTTAATGATGAATTTGTGGAGCTTGCCGAGGAGTGAAGAAGAAGCTGTATCTTTGCTTCAAGACCATGGTATTTTATCTAAAGGGCGAATGTGCAAGAAGGATCATATTATGAAACTTTACTTCTGCGACAGAATATTTTGGAAATGCAACGCGAAAGCCTGTCAGCAGAATTCATGTGGCGACAGCATAACAAAGAAATCGACATATTTCCAGCTATTTTAAATGCCATAAATACATATTGGCCCCCTAGTAACATAAATTTAGATTGTATTAGTAATTATGTTGCTTTTATTAATAAATAAGTTCCAAAAAAGTGTGATTTTTAAGTAACTCCCCCGTTGTTACGCATTGTTAACAAACAAATACGTCGTAACATATCACAGCAATATGTTTATTTTTTGAGATATTCCAGTTAACAGGAAAGTACCAACTCTTTCATTAAAACATTGCCGTTCTCACTTTTCTCTAAACATTTTATTATATCAAATTTCTGGGCTAAGGTTAGAACAACCCGTTTCCTTTTATTATCTTTGGCGCATATTGGAATTTTAAGAGGTATTTGAAAAGGGTGTGTGAAATATTTTATTTAACACAAACACCGAGTTCAAGAAACATCCACAATTATGTAATGTGATTGCTGAAAACACAAATTTTATCGGTAACATTCCGAACTAGATGTTATAAAAAATATAGAGGCAGGAGATGCCAGTTGCTTGAGAATTCCGTTTGCATGAGTGCCGGATAACTGGGAGTTTACTGTAATTTGTTTTGGAATTCTCATCCTTGCCAAATGTACAGTAATTGTCTCTTTGATTATTCTATCAAACATAACTCTTTCATTGCTTAATATATTAAAAATATCCATAAACATTAAATTTATCTGAGCAACAAATCAAATGAATATCATGCCAATTTAGGTATTTTTATTTTGTTTGAGAAGCTTCTTGAAAGCATTTAATTGCAAAAACGTCTACACTAATTACTCTCACTGGTTAGTCACTTCATATTCCAATAATTAAGATGGTAAATCTTAACAAATCCAACTTTTTGTTTTTATTAATTGTGACAGGAAAAGGTTTATCACTTTTCATATTAAGATAATATTTCGATTAAAATCATCAAATTTCACTGCTGGAAGAGAAATTAGGGAGCTATAAGTTGTCACTACCCGAACTAAACAGCACCGTTTGAAATTATTATATGCATCATGTTAACATTAAGTAATTCCTAAGACCAGAACATATTATAGTAAACTATTTTCTAAAGGTTTATATGGAATACACGTATGCTACGCATTTAAATGAGATTTATTCAGTTAGGCCATTAAAAAAAAAACGATTTCAAATCTCTTCAATGTAGGAAAATATTCGATATTTAAAATTCACCGACCTATTCAGTAATGGGCTTCATCTTTTCTGTCTAATATAATACAAAGGATGACAATCCCTTTGGCGAGGTGTTAACTTTTTACATTTGTAAATCGTCTATCATACTCATTGTTAACATAATAACACTTTTTCAGCTGTAGGTCTCATGCTTGCAATTCGTTGTTTAAATAAACGGATTATATTGACTACATGAATAGCAACATACTCTTACAAGAATAACATCCATGGAACAATATCACCGAGTAACATATGTATAACAAAAATTTCGTTTCAAGGATATTTCGGTATAATTGCACTGGAAGTAAATTTATATTTCATTTATCACGCATACAAAATATTTCGATCCCATGAAATTTTACAAATGCCACAAAAATGAGCACTTGCGAATTAAATAACGTA
Source organism: Uropetala carovei (assembly GCA_036926305.1). Taxonomy (NCBI): domain Eukaryota; kingdom Metazoa; phylum Arthropoda; class Insecta; order Odonata; family Petaluridae; genus Uropetala; species Uropetala carovei. Next base: position 2,563,961 of record JAXCHB010000318.1, on the reverse strand, counting down.
CCGTACAAAAGACGTTTGAAAAAAATAGAATATCTGTAGTTCAATATTCCGAGAAACTGCATTAAAAGCAATGTACCTTAATTATTGAATACTTTATTATGAGAAAATTACGATAAACTCATATTAAACTTTAAAATATCTTAATTCATTTTGTCTAAATGTTTCCGCGACTGGCCGATGGTGTCGCCGGGTCTGGGTGTAATTCTACGTCCAGGAAGAGTAGAGTCGTGAACGGGTAAGTAACTTTCCGTTCGTAATTCGCAAGAGATTTACGTCGACCTCGTGTTACTGTGATTGATTGTCTGTTTTAAATGCTTTAGTTAGAATTAAGCGAAAATTTAATTGTCGTTGTCGGAACGCCGCATCGGGGTAGCATCATCGCATTAATATTACCGTTCAATTTTGTCTCAAGGTCATTATTTCTTCTGATCCTTAGTTCATAGCTTTTGTGAAATTATTTCTTAATTAAACGAAATGGTTGATCTCTTCACTGAATTTTATGTCGGCATAATCTTTACATTAATTAGGAGAGACCTTTACATAAGATATATGTGGATCTATGCAATTATTTTCCTTGGTGAAAGTTAATCACGTGTATTTTGGGTGAACTGAGTCAAGTTGAGACATGAATATGGTTATTAATTTGTCGAGTGGTTGTGTAAGCGTATAGTTTGAAGGTAAAGGTTCGTTTTCTATCAACTTTGATTTTTAGAAATGATATATGTATACGGTGTTAGCCTATGATCGGATTGGCCAACGGTGCGAGTTTGATATGAGTTTCTGAGGTAATCCATCTCATTTTCGTGTATTTTAATCTCGTTAAAGCGTATGTTTGATAAAATAATAATATTTTAATGCGCAATTGAAAATATATTGATAAGGTTTTCTCCTAATTATTCAGTTTTCAGGCAGAATTCTCCGTGTGCAGCTGTATTTGATTTTGGCAACCATTATCGAGAAATTCATTCAAAGCAATGCTGTATTTCGTTTATTGAAATGATATTAATTACGTAATCAATACATACTAGTGTCATGGTTTTGAAATAAGTATTAAGCTTAACTTAGCAACTTAAGGAATATAAGTCTTATATTTTACAAATCTTGGAATTTGAGTTACAATACAATATTTTCGAGTATTATCGGAGTGATTTAGCACGAGAGACACTACATAATGTAATCAGGTTATCAGAAATAATATTCAGAATTAAAATACAGTAGGTACATATTTTAAGATTTCATTCTCTTGTTTCAGAGGAATGTTTGCAGAAGACGTCACCGAACAGCTGTCATGTTCCCTTGTGTGATATCAAGAAATACATATTAACGGTGAGTACAATCTTTTAAGTAGTTTGCCAATTGCATTTGTATTGGCTGTTACTTGAAGTTTCCAGTGAGAATTATCGACGTATTTTACTGAATAGATAGGATAAATTTAGTCGTGTAACCACGCATGTGTTTTAATTGCGTCTATATATGTGCAGTACTTATTGTACTAATTTTTCCATCTATTAATGGTGAAAGTGTAGTAACTTAAGCTTACATTGGAAAGTGATAAATCTCAATTTATTTTAAGTGAATATTTCATTGAGAGAATAAAATTGATTTTATAATTTCGACTTTGAAAGGTTTGTTAATTATCGTTAACATAAGTGTTATCAATGCTTCAATTTTTGGCATATTTTATGAAATACTTTGTACCTGGGAAATTTTACTTTTCAATCTACTGACATCCATTTCAGCATAAATCAATTAAGTATGCTCTATAAACACGAGATGATTTCATAGAAACAAAATTATTACTTTGTAGTGACAGTGTAACGTGAAATGTTCATTGACTTTTAACTCTTTGGTGAGGTGTAAACTAATGTTGAAATTATGGAGACATTTTGAGGAAAGTAATTAAAATATTTTGCTTGGAAAAGGCTATCTATATGGAAATTGCTAAAGCAATCAATGAAATATTTTGAGGAAAGGGATTTCTTAGTCAAAGTTAGTCGAATTCTTGGAATACATGCAAATTTTTGAAAAGTTTGCTGCTAATGAAAGTTTATCGTGACAATTGGTTTTTATTCTGTTTATTTCCACCGGTGGTTGGCTAATCATCAGTTGATCATGCAAAAATTGTACAGGATTTATTCAGATACTATTTTAGTGCATTTTATTTTATAAATATTCAGTCAATCAAATCAAAATAGCAATTAAACTGTAAGAGATAGAAGGCTGAAATGTGGTTATGCCATTTATTACTATGACGAAGGATTTTATTTTAATGAATAATTGAAAGTATATTGACAAGGTTTCTTCCCAAGTATGTATTCAATTTTCGGGCAAACTCCTGTCTAGACTTATTAAATGTTGGAAACTCTTTACCGAAAAATTCATTCAAATCAATGATTTATTTAGTTGATATTCATTTCCGTAATCAATATATGGTAGTCAGGTGGTTTTGAAATAAGTATTGAGCTTAACCAAGCCACTTAAGTAATATAAGTCTTTAATTTCATTACAAATCTTTGAATTTGAGTTACAATAGAAAAGATTCCAATGTTACCTCTGTGATTTAGCACGAGAGACATTACATAATGTAATCTGGAATATTATTCGGCATGAAATTACAGTATATATTTTAAGATTTTATTCTCGTTTCATAGGAATGTTTGCAGCAGACATCACAGGACTGAGCTGTTATATTCTCCTGTGTGTGATAACAAGAAATAATAACAGTGAGTATATTCCGTGTGTTTCTTTTAAGTAGTTTGCCTATTGCATTTGACATATTGGTTGTTTTGTGATACTTTTGTTGGCTGTTACCTCAAGAAGTTCCCAGTGAGAATTATCGACCTATTTGAATGAATAGCTAGGAGGAATTTAGTCGTGTAACCATGCATTTGTTTTTTTACTATATGTTCAATACTTATTGTGCTAGTTATTCATCTATTAACGGTGAAAATGTAGTAACTTCAGCGTATATCGGAAAGTGATAAATCTCAACATCTTTTAAGTGGATATTTTGTTGATAGAATAAAATTGATTTTATAATTTAGACCTTCAAAGATTTGCTAATTATCGTTAACATAAGTGTTATCAACGCTTCAATTTTTGGCATATTTTATGAAATACTTTGAGCTGGAGAACTTTTACTTTTCAGTCTACTGACTTCCAATTCAACGTAAATCAATTAAAAATATGAGATAATTTCATAGAAACAAAAATATTAGTTTTGTAGCGACAGTGTAATGTGAAATGTTTATTGGATTTACTCTTTGGTGATGTGTAAACTATTTAATGTTGAAATTATGGAGACATTTTCAGACAGTTGAAAGTGATTAAAATACTTTGGAAAAGGTGTCTGAACGGAAATTGTTGACACAATCAAGGAAATATTTTAAGGAAAAAGATTTATTAGTCAAAGTTAGTCGAATTCTTGGAGTACATGCAAATTTTTGGAAAGTTGCTATGCTAATGGAAGTTTATCGTGACAGTTGGTTTTTATTATGCTTATTTCCATCGGTGGTTGGCTAATCATCAGTTGAGCATCAAAAAATTGTAGAAAATTTATTCAAATACTATTTTAGTGCATTTTATTTTATAAATGTTCAATCAATCAAATCAAAACAGAAATTTAACTGTAAGAGATAGAAGGCTGATGTTTGCAGGGTGTATGTCATGTGTTATGCCATTTATTACTATGACAGAGGATTTTATTTTTGGTGGAACTGGTGTGCGACAAGAGGTCCAATGCTTTTTAAAATGTGAAACATATTTCATAGCATTAACATAACGATTTTTATCTTATTAGCCTGTTATTTACAAAGTATTAAAGACAATGAATAAAGAAGTGAGATCAAGTCAGAAGCGATAATGTCAGTTTTTACCTCTTTAAGTGCAGTCTTGTCACAATGCAAGCTTTAGGAAGATTAGAAATATTTTCTTACTATTCTTTGGCTTAAAATTCAATTCTGAATTCATGTTCTTTGATCGTTTTTAAAGGTAAAAACAAACTGTAATTTTATCCAATATGACAATGGTTTTAGGTTGTATTATAGATATAGACATTATAATAAATGCTGTGATTTGTCGATAATTTCCAATTAAGACTACATGGAATGATTTTTATAAAGTTAATTGATCAATTTAGTTGATTTTATAGCATAAATTAAAATGAATATTGCTGTTACTACTTGAAATTATTAACAGATAATATTTAATACTTGTCAGTAGTTAAACCTCTGTATTAATTTCCATATTTCCTACCTGTTATCACTAGTCTATTTATCATTTTCTGGAGTACTTGATCGTCCTCGTATTTCACTGTTCTTATAATCCTTCCTCTGATTTAGAAATCTCCCATGCCTTCTAACGGTTCCTGCATTAGCCTCTCTCCATATATATTGAATAGAATCGGCGATAGACAGCAGCCCTGTCTTACTTCTCTACCGATATGTACTCCGCTGGTATCCGCATTCTCCAACCTGACTTTTACCAGTTGATTTACGTATAGATTCCCGATCAGTCTCCTGTCTTTCCAGTCTACACCTATATCCTTTAATATCCTCATCAGCAGTACCCAATTTACTCTTATCAAAGGCCTTCTGCCAGTCGAGGAAACATACACAGCAATCTTGACTGTATTCTATTGCCCTTTCTGATATGATTCTCACTACACCGATAGCATCTCTGGTTCCTCATCCTTTTCTGAAGCCGAATTGATCTTCCCCTAGCATTTCTTCGGCATTTTTCTCTAGTCTTTTATTAAGAATCCTCGTGATGATCTTCGAAGTGTGTGACAGTAGGGATATCGTTCTGTAGTCCTTACACTGCATTGCCTTTGGCTTCTTCTTTAGAGGGATCATTGTCACATCTAAGAAATCCTGAGGCCTCTTTCCCGAGTTGTAAAGCTTGTTAATTAGTTTCGTAATCACTTTTAGTCCTTCCGATCCCATGACTTTAAGTACCTCTGCCTGTATTCCATCGCTGCCTGTAGCTTTCCCTTTATCCAGTTCCAGAATTGCCTTTTGTACTTCGCTTTCCATATTACTTGTTCCCAAGTTTGTCTTCTTCAATGTTATCCTCTTCTTCCGTTCTATTTGTGCTGATCCTGCCTGCTTGCTGTATAGTTCCTTAATGTATACTTCTCATACCTGTGCTACATCCTTTGGTTCTGCGACTATTTTTCCATCTGCGTTCATAATTGCTTTACCACAAATCCCATTAGACTTCTAATCTTCTAACTCCAGTGCCCTAGCATACATCATATCATACCGTCCTAACTTCTCAGTTGTATTTCCTCACATTTTCCTTTTATTCAAATTTCCCTAGCTTTATCTGTTACCCTTCTCGACTCATTGTTTGTGCATCTATAGTTGGCTCTACCTTCTTCACTGTTAACATTTTTTTCTCTCATCCATTATCTCCAGCATTTCCTTAGTGATCCATGGGTTTCTGATTTTCTTCTCTTGTTTCCCAATCTCTTTATTCAAGGTGTCTTTGATGCTGGCTTTAATTTCTTCCCATTCTGTATTCACGGTCTCTGGTTTGTTTTCCAAATTTCTAAGGCGACCTTCCGACTTCATGCTGAAAGCATTCTGCCTTTCTTTCAGTTTTTTTAGGTCCCAAGTCTGTCTTTCTCTTCTCGTTTTCCTTATTTGTTTCAGCTTTGTGGTTACATCGAGTATTAGAAGGATGTGATCTGAATCAATGTTTGCTCCTGGTAATGTCTTAGTATTTTTTATGCTGTTCCTGAATCTTTGTTTTACTAGGATGTAATCTATTTGGCATCTCATTTTATCTCCTGGGCTTTTCCAACTGTGTTGTTCCAATCTCCCATTATTGTGCAGTTCTACTTCATAAATGTCATTCTTTTGCTCATACATCTCCCTGATTTATTCTTCTTCAATAGCGGTTGTTGGCATATATACCTGGATTATCAACATGTTAACTGGGACAACTTTTAGCTTTATTGCCATAAACCTATCGTTCGTTGCTGTTATTTTTGTCACGCTATTCATCATATCTTTTAAGTACCAGAGCTACTCCCCTTGCCTCACTATTTCCTCCAGTGTAAACTACCGTGAATTCTTCCGAGCGGATCTGCCCTTCTCCTTCCCATCTGACTTCGCTCAGCCCTATGACGTCAATCCTATTTCATTTTTCAGGTTCTCTAGCTTTTCTGCCTTCCTCGTGGTTTTTAAATTCCAAGTATCTTTGCATAAGTTACCTTTGACAGTTGCTTTCCTCAAGGCAGTCCATGCCCGGAGATCTGATTGGGGGACTATTTTACCTCCGGAATATTATATAATATAATCATTATTAGGGAAATGTAATGTGGTAGTTTCCCTCTTGCTTTCCACATCGCAGTACTGTAGCCGATCAAATCATGCCTACTGTTCTATTGAATATATACCCAACCAACATCATTTGTTTTCATCTCTATACCGTACCGACAGTACTGCTGCCTACTGCCAGACACCAATGATAGTTTTTTATTATTAATTAATTAATTTTTTTGTGAAAAAAACCTCCATTTGCGGGGATCGCACCCCGCAGCTTTGTAATGGGAAGCTGACACGCTAAGCACTACACCTTATGGAAGGTTAAAATTTTAAAACTAATTGTCAAACGAATCTTTCACATAATAATTTGAATAAACTCGTAAAGAATTTAAAATTTTAAGATTCTAAATAGACCTTGATAAGTGAATGTGCTCTTTCATGTTGTTTAAGCAAATTAATCTTTTATATTTAGATTTTTTAGTTAATATTTCTTTATTGAATTCACCACAACCATTTTTCCTCTTCATTGTAGGCATTCACAGTTGATGCTGAGTGAAAATGCGATGGTTTGAGGCGTCGAGGAACCATGAATCGAAGAGTACTGCTTTGCTGAGACGACAATTGATACACCTGGGTGCGAGAGTATAGAGGAATCTGAGCTGGAGGCTATACATATGGGATGAGAGAAGGTTTTTATACCTATATTCTGGTTTGTTCAATATGTCAGGCGATAAATATCTTGTATAATATGTAGCTGCATCTTACGGAGGATGTAGGAGAGATTGTAAATTATAAGTCCCTTTCAGATGAGCTAAACGCTTCAAATTTGGCATTATTATAGCTTTATGCTCACAACCAATGAAAATAAATACAATACAATAAGAATTCCAATTTTTAGGAGGTTTTTCTCCTGTCATTCAGAATGAGCAGAAATTTACGATAGGATTAAACGATTCCCCAAGAATTTGATTTCTTTTAAAAATATTGTTTAATCAACTTACACTAAAAGTAAGTAAATGGAAAATATAGTGCTACGTCTGAAAAAAAAGTTTTATCTGATATCGTCCATAAGAGTATTTTATTTCTGAGAATGTAGGGCATCAATTTTCTGTTTGAACTTAAAAACTTTCTGATAACTCAACTTTTTTATAAAATGCATTTAATTTTTTATTATAAATTTACAAGAATATAAGGTGTTGGTTTTCAGTTTGAACTCTGAAAACTTTCTTTAATTTGATTTTATAAAGAATATTCCATTTTGTTTGTAAAGGTTTATTAGCGTACTTCTATAAATTTTAAATTTTTTTAAATTCACTTCCGTTAATAAGAATCAAATGTAGTAACAAGTTATTTACGAATTTCCGAAGATGTTGAATTTAAAAACTTTAGAAAACTTATAAAATGCCAAGTTTTCGTATTGACTTCTGAGACAGCACTGTATTTGCTCATGTTTGCAGACTTGTCATGTGAATATCGTTCCGCAAATTGGATTTTGGAAAGTAATTAATTAAATTTAATCTTAAAATAGGAGCAGCCATTAAAAAAGATTATTTGTATCGGGATTTTTGGTGTTCTACATTTAATATTTTACCAAGAGGGTTTGTCGTGGTTAAATAATTCCAGATTTAATTTAATAATTTAAAGAAATTTGGAGATGTAGGATCTGCTTGAATTAATTCAGAAAATATTCTTTGGGGTTTTTATTGTTGTTTATTCAAGGCAGAAAAAATTCTGAGGCAATACAAATTCAGTTCATTATTCAAGTTATCAAAATCAGATAAAGAGATAAAATGTAAATGAAATTTCAGTTAGTTTTGAGAGTTTTGATTGAAAATCTAGACTATGTAAAGTATTTTCATTGTGAAAAGTTTATATTCTCCAATTATTAAGCCATGCATCGGAAATGGTTGTTTAATTGTTCTTGATTGTAGACGATATTTAGAAAAAAGATTTAACTTTGTGGAGAGTTAAATTTCTTAATTAAGAAAAATTGTGCAGGTTATTTTATTCTTAATTAAAGTCAATGTCCAGAAAAAAGTTCTTTTAATAATTCCATCTATATCCAATTTGCTAGATGTTATTTATTTGTAAATACGTTTCCAAAGTGTTGTGTTATTTATATATTATTCAGAACAATTGCAAATTCTTTTGTCTAAATGTATATAAGCTATTGCTTTTCCATTCTGTATAATTATTGCCATTTTTTAAAATCTGAACAAACCAGAATTATCAGCGCTTTTGGGTATATATTTATCGTCTCATTTCATATTTTTTTCTAAGCCATGCTATTTTTCCTCTCTACTTTCTCACCAATAGAAATGATTAAAGAAATATTATCCTTGCCAAAGTACTTTGTAAAAATGTCCAACTTTTATTCTAGTGCTTGTTATATTTAAAAAATTTTCTGCAGTTCATGAATATTTTTAAATGGCAATTTTGATTTGTGCTAATATTCAGATCTTTTTAAGTCCAGAAATTTTTTAAGTCAGATATTATTCCAAGTCCAAAATGTAAACAAATTAATTTTTTTCAAGTTCTAATTTCAGAAATCTTTCAAGTCTAGCGTTAAAAATTATTGTCCAGTTTGTAAACAAATTACTTTACAAATTGGACAATAGTTTTTAACTCTTAGACTTGAAAGATTTCTGGAATTGGGACTTTTTCAAAAGTTTTTCTAAGTAGAAATTGTAAACAAATCAATTTTTTTTCTCAAGTCAAAAATTCTTTTAAGTCCAGTATAATTTTTATTTTCAGGTGCAGGATAAAATAAGTAGACAAAATGTATTATTTCAGATTGTAAAATTTTTATTGAACTTGTATGTATACACTGTACATTTTAATTGCAATAAAGACATTTTATTATGATCAAAACCTGTTGACTCCTTTTAGATAGAAATAATTTCTTTTTCTCGGAGCCTCTTTTAGGTATCGTTGGACTTAAGGGGTTTTTTTAGGTATATTTTTGCTAAATTTAGCACATTTTTAACCTAAAAATGACATTTTTGACCACCAATTCAGCCAAATTTTGCTGATTATTGAACAAATTATTCAACATTATGACAATTTATCTGCATTTCAACTATTTAACAACTGACATATTACATATAACACAATATTTTCAACTGTTGTTCAACAGCTGACATAAATACATATATAACATGAAAAAATAAACCATCAAACACATTTTGCAGCTGAAATAAATTATTGAACAAGCACTTGAAGAAGTTACTTGCCTCTGATAAAAATAACTGCGACTGAGCTGTGGAAAAATTAATACAAGCATTTAGACTACAGAACAGCCGTCATCAGTGGCGAAATGCCACTGACGACAACTGCTCTGAAGTCGAAATGCATGTATTAATTTTTTCACTACTCTGTCGCAGCTATTTTTATCTGAGGCAAGCAATCTTTCAAAGTACTTGTTCTGGAAACACTTAAAAAAGAAACATTTCACATTATCAATGACCTTAATTACAATTAACAATGTCTCTTATTGGTCAAGAAATACGTAAAATTGAATGCACGCAACTGATTCCAAATGGGAGCAATGTTTGCATAAATGACGAAAAAATAATGAATCTCGCAAAGCAATGCTTAATTGGAATTACTTAAATGCCAGGATAACATTTTTATAAACTATTCCAAGTCAGAAATAAACTTCAAAAATGCAATATTAAAATTTCATGTCATACCTACTTCAAATGTTAATAAAATTAAACCTTTATATTTGCCAAATTAATTATTGTATAAATGCACAAATTATATTACCTCAATTAGACGTATTACTGTTTTTTGAAAAAGATTAATAGCATAATATAAACAAAGATTTACTTCTGATAGCAATTTAATTTTTATAACAGCAAAGATTGAACTAAATACATTTTGTCTTTAAAAATTATCTTGCATTTAAAAATATAACTGATTAATCAAGGTGAGATTATATTTACAACATCAAAAACATATTTGTTCTAATGTAAAGTTCAGATTCAAAGCTATTATGCAAAATATAACTGATTTAATCAAAGCAAACACCCTATTTATGAAAAAATATAGCATATTCTCAAAGTTTGTCTTATATTTCCAGGTAATGTACAGTAAGTGCGTAAAATTTAACGACTTGAGGTTAATTTACTTTAAATTTAAGTAGTAATTGCATTGCGTGACTCAACTCACTATCGTTAACAAATCACAGTGCTCCTTATCGATAGCTTAACACTTTCATGGCCAATTTGTCAAATTTAAAAGGAAAATCAGCAAATCAAATCATTAAAAATTTATCAATAATTATATTTTTTAACATTATAAATGTGCAAATTGTAAGTAGCAATACATTATCATTACAAAACATTTATTTAAAAACTTATATTTGAAGAATTTTCAGATTGTAATTTATGAAAGTATTGAGTGCACGAAAAACTAAAGTATTTCATTAAATATTTGTATACAATTGAGTTATTTATGTTAATAAATTTAAAGAATTCCTTTTCAGTAACGCTTATGTTAGAATAAGTCAAAATCTCATATGGAGTTTACCAAAATTATCGTTACGATAACTTAATGAAGATATTTTAAACAACAGCCATGAAATTGTTAAGTAATCTAAAATATAACTCAACCAACAAGAGACAACGTTAATATTTACATAGAGACCAACCTGAGAATCAAAAGAATAACTACAAAATTGAGAAACAAAATAAATATCCTATAATTATTATACCAAATAGAACTGAATGAGCTTCCCACAATCTATATATATTTGCAAAAGTTTGTTTGCGTGTCTCATTATGCATGCCATAAACTATAAGACACGAATAACTAAAATTTGGTACAATTATTATTAACATCTTAACTTGATGAATGTACAAAAGGTTTGGTCAATTGGTTAATTATAGTCAGTGCTATAATAATAATAATATAGGGGAATATAACATTTTACAATTCCACTAGAGATGCCTGCATTTCAAATTTGAAATGTTGACAGAATTTTTTACAATAAACAAAGAAGCTTCAAAGTTTATTGTATATTAGGATTAGCTATGATGCTGGTCAACACAGACATCCATGACATTTGACGGTGCGATGAGACACTATTACAACGCCAACCTTCATAACAGCCTACTTAGTTAGACAACAAACCCATACAGCGGCCGGGTTACGCAATCTTACTTTCGATACTACACAATTTATACAAGTGAAAACATTTACCACTTACTTTATTTGCTCACATTACACTGTGTTGGATGTGGTTTGGTTAATACAACACGACAAACAACAGATGAACAAACAAAAAGAATTAATGCAACGAAAAACAAAAACAGTAGAAAAGAGAATTAAAATCACACAGGAATTCAATGCTCTGACTCAGAACGATTCTCTAAGCAAAGAGTTTTGTTAAAATAAATTTATGTCAAGTGAATAATACTTTGTTACAATAAGTGGGCAATACCTTTGTTAACACGTTACAAATTGTACTCGACAATGCCTTATCCCCCTCCCTCCCTCTGCTGTTCCCCCCCTTATCCCTCGCTAGGCAATAATATGAATCTCGAGTCTCAACAATGACATTCGTTGTCCAGGAAACTTATCGATAAAAGTCAATTGTCAATTTTAATTACGAATCCTCAAAATATTTTCCAACTCTTTCATTTATATCAATTAAAATATGAAAAAATTTCCCAAATAAAACTTAATTCAAGCATAGATATAATTTTTTGTTCATAATTATTGCCATAATTTGAAGTCACGATGATTTAAAACATAACCTGAGCAACGCTGGGTAAATTTGCTAGTTATTTATAAGCAAAGAACTTTGCAATACCATTTTAATTTAATTTATTCACCAGAGAACTATATAAAGATGTTTGTGTAGCATTGTAAAATAAATTCCAATAATTACTCCAAGATTTGATGCACAAAAACGATTACAGTGTAATTTTCCTAATAAACGTTTAATGTGACTAAATCTTAGAAGGATATTTTGTAATTTACATTCTTCGTTAGAAATAATTTTATGAACTCTGTATTTATCTCAGAATCACTACAAATATGCTGTCAACAATTTGTTGTTAACATACATTAAAGTTATGGTAATTTAATGTTGTGCTTACGCAAACTGTATAATTATAAAATATCAGTTGATTACTTCGTTTAAAAATTAGTACAAGAGTTTAAAATAACACTAATATTTATAATGAGATTTTAAGATATAAACAAGTTAGGAAAGTGTACAACGTAACACAAATGGGTGCGTTTTGTGCATTGGAGTATTTGAAAGAAATTATTTACGTGTTTGGAAGGGAAATAGCATTATAAAGTTCTTTTCTTCATCATAAATAATCCATTTTCTTCCCATTTAAAAATATTACATGCATATGTAAGGAAATTAAACATATTTCCGTGAGATTGTTTACGTTAGCAACAATGAAGAAGTAACCATGCTAGAAAATTTCAAAGTTCAACTCAAATTACGACTCTTGTTCGATTTTCTCGCAAACGGCGACTCCTACGATAAAAATGTAGAGGAAAAGAAATACCCTGCTTTATTAGTTGCACAAGTTTTACTTGATAAATATTTTGATATGGCCGATACTTTACGAGATATGAGGGAAAGTTCATATTTTATCACCAGTAAAGTGGTACCCCTGATTGGCTTACGTGACTCATTTATGTGATTTTCTTATTATCTTTGACCGTAAGTCCTTAATATCAAATTTCATGAAAATCTGCTTGGTAGAAGCAGATAACGAACATGCGGACAGACCAGATGGAGACTAATACTAATAGGCGCTTATGCTGGAAGCGAAACGCACCTGACAAATAACCTTGCATGTAATTACATTTACAGATACACATACATTACTAAAAATTGTCTTTAATGACAAGAATGATATGTTACTTATTTGTTCAATATACAAGTAGAAGGTACTTGCATTCTGTAAGCGTTTCAAGTCATTATTTATGGCTTTTGCAAAGTAAAAATTATAAACTAGTTAAATAAATAAAACAACTTCAAGTACTCATTAGAATAAACTTCATTAGACCACTGATTCCCAATGAAAAGACAAAACTGATAATGGTTTGATTCCGATGCAAATGAATTGGAATATTTCGAGGCGGTGCTTACTGTAAAAGAGAGACTGACTGATATTATTCACTTCTTTCGGTAAATTGTGATGAGATTAGCCATGAGGAAGTGTATCATCCAAAACAAAAGTACCACGAAGCCAATGAAAAGGAAGAAATCCACAGTACATTGAACCCTCTGCATACTGGACCTTGATGGAACGTACTTAGGATATAACGGACAGAATGTCCGGCGATGCAAAACAGTTAAATGACGCCACTACTACATTGTGTCTCATGCGGACCTATCACATGTGCATTATTTGGAAGGCCTAATGAATACATCGCAACATTATAACTAACGTATATCACGGCGTATAAGTCGACCTTTGAAGCTTAAAAAAATTTTCCTAAAACTTAAAGTCGACTTATACGACAAATATAAAATTGTGAACCTTAAATTACAGATGAATAACATCGATATTTACCAACAAGGGGAGGCCATAACATTAATATTGAAATTCGTAATACCCTTTTAGGAGGTGAAACTAGAACTAAAACATCACCTATATCTCTCTGCGTTTTTGCCAATGGGCCCTTGTTTAAAAGATCTTAACAATTTAAATTCAGGTGTAAGCACGGATGCAACATATACCATTAACCTTAAGGTTACAAACAGAAGCAGCGATAGCTGAATGGGTAGAATGAATGTCTAGTATCGGATGGGCTGGGGTTCGCTCCCAGCAGCCAGCATTTTTTTCTTTCAGAAGTGGTCTGTACATATATTTTAACTAGTAAAATTGTATTATTATTATGTCTTTTTTGTATTTTTGTTTTTTCCTCAATTTTTTGTGATTATTTTTTTTGTCTTTATCACGTACCTTTTTGTACTTAATTTATTTGCACCTTCCACGTATAATTATGATATTATAATTATAAATAAATAATAAAATTTAGAATGTTATAATCATTACTTGATTGTTTATTAAAATATCAATTCTTTAATACGACATTTATGAAATGTTTATTACGGACAATTACCTTGTTTTTTTAATTGTATCATCCAAAGTATTGTAATGCTGTAGAAGTAAGTGAGATAGAAGAGGTACACTTCGATCGGAATTAACCATACTAATTGCAAGTTATAATTATATGTGGAATATGCAAATAAATCAAGTACAAAAAAGTACATGAAAGAAGACAAAAAAAAATAATCAAAAAATATGCGGAAAAAACATTTCCTTTTTTGAAAAGGGGAATAATGTAATTATCAGAACCATCCTCACGCCTGCCAACATGCGATACTTTATTGAATTTCACCACCGTAGATATTGATTGCGATAACTAGGTGCAGTTAATTTTGATAGCATCATTAACAGCCGACATCAATCAAATCATAGGAACCATTATTTAGTTGGTCAAGCTCTCTGAGAATAGCAGTTTCTTATTGGTTGAAATTAAAACACCTGTCAAATGGAAGGCTCAAGAAGAATAGCACGGACTCGAAAAAATATTCCTATATTTTTTTATTACTATGTTTATTTCTGTATCTTGTTAAAACTTGGATCGTACAGGACCTTGATTTTGCCTGGCAACGATTTCATGAGAAGTATTTTTAAGTGAAACAAAGGGGGTCGACTTATACTGCGAACATATACCTAATCTAGTATTTTCAAGTTGAAAATTCAAGGTCGACTTATACATCGCAATATATGGATATATATATACATATTATAATGTATATAATTACTGTATATACTCGTGTATGATGCGTCCCAGTGTATAACTGCCGTGTATAATGCGCACTCGTACTTTATTCCAAAAAATCCCGACTTTTTCTGATACCACGTGTATGACACACATCCTTGATTTTTGGGAGGTATATGAATTTTAAAACGTTTGGACTTGTCCATAAGTGTATTACGTTCAATAAGCTCCATATTATGTCTAAGAGAGACATCGTCAATAATTAAAGCGACTGAGTTGAGATGGCAGCAACCTCACATGGTAAGTTGGGCAAAGTGATGCCGTGTAGAAAACTGCAGCGCCACTGTTGCCAATCCTTTTAAATCAGACAAAAAGGGATCTATAAATTAGTTTTGATTTAAAGTGGACGTTGGTTCTCTCTTTCCTATCTCATTCTAAAACTGTTTAAGAGAAGGAATAACGTAAAAATTTAACAAACAAATCTGGAAACAGGAAACGTGACAGGTATGATTAAGTTCACACAAGAGATTCTATGGGTTTTAAATTACTTACGTTGTCAATCGTAGACACTAGAATCATTTACTAAATAAAATTATTTCAATTTGCTTATTCTATGTTTTTTTTGTTTTTGATGTGTGTTTTGCGGGAAGACTATCTTGTGATTTTGCAAAAATTACAGCAATTAGCTGATGAGCTAGTGAAATGCGGAATAATTAGAGAGGATGGAATTATAAATGTATAGAAGTAATTAGGTGTTCTATACATATAATTATGTATGTATAACCTGGAGTATCAATAATTATTGTGCTTTTCCCATTAATTAACCCAAAAAGCGTGAATCTGGTGCGAGGTAGGTTCCCATTTTAAGTGCAGAGAAGTGTTACCTGTGTATAACGTGCACCCTACTTTATGACCTGAAAATTTGGTCTTCAAACAGCGCGTTATACACGAGTATATATGGTAGATACAATGTATAATTTATTGGTGTAGCAAATCCGCAAAAATTAATTGTTCCTCCGTTTGACCTTTGTGACTGGTTGAAATTGACTGACTTGCATTACTTGTGGGGTTTGTTTGTCTTAAAACATTCTTTGTATTCATTGTTACTTTCTGCCAATTTCCACCAGGGTCCGGAAAAATCTAAAATCTCGAAAAAGTATCCCAAGTTCCATTCCTAAGAATAATTCCGTTTCAAATAAGAATGCAAGGGAAAATCAATTTTTCTTATGGTCACTATAATTTATTTCATTCTTAATTATGTTCTTATAAAAGTATGCTCCTGCTAGCACACTGCAAGCATCTTTTACTAGTAAAATATAAAAATTAATACGATTCCTATTTTCCTAAATTAATTAGAAAACTCTGTGCTATTATTTCATGCGCTCTTAACAATTTGTATAAATATATAGCAGAGTAAAACACTGTCTTTCATAACATGCGCATTTTAACAATTTAAGGCAACACATACGTTTCCTTCGGATGTTTCGGATATAACAGACAGGCCTTCCCCTCCTTTTAGTCCAATATATCGAGGCTTCACTGTACGTATGTAAAGAATGCGATGTCGGACTGTGTACAATACCACGTTTTGGAATATACCATACATGAAAACGTATCAAGTATATAATCGCAAGCTCTGGAATAATAAAAATTAAAATAGTTATAACGAATCCAACGTATATTTTCAATCCTTTCAAACTTTTACAAACCTATGCCAACAGGTGCTTATAATGGAATCTTAACTTAGTACTTAAAAAGAGTTAAAAATGAAACAATCTTTTGTTATTCTAAAAGCTCCCAATTGCAAGCGCTATCTGAGTTTATATAAACATTTGAAATACAGTTGGACCTCTATAAACATCACCATTGATAATCGTTGTTTTGATCAACCCTCATTTGTCGCCAAATGGTACAAAAAAATTAAAAAGTTCCGATGCCAGTTTTGAATGAAGCAGACAAATGAATGATGATTGCACTGTGACCAAGAGAGAAAGATTCCTGGCATTGCCTCCAATTCAATTAGTGCCAATTAAACCTTCAAATAAGTGAAAGAATAGTGTTATTCGCTTCACACTTTAAGCATCGAAATTAATGCTGTAGCAATGTCAAACTTTATAGATAGCAACACAAATATTTACGGATAATTATCCAGTTAATAACTGTGTATGGGAAGCATTTCTAGCAATTTAATCAAAGCAATTGATCTTATTTAAAATCATTCGGATGCTGGAATCTTACTTTTTCAGTAAGTAAAACTATTAAACATCTATAATGCTTATTAAGGCAAATTGTCTCATGCGTAAATTTAAAATCAGATGAGAATAGGGACGTACATTATTTTTTAACAAATTGAAAGTTATATGGTTATGTCACCTTCGTAGATAATCTAAATGACAAAGAATGTTAGGCGACGGGCTACGTTTATTCAGGAGCAGCATGAAAACATTTCTTTTAGATTGATAACCTAGAACTCGCCGAAACTTATCTTCTCTTCATTGTTAATCTAAATAAACGGTTGCATTGATTGATATATGAAAAAAAGGACGTATACTTCAATAAAAAGAAACAAAGAAAATTAAAAACATAAAAGTTTGCAATCAATTACTGTGTAGCATTAATTTCCTCTCTAATTTGACTTTTAAAATACAGATTTCTTACTGACTTTGCATAATTAATTGTCAATATGCACACACAGCCTCGCCCTCAGCGAGATTTCTACCCGCTAACCTTACCTATACTGGGGAAATGCATTATCAGAGTTAAATGCGAATTATTGAGTTAAACGTGAAATATTGAGATCAACTTATTCTACACAATTCTTAATTTTTTATAAATTAATTGAAAAAACAGTGAAAACACTGTGTGGGTACAGCTAGTACTCCGTTAATTCATCAAATAGAACTTATAATTTTGTTTGTTTAGTTTACATAACAACGCTTTTACTCATTATTACCTCTGACGGTAAAGCACTATCAATTGCAATTTCCCAGGTTGTTGTTACTATCAGCATTTTAATTACTACAAATATAACTTTTAATTAAAGTTTAAGGCAATAATAGCCCATTAATTCATCAAATGGAAGAAAGAAGAAGATAACGAGGCCTTTGAATCTGTGTAATTTTTACTTATGTACCAATGACGTGAATCTAAATTGATTCTTTCGAAAATTTTAATGTAAATCTGATTCAAACGTACTTTATTGTGTCATTTTATGTTACTTGTCGCCACCTGGCACATCCAGCCACCATGTGACTAAATGAATAAATAAATAAATATTATAGAGACAGAAGAAGATAAAGAAGAACGACGTAGAAGAGAAAGAGTGAGAAGATAAAATACGGACAGATGAGCAAAGGCAAACAGCGAGAGAGACCATAAACGAAATCAGGTAACAAAGAAGAAACGAACAAACTGAAGAAGGGAGTAATATAAGAAGAAGCCAAAACAGAATCGATGCAGCCAACGGCGGAAGACGAAGAAACGACACAAATTTAAACTCAGCAATAGGAAACGGATTAGCTACTCGACGAGATGATTCACATTTAGGAAAAATTAATAAAGAATGTCAATATCGTAGAGCTTTGTTTTTTAATAACTGAGAAAAGCATAACAGATGCTGGTACGAGAAGAGCACTTCCGCAGCTTCCAGATATATTAAAACTGCCGTAGAGAGAAAATACCCCTATGTGTAAAAATACGTAAGACTAATGTAGTTTCTGCACATGCCAGGACATGAAATATATATTTAAAGCGGGAAGCTCATTAGTTCTAATTTGAAATGCAAAATCAATCACACTCACCCATCTTCTTTCTTGACATCGCAAAGCAGAGCTGGCCTGTGGAAGATCTACCATGCTGGCTGCGTTTTCAGACTTCATTCTTCGGAGGCTCGCATCTGAAACAACGACAGAACCAACTCAGAAATCTCGCACCCAAAGGATAAAAATTCTACAAAACCTTAACAATAACTTTTGATTTGAAGTTTATAAAGTAATGGAAACCGGCTAATAATGTATTATTCATACGTTTTTAAAAACACAGATTCTCATTTTATGAGGTAAACTATAATTTTTACGTTCAAAACACAATATATATTGATAAGAAACCCTTAATTAATCCTACGTTAAGAATGTAACGCCATATCTTGGCTACATTTGCCCATAAACAAATCCGTCCTTGCAAAAAACTTTACCCTTCACAGAAAATGATACTTTACAACGATAAAATCACTCATTAAACATGTTATGCGGTAACAAAATGTTATACATAAGGACTAATTTATAAGAATAATTACTCCATTATACATAAATATGATAAATATAACATTTACTATATACATATATATACGGTAAAGATATTTCAACTATAAATCAAAGATGAATAGAGAAGTTATTTAAGATTTCCTTACCTTTGAAGATATAAATCCTCGAGGAGATTGACCAGGACAGCTGGATCACACAATAATAACAGTACATTTATTTTCCAGAAGATCATAGTTACATGGCAAATCAATAAGACAAACTCAATCACAAAAGAAAATACAAAGTAAAACAATATAACAGCACGAGTGGACTAAAGAAAAACAATAATACATCAAAACATCACCATAAATTACAATTAAGTGGCAAAGCAGGGCATACTGAATAATTACATATACAAATTCACATATCATTGTATTATAAAATAAGAAATAGTACTATTAAGAGAAGTTAATTAATGTCCAGTAAGCAATGTGAAGATTACACACATTGAAACTATAAAAAACTTTAGATAATACTTCACTTCGCTTAAAGTGTCTTAAAACGTACACAAATCAAACTAAAAGTACATAATTAAAAACTGATGTCAAAATGCGTCACATTCACCACTGTTTTCGAAGAATAAACGGCCAAAATTTTGTCAAGATCAAAACTATCGACATTAAATTTCGAATACAATAAAAAGGATTAGTTTTTTACTTGTAAAAAGTTCTGGTGTAAACACATAAAATAACCAAAAGTATTAAAACTCTGCTGTCAAAATGATTATCACGTGGACCAGTTTTCGAAGAACACACGGCCAAACATATATCACGATCATAACTATCAACATTAAATTTCGAATACAATAAAAAGGTCTAGTTTTTTCCTTCTAAAAAGGTCTGATGGAAACAAAATAAATTTCGAACTGTATTACGCACATAACAGACAACCCCGTCAGCCATTTTAAGATTTCTACGAAGTAACCAGAAGTAACGCGCAGGCGCGCAGGCTAACCAACATTTCCCCTTATAAACCTGGATATTTACAATTTCGACAAAAAAACCACAAAAAATAAACAATTCCTTTTTATATCTTGATTTCTCATTTTAGTAGGAACACAATTATAACTTATTGTAGCATCGATAAAATTTGCTTAAATGTTATAAATTACTTGCAGTAAATCAAATTTATTGGCATTAAACTTTTGCTTTGCAAACCTAAATTTGGATTCGTCATGGAGAGGGGTAAAAATAAGGCATTAAAATATATTTTCAGATTGCTTAATAACCGACAATGTAATTAATTAATTAATAACGAATTTTTGGTCCAAATACGTATGCGTTTTTTTGTAACATTTATTTTTCTGTAGGACGTCTTCATAAACAATTACATGGGTAGTTTCGGCGGCATTTACAAATTATGCGGAAACAATTATTAGTTATTAAAAACTATTCACGAGTGTAATTATAAGAATAGCAATTATACTCCGGAAAATACTTTCAGGTTTTTATCTTATCCATGTACTTTGGAAACCTGTGGTATATTCAATTGATACCGATAAAATATTCGTATAAATTTGAAATGTAGGTATGTACCTACCGTAGGAACCTACTGATTTACAAACACAGATGTCCGGAACAGGTAGAAAAATACACTTGTAATTGTCCTAACTAAGATACTCTATTTAGTAAGTGAATTAGCCTTCATAAGAACTTAAGAACCATAAAAAACTCGGGTGATTCCTTCTTCACGGTAAACTTCCACCTCATTTCCTATTTGAAATCCAAAAACTCACGTAATATATTTTCAAAAAAAGCATTCGTGCGTCAATTTCCAACAAATCCTTTATCTAATTTTACAATTGTCCGACCGTCTTTCTCCATTTGTATCTCCCATTATTACAGCTAATGCCTGTCACATAAGTATATTCGAATCATCCTTTGCATCAATTTATAGAAATTTATAAAATTTTATTATTGTAATATTATCGTATATTTTATAAAGGTAAACTCCTCTCTATTATGAATTTTACACTGATAATAATAATACTCTATTTACGGGACAAGGCCTTTTCCTAAAAATACAATCAGAAATGTATTAAAAATAAGCCAAAATATTTAAACGTGCGTTCTAATACAATATAAACCATTAAAGCACAAGAGTAAGAAAAATTATACTATCGCACATAAAAATCACAAATCCTATAAAAATTATACTCAAAATCCATCTGACAATATAACAATATCGTACAAACCTTTGTATGAACTCAACATTAACGAGGATATGTGCTAGTTATAATAAGTACTTCTCTAATCTAGACATTTTTATCAGAAAGTCTGAGTATATAACATAATTATCGGCTTTATTGGGGTACTCAATAAAAGATATGTATGAATTTATAATTTCACCATTGTTTGAAATTATGTACATATCTTGAAAATGAAGGAATATATGATTGTTATCTGCCTCACTTCTTTTATAAATATATTTCATTCGTTGTTATTGGTAATACATAACTACAATTGTATAACTACCATTGTTACTTGCCTTATTTATAAATAGTTCATAGGTCGTGTATGGTAATATATATCTATCATTGTATTGAATAATGAATATTTTATGCTTGTGAATGTATATGCTTTTGTATTGCTTTTTCGTTACATATATAATTTGCCATCTTGATATCAAGATAATTAGAATCAAGTGTATTTATTAAAATGTAAACCAGTTTATCCTGTAATTATTTTGTTGGGTAAACTTTAAAAATGATAAATAAATAAATATTCTAAGGCATAAAGTAAAATTATATCAGATTCATGGTACTTAATAAAAATTTACCTGAATTAAAATAGACATAAGTTGGCATAAATTTCTACCACATTTAAGTTAGGCATTGCAGCTTAGTTTTAAATGATTACAGTGATTCATTGAATATATCAACTTTATGACTTATAAGGTTGTAGTCTCTCATCATAGTATACAAAGGTAAAATGCACATATAATTTGTCCATATATGGTATATGAAAAGTCATATCTAACCTTGTATACATTAAAGGCACTCTGAGGTTTATTAAATTAAGTAATTCTGGGCTTTTAATATGGTTATTTAACAATTTATATAAAAACATAAGGCCACTATTCCTCCTTTGAATGTAAAGGAGTAGCATATCAAGTAGTATTGTCACTCCTAACATAGTAAAAAAGCAAAAAGTGTCAAAAGACTTATGTCCTTAACAACGCTTTCAATCTATTATCAGAACGTAAGGGGATTAAGGACAAAATTAGAGCAACTTAAACTAGCTATTTCTACCGCTGACTATGACGTTATCGTACTCACTGAGACTAGGCTCAGTGAAGACATAACTCTGAATTGGACTTACCTCATTTAGACATTTATAGACATGATCGCAGTGTAATTACTTCTAATAAAGTTCGTAGTGGTGGGGTTTTAATTGCTATTAAAACAAAATTGCAATCTGTAAAGGTTATAAGCCAAATTATTAATGTAGAACATTTTTGTAAACATTTGTAGTCAAGAGGCAAAGGTTTTAATTGGGGCAGTGTATATCCCCCCAGCCTCTGCCATTGATAAGTACTTATCTCATTGTGAAGTGGTTGAAGATATTGTGAATAATAACAATTTTTTGATATTATTGTACTGGGGACTACAATTTACTTGATCCCTGTTGGAACACTGACTGTGATAGCATGTCTTTCACCACTCAAGCAAGAATTATAAATGAAAGTTTTACATTACTGGGTCTTAAGCAGATGAGTACTATTTGTACAATTTACTATTAGATCTAGCTTTTTCTAATTCAGGGCAAGTAACTTCCGAAAAGGATCCATATCCTATTTAAAAATGTGTTAATTAATTGAAAAAAGATAACAGTATCATTTAAGTTATCTCACTCATGGCAGATTGCATCATCGTTGAAATTTCAATGAATGTTTAATATTTCTTGAAGTGATTTTATAAATATTATCATTACACAAATCTTCCCTCCTACAAAACCCTATAGTAAAAAATCTGAAGTGGCCAACACATGACTTTCTCCATATTTGGCGTATAGATATTTAAATTCTTTTTATGAATATCATTATTCGGCTCGCTATGTTTTAATGCGTAGTTTTTTAATGAAATTAAACTATCTTTTACAATAGGTAGACAATTGAAATTTGGCAGACATTTTTGATTTAAATATTAAAAACGTTGATGGAAAATAATCCAAATTACATTTCAATTTCGACTCTTAGAGTATAACTTCCTCAATAATAACACGAAGGAATAAATTTTTTGTTCTTTCGAACTATCTGTGCGTTGGGACTGCTTTGGGAGACGGGCGGTAAGGCCCTTGTCATAAATCTTTTTTCCTCTAAATGATATGTATTACAGGTAAGAAAAAGAAATAAAATGCCCGAGGAACTAATTTTCTTTGATTTTTAATAATTTCTTTAAAACACTTGGCTTGTGTCAACTAACTGGGACCACATTGAAAACTGAAGGTGAAGCTGACCCCTCATTAACTTGGGTTAGAGGCTCATCCTCAAATCCGAGCTTAGGTGCCTTTACCCTCTCAGCAGGGGGGCACTAGCCGACCACGTCTTTTGCAGTAAAATTTAAACTATTTTATGTTGTTAACTTAGTGCGATTGTGACTCAAGCAACATATTCGGGTGAATGCGCCGATCAAGAGCGTCTTTTGAACAGAATTCTACGATAAATAATAATATTTTTATGCTCACATCTTATCTTGACACCAAGGAATACCAACCTCTTAAGAGTTTTCGGACGGGATTGTAATGAAAGCGGACATTCGCGAAATGGTGCGGAGGGTGTAACGCTTGGTTGCTATATGGTGTTAGATGGGTGAAAATGGAAACCGCTCATAACTAAAAAGCTTTACAACCTTTTTCAATCAAACTTTTAGGAATCGCTTGACTATTCAACTTTTCAATTTGAAACTGGTCGCCGTGTACATAGTAGTCCTGGGTTTGACTTCCCAGTTAGTCGACACAAGCCAAACACTTATGTTTTGGTTTGTCCCTCCATCCAGGGATAATCTCAAAAGCGGTTTAAGCTAGAGGCGCATTTTCTTTCTGATTATGTATGATTGTGTATGTTGGTAAATGAATTTGAAGTAAATCCATTCAGAGATTTTTTAATTGATATGTAAAGAACAATGAACATAAAAATCATGTTAGGATCAAAAATACCATTTTTTAAATATAAATAAATGGAGATGATGATGGGATTGCAATATATTTAAAATATAAGTTTTTCCTTTCTTTAAATAAATTCTTCTTTCATTTAAAATAATAATGACTGCTGATTGATTTACTTACAGATTGATACTGAATTTCTAATGTTTATATTGGATAAATTATTTCTGAATAGTATTTCAAATGATTAATTTAGTTGAACCTAACTGAACACTTGTCGAAATTCTCGTCTGAACCGAACCACTTCCAAAACTTTAGAACCGAACCGCGAACCGAACCACTCCAAATTTTGAAGTGGTTTGCAGCAGTTTACATTGGGTACCACTAGCAGTGGTGGGTTGGTTACCTTATGGTCAAAGAAAGATTTTTCAAAGATTTACCTATTTTAGAAACAATGAGCCACTTATGAAAGTGTTTAGTAATCCCTTTTCTATTGATGTTGAAAATGTTGAGGAAAAATTCCAATTAGAACTATTTGATCTGCAATGTAATAGTTCCCTGAAAACGGCCTACGTTGAAAATGATCTTTTAACGTTTTATAAAAAATATGTTAAAGTTGAACATTATCCCAACCTTACAAAGCTGGCCCTTCAACAAGTGTCTTTATTTGGCAGCACATATACTTGTGAACAGTTCTTTTCCAGGATGAAAAATGTTAAAACAAAGAACCGATCATGTTTAACAGATGAACATCCGACTGGTGTATTACGAATTGGTAGATCGAACATTTCACCTGATATTGACTTTTTATGTAAACAGAAAAATTGTCAAGTGTCCCATTAATATTTATATTGCACAACAATTTTATTTGTAATTTTATTTTCTTTAATTTCTTTGATAAATCTAAGGTAAAAGATGGAAAACCTTTATTTTTTTCTACCTTGGCCCACGAAATCAGACTTAATCTTGAATCCGGCCCACTATTAATTTGGGTTGGACACCCCTGATATATACGAACCATCAAACACTTCATTGCCCCTTCAATATAGACCACCCAACACGTGAAATTACCCCCTGATTTATACCACCCAATTTGCACTTGACTGCCGCTATAACATGTTCCTCCCTAGATGCATTAAACTCCCCACTCTCTTCTGCCAAGCGATGTACACTCTACTGCACCAAACATACACCGAATGCCCCTATGCTTACAGTATAGCTCAGAAATTCTATAGATATTTTCCGCGATCTGTTGGTTGGTTTGTTTGTCGGATGTAAATGTCGCTAGAAAAAATGCAAATAATGATATTCTTATTTTGACATGCCCTCGGCAGGATTCAAACCCGCGACCATAATACTGGGAGATAGGCACGCTAACCACCCCCTCTATCGATAACTTGAGAGAAAATAGAGAGAGAAACTCTAAATTTGGCAAGAATGCTCGATTCACATATGATAAAGTGGTGACGAAAAAATTTCAAAAAAAGTGCTGGGTTCGATTCCAATGAGACATTTACATCTCCCATTAAAATAACACCTAAAAAAGTAGACAGTAGGCTTTCATTATTTTTACTTTCTCCATATACGTAGTATAAAGTATTATTTTCATGAAAAAAATTGACTACGAGATTTCTACGGAAATACACGATTTGAGGTCCCTAGAAGACGTGTAGACTATTTTCGGAATGATGTCTCTGTGTGCGCGTGTGTGATTGTGGGCGCTCTAACTCAAAAAGTACTAGCCATATCGTTACCAAATTTCATATATAACACTTTGGTATGAGCACAAAGAACTGATTAGTTTTTGGACAATATCGGCTAACGGGAAGTCGAGGTTTATTCGAAACCGATTCACTTTTTGCGATATTTCTCCGTTAAAACATCATTATTGTATATACAGTTCTATACAAAGGTTATAGAGAATGTAATTATCTACAACTTTCATTTGAAAGGAAAGAGATAGGCACTCTTTCCTTTAAAGCAAACTCGCAGGTTTTTCCAATGGAAATTCTTGGTCTTTTCCTTGGTCCGTACTTTGTGGATTGAGATCGAACCGAAACCGAACCACTTTTGGAAAAAATAATTTTAAAATATGTTAATGTTGAGATTTGCTGTCTATAGAATTTTGTGCAGCTATCTCAGATACCCAATTTCAATTTATATTTACTTAACATTCTTCCATAACCATTTAAAGAGAAATTTACAGAAGCAGAAAATCTTGTGGAAGAGGATGTTTGATTATTCATGTTAGATAATAAGTCTTTACTGTTCAGCCAGCATCTTACATACCCAATCCATAGATATACAGGTAATAACCAAAATGTTATTTTATTTTATAGTTTGGTCTCTGGAAATCCTCGTCTTCCTTCCTTTAATAAAAGAGTTATTAATCATCCACCTGTTGAGCATAATTATTGTTTGAATGTTGAGCCACATGTGGGGGAGCCAAAAGAACCGCTTACCTAAAAACTAAGCATCCATTTCATTACACTAATTTTAAACAAGCGTAACCCTTGAGTGCCCATATTAAAAATTATCATGTATCATAAGTACTTGCGCTGGGTGGAAATGACCCACTGCATTTTCAAGCTCAAAAAGAATATTTAAGACTTCCAGAATATTTTTTTGAATTATTAGAATTGTTCAAAAATTATCAATATAGAAAAACAAACAATTTAAATAATTTGGAATAATTTATTGAGGACTTCTATACTCATTTCTACTAACAGATTGAATTGTTTATACTGTTTAAGTTAATTCAAAATGCAACCCGTTAAATTGTTTAACATAATTCATAGCAATAAACATCAGTGAAAAAATAACAGGTGGAGCTTTTGTTGTATTTTCACGAAATGAGGCTTTTGTTGATGGGACTTTTGTCGGGTGGGGCTTTTGTTGTGGAATCCTTATTTCTCTGGCTATCTAAAAAAATAATTAGGAAATTATACATTAAAAGCTTAATCTTTTCAATTTCAATAAATGACGGTAATTTAAATTCAATTATTAATTACTATAGCAGTCCCAACGCACAGAAAGTTCGAAAGAACAAAAAATTTATTCCTTCGTGTTATTATTGAGGAAGTTATACTCTAAGAGTCGAAATTGAAATGTAATTTGGATTATTTTCCATCAACGTTTTTAATATTTAAATCAAAAATGTCTGCCAAATTTCAATTGTCTACCTATTGTAAAAGATAGTTTAATTTCATTAAAAAACTACGCATTAAAACATAGCGAGCCGAATAATGATATTCATAAAAAGAATTTAAATATCTATACGCCAAATATGGAGAAAGTCATGTGTTGGCCACTTCAGATTTTTTACTATAGGGTTTTGTAGGAGGGAAGATTTGTGTAATGATAATATTTATAAAATCACTTCAAGAAATATTAAACATTCATTGAAATTTCAACGATGATGCAATCTGCCATGAGTGAGATAACTTAAATGATACTGTTATCTTTTTTCAATTAATTAAATTTCTTCTTTGGGATTATACGAGCATAAGGCTCAGAAATCAGCAAAAATACGTATGCATAGTAGCAACCTCATTTCCTTGTACGAGGTCATTTTCTAAAACTATAGCTATGGTCACCTAGGGCCATGACTGCTTAAGGAAAATGTTATATAAATTATTATTTTTCAATCCAATCCAGGATACATACAGTCACTGAAACTGTTACAAGAGGCATATCCTGGTGATCATTTCACATATTCAAAAGTGTACAAGACAACGTTAAGCATAATTTTATATGTCACATTCTAACTGTAAACTAGCACGATAACATTCAACTTTTAAGTCAGTTTAAGCATATTAAATTTTTTTTCTGCCAAAACTGTAGCTGAGATGACTTTATATTATGACTTTAAGGTATATTACACTTAATTCACAAGAGCATTATCGAGCTTATGCTTCAACTTAGCATGCCATCTAATTAGTAATAGCTTTTCAAATATAGACACAATAACATACATTATAAAACTTTTCTTTTTCCAAAGGTATCATATATGGGCGCGTTTCATGAAATGGAGTATTAGAAAGAAATGATACACCTGTACATAAGGGAAATAGCATTTTTAAGTTCTTTTCTTCATCATAAATAATCCATTTTCTTCTTATTTAAAAATATTGTATGCACACACAAGGAAATTAAATGTTTGTGAGATTATGTTAGCAACAATGACATTCCTTTGATTTTCTTGACAACCGATACTCCTACGATAAAAATGTATAGGAAAAGATATACTCTAATTTACCATTTCTACAAGTTTTATTTGAAAAATATTTCGATATGTTTATTTTTTGTCACCAGCAAAGTGGTACCAGATTGATGTACGTGATTCATTTTTGCGATTTTCTTATTATCTTTGATTGTAAGTCCTTCATATCAAATTTCATGAAAATCCGTATGGTAGAAGCCGAGAACAAACATGCGAGTGGCTGACAATAGGCATGCTGGAGGCGAAACGTCTAAAAACATTGTGCAGTATCTTTTCCATCAGTAGATGAATATTTTAAAGATAATCTTTATAGCAACTATCTTTGAAATTACTATAGCAAAACAAATTGCCGCTTAAACAGTGTACATACTTATATTCCTATAAAAATAATTCCTCTTTGAAAAGTAAATTGAATTTGCTTATACTAAGGAGAATATCATACTTGATCCTCTCCTTTCTAATAAAGAAGGTATAAAAAATAATGATGCAACATGAAACTAAAATCTATTAAAATAAAACTCACAATTTTATGGAAAGTGTATTCAAGTTTGATTTGAATGACACATTATGGTTTTGTACAAAGGTTATTTGTGCTTTTGATGTAAACATTTTTAAATACAAATTATTTTTAACATATCTTTTAAATCTAATAAAGATCTTAAATTATAATATATAAATTTCACTATTCACAATTTTTAGCTCATAACATTCTTCAAATTATAGGTCTATGCAGAAAATATACCGTATTCACCCAAATCCAAGACGACCCTGAATCTAAGACGACCCCCCATTTTGATGATTCCAAAAGAGAAAAAAGCTCAAATTGACCTTCATGACTACAAAAATTATAAATCTTGTGAAATATTTATTTTCTCTTATACTTTTCTTGAATGTCATTGTCTTTTAACATTTTAAAATCATAAGATCACATCACAAATAGAACCATTCAGGTTTTCAAACAAATTAAATGATAGCATTCATTTTAAGATAACATTAAAAATAAAGTAAATACATTGAAAGAATATACTCATTTCAGGACAACAAAAAAATATTTCAATCCAAGTGCTGCATAAAATCATTTTATTGTGATAATCATCATCACTGTCTATGCAACCTTCACTATTTTCCTCATGCTCACTATCTTTATCACTCTCAACTTCATCATCAGTCTCCCACAAAACATCATCCTCACTCCCATCCATGGCATTAGATAAGCAGCATTTCTTAAATCCTTTCACTATTACTTTTGCATTTATTTGTTGTCACGATGCCTTGATCCATTGGCAGAGCATTGCAACTTCAGGTTTCTTAAGATTTCCTTTTGGTGTTAAAGTGTGAGTTCCACTCTGTAACCACTCAGAATACAAAACCTTTAAATTATTTTTAAAACACTTATTGACAGCAACATCTAAAACTTGAAGTTGCGATGTCATTCCTCCAGGTATTACAATAAGATCAATATTCATCGCACTCATTATGTTTTTAATTTCAGGAGATAAGTGTCCTTGAATGCATCCAGTGAAAGCATTGCTCTTTGTTTCAGTAAAGCTCCTGGCCGTCTATTCCACACCACATGTAACCAATCTCTCATTAGTTCTTTAGTCATCCACCCCTTTTCTTGACACCTATTATTCCACTTGGCAAATGTTTCTTAGGCATTGTTTTCCGCTTTAGAATCACATATGGTGGTAATTTAGTCCCATCTGCTAAAACCGCCAACATTACCGTGACTCGCATTTTTTCGTTGCCTGTAGTTTTAATTAGGACGGACTTCGCACCTTTTTCGTTCACAGTATAATTAGATGGCATGTAGAAGAAAACCGGAGTTTCATCGGCATTTCCTATTTGGCTCAAAAGGTAATTATTGGTTTTTCTAAGTCCAATTACGTATTTCTGGTAAGCGAGAAGTTTTTCAACATAGTCTTCTGACAATTTCTGACACAGCGAAGTTCGTCGCCGTAAAGAAAAATTATTTCGTCGCATCATTCTCACGCACCAACTTCTGCTGGCCTTGAATTCTTGCAATGATATATTAAGTCCTCTAGTAATTTCATTAGCTTTAAGTATAATACTTTCAGTCGAAACAGGCATACCGTTCTTCCTCATGGTGCGCACAAACTTGACTACTTCTTCAGTGCCATGAAATCGGCCAAATTTTGGACCACTGAGCGACTTCCTTGTGGCTTTTTCTAGTTCCTGTGTTGAGTTTCCATCGACGCACATTTGCCTCAGATACACCGAACTTTCTACTCGCATCACAGTTATTAGTTTTTTCGGCGTAATTTATCACGATCAGCTTAAAATTTGTATCTTAACTCCGTCTAATTCCTTTGTTAACTTTCCCTTTGCACTCGTGCCACGTACTTCAACATGATCTGTCATTTTAACTTAAGGGTTGTGCATTTAAATCAAGAATGCACAACTCAAAATTACTGGTGTAGTAAGGTTTTTAAACCGATTCGGTGTACTATTTAATTATAATAAAATATTTTCGTTTATATGGGATTTCCCTTAAAAAATTTTTCGTAAATTTCTCGAATTTTTAACTCCTTACATATATATCGCAGACATATGCTCTCGCAGACTTTTTTGTGGTAAATTATCTCCTCTTTTGGAATAATTTTTTAAAAGAGGGGCTTACAGATCAAATAAGACGAATTGAAGGGAAAATCTTATTTTTCATTATTGCTCAGCATTTGGATATACTTAGCAACCGATGTAAACAAATTACGTTTGAACTATAAACATATCGTAAACGTAGAAATAATTGATGAAATACTCATTTAATATCTTCTGATTTGATTGTATGTTTTTCTTTCATTATCTATGGTCTTCTATACACAGGTTAATTCTGCGAATAAACATTAGTGAAGTTTCTTTTTCTGTAATCGTGTGATTCGCATTATAGGTATGTTTGGATATAAGTTAAATTGTTTTTATATGCCTTTTGTCTTAATTTATTTCATATTTTGTTTAAGTGAAAATTACTGAAGATATATGATTAAATTACTACGTTAAAGTTTTTGTGTTTTGTTTGATCAGTTTATCAATAAAAACTGAATTGAGCATTTCATGCTAACATGCAAGTTTTTTCCTATGCTCATCCATTTTGCGTTTCAATAATAATTAGATACTTTTTTGTAATATATAATATCGTTCTGAATTAAAAGAGAGTTTTATCAATTGGAAATAAGGTTCACTCTTGAGCAATTGTTATTTTAATACGAGAACTAAATTAGATTAACATTTTGAACACGTAACGCAGTGAATTTCGAAAGATTTTATTTGAATAATACTTTTGTTGAACTTTATTATGTCTTCTGAACTAAAAGTAAGAATTCGTGTCTGCGGTTCCATGGGTAAAATGTAAACACTACCGATACACTCACGTAATTAATTACGTTAGAAAAGTAAAACATTTTACTACATTATTTTAAATCGCTTCGTTCGAATATCTCAATCTATTATTCAATTAATTACGATGGAAAACACAATTAAGATCAATAATTTTATATCTATTTAGAGTAATAAAAGGTATTCTTATTTAGTTTCTCCTGTTATTATGTTGACATACAAACTCATATTCCGCGTGATCAATATTTACTCATCGCTACGACACGCTATTTTGTGATTGTTGGTTGTTTATTTAGCAACTGAATAGAAAGCGTCAGTCGCCATCATCAGATACATTGAGCTTTAGGAGATTATTCGTTAGTTGGTTTTGGTTAGTTTGTTGTTTTCATTTGCTTTCGTTTCGTGTCCATTTTTTGTGTTCTTTGTTTTCGTTCTTAGTTGTTCATTTTGTAGTCTATGTTTATATTCTTTGGTTGTGCTCTTGATTTTTGTTCCTTGATTATCTATTTGTCGGTTTACACCTTTTATGCCGGCTATTGGTTCGAGTTTAATTCATTTCTTTTTTCTTGGTGGTTTTTACATTGAACTTATATTCTTTGTTTGTGCTCTTAATTTATGTTTCACGATTATTTATTTGTCGGTTTACATCCTTTTCTACCGGGTACTGGTTAGCGTTTAATTCATTTCTTTTTTCATTGTGGTTTTTGTAGTTTTCGTATTGGTTCGTTTCGTGTTCGTTCCACTTTATTTCAAGGCTCCTAATGTAGTTTACAGAAAGGAGAGAAGTTTTAGTATGTATCATTTTCTCAAGCTGTCTTCTAAGCGGGAAAAAGTATAACTATTTGCAGTCCGAAATGCACCCGGGCGAAGCCGGGTACGAAAAGCTAGTCTTTCTATAATAAATGATGCATTCATGATAACTTATTGTTTCAAGAGATAATCATCATATACAGGAATTTATGATAGGGCAATTTTCAGCTTGATTTACTCTTAATAGTATTATGTGATGTCCATGGGTGCCGCCAGGATTTTTTTCTGAAGAGAAGGATGGGAGCCAGAAAATTTGCTCACAAAATTGGCCTTAATTTTAATTTTTCCCGAGGAAGTTAAACACTTTTGTATTCAGGATAGAAGAATAAATATTTTTTAAAAATAATTTTAATTTTTGGTATTAATATTTGGCATATTTCTGTTTTTTTCAATTTTGTTTTCCCAAAAATCCAGGGGGAGCAGATGCCCGGCTTATGCCCCCGCCCTCCCGGTCTTGTTTGACAATAGCAATGAAACAGTTGCTTTATAAACACAATTTCTTCATTTAAATTAATTAAATAAAAATAGTTAACTTTGTTTCAGACTGTTGTGATAAAACTACTATGCAAATAATTTGAAAAAATATCCAATATGAATTTTCTCACTACTTTTATATTTATGTAAAACCAATTCTAAATGCCAAGAGGACAATTTCCAGCAGATATACACTTCAGTACTAGCAATCAATTTCAACAATGACTATCAGCATCAACTTAAAAAAATTCTTACAATTAGTTAAAAAATGTTGAAACCATGAAATCTGATGCCAAGGAAAATGTCCAACTTAAATTTCTAATAGTGATAATGAGTAAAATAATTTTAGGATAAGTGTAATCAACTTTAGCATTGTATGTAATTGAAATCACAACAAAATTTGAGTTTTGATAATATAATTTGACTGCAGTAAAATTGTTCTGCTTATTGAAAAACATTTACACAAACAGTATAAATAAAACAATCAGTAAAGTGAGTCCTTTTTTAACAAGTGTCTTCATGCCCACATCATTTGTATATTTTAAGATTCCAACAGTATGCTGCACTTAGAAAATATATTTTTCAAACTAATAATCACTTAGTTATACACCAACAATGCAAATTGACTTAACATCTTTTGCCATCTCTTCACCGAGGCACTGCCTTTAGAAATATTTCGAACATAAAATGTCATGGTTACTGAAAAACCTAACCAAAAAAAGCATTATTTTCTTTTTAACTGCTTTCCCAAAAGGGAGCCACTGCCAAAAATGAACAATATGGAATAAAAGAAAGAATTAACAAATATAGAAATTCACTTATATATGAAAAATAAAATGAAAGTAAAAAACAAGTCGTACAAATTAACATTCTCAAGTCATTTTAATTGTAATCATAACATTTTCCAAAAATAGCAAAATTGCTAAAAATTTCCACAGGAACCCAGAACACTCAAAAACACTTTTGTGATTGCCACTTCTTAGTGTGCGACTCCTGCTTATTATATTGATTCCTCAAAAATGAGGCATTAAACACACCTTGAAACAAAATGCAAAAACCATTCTCCCCCAGTAAGTGGCAGGATATCCATATTCAACTTAACAGATAATCATGATTACACAAAAGCATTGGAGTACACATTATACATCATCTTTAAGTATTTCCACAAAGACAATAACTGAGGGATAAAGTAGATTGTAAAAACTGCAGTAAGACCTTCTACACAAATTATTCCATTTAATTATCCACCCACTCGTACTTGTATTTAGGAACACAATACACAAAATAGTAAAATTATCTCAAGTATGTTTTAAAGGGAAAGGAAACTACATTTAACAAACAGTAACATTTCTGTAACAGCAAATAAAAATTAGAGTAATCAATTTTAAATAGTCATATAAATGTGAGTTAAAAGTCAATCCAAAATTCAGCTATTCTTTTATGTTTTCCTCAAAATACTGGGACATTTTTACATGGTATTTTTAGGGATAGCTAGATATACAGCAACTTTTTATGCTCACTACATAACAGTCAATTAATTGTCTTTCAGAATGTATGCATTAATAAGTGTATAAGAATGTGTAATTCTATGCATATAATAGAATTAACACACATAAAAATTATGCCACTGATAAGAACATGGAATATTGAACGCTAAACAAAAAGCAATTATTATCCTTTAGGCACAAAAGGAAGTGTATTAGCAATCAGTTGTCAAAAGCACACACACCTATTTATGGACTAGCAATGAAACTTCTTTGGAAGCTTGTGAAGATGAAACACAGCAATCTATAATGATTTCAACAAAAAGTTGATTGGAATAACTAAAAACTAGATGTCACTGCACTGCTCATAAAAAAATCAATGATGACAAGTTGCATTCAAACACCAACAACACGTATGGGCGAGTATTAGTCCACAACTTCACCCAAAGCATGTTCACCATTGGACACACTAACCACAACTTTGTTCCTTCACAACAAAATATGATTGACTTTTATATAGTATCATAATATGTACACATACTACTGTACCAGGTCCCATGAATAACAACTTTCAAACTTGACAATCTAGGAATAAAAAATAAAAACTTCCTTTTTCAGAAATTTGTAAATTTAATATTTTGGTAAATTTTTATAAACAAAGGGGATTATGCAGGCCAAACAAAACATAAATGGAAGAATTTTTAAAATCCAGACAATAGCAAAAAGTGCCTTCAAATTCCAAAGCAAATAAATCACAATAAAATGGAAACAACTAGAGATTAATGATATGTTAATCTGGATTTGTAAAAAAATGAACAATATGTTACAAAAGTATTAACAATGCTTGTATGATGTTACAATTACAAAGGAATAAAATATTTTTTTTTATAATTTTGGTTAATTTTAAACATTTGTACTTGAACTGACTAAAGAAAGAATAATTTCCTAATAAAATAGGGTATATTATGCAACAATATTTATCAACTGTGCAACCTCACTTTTGTCATTTTGCATCTAATATAGTTGATTTACAAGGCTTGGAATGCAATAGCGAACATTGATTGTTTGTAGTATGCTCATGCAAACGTACGTATTTTATTTATATGCAGTCGTGTTTAGTGGAAATTAAAGGAACAATCCTTAAGCTAGGGAATAGCGATTGAATTGAATGGGCATTTTACTAGCACCAAAAAGAGTAGTACAACTAATCTGACCAAAGGCTTTTTTAAATCGATTGTCAGACCACTCGGGATAAAAGCAATGCATATATCAACAGATGTCTCTGCATAGCAATAATGCCCACCCAACACTAACTTTTTTGACCACAAATATTAGTTAAGACCTTTTTGAAGGGTCCACTTTGAGATATTTTTTTGTCTTTAAAATCTGCCGACATTCTACGACCACTAAATGATAAATAAAGTACTCACGCACATATGAGCACGTATATATCAGTATATACATATATATTCTTATACATACATACACAAATTTTTTATCTTTCTATACAGCTTGTTTTCATTTTTTTTACCTTAATTCTGTCACATTATTATTGCACAAACGCATGGGTGAGACAGAACATAAAATTTCAACTAAAACGCATTCACAACCTTTTCTGTGCCAGTCCTAGAGGACTTCTAGCATTTGGCGCACCACACTGGCAAAGTGGGAAGAGAATGGAGAAACACTGGAGGGAGGAAGGAGGAGAGAGAGAGAGAGAAGGGTGAAAGGAGAGAACAAGAGAGACAGAGAGATAGAGAACAGTAGATTCACAAATGACATCCCCTCCCCTCCTCTGCACAGTGCCTCTCTTCCCATTTCAACAGAAGGTTGTTAAGGCTCTCAGACCGCGCCAATAAAGCAACAATGTGAATTATGCTAATGAGTTACTATTTAATAAAAGAAACATTTTTATGCTAGAGCACATTGTAAAAATAAGCATACTTTTTTATAGACTGACTCCCATTCTTTTAACATTTTTTTTGCTGAATCGCAGGCAGCAAAATGACTGCCGCTGAAACAAAATGTTTTAGAGAAATGGAGACCAGGTCAGGGAGAAGAGGCGTGCCATGCTTTCAAGAGAATTGACTGACCTGTGTGCACTTCAAATTCAAACAATTTTTTTAAAAGAGTATTTTGGTTTTATCTCGCAGGATTTAGAATACCTTTGGAAGTCTATACCCTAAGGAAACATGGCACAATAATGACTGGTTCTCTTGATCTCCCAATAAACAGAATAGAATAGAATGTAATGCTTACATAAAATAACAAAGAAAAATATTAAATATAATATGAAAAAATTTAATTAAA
The DNA here is from genome assembly GCA_036926305.1 of Uropetala carovei. Classification (NCBI taxonomy): domain Eukaryota; kingdom Metazoa; phylum Arthropoda; class Insecta; order Odonata; family Petaluridae; genus Uropetala; species Uropetala carovei. Next base: position 2,526,863 of record JAXCHB010000318.1, on the reverse strand, counting down.
AGTAAATACTTTAAAAAATAATAATGAATACCAAACAAGAAATGCAAACAAGTATCGAGTTTGCAACTCACTAAAACTACAAGAGAAAAAATACCTCTTCAACAAGAGGCTTCCATTGAGATGACGTTTCTGCAACAGCAAACAAAACCTACAGCAACTAGGAAGACATGAAGTTGCTCTTGCAACTGCTAAGATAGCTTCTTCATTCACCAAAGATTTGGGGTTTGGTTAACACATCACGGTGCAATAGCACTGCGATGCAAGACCAAGGCTATATACCTTGTTTAAGCGTACTAAATCGAGGGAAGAAAAGGAGATGCATCCAGGACAGGCTCTCTAAAACGTCTCGAGCGAGTCTTGGATGCTTCTCACTTCAAAAGTGATGGGATATGAGGAGTTAGACGAGAGGGAGCGAAACATTTGGGATGCTCCTACAAAATGGCTGCATAAAACCACAACATACAAACACGAAATAAATGGATTCCCAAAGCAATGTCCCTCTCGTCTGACCCCCCTTTCTGGATGGAATGATACACGACAGTTATTCCAAAGACGCTCGTGCAAGAGGGTTATCTTGGCAACAGGAGCGTTGATGTTTCCAATACTGACAAAAACTAACAACACTTATTGCTAGTGAATAAAAAGGTGGGGAAAAAAACCGGTCGCGCATTAAGATGACATGCTCAGCTCCCTAAGCTCCCGTGACTTGAAAAGCACTCCCACATAGCAGAGGTCTCAGTAAAATTTGTGTATTAAGGGGATGAAAAATGATTACTAGTACACATTTCCTAGAACGATTTTGTACACATGCAAGAATGGTGATTGTAAAAATCATCAAAAATTCTATCACAATTACCACAATATTCTATCGAGGTAAATCAAAGTGGGTAAAAGGGGTGGGTGGGTGTAGCCCCTCCACCTCACCACGCTGTTGGGAGCAGGGGTGGGGATAGAGGGGAGAGGGCCATGACACCCACCCTGGGGTAAAAAGTTGTGTAAATATATGTATATATATATATATTTTTACTCAAAACTTGTATAAGTATGTTTCAATGTGAGCAGATATAAGTATGTGTAAAATTTTGCATCATCACTCAAGGCAATAACAAAAATATATGGTTTAAATCATCCTGTTTTTTTCAAACGAACCCAAGACAGATGAAAAAACTTCCCATGAAAAACTATTTTTTTCATTTTTGAGACGCAGCCCATGCAACATACAATTTCATGTCTCAGTAGATTAACTCTAAAACCAGTCGTGAAGTGAGTACAATAGATGTATCTGGCCTTTGAATAACATGCAAGAATTTTGTCTTGTAGAAATTTATGCTAAAACTTACTCTCTAATTTTTGCTGATAATAGACAGCCCTAACATTGTACATAAAATAACAACAGAGACTAAGGTCACAACTTATCCTGAAGATACTATTATCACAGGCATTTTCCCAATGGTAGTTTATCAAGAAGAAATGGATAAACAATGTTCACAGCTCCACACAAGTCGAGTTAACTCGGCCCTTAAAAATCTGTGACTGCTCTTTCGTCCTAAAAGCAGGAACGGAGTGTAACCTATCCAAAATGAATGGGTTTCCACAAGGCAAGTACGAGGTTTTTTTTTGTGGATGGCAAGCTTTCCTTAACTAACGTTGCCCCACGGACGTGCCGCGAACCAGTCGATAAGAAGCCACCTTTTTCAAAAGAATGGCCAAAGGCCTAAAGCTCTCTTACTTCTGATAAAAAGGGAGGAGTCAAATCAAAGCTGGTTGGCACATTGACCAGAACAGTTTACTACCATACAGGCACTTGAAATGAGATGAACTTGGCCATTGTGCAAATTACAGCACCCTGGTTTAGTAATAATACACTTTACTATCTTGCCTCATGAAGTTAATGTATATATAAATTTAACATTTTCATATTTTTTGTTTTTTTTCTAAAATTTTTACAATAAAATGCAACAAGTCAGTAAATTACACTACAGAAGGTATTAAACTGACTGAAAAAATTAACAAGTCCTGGCAAAATAACTCCTGTTCTACAGGCTTCTGCAATCATGAGACAAGCCAAAATTAACTTTACATTAATGGCACTGGGAATATACTTTTTAGATTACACGCTTCGTGTCTCTCTTAACTTGGAATAAACGGCATGTACAATATCAAGAGCTCATTGCTTTGCAGAGTAAATAATTGCAATAATGCTATATAATGAAAATAATCCGACCTGAGTAAGTATTGTAATTAGAATTATATTTAAAATTACCATTTAATCAATTTGGGATAACACATAACATACCCTTATCCATTCACTCCTCCCACTCATTCACATACCCTGTGTCGCAAACTTCAATCACACAGTTTTTTTTAAAAACATTTACGCACATTCAAGCAACAATGCAATTGTATCACCCCTAAGCATTTCCTCCACATTAGGAACCATGTGCCAACCAATAATTTAGTGCATGCTACAAGTTAAAAAAAATCTATTTGTTATTTTGATGTGGGCAAATGTACGCTACATAATTTTTGCTTCCTTCCTTGGTTTCTTCAAACCTTTAAAAGCATTCAAAATTATGTAGGTACCGAGATCAAAAAAATATTTGCCTACTGCGCCTTAGACTATGTAGAGTGTATTTAAAACCAGCACATGATGGTTGTTTTTGGCTAGAGTCACGACATACCCCTCGGAGGTGATTTTCAGTCCACAGCATCGTGACACCTGATGGAAGAACAACAATTAAAAATTGCATTCATTTTAAGTCGCCAAAATTATATCAAAAGACATATCTATTAAGTTCAATGTAATAAACAGGTGATCAATGAAGTAAATCAATGGACAATTTCAGCAATTACCGTATTCACTCATTTACCCCATGCACATTTTTTCCCAAAATGCCAGCAAATAAATTGATGCGTCCAACATACGACTTTCTCCATACGCAAGTCAAATAAATACAGCGATAGGAACCGTTCAACTTACATGCTTCAGCGCTAGTGATTCAATTGTTTTGTAAATTCACCTTTGCCGTCACTACCATGCTCGCGAGCTGCCCACTAACTGTCAATTTCGAAAAAAATTGAATATCTGTTGAAATATTCCTCATATGAAAATTTATTTCAAACAAGAGTTGTAGAAAAAAATAATATCTACAACTTTTATATATATGTTAACAAAACTTCAGTTTTAGGCGAAATATTTAAGAAAAACAAAAATTTGACAGGAAAACCGCTACTTTCGGCTGACTGATTGTTATCAAAATCTTTTCAAATCTTAAGAATACAGGTCGAGCACCCTTTATCCGAAATCCTCGGGAAAGACAGTATTTCGGAGTTGGGAAAATTTCGGCTATTGGATATTACACATTAAGTTAGTATGCATAGCATTCTTGCATTAAGCGTATCCTGTACATTATTCTATGAGCACTACACAACTCACGCTACCTTTTTCCAGCTTGAATGCAAATGAACAATTATTAAATGTTTTATCATAACACGCTATATTAAAATAAAAAGTACAAACAAACAATTACAGTAGAACCGTTAATTTCTGCCTTATTAGATCTCCCTAGTGAATTTTTATGGGATGAAAAAGTTTTAGAATAACTGCTACAGTCAGTAAACAATTCACGATACACAGTATGAATACACGGTAGTGATACGCCATAGTCCTCATTTAGTCGCTTCACAGATGCACCATGATCAAGTTTTCCTTAGCACAGTGATCATGAATTTCGCTTCCTTTTCATTTTCATACTGTAAATTCTTTTTGACATGTTCACTATCACAAATATGATAAATAACCACAAATGTCTTACGGTATGTTAGGAACCAACCATTACAAACCGCTATGATGAATGATGCAGTGCAGGCAGTGTCAGATATCAGGTTACATTACAACTTAAGCTCATCAACAAAGAATTCTTTGAGCATGTCAGACTCAGTGATGAAAATTTAACTATTTTGTCGCTAGATTTAGGGACAATTTCGTCTAGCAAATTTTTTTTGCGTTTAGCGATGTGGCGAAAAATTTGAAGATTTAATTGTACTGTGATTTAATGATTTAAACGTGGTGAATAAGTAAGAATGCATTTCATTATTTATGTATTAGTTATTACATGTATTATTTTGAAGTAGGTAGTTTTGCACTTATCTAGCGGTATAATGACAATCCTTTGAGTATAGCACCTTTTTGAGAGCAGACCATTTTTCCTAATCTTTGGTGTTGACACATCAAAAAAATTTCGGATTTCGGATAATTTTGGTTTTCGGATTTACAGATAAAGGGCGCTCGACCTGTATATATAAAATCACAAATATAGAATTTCATGCTGATCTGATGAATAGTTTTTGAGTTAGAGCGCCCACAAAATTCCTCTCACACACATACGGACATACAGACAAACAGACATCATCGAGAAAACGGTCAAAACATGTTCAGGGGACCTCAATACATGTATTTCCAATGAAATCTTGAATTCGAATTTTTTTATGAAAACAATACTTTCTCTATACTATGTATATGGAGAGAGTAAAAAGGAACTGCATGTCTTAGGGCCGGTTTCTTGAACGCGAGTTATGGAACCGATAGGCCTATGTACTACATAATTTATGAAAAATCGCTAAATGCGGTTTCTGAAATGTTCAATAGCACTTATTGGTTCCATAAGCCTTTCCATAACTTATCTCTACCAATGGGTACGGTTAAGATGTTATGAGTTCCATAAGAATCTAAGATGGCGGATGTTTTGTCATAACATACCTACGCCTTACGTTTTGTTTTTCGTTACATTGTTTATACAGTATGCACATTGACGGGAACAGTGCATTTATAACATTACGATAAATAGCAGAATTTCATTGAGTTAAGTAAGATGCAATTTCTTATATGGTATATTGACATTCCCGACATTAGCGTGTTGTTATAATTACTGTTGACATTACCGTCTCATTACTATTACTGTAGACATTAGCGTGCTTTTTTCTTTAATATTATGATTGTTTATCAATTAAAGTTCGCTGTAATTCAATAATTAAATTGTACATCGTGAATTATTGTTAGCTATCATTGTCCCGTTTGTCTCGTTCAATATAGAATGTTTTGTTATTATTTTTTATTTTACGAATTACAGTTTGATTTATTCTGGTTGTGTTATTGATTAATATAGTGGGATTTTGACATAGTTTGTTGTTCTATTTATTCTGACTTACAGAATTCCAATAAGTTAAGGCTTTCCTAGTGGATTATAGTTTTTATTATATTTAGATATCATTACATAAAACCCATTAGCTTCTCTGTCTGTTATGTGATCTACTGATGAATTTTCTTTTGTTGATGTAATCATTTAAAAAATGTCAATCCGCTTTCGTCGCAGTTTTCAGGTACGTAACCTGACGTATAAGCGGGGACTGCCAGTACATATGTTCTTATCAAAATATTAGCTTTACTTCCTGTCTCCACAGCTACTGTTGACCGACGCTTTTCATCCTTGCGAAGACTTAAATCATATTTACGAAACACAATATCTGAATCACGTCTTGTAGGACTGGCGCTGTTATCCATACATAGAGATATTAATATAACTGATGAAGTTATTGACAAGTATGCCGATAGTGGAAAAAATAGACGGATTAATTTGATATTGTAAATGTTTTTATAACATTTTATTTTTTAATTTGAATTTCTCGCTTAATTTTTTTTGTTTTCGCGCGTGCTACCACCTAGCGGCTCCCACAAAACTACGTGAACGGAGCAATAGCTATTGAAAGGTAACTTATGACGACAATAGCTTCAAGAAACACGGGGGAAGTTATGAGTCCCATAACTTTATGAGTCCAATAGTTATTGGTTCCATAACGAAGTCTTTATGCAACCGGGCCTTACAAGAAGATTTCTGAACAAGCTATATAAATTGAAAGTCTCGATAGTAAATTCACTACAACACACATTTACATTTATACTTGCAGAAGACAAAGAATTCTACAAAGTATATGCATATTTATAAGACTAAGCAAACATTTAGGGTATACCGTACATACCCGAATGTAAGACGACCCCCCATTTTGAACTCCTAATAAAAGGAAAAAATTTATTATTCACACAATGACAGAGGTTTATTATACCATTGACTAATAAACATTGAACCAATTGAAATAAGCAATTCTGTAGTGTTAGTTGGCATATACAGTTGCTTTCCTTCAAGTGTCTATCAATGACTGATTTTAACTTCTTACAGGACCTACTATAAAGGCCGCGTCAATGCGTTCATTTAGATTATCAATGAAGAGAAGATAACAATAACGCTTTTCTTTCATCTATTTGAAGGTTTAATTGGCCTTAAATGAATTGGAGGCAACAATGAGTCTCCTTGGTAACGCCCGGAATGAGTATGAAAAATCAGCAAAATTTCGAAAAAGAATGCGTATTCCTGAAAAATTCGACCATATAACGTGTAAACATCGCAAGAATAAGATAGTATAGAGCTTTAGCCATCGAATAAAGCATAAGAAAATCGGTCCATATTTACATATTTTAATGAATGAAGGAAAAAAACCTTGCACTCTGAAAAATCGAAAGCCCCGTGTAAGCTTATGGGAAAATATAATTGTCTCCTGGATTCGAACCCGGGACACTTTAGCAAACGAAAATAGTTTTCCATAGCCAGTAGAAACAAAACGCCGATTATTGCATATCTTTTACAACAAACGGTTCTCGAGAAATACGCTGATATAATTACGCGAGACTTCATACTCATGGATACACGCAGCTTCACTATGCGCATAATATATAGGATAAAATTCAAAAGAGTATTTGTATTCGAATACATTTGAATCGATTCAATTTTTACTACTACTTCTAATAATCGATTGTTTCGATTGATTTTAAGAATCGAATATTTTGATTATACTCTGCATTCGGTTCCTCTGTCAGTCAAACTATTACGCACCGTGCGATCATAAGACGACTAGCGATTTTTCGGTCATAAAATTGGAACAAAACTTCGTCTTATATTCAGGTATATACGGTAAATGTGCAGCAGTTGATACTGCTGTTGGTGTATCTTCAAGATCACGGGTTACATGAGTAGACACGGTACTTCTTCAGTGAATGATTACTGGGACATTGCACCAAAGGTGTAATTTTTACTTTCTCCATACGTAGTAATGGGAAAGTATTGTATTCATGAAAAAAATCGACTTCGAGATTTCAATGGAAATACATGTTTTGAGGTCCCTAGAACACGTTTAGACTATTTTCGGAATGATGTCTGTGTGTGTATGTTATTGTGGGCGCTCTCACTCAAAAAGTACATGCCATATCATTACCAAACTTCTTATATAACACTTTAACATGAGCACAAAGAACTGATTAGGTTTTGGACAATAACAGATATTCGAAACCCGATTCGGTTTTCGCGATATTTCTTCGTTAAAACATAATTATTGTATATACAATTCTATATAAAGGTTATAGAGAATGTAATTTTCTACAGTTTTCATTTGAAACAATTTTCTATAGGAGTTACTGTTTAGGAGTTATTTATAAATAATCGGTTTTTCGGTTTCCGTTAAATATCTCCTTAAAAACATCGTTATTGGTAATCTTCGTAAGCACCAAAGTTGTAGAGAATAATATTTCTTCCAAGTTTTGTTTGAAACTAATTTTCGTAGAACTATCCATTTCGGATATATTTCGCTTTATCTTAATACCAGTATACAGCACCAACACCATGTAGCGGTGAATTCTGTAAACATTCAAAATATACGTAATTTACGGCAACAAGGACGTGTCTTCTTTTACGATACGAAATAATAATTTTGCCTCGTAATATTATTCATAATAATTTAAATACCTTTACCCCAAATATGGAGAAAGTCATGTGTTGGCCACATCAGATTTTTTATAAATTGCAAGTGAAATTAGATAAAAAATCCTTAATTACATCAAATACCCACTCTCTGATTTTATTTACCAAAAATCTACAACTGATAATAACAAGAATTAACATAATGATATACCACATTTAATCGATTGTAAGCTGACCTCCACTTTTCACAAGGACATGTGAGGAAAATTCCATGTTGGGTGTACAGACATTCTGGTTTTCCAGGATTTCTCGTGAAAAAATATTGAAAAGTATAAATGCGTTTTTTTTCAATTCATAATTAAATAAAAAAGGTAGCAACTAAAGTTACAACAACATAAATTACATTATATTAAAGCATTCAATACAATTTTTACTAAAATGTAATTTGTCCCGGTTATGCCCTAGATTTTTAATCTCACAACAAAAATATCCCGTTTTCTCTCTGTCTTCTCCAACGTCTCACATTAGACTCATCAATCCCATAGTGCCATTGTGAAGCAAGATTTGATGTTTCTTCTGCATATGCTATCACTTTTCTCTTAAAGTTTGCAGAATAATGCATTCCTCCCGAAATGGGATTATTAAAAAAAATGAAAAACTCGCCAAAGTAAATGGCAAAAATTTACACTTGCAAAGGCACGAGGAAATGACAATTCACTCAAGGAATCCCAGAATTACATGCATGTGCATACTAGAGATAACCATCTAGTTCGGGAGTGAATCTACTGAAACATTTATTTCGACTTTTAAGACCTAATTCTAAGCTGTGTGGCTATTTTTAAGGAGGTAAAAAAATAAAAAAAGGTCGGCTTACAATCGATTAAATATCACAAACCTACAATGCACAAAGCCATTACTGGGCATCAAATAAGTAAACAGACTAGAATATTCCATATTTACTTGTGTACCCCGCACACCTTCTTTCCAGAAACACCTGTGAAAAAATTGGTACAACATACATTGTACAAACTTTCTCATATACGTACTAATGCGTCGTTTAGTTATCTTTAGAAAATGAAAATCGTATGAGCCTGTTTTTAGAAAATCCTATTTTTGTTAAAGTTGCCTAGAATAAACTAGCCTTTTTGAGAAATATGAACTATACAGTATTATTGAGGATGTAAACTTAAGTAACTGTACGAAATTTGATCAAGATCATTAGAGCCGTTTCTGAGAAAATCGAATTATTGTTAAAGTTGCCTAGAATAAACTAGCCTTATATTCATTTTTTGAGAAATATGAACTATACAGTATTACTGAAGACGTAAACTCAAGTGACTGTACGAAATTTGATCAAAATCGTTAGAGCCGTTTTTGAGAAAATTGGATTGTTGTTAAAAATGCGTAGAATAAACTACTCTTAATTATTGATAAATGTCAACCATTTCTATGTATACTCTGCTCAGTATGATAAAATGTCTAAGTACGAGATTTCATTGATTTTCGTTCGACCGTCTAGGCTCCAGCGCCAGTAACAGACAGACAGACAAACGGCATTGCGAAAACCACTTTTTCGGATTCAGCGACACCTAAAACGTGTATTTCCGTAAAAATCTCGAGGCCGAATTTTTTCGCGAAAACAATACTTTCTCGATACTTCGTATGAGAAAGTAAAAAATGGGGTGCACATCTTACACAAAGATTTCTGAGCAGGTTATATAAATTGCATCAATAGTAAATTCTCTGCAATATGCTTTGGTGTATGTTTATATTTGCAAAAGATGTCGAATTTACGAAGTATACGCATATTTATGTCACCAAGCAAAGGTTCTAGATTAAATTAACTTTTTTGCCTCCGAATCAGCCCAAAGATAGGAGTGCGTGAGGTACAGGAGTGTGCGGGTTACATAAGTAAATACGGTATAGTAGTTTTGTATAGTAGCTTAATTATGCAATCAAAGGAATTATTTTGCTTGGATTAGCCATAAGGCAAAGAAGAATGTTTCCAAAATAGGTTGACTTTGTCCAATGGCCAAGTGGTTTGGTACCATAAACATCAAAACCTTTTTCCAAAAACTTTATCCAAGATGTAACGAAACAATTTTTCTGGCTTTCCATTTTAGGAACGAATCTTTGCCAAATACAGCATAATCCTCATTATCTCTGGTTAAGCGAAGGGAAATGCAATTAGGGTAAGCATGAAACAGGAAGAATCTAAAAATAACATTATATAGATTAGACTTATGAGTTATTATAATTCATTATTCTCATTGGTCCTTTTTTGAGTAACGTTTGTCTTTTAACTTGTTAAAATTTTCAATTATTAATCTTTGAAGCACTTATGCAATGCATCAACTTATATGAGCTTCAAATAACTTCTGGTGAAGTGTTTTTCAAGTTGCAATGAACATACATACCTTGGACAGAACTGAAAAACACAATTGTTAATTTAACAAGGAATTAATTAAAGTATGATAAAATTAAATTAAAACAAATTTTAAAATTAATAAGGCACAAAATAATTTAACCACAATAAAATTACAATAATGAAAATTTTGACATTAGTGATGCTATAAGTCAGCGATTTTCAACCGGGGGTTCACGAACCAAAAGTGGTTCGCAGATCTAAAGATAAAAACAGTGAAGCCTTATCCACCGTGATAAACGTTTGTTCGATAAATTTTGGTTCATTAATATCCAACCTTGTCAAAGAGTACAATTAAATACATACTTATTATCATTTTGTACCACATATTTTTGTGAAAAGGGACTTTAGGTGTATACTCAAATAAAAAATTAGTATAGAAATAGGCTTGAAGTTGACGCAGATTTAATTGTAGCCATATCAATTATTTTGCCAGATTTTATAAAAATGTGTGATGACAAACGAGCCCAAGTATCTCATTAATAATAAATTCAGAAATGGAATAAAGTCAAATTTTCTTTCGTATCTATTTTTTGTTTCGAAAATGAATGCATATTTACTTTTGTTTTGTTTTACAAAGAATTTATTTGTACTCATGATTATTTAAAAATAAAAATTAGTATAATTGATCAACTTTTGTGTACTATTACGGTTCGCCAAAGAAAAAAAATTAGAAAACTGGTTTGCCAGTTGAAAAATGTTGAAAAACACTGCTATAAGTCGACAATATATTTACAAAGATGTAAAATTATTTAAAATTCAAAACATTACTTGAAGCATACCAAGTATTGTATTTCCTTTAACTGAATAAACAGTAATATTTTATGTTTCTCTACTTGTAGTCGATTATGCTGTTTTCTTGAAACAATTTCCAAATGCGGATTCTACGCAAATACATGACTGACAACTAGCTAATAAGATATAGATCACGTTAGAATTAAATTTCATGTATGACAATGAATTCTTTATGAACCACTACAATGATATAAACATTAATTCAGCATAATTGATAGTAAACAATATACACACAATAGCTTCTTAAATATTAAATAAAATAATTCATACTAGCTGCATTTGAATATGCATTTTAGGCTAATTAATTTGATTGGTATGAAGAACGAAGTTACCTTAACATAGGGGCACTCAAACTCTGAAAGTAGAGATCCAACACGGGAGAACACAGCCACATGGAATCTGTTCCCGTGTGAATCACCCACCAACACATCCCCAGCATCAGATATGTCTATGCCATTGGGGAAATTAGTGATGTTTTCACAGCCTATCCTGCGCAGAAACCGGCCTTCCTCGTTGAATACCACTACACAATGTCCTTTAAAGTCGCATACAAAATACTCCTTTCCTGTGAAATAGTAAAAAATAATGCAACTTAAGAGACTGCTCTCCATATGCTAGACTTTGATAAAATACAGCCGAAAATGTGTATATTTAGTACTAGCAGAAGAAAACATCACAACACACAATAAAGCAATCTGTGCAGTATCTGGCAATCATCTTTAGGCTTTCCAGTAATTTAATTCTTTTTTAGAAAGGCTCACATGCTTTTTAACAAGAAGTTCAAAACCAACCAAATCAAAACAGTTATATTTCAGGTATGTAAATTTAAAAAAAAACATAAATCAAATAATGGAGAGAGAATTCTTTCCCCAAAACAATAACTTTGTTTACTTGTAGAGTATTCTGTTAAGAAATGAGTTTTGAATGAATGAAGATATTTCTCACCACTGATAGCAATGTCAGAGGGTTCTCTCATGTAGTCACTGCAGTCCAGCCATCTCAACAAGTCCCCACTTTCTGATATCACAAACACAGTAGGTGACACACTGTCAACAGCCACGATGTGACCCTGTGTAGTTACGGCCAGTCCTGCCACAATGTCGATGTATCTAACATTTTAGGACGAATAAAATAATATTGGCCTGCATAAGAACTTCATTAAACAACAAAATTTTAACAACCAAAGCCGATTCTAATTTTCATGAAACTGAACTAAAGGAAACATTTGAACTATGGATATTGTAGTTTTTTGTTTTTAGCAAACAAATTGACAAAATGATTATTGGTCATAGTTTAAGTTAATTTTTAACTAAAGCTTTGAATATTGTATGAACAATTAAAAAATTAAGATTTATTTGCCACCACCAATTTTCAATTACGTACATATTAAATCAGCCAAAACTTTGTGGTGAATATTAAAATTAAAAATTTTCTCAGATGAAAATCTTTTGCCATACAGGGCAACCACATTGTTGCTGATTTCAAAAAATTACATACATATATGATGCTCCATCATCTTTGATAGGATTTTAACAAGTTTGCATTATAATTCCATACTTCTCCCTACAAATACACATTTGCAAAACATGAAGGCAAACAACACTCTTGGTCAATGAAGGGCTTATGATTAACAGCAAAAATATGATAAATGCTATTATACAAATTCTGACTTCACATAGGTAGATAATATGAGAAAGCACAATGGTCTGAACAGTATTCAACCGGACTTTTTTCTAAGGGACTAACAGGAAAATTTTTTTAGAGTATTTTAAATAGACTGATTAAATTAAAAACTTGTGAAAGCTCTTTAATCAAATTATGTTAAATTCACACATTATTCAATATGGAAAAGAAATTAAAATTCTTGATCTAATTTTACAAGTATCTGTGTCTGCCCCCATTCCTGAGCACCATTCGTCGTAGAGATATGCAGTAATCAGCATTTTGTTTCTAGGAGGTCCCTGGAAAACTACTTTCATTTTCATGAAGTTCTGGATTCGAATCTTAGGAATCGTTTATATTTTCCATAAGTTAACATGTAAAAACTCAACTTTTTGGCATGTAGGCTTTCGTTCATTTGCTCCTATAAATTCAAAATATTGGCATACGAGTTTTGGACCTGGATCGTTTTAAAGAAAAATGATCAAGGATTCTTCCTTTTTTTATTTACGATTCGAAATCACCTGCATTTTAAGTTTAATGCACGTTCTATAAGCAGTTAAAATGGAGAGGGTAAGGGGAAAGGGAGGAGGGATAGGAAAGAAAGGGATAAGAAAGAGAGGGATAGGAAAGAGGGAAAGGAAAGAGAAGGACAGACGGATGGACAAAAGACTTCATTTAGGGTGAAAATGAGGAAAAGAGAGAGAGAAAAAGGGGGATAGGGAGAGAGGTAGGGGAGGGATAGAGAGAGGGAGATGTTTCAATAATGCAATAATATAGTAAAATACGTATTAATAGAAGTTTTCTATGGGGATATCATTTGCACCATTAATTGATTCACATTATTATTAATGAACCAGTGTAATGCCCGTTGAAATATCACCGGGAGTACAGATTCGATCGTTCAAGCTATTTATGGAGATCAAATTGGCATCAGAAACATAAACTGTATTGAAAGTCATTTCCCTCTCCTTCATTCTCCCTCTCCCACTCTCTTCCCCTCTCTACTTCCCTATCTCACCCTCCCTTTGTCCCCTCCCTCCTGCTCTCTCGTATTAAAAGCAATTAAAGCACGTTTACACCCATAAGGATTGAAATAACAATATGATCTCGAGGTCTAACAATGGAATTGGTAGGCAAGGCAATATCCCCTTAAAATGGCTACATTTCCTCAAACTGTGTGAATTAAACGTTTAACACTAGGCTTACCATGTTTGCTCACCCCCCTCGTCTTACCGCGGCGGTCATTTTGACGGTTCCATTACTGAGAAGGAAAAATCGCCTTGCAATTTCTTGCAATATAACTGTTATGCTTAGGTCGAATAGGTATTTCTGCTAGGAACTGTTGGTAATTACAATGACCATACATAAGGTATATTACAAAAATAACCTTTATTTATCAATGGACAACTTTTCTGTAGAACAGGTAACATCACCATTCACTTGTATCTCTTTTTCAAGCTCATTAAATTTCCTCATGCTTGCTTGCATGGCAAAAAATTATCAATGGAAAAAAATAGGGTTTTCAACATTACTCTTTTAGAACTTCATAAATATAACGGGAATACAGTTACCGTTTTTCTCACACTCTGTCCTTCACATTACACGTTTTGCAAATTCTTGTTTGTTTACTTGTGCAGCCACCACACGCAGGTTTCATGCAAACAGAGCACTTGTCTGCAGTCTTGTTTTTGTTGCAGAGAGCTATCTGACACTGCAGACGACGGCTTCCGGTGTGAGAAGAACTCCCGCAATTATCTTTGAAGCAAACAGGAACACCATGGGAAACGTGTGATCGTCCCTGAGAGTAAGGTGTAGCCAATTCCTGAGACAGGCTAAGAATGAAGTTTCTTCTGGAAATATTTGAGTTAGTCACACTCTTGTACAGGGTATAGGAATTGATGCATGCCAGGTCGAGAATATTATAAAACATGTGGACTGGCCACCTTCGACTCATAGCATGAGTTGAGTATTTACATGCCATCTGATCAATGGTGTCAACACCAAATTTAGTGGAATTATAAAAATGAACAGTTTCTGGAAGTCTCTTTTCACTTTTTTCATTGATTTGCACTCCTGTATGTAAAGTGCTTAGCACAAGAACATTCTTGGAAACCTTTCCTTGGTATGAAGTGAAAATAATATCGTCACTTCTGAACAATTTACATGAGTGTAAGGGATCACAAGTATTCTTCGCAGATGGTGGCACTTCCCTCTTAGCTCTGTTTAGGGTTCCAACAAGGCTTGTTTTCTTCTTCTTCAACTCTTTAGCAAGGCTTACAGATGTGAAAAAATTATCGGTCGTGACATTCCTACCCTTATTCACGAATGGCTCCATCAGACGGAGTACCACATGCTTACCAAGAGATCTAGCACCAGGCCTGGTTTCATCTTTGCCTCGATAGGGAAAACCGTTCAAAACATACCTGATATTTGCATCTACAGCTAACCAGTATTTAACACCAAACTTATCTGGTTTACCAGCCATATATTGTGTAAATGGGCAGTGGCACTTTGAAGGAAACAACTGCTCATCAACAGTTATTCTCGGTTGGTTTATAACAGATAATGCAGTTTTCTATGAACTTATAACAAATCTCCGAGACAAGGCAGAATTTATCAATCTCCTTGTGCTGAGGGCGAGTTGACTTCTCATCAAAGCGCAAAAACTGCAAGATCTCTAGAAATCTGTTTCTTGCCATGGTCTGTGTGAAAAATGGAGGCCCCCGCTCATGAGACCAAAGTTGGAGAACATGAAGGGAGGTAGCTCTATATGCTCAGTGAGTGTAAAGAATTGCGATAAAAGCATCCAATTCTTCCAATGATAAGGACCAGGTGGAATCTTTCAATATATTTCGGGCCTCTAATTGTGCATTTTTTAATGTGGCGCAAAACTCTTTCATCAATGAAAAGATGCCAAGCACTGGATGGAGATCCATCTTTGATGCGATGCCTTGCATGGCTTGTAGGTCCTGAAACTTCCCTGAGGACATTCTGATCCCCTCGCCTTCCTGGTGGATTTCCCGAAGCAATATGTGCCCACATAGTACCATCTGCAGCTTGCTCCTGGTCTCCAACTGCAGGTCCTTCTGGGTTTGGTTCATCATCCTCTGCTCCTCCTTGCTGTTTTGCAGGTTGCCGCCCGTGCCCACATCCGCGACTGCGCTCACATCCACGACTGTGCCCACCACGGGATTTCGCTCGCTTTTCTAAGCATTCGGCATTATCCTCCCCCTCTGGATTATTTGACAAAAATATCTTATCATTAGCTGAAAAATCTATATAAGAATAAAAGATTTACTCCAATTATGAGTTCTTTTGTGCTTATGGCTTCCATCAACATCCGATGTAACAGCCAAATGAGACGAACCGCCGGATATAATATTTCCCTTGTCTTCCTTGTCTCCACTGCTTGAATCTGATCAAATGCCACCAGGAGAGAGCACATAATCACTATCACTACCGTCGCTTTCCAACACACTTGATTCTTCTTCCTCTGATTGTGTAGGAGATATGTTTTGTAGGTGCCGAAGGATTTTGTCATCAGTAATGTTCATTCTCCGCTTCATATTGTGCACTCTTACAGAAGAAACAGTCTTGCGCTCTGACACTGTGCACAAACAGTGTGACAAACTTCAGACTTACGGTCAACCTTCGTCGAGTCTGCCTCTCTCCCTGCGCATTCCTGGCGCTTAGATGTATTGCGATAACATTGTCAACTCGCCGAGGACTCACAACTGGAAATAAGTACAATTTATACAAAATACTGAAACATAATAAACTCTAAATATTCAGACTTACGGTCAACCACCGCCAAGTATATGTATGTACTTTGTATGTAGCCCAACCCCCTCCAGCACCCTGGCGCCGAAATGCTTCTCTCGCCTTCTCTCTCTCTCGCATCTGTCCCTCGCTTTCTCTTTCCCTTATCTGCACCTTCATTTTTCTTTCCCATCCTCCTTTTCTCTTTCATGATCCCTCGTATGCACGTACAATCGCTCCTTCCTAAGCAATTATATTGTCCACACGCGGAGAACTCCCAAGTGGAAATAAGCAAAATGTATAGAGAATATTAAAAATAAAACTTCAAATAATCTTCATAAATACTGAAAAGGGATACGATGCCGTTAATTGTGCACCAATGACAAAGAAATACTGAAAAACATCAAAGAATAAGTCAACAGAAGGCAGCGGTCAAATTGATGGTTTGGTAAGTCTACGTACGGGTATTTAGTTCCACTACATAAAACACCGAAAAAACCTTTCCTTCATATTATTTGAAACTAGACCAAAAATGAGTAAAAGTCACTAAATTGCATGAACCTGTCGATCATCTGAATAAAATAACAGAGAAAAGAAAACGTGAAGCCGTCAAAATGACCGCTTCGGTAAGCCTAGTGTTAAATTGAGTGATTTCGAACTGTAGGCGGAAAAAGATGAACAGAATAAGAACCTTTGTAATGTTTTCTTGAAAAAGGTTCACATCCGAAGTTCATAGGTCAATTCTTTCTAATTTTAATCTTAAAAAGAACGAAAGCCTGCTCGTCAAAAAGTTTATTTTTAATGTTCTTTTATGGGAAATGTAAATGTCATCCTGGAGTTGAACTGTCTTTGATATCGAGTTCGATACATTAAAATATTTTGTTATTATATCATAATGCTATCCTGAAAATTTCATCAAATTCGGTTCAGATGTTTGCGAGATATTAAGCTTCAAAAAGCATTACTGACAAAGTGACACTGTCTTTTATATAGTTTAGATTAATTGAAAGAAATTTGCACAATCATTACGTGGGTATAGCTAGCTATTAATAAAATAGAGAAGCCTGCATTTCAAATTTGAAATGTTGCCAGCATTTTTAATAATAAACACAGAAAGCTTGAAAGTTTACTGAATATCATTTTTTTTAATTTCATATCTACAACTTAGCGTAAGTGCTCGTCAAAATGATGAGAAAGAAAGTTATATTGCCGTAACCCCCTCCCTCTCTCGATACATCTTTGTAAATGCTTTGTATTTCTATTGTATGACGTATATTAAGGCATTAATATGAATCTCATGTCTCAACAATGATATTCGTTCCTCAGGAAACTAATTAATAAAAGAGTGATATTTGGTCAAAATTTATCACATAGGTATTCGTTAAATATGAGTAATTTAGAATGGAAGGTGAAAATCGATGATAAGAATAAGAAACCTTGTACATTCTTCCTTAAAACAGTCTATGTACATAGATTGTAGGTCAATTTTTTCTAATTTTAGTTTGCAAAAGTGAAAGCCTGCATGTCAAAATATCTCATCTTGTGTGTTATCTTATGGGAAACAGAAATTTTCTCCTGGAGTCAAACCCAGGTCTATTTTCATTATTGCATTTTACTGTGTGATTCATGCATTCCTGCCAAATTTCAAACTTGTACCTACTCAGAAATTATCTTAAATCGCACCTAGAGAGTGACCGCAACAGTGTGTAGGCAAGAAAATAAGAATCCTACGCCGATTATAATATAGGTATCTCACACAAATTATACTAACCCATATATAGTAACACTTGATTCCTTACCTTATAGCAATCTTTTTGATAAAATGACCATTTTTGGTGAAGATCTGCATGCGTGACCTCTCATTTCCTCGGTCGCAAACTACGAACTTCCCAGAGTTCCTCATTACTGCGACTTTACGAGGGTACCACAGCTGACCTTCTTCTTTCCCAGGTATTCCAAATTGGAATTTGAATGTGCCAGTCTTTTCAAACACCTTTAGTAAAGATTACGAATTAGTATTATCTTATCAAATTGACTACACAACATAACTTTGATATCTCTAAGCCTTACAGTTGACTTGACAGGGGTGACTACATGCTGTTAATGCCAATGATAACACTGTAACCTCACCTGAATCCGGTGGTTATTTGTATCTGCTACAATGATATCTTCTTCAATCCCTAGGCAAAAGCCATGAGGAGAATTGAATTGCCCTTTTCCAGGGCCTAACTGTCCAAATTTGCAGCGGATCTGCATTGGAGCTAGTTTGGTAGTTGCAGAGCGCGGCTGAGGGTAGGCACCCCCACTTCCAGTGCTGCTACCCCCTCCAGCCACCCCTGAGCCTACAGTACCCCCATCCACGAGGATCTCATCTGTGGTAGAGGCACGAACAAGTATTAATTTTAACAATAATGCTTCTGTAAAATAGCTTTAAATTTGCAAATGAAGAAGTGAAGTAATTTTCAAGAATATCACTCCAATATAAGTTTAAATTAAAAGATTTTTAGAAAATCTCTGACAAACATTGCTTTATAACGATTATTCATAATTAATATAAAATTGATGGATGCCAATTAGTGTGCTACAAATAATGCAGCAAAGTTTTTTGTTTAATGTTTGTAGGAACTACATTAGGTTCGATGATAAAATACTCATTACTCTTGGTTATTCAAAATGCTACATAGCTGTTTTATTCTCATTAATTATGTTCAGTGTAAATATAGGCATGGAAAATTTGTTTTAAACCTAGATGCATTCTATAGGCTAGGAAATATAGTAATTCTAATTAAACACATATCATGGTTCTGTAATATCAATACCACTCGGTTGCATCAATGAGTTTGACATGTCAAATCTAAGCTAAATAACATAAAAAACTTTGTTTGATAAAAACAGATATTAAAAGCAACAATGTTAACCCAAACCTCATATACAACCTTTGATCACATTCTATTAGAATTAATCTATTGAATGCCAACAGAATTCCACACAATTGATAATGCATGAAATATCCAGTCTTTACAGTAAATTTTATTGGCATCAATTTATAAAACACAGATTTTCCTTATTCCAATGGAATATTAAAATCAAACATACATATCGTGGGTACAAACACAAATGAACTTCAAGCAGTGAAACAATGCTCTAAATTTTAAGGCAACTGCATACCACGCAAACTATAAATTCATTTCCAACTGGATTTTGTTCTTATTACATTAACATAATCCAGTCAAAACTATAGAGATTACTAATGATTTGAGATGTTAACTCATTTACGGGGCTCCCTATCTTAATAATAACAATATCTCTGATATTTTTCAAAACATGGAACGTTAAAAATTCTTACCAGTCTGGGAAAGAATTGGAGACGTGGATGATGATATGGGTTGGAATGTGGCACCATTGAGTGAGCTCATGGAAGAGTGAGCATTTGCGAGCAGTGCGGTAGGACCAGAGTCGAGAGTGGGTGATGGCACACGACCAAGAGCCAGGCCAGACCTTGCAGAGCCACCATTTAGTGCACCGTTGGCAACATCTGTGAAAAACATAATGCACTTGAATCATATAGTACCGAATTAAATCTTGAATATACTTGTAAAGAAATCATCGATTTCTTCTTGCTCATAAATCTATAAGACTTGGTACTTCTGATTTAAATGAAAAATTATCTGCATAGTTTTTAAAAGTATCGGGAAATAAAGGAAGACAAATCACAATGCATGTACTTATTACCATCTAAAATATATTATTTACATTATTAAATGAATTTATTTTGGTGATCACTTTCATTATAAAATACCAAGAAATTGTTACAAATTTGTTTTCTTTCACTGTGTTACAATAAGTCAATTTCACTGAGTTGAGCCTTCCCTAGTATTTTCATAATCACTTCAACAACCCACTGCTAACGAAACATTAATGAGCCAAATTTATGTAAATCTTCAAACTGGAAATAAAACAAAGTACAATACCTTATATTTGTTGAATGTTAAATTCTAAAAAATTGTTAAATTTCAACATGGCATACATTTATTTAAATGATTCCTTCCCCACAACGCCAACGGCCTGTCTAGAGGTAGAGAAAAAACCCCAAGACGAATCACAACCCCAATGTGGGATTCGAACCCATGACCTTTGGGCTGGAAGGCAGGCACACTACCTACCAGTCTAACCCAGTCGGCAATATATAGGATTTACAAGTACTTTGTTACATTAGGTCAGGGCTGCCACCAATTTTTTTTGTGAATCCTGTTACGGACATCAAAATATCCTGTAATATGTAATATCTTGTTTTTTGATGCAAAATGTACCAATTTATGCTTTCAATATACTCAGCAAAAAGCAATAAAATTATTTACAACTGTTTATGCATAGCCCTGTAACTTAAATTTAATCATGCTTTTTATGAATTTTAAATTTATCCTGCATTATGAATCAACTGTATTGGCATAGAAAGCTTTAAAAAATGTATTCAAGTTTTAAATATACAGTAAATAGTGCAAATGCAAATAATTTTGTGAGAGACACAGACAACACTGCGAAAATAGACAAAATGTACTCAGAGGACCTCAAAACGTATTTCTGTTGAAATCGCAAATTCATTTTCTCTCAAATACAATACCTTCTCTTATACCAGTCTTCTTCAAAGTAAGGGTCGTGAGGCTCATGAGGAAAATATGAGCACTCAATGCACAACCAGCTGAAACGTGTCAAAAATTACAAGAAACTAAATGCTCTTATTATATAAATGCCAGTAATTTAGTATGAGTTACTTTTTATGGAGAGTCAATGAAAACTCAGTTAAGAATGTATTTTTCTTCATGATGCCTTCCCATCGACTGGGTCGCGAGACATTCTACTGGGTCGCGATAGAAAAAGTTTGAAGAACACTGTCCTATACTACGTACATGGAAAATAAAAATATGCCATAGGTTGCTGATCCAGTTCAACAACTAGTTTTTTGCATTCGGTCTCAAAATAAGTAGCAAGTTCTCGCGCTTCACCCAAAGTATATTAAGATATGTACAATTTCATCAAATGTATATTATTTACAGGATTTGTATTATTTGTATAGAAATATTAATCATCTCTGAATTTCGTAGTAGTATATGCACAATTTACGCGAATAATTACAGAATTTTTCCTTATATCGGTGAATCATGGAGCCTGTTTTTTGTTAAAAAATCCATGAAAACGGATAAAATCCACAAAAATGGCAGCCCATACAAATTTGTGATAATAATATCAATGCATATCAAAGTAGAATATCAACAAAAGCTATACAAATATCATATGCAATGAATAATAACATTAATGTTTGTGAAATATATACCATAATAGTAATAAGGAAGGTATGTAAATTGTCAGTTATAAGCTACTTCACTGTTATTGCAAGATAAAAGCATTATGGAAATGAACAGGAAACAACAACCGTGTTAATTAAAGATTTTTCTCATGCAGTTTAACATGTGCTGGCATCACATAAACATGCATTAAAAAAAAAACAAAATGTGCGAGATTTTCAGCAGGATAACTTCCAGCTAATTTGAAAGAAAATATCCTTTAAAAGGCTCTCATGGAAATGTTTTATAACTAAATACTTGACAAATATACAAGTACAGGAAAACATTCATTCAGAGAAAATGAAATTTACACCTTAAAAGAAGTTAAAAATTCATACTTGCCTTTGAGTAAAGTCCCATTTTGATATATCAATGCGCATAAAGGTTAATCAGTCTTCATGTTCTTTCAAATTCAAAAATGCTGTTAGTATTTGAGCACCCATGCAACCCATATCACAACACCTTTGAACTTACCTGGACCACCAAGCGAGACGCTTCCCAGTTTGGCAAGTGCCTGTAGGTTGTTGATTGCATTGCTGGTGGAGCTTAGGTCTCCCGAGAAGAGATCTGCAAGGGAGAATGAGGAGGGGGTGGGACTCGGGTTAGAGCTGGGAGCTGTTGGGGGAGGGACAGGGGGAACGGAAGAACGGGCGACGGCAGCTCGCGCGGCAGCAGCCGCTTGCTCCCTCTCCACTGTTTCGGCGAGAGATGCCAACTGTTGAAGGTTGTACTCTTGGATGCTGGTGAGTTGGAGGGGAGGCGGAGCGGCGTGTTCTACCCCTGGAGGGGACAGAGGCCCAGATGGGGGCGGTGGACTGCTGAGAGGCAGTGAAGCAGGCGGTGGCAGTGTGGTGGGGGGTAGGGGTGGAGCCACGGGAGGAGGCTGCTGGGTGATTGGCGGGAAGGATGGCTCACCTTCGAAGGAGGACTGCGTGGAAGTCGGGAGGGAAGCTGGGCTGGGATTGGGTGGGGACTGTTGATCAGAGATCGATGGAGGCGGGCTGACTCCCTTGGGCGTACCAGGTGACTCTTTCCTCAGGCTCCCAAATGTGGCCTACAATAATGATCCTTCTTAGTACCTTTTCCTTTAACTGTTATTCTCTTAAATCTTAATATACCAAACATTACCACATTCACTAGTGTAAGAACTTCACTTTTTATGCTAAGTTTTCAATTTGAAAATTCAAATGAAGCTATTATGTGAGAAATCTCACAAAAATATTTTGAGTGCAATAAATGCATTACCA
Organism: Uropetala carovei; assembly: GCA_036926305.1. Taxonomy (NCBI): domain Eukaryota; kingdom Metazoa; phylum Arthropoda; class Insecta; order Odonata; family Petaluridae; genus Uropetala; species Uropetala carovei. The sequence continues at coordinate 2,503,828 of JAXCHB010000318.1, read as the reverse complement.
ATTTTTTTTCTAAATCCTGTCGTTTCCAGATGCAGACTGTACAAATTTATGCTTTCAATATTTTCAGCATCCGCATCACATATTTTAAGTAAAATTATTTACAACTGTTTATGCATAGCCCCGTAACTTAAATTTAAACGTACTTTTTTATTTTAAATTTATCCTGCATTATGAATCAACTGTATTGAAATAGAAAGTTTTAAAAAATGTATGCATTAAAAACATTAAGTAACTATAGGCCTACTTTACAGGACAGGCCTTAGGAAATCTGTTAAATAAAATAATTTCAACTTTTAATGATATTAATACAATGGCTCAACAAAATTAAAAAATCTGATGTGGCCAACACATGACTTTCTCCATATTTGGGTATAGATATTTAAATTACTATGAATAGCATTATGAGGCAAAATTATCATTTCGTATCGTAAAAGAATACAGTCGTTCTTATTGCCGTAAATTATATTTTGAATACGTTTACAGAGTTCACCGCTACATGGTGGTGCTGTATACTGGATATTTACGAATAAATGAATTACCTACTAAAAGGAAGGCTCTATGAAAATTTGTTTCAAACAAAACTTTGGGTAGAAATATTATTCTCTACAACTTTGGTCCTCACGAAGATGACCAATTATGACATTTTAAAGGAGATATTTGACGGAAACCAAAAAAACCGATTATTTTTACTTTCTCCATACGTAGTAATGGGAAAGTATTGTGATCACAAAAAAATCGACCTCAAGATTTCAACGGAAATACACGTTTTGAGGTCCCTAGAACACTCTTAGACTATTTTCGGAATGTCTGTGTGTGTGACTGTGGGCACTCTAACTCAAAAAGTACTTGCCATATCGTTACCAAACTTCATATATAACACTCTAGCATGAGCACAAAGAACTGATTAGTTTTTGGACAATAACGGATAACCGGAAGTCGAGGTTTATTCGAAACCCGATTCGGTTTTTGCGATATTTCTCCGTTAAAACATCATTATTGTATATACAATTCTATACAAAGATTATAGAGAATGTAATTTCCTACAACTTTCATTTGAAACAATTTTCCATAGCAGTTATTGTTTAGGAATTATTTACAAATAATCGGTTTTTCCGTTTCTGTCAAATATCTCCTTAAAAACGTCATTATTGGTAATCTTCGTGAGGACCAAAGTTGTAGAGAATAATATTTCTTCCAAGTTTTGTTTGATACAAATTTTTGTAGAACCATCCATTTCGGAGATATTTTACTCTTTCTTAATACCAGTATACAGTGCCACCACCACGTAGTGGTGGATTCTGTAAACATATTCAAAATATACGTAAATTACGGCAATAAGGAGGACTGTATTCTTTTACGATACAAAATGATAATTTTGCCTCATAATGCTATTCATAATACCGTATATTCCGGTGTATAAGTCGACCTTTGAAGTCAAAAAATTTTTTCCTAAAACTTAGGGTTGACTTATACACCGAATGTAAAAATGTGAACCTAAAATAAAAATGAATAACATCGATATTTAAGAAGACCGTTGATATTTCGTTGGAGGTGATCACTATTTTGAATCAGCTGTTGCAGTATTTACATTTTATGGCATTTACCGTATTTGCTCGTGTACCCCACGCACTTTTTTCCCGAAAAGCCGGGGGAAAAAGGGGTGCGCGTCTTACACGAGGATTTCTGAACAGGTTATATAAATTGTATCGATAGTAAATTCTCTGCAATATGCCTGCGTCGTTTATATTCGTAAAAGACGTCGAATTCTACAAAGTATACACGCATTTATGCGACCAAGCAAACGTGTAAGTTACGCCAGCGCTGCAGACAAACACTCGAAAAAGTAGGCAGAATGAATATGCCGACTAACTGATAATTATAGTTCAATGACTACTGAGGGTTTGCTGGCTTGAGAATACGTAGGTTCAAGTTTGGTCCTCGTCCACTTTAAGGAATTCGGAGTGGTGAAATTTTGTTGCAAATGAAAGATTTCATCATTCGAAAAGAAGATGGAAATCCACATCTCAAGTGTTTGGCTCGTTTGTTCCTAACCTTCCAATATATACTCACGAGACGATAAGCGAAAAAACTCCCCATCTGTGTAGGGAAGTTCCCGTTTATAGATGAACAAATATTTCGTGAAGCTCCGCATCGGTGAGTATTATTACATCAAAAACCGTGAAGTGGGGACAAAGTTGCATAATATTACAACAAGAACAGTTACGGGGTTAACAAAAGAGTATATTTCTGCTAGTATCGTCATAAAGAGATCATTCAATAAATAGCATCACAGAGAAGGGAGCGGAACTTGTTTCAGGGAGAGGGAATTGGTGACTTTAAAACAACTTATTCTGGCTCAAATTAATTTTTTCCCTCTGAACAGGCCCAAAAATAGGAGTGCGCGGGTTATATGAGTAAATATGGAATTTTAGAAGATTTATAATAATAATTTTAATACTGTATTTTCGTAATCTGCGTTCTCGTGTACTACGCGCACCCGTATTTTTGGACCAGTTCGAGGAGGAAAATATAAATTCGTACTTTAATAAACTGATGTCTACAGCAGTGGAAAATTAGAAAAATTCAAAAAATGTGGGGATTCCCCATAGGTGTGTTCTCTCCATGGTTCCCTCTATTGTAAGCTGCGCGACTACGTGGCCGTACAGCAGTTTTTGAAGACTAAATTTTTCAAGAGCGCACGATTGTGTGTATTTTAGAATATATCGGAACAGCACCGTGTCAACCCCGGTGCATATCCATGCACTATCGTCATGTAGGCGCTCATAGCTATATTCATTCCGCCCATGGATGAAAAAAATAGAAGGAACTATGTATGGTTCTCTCCCGGGTTAAAGGTGCATCTGCGGCTCACGATGAATATGGTGAACAGAGATTAGAGATACCAGATGCCAACTTATTTCGGTAAAAAGTGTAGGTAGAAACTGATAGTAAATTTTTAATGACAGAACTGCTTTTCTTGAGTAAAAATAATGAACTTAAAACTCAATTAAAAGGTACAGCTTTAATATTATAAAAATATTACGTCATCTCAATGTTGAAGATGCACCAACGGCAGTATAAACAGCGCATTTAAACCCTAAACGTTTCTTGGTCGTGTAGATACCCGTAAACTTCATAGAATTCTTTGTCTTTTGCAAGTATAAACATAGACGCGTGTTGCAGTAAATTTACTATTGAAACTCGTAATTTTTAAAACTTGGTCAGAAATCTTCATGTAAGACCAACATTTTGGGAGAAAAGGTGCGCGGGGTACACATTTGTGATATTTTATTGAATTTTGCCACCGTAGAGATCGATCGCGATCACTAGGTATAGTTCATTTCGATAGTATCATTAGCAGCTGAAATCAGTCGAATTATAGGAAACTTAATTTAGTAGGCCAAGCTCTCCAAAAATAAGTTTCGTAATGGTTGAAATTAAAACATCTGTCATATAGAATGCTCAAGAAGAATAGCACGGACTCTAAACAATATTTATATATTTTTATTATTGTTTATTTCTGATTTGTTACAACTTGGATTGTACATTACTTTCATTTTGTCTGAAAACGGTTTCATGAGGAATATTTTTAAGTGAAAAAGTGGGAATCGACTTATACGGCGAACATATGCCTAATCATGTATTTTCATCCAAAAAAGCAGGGGTCAACTTATACGCCGGAATATATGGTAATTTAAATATCTATACCCCAAATATGGAGAATCATGTGTTGGCCACATCAGATTTTTTATAAATAATTCCTAAACAATAACTGCTATGGAAAATTGTTTCAAATGAAAGTTGTAGGAAATTACATTCTCTATAACCTCTGTATAGAATTGTATATACAATAATGATGTTTTAACGAAATCAATAATTTGAGGCAGCATCAGTAATTTCAGTTGCAGCCTCGCCAGTTAATTTAAGGCTATGCAAACCTGCCCTTCTCTCTGTCAAACCAGCCATGACTTGCACTAAATGGAGGCTCATCAACAGAAATTTCATCCATCCTTTCCTTCAAATCATCATAGAGATCCTTAGCCTTTGCTCTAATCATGGCCTCACTAATAGGAATGTGTTTCTGACACTGATCATCTACCCAAAGTTTTAAAAGTTTTTCCATTTTAGGAATCACAACACCGCACCTAGGACTGTTTATTGCTGTTACCAAATTACCTGAATTTATCACATTCCAGAAATTTCTCCTGTTTCACATAAGTGCTAATAGTTGAACGAGATCCCCAACGATCGTGTGATTTCAGCATGGCTTTCACCTTTCTCAACACACACTAAAATTTCTAATTTCAATTCATAACTATGAATCTTATGCTCTCTTTTATTTGATTCCCTTATATTATCACTATTACATTTCCTTTTAGATGCCATGTCAAGTGATAAATTTATAAATACATAAATATATAAATAAAATAAATAAATTTAAATAAAAGATTTACAGAAAAAACTAGTGAAATCAGCACAAATTCAAGCAATTAGAGCAGAAATAACAATGTCTAGACTGAAACTAAACCTTGCGTGGTTGGGAGAGCCGAAAATTGCTTTGCGTAAATTAGTTCCTAATTCAACCGACCGATCGGCTGGGTCGAATAAGCGGGCTTCGAGAGGTTGAATTCTCAAATTGGTCAAATCTTGGGAGTCGCCTGTACATGTATTCATGAAGGAGCGTATTTCAAAGAAAATATTTTTGATTAGTTGGTATCACCAATCTCACACAATTAATTCATTTTCATAACTTTTAGATCAAACCATAAATGGACTGAGACAAAATGTTAATATATTTGAGAAACCATGAATAAGTAAATGCAAAACTGATTCACCTGACATATAGTTTACATTCATGTTGGATTAAAATGAATAAAAATGAGGAATTACTGAAATTGCATTCCAATGAAGGACATGCTCTAGAAGAATTTGTCCTTTAACCCAGTGGTTCTCAAAGTGTGGTCTGCGAGAGTACTCCACGTGGTCAGAAGGCTGTTCCAAAAAGCAAGTTACTGATACACAACGCCGAGGCCATACTAGAGAACAGACCAGAACTCTAATCTCCAATACTAGCATGACGTATTACAATAGTGATAAGGCAAAATATACCATTTTAAATTAATTCATTTGTGTAGCTTACCTGATTAGTCCTAAAGCATTAACGTTGACCAAAACAAATTAAATTAATACCACTGAAATTAACTAAATTCTTCACAGCGTAAAATCTCAATGGATACAATGAAATGTCCTAACAACTCCCGTCCTTTGTTTGGAACAATCAAAAAACATTACTGCATTAAAGTTTTAGCAGTGGCAAGGCGTGAGTGAATGGGGCGGGTGGTCCGCGAAGTCTTTTGGCCGTTGAAGTGATCCACGGACCGAAAAAGTTTGAGAACCACTGCTCTAACCCATCTCCTCTGACACAAAAAGTTTTACAAACACTTCTAAACCTTTAACTTTGCATTTATGTTACACCATTGATGTCAAATACCTTTGCTGCAGCTTCAAATTTCTTCATATCAGTTTCAAATTCTAATGAAACATTGACATCAGGTTTAGGCATGTTGTTTATTAGGTTGTTTAATTGAGCTCCAACAACTCCTTTCAGGGAAAGGATTTCCACTGAATTTCCATGCTCTAAGAGCCTTGAAGTGAACTTGCAAGCATCTTCTATCTTATCCATGGTCTTTTCAACACTAAAAAATTAAGTGAAAGATAATCAAAAATAATCGTATGTGTAGCAATAATACTTGGCATAAAGAAGCCTGATGGCACAAGTAATGCAAGGTGATATTAAAATGAAAGGAATTGTTTTTACAAAATGTTTGCAAAACTCTAAACTTGATAACAGTAGCCACAGATTAATATTGTTCCCCTTTTAAAAAATTAAAATTAAAAGACAACATCCAAAACAGGCAGAGGTTTACCTAACCTGATAATAGTCCCATAAACATTAACTATATCAATAGTATAACAAAGGCGAGTTGTGTAAAATATTAGTTTACATATTTTGCATTATATTTCAACACTTGTATCTTGCTTTACAAATATTACCGTATCTGCCCGAATAGAAGCTGACCCCCCAAAAATTTCCAGTTTTTTGACAAAAACGTAAATTTCGTAGATTTTATGCTGAAGGATGCCGGGCATTCATGCACGGCTTAGAATACATTATTCAAGATCGAAGAAATGAGTGGAAAATGGTTTAGTTGTTGATATTTTGAAATATTACTCCAATTAATAATTTTGCGTTGCTGAATAATGTTCCACATTCAGTGACAATAATTTCATTCATCTTCATTTTCACAAAAGGTCAAATATAGTAATAGCGATCTCGCCAAGATAATTTTTCATCCAAGTCTATTTCCAATGAAATTAGCATTTACATTGCCTTCAGAAATTGCATTTTTATCATTATACACATTTTATGTAAAGTTTTACCGAAATTCAAACAGTTGAGCATACAAAGCCGTCAATGCATTTTGCATAATCATCTGCATAGTCAATCTATGCAAATAATGTGACCACTCAAATAATGTGAAAAACCCAGACTTAAATGGTAACAAAGCACAGATAGCGCTAAATTCAATATTCTAGCCTTTATTATTTATTCATTAACCCTCTCACGACCAATGATGCCGCGTGCTGCTGACCCCAAAAGTCCGAAATAATCCAAGATGGCCTCCAATTTCAGGAATCATTAAATAAAATAGTTATACATTCATAATTTAAAGATATTTATTGAGAAATAATGTTGTTTTACGGACTCCAATGAATCATTTCACTGGATATTTTTTTCCGTTTCTTCATCCAAAAAACATTTTCAGCATCAACCCCAGATATACTAACTTCGTCATCTGAAATGTTGCTAATATCAATATCTGACTTGTATTGTAAACCACTGCAAGGTTCTGCAGAAGAATTTGTTCTCGGGAAAACTTTGTCTTCTATATCAAATCTGAAAAATTCACTACCCAAACTATAATTTACATCATAGTCGGAAGTAGAAGAATTACTATCGGCATTTGGGGTGGTTTTTATACCAAAGAAAAATAAAAAACTTTGATTGAAAGTTCGGATGGCAAATTCGTACACACTTCAAAAAAGTACGCCAAACACGCTTCGTCTTGCGTTCCTACGGTATATGACGTCATTTCCGTGAGGAAAAGTGAAAGTCGCAGTTTTCGGAGGTAAATCTGAAATCGTATTTTTCGGGCAGCTGGTCGTGAGAGGATTAATATTCATTGTAGGTCAAATATTTACTTTACGAAAAATATAGTACTATCATTTGAATGTGGTGGAAATGAGAGACATGCTGCCATCTACGAGATTTAACCATAACCCAAATTTTCCTCGGACTCGCATTTAAGCTGAGGGGTGATTTTTTCATGATAGATTTTGACAAAAAACATCGGCTTGTATTTGGGCATATACGGTACTTCTCAAGGCTAGGCTAATAAACATATACCTTTATGATACCCGATCCTACTATGCACAAGTCCATGCAAATACATACCGGGTGGAGTAGGAACTGAAGGATTAAAGAAAATGATCATCCTTGGAGGAGGTAAAAAAATATCATTGCTGATCAAATTTTACAATTTTAAACATTGCTTTAAATCATTACTCGAACTTCTTTTTAAAATTTTACTAACATTTGTTAATTTATTTTATATAAAAAATCTGAGACAACTTAAACCAAGGGAAACTGTATCTCTAGGAATTATAATAGATCATAACAAGTAAAACAGAACAACATCATATACTCAGAACAGTATTTCCATCCAGTGAGAAGGAGTCTTCTAGGTGAAATGTGAAGTTTAGAAAATAATTACTACAAAACCTTTTCTCAATAAAATTACTGCAATGTTTAATGCCCTTAAAAATTTCCATTAATGCATGAAAATGCATTTTATGTAAAAATCCACTTATTGAAAAATAGGGCTTGGTGAGGTCCAGGTTTTATGAAAAAATAGTTGGTGGGACGTAAGATACAAAAAGTTGAGAACTGTTGCCAAACAAACAATTCTCTCATATGTCCAATTTATTGGACAGTGCACATAATAAACAAATTTTGAAATTATCTTAGACATAATAGAAAGGACCATAAAAAAACTTACTTGTGAAATGTGTCCATAATCTTTAGCTCTCTTTTGGAGTGTAGAGACTCTAAATCAGCTAAAACCTTATCTCTGCATTTTTCCAATATAGCCTTATAGCTCTGAAATTAAAAAATATATATAAACATTTAATGTTTGGAGGAGTTGTAAGAAATACAATATTCTAAGAAAGCAATGACTAATACCTGAAATGTTTCTTGGATGAATGCACGAGCATTATCGTGTTGTAACTGCAGTTCCCCCAAAGCATTCTCAAGCAGCGTGGAAGCCTCTTCACACAGGCCCACCTGGGCCTTGCTCTGTGCCATCAAGGAGACCAGCTCCTCCCTCAGGCGACCCTCAAGCTCACCTGCCCTCTCCCAGTCATGTGTTGACCCACTGTGTTCCACTATGCATTCCTTGCACATCAGGGCCTGGGAAATTCATAGCATAAACATTTATTATGATCATCTTCATTTATGCACAAGAAGCAACAAAGACAATGGGTACTTCAGAAATAAAAGCCTAAAATTATAATAAAATGTACCAATAAAGCAAGCAAAATGTCAGCAAAAAAAGACGACTGTTTTTGTATTCATTAAAATACAACATCAATAGTTCTCTCAATACTTCAAGGTAGGAGATTAGAAAACACAAAGGGAATAATAATTCATGTCTGTTGCCTCAGACTGAAATAAGCTGGTCTAAGATGATAAAAAAAAATTTTAATGGGCAAATAAAAATAGTATAAAATTATACCACAGATATATGTTGTTTTCAAGTCATCCAACCCAAAGCTAGAGCATATTTAATGACTTTTTAAAATATTTTATTTGAATCATCATTATAGGAAGTCTGTCCGTAGACAGGTCCGTGATTATTCATGGTTAAACTTGGTTTTCCATATATAAGAGGATGAATAACTATAATACATGTGACACCTAAATGGAGATGAAGCGATATATATATTTATAATTTGAATTTTTTTAGCTTTATAAAATAGAACATTTTAAAGAACCAAATTATTATATTCAGTTTTAGATTTTCAAAATAAGATACTAGAAAATCAATTTATCTGTAAATTAAGATTTGAATATCTAGTTACAGTTTAATAAACTATTAAGACAAAACTAAGAATCACTATTTCAAAAATGACACATCTTGGGATAAAACTCTGAGTTACCGTATTTCTTGTCAAACTGGAATCATCTGGTAAAAATAACTCAAGATTTTTAATGAGAATTTTCATAGCAAGTGTTTCAGCACTTCAAAATTCCTCTACATATCTGACATAACAGATTTATCTGGGAGTATGGAGATTTTTTTAATACCTACAATACAATACAAAGTAAATCTACCTTCCGGTAAGTTTTAGGCACACACCAACAAGCCCTGACTATCTAAAGTTCCTCCATGCAGAGCTAGCTTTAGGGGTGGGTTAATCGGGTGGCCGCCTGGGCCACCGAAGGAACCCCATACTGGGTATAGGTATATATACCTTCAAGAGGGTACCAAAAACATACTAAGCCTGGTATCACATTTGTCCTAAAGCCGGCTGTGCCTTCACACACATGAATAGTTTCTGCTCGCTTATGCAAACTGCTAACGTAAACTTTCTGTACAATGAAATTTTTTTTAGTGATTTATGGGGTCGCTTACATAAATGTGGGTTTATGTAACTTGGGGATTGCCTGTATCTGAATGAGAAAATGATCAGGGTAAGAGAATACCAAATTGGCCCAAATATAATGTGGTTTTTTTCCTGAAATGATATTGTAAAAGTAACTCACATTATATTCAACGCCTACGAGTAAATATAAAATGAGTTCCGCACCACTTACAAAACTCAATGTAAAATCACCATCCCACCTTTTTGGAGAGGAAGGAAAAAGAGGCATTCATTCCAATTATAAAAATCATCCAAAATGTAATTTTCTATCTGAAAAAATGCACCCAAAAAAATGCCCCTGAAAAAAAATCTGGAAAAGAAAACACATCTTTAAAATAAATGCATCGGAAAAAAATGCATCTGAAAAAATGCACCCGAAAAAAAATACATTCTTAAAAATGGATCTAAATTTCTAGTCAAAATTAGCAAAAACTCCTGTTTCCAAGAGAAAATGCTCGGACCACCTCTCCAAGAGAAAATGTTCAGAAGAATCCCCTGGGCATTTTTTTCATAAGTTACACACAAACGATTCGAGACTTCCCAAGTGGCATATGGGGCCCTCACACAATGCAAAAGAAATCTGAAAGGCTCAAACGGATTTGAACCACAGAACCTTCCATTATGAGTCAAACACTTATCCAACCCAGCTATGAGCGGATAAGTGATAAGAAAGAAAATAAATGTCCTTTTATTCAACCATGATGCGCTTTGCTTATCTCCTTCGACTGCCACTTTGCTTCTATCAGTTAAAGTTCTTCAATAATCTTTCCATTTATAACATCAATGTTAAATTTTTAAGACCAAGAAGTATAACATAACAAGTAGTATCTTTATGTATAGGTTTATTAAATTCAGTAGGTATTTTTATATTAGTTCTAAGATTTAAATCTACAATTTTTCTTTTTGTTAAGTCTAAAACATACATAGGTCTGTACTTTGTAAAATTTTCTGGCAAATAAGCCACATCTGCATTTTTTAATAATACTCTTTTCATTGAAGAATAAGCATAGTACAATTCTGGACAAAAAAACTGCAACACCTTACAACCACTCTACAGGCATTTTAGTGAACTACAAGCTTGGATCGGCCAGTCACACGAATTGACAACACTGCTGCTTGAGGCAGGAGTAAAGGGTTCTTTCTTTCTCCCTCCCTCCCCTTCTCTCTCGCTCTCTCTCACTTGTTACGGCTGTCACACAAAACATTTTCCTCCACGGATTTTGTGTTCGGGCATTGAGTGGATAAAAATATACATTTTAAAATTAATTAAAATGGAGACATGAACTCGGGCATTACCCATACGAACGTCAAAAAGAACGAAGTTTATTTTTCCACTCAAAATTTAATTGAAACAACTCCAATTTAGAATAAAAATTTATTAGGAATCGAAAAGAATACACATTTTAACGCCTTAACAATGAAAAAAATGTTAGTTGCCACTACTATTTCAAGCATTATTTCATTGCTTCAACACCAAATATCTGTTTATGAAAGCTATTAGTTGAATTTGAACAATATCTTTATCCTATTTTAAAAAGCATTTATTTATAGCTTTTCCTTATATGAAAGAGCTTTTGGGGATTCTTCTCAGTTATATATCAGGATTACAATCACTCAGATAAGCTAAATTAAAAAATAATGACGAAGAACAAAAAAACTACAAAAAATGCTGCATTTCAGGAATTAAGTGAAAACTATTAAATTTAAGTTTCTGAATTACATAAGTCAAGTAAATAAATTTAAAAAACGAAACTAACTTTTTAAATCTGTACCCTTTCCTAAAACGAGAAAATTACTAGTTTTCTTAAATAGGAACTAGTTAATAGCAATTCCATTCTTTCATTCCTGTGCAGAATATATTTTGTTTTGTTTAAATAGCAGCAAATTAGTTTAAAAATCAAATAAATAAAAGATTTCAATTGTATTCCTGTGTTGCCTTAAAAAGAATGCTACCGGTATTTTTGTGTCGTTAAACAATCAAAACCTTGATAATTTCTATTTCCCATAAGATAACAGGTAAAAATTGATTTTTCGTGCAGGCTTTTCTTCTTTTGCAAATTTAAATTAGAAACAACTGACCTATGATCTTCAGATCTGGACTGCTTTAAAAATTAATAAATTTTATTATTCTTATCATAGATAGTATTATATGAAAAATAAATTATGAAACAAATTGTATCTGAGATAATACATTTATTAATAATCAATCCATCCCCATTATTTGCTATAACAGACTGCAGGCGGTGGGGCATGGAGTGCATTAATCTTCGGCAGACAGATTCCCCCACCGCCTCCCATGCATCTTGGAAAGTCTCCCAAAATCTCATTTGGGTTACCCGGCTTCAGGTTCCTTCTTCCAATTTCCTTGGCCATCACAGCCCACACATTTTCTACCGGATTTAAATCCGGGCTACAGGGAGGCCAACTCAAGGTTTCAACTTTGTTTTGTAGAAACCATTCCTTAGCCACCCGACAGGTGTGCACTCGGGAATTATCCTATGGAAATTAAAATAAGGAAGTTATTAAATGTTTCAAAATGAAACAATTAAGAATAATTTGATGCAGCAATTAGATTCTGTATTCAAATATGAAAATAACACAGGAGAACTTTGTTTAAATTCTTAATCTCTGAAATGATTTTAATGGGAGTATATCTGCAACAACCAAATTCTACGTTATAGAAGCCATTATGTTAAATACTTAACGACCTACATGTTGATAAATGAAACCATTCGGAAGCATCAACTTTGCTGAAGGAAGCATAATATTCTCTTATATGCTTTGGTACTGGTCCCTGATTAAGTTGCCATCAATACGCCAACATACTCCTGGTCTATCACCACAAATCCACGCCCAAACATGCACAGAAAATCGTCCACTTCATCCACGTTAGTATATATATTGTGGATGAAATCTACTGTTCCATGGTCTGTACACGACCACTGGACCATATGTGGAAGAGAACATTTTTTCATCTGAAAAATAACATTCCTCCAAAATTCCTTGCCTTCATCTATATATTTTTTGGCAAATTTCAGGCGGGCTTCTTGGTGAGAATCTGTTAAAATCTCCTTTACAGCAGCTCGCCTTGCCTGAAGTCCTGCATTAAAAAGGCACAGACTCACTGTTCTTGCGGATACTCAGTAGTTAGTGGAAGCATGTGCATCTGAAGATGTCGAGAATGGATTCTTGCGAACGTGCTGAATAAGATGTCCATCTTCTTCCTCTGTCGTGGTTCTCGAGCGTCCTGATCCTGCACGGCGATCGACGTTTAATTCCATTGCCCACCTGCTTTGCAAGTGGGATATGGTCGAGTGCGAAACACCCATTTCTCTTGCTATCTCCCTGCATGACTAATTACCTTGTAATGGGCCAACCACTCGGTTTCTTCTTTTAGGAGTTAGCTGGTTGTAGGACATAAGTTTTTTTCCAAAGAAAACACAAAATAATCAAAATGAAATAAACTAAACTTCAAAATAATGAAACAAATATAACACGCAATAAACAACAATACCAAGCAAGAAATAACGATAACAAGGGAAGCAGTGAAGTCACCAGTGAATGCAAGGTAGTCTCAAGAGAGAGAGAATGCTCAACCCAAGCATAAATATCCGACACCGCTACAGGGGTTCCTTTCTGGCGATGGAATTATCCTGACAAAAATTCATCGTCTACACACATGCTTTTAGACTATGACTCGTCGGTTATTCCTCTGGCTGCAGGAGATCATTGTGGGGGCGAAAGGGTCGCTTTAAAAGAAAAGGTGATTAGTGTTTGTGAGTGTCAGTTGAAAGTGGACACACAGAAGTTTACAATAGAGCAATTGGAATCTTTTTTGGAAGGCAAGGCAGGTGTAGTTTAGGATAAAGGGGTGGGGATGGGTATGGGAGCCGGTGGGAGATACCGACAAGAGTTTGTAGTAGGGGAGAAAGGTTGCAAATAGCAAGCAATGGTGAGTGAGTGACGAAGAGTATACTCATTTACAATTGAGGGCGGTATTTCTTGGAAGCACATAGAATTATCTCAAGTTTTTCTAAAGGTGGCTCTTATTTGTCACATGCAGGACTTCCACAGTAAAGGAGCTCATGTGGTTTTGCTCCAAAGACGTTATTTTCCACAGATCAAAGCGATTATTTAAAAACCTTCATAAATTAATGTAAATTATACTGGCCTGCATTGAATTTGATGTTTTCAAACTTGCAGCTGTTTTTTATCCCATTTTTGACACTGATTGCAAAAATGAAAACTGTTTTTGGGTATCACGTACGGTTTTGTTGCAAACAGCCTGGGTCTGTTTTTTTCTTCAAAATTTACGTAAAAATGGTGTAGGACTCTATAACAACGTGCGCATATATATATATATATATATATCCCTTCCAACTGCCTCAGTTCACTGCCTCAAAGTCGGCGGAAGGGTGTAAACGGAGGCTAAAGGGCGAAGAACAGTGGTGTCCTCGGACACCGGTAGGTTCAACCATGCTGTGAAGTCTTTCTGCAATATCTCCGGCCAAAGTGAAAGAGGTACTCACCAACCCGCTCTGGGCCAGCGTGGTGTTTTAAGGCCCACAATCCCCCCATGACATGTACACCCATAAAAAACGGCCCTCATTCTCCGGAGGCTGGATTGCCTCTGACCGTGGCAGTGGTCAGGAACAAGGCAGGAAGGCAGAGGGTGCTAAGAATCCCCGGAGGTTAAACGCCCACTGCCACTCTTTCTCATCCTTACCCAATTCCTTTAACCTCAACCTAACTACCTTTAACTGCCGGACTTTGTCCAGTGAAGATAAACTTCAAGAGCTCCAAGAACAACTGGAGAAGATCAAGTGGGACATTTTAGGACTTAGTGAGCTGAGAAGAAAAGGTGAAGGCCTATTGGAGTTGAAGAGTGGAGATATTTTTTATTACAGGGGAACTGACACAGGAAGAACAGGAGGTGTTGGATTCATCATCAACAAAAAATTGAAGAATAATATCGTGGAAATGGAAAGTTCATCCGAGCGGGCAGCTAGACTTGTGCTTCAAATAAATAAAAGGTATCAACTTCAAATAGTCCAAGTTTATGCGCCAACGTCATCATACTCGGATGAGGAAGTGGAAGATTTCTACCAAGAAGTTGGAGAACTGCACGACAAAGGAAGCTGCCATCTAAAAGTGGTCATGGGTGATTTCAATGCCAAGGTAGGAGAACAAAAGGAAGACAACAGCGCAGTTGGAAAATGGGGCTATGGAGACAGAAATGAACGAGGGGACCGCCTTGTAGACTTTGCTGAATGTACTAGTCTATATATAATGAACACTTTCTTCAAAAAGAATCCCAATAGAAAATGGACCTGGAAAGGACCCAATGGTACCAAAAACGAAATTGACTACATACTAGTCAATAAGAAGCAATTGGCTGAAGACTGTTCCGTCCTCAACCAGTTTAAAACTGGAAGCGACCATCGCTTGGTAAGATGCAGAATAAAATTCAACTCAAAGTTAGAAAGACAGAAGCTTATAAAGAAGAAGCCTAAGTCTATTATCAACACGCAGGTGCTAAAAGAACGAAAAGAAGAATTTCAGCTCCAACTGAAAAATCGATTCAGTGCACTGGAAGATCAAGAAGTTGAATCCGAATTTATAGAGATACTCAAGGAATCTGCTGAAGAAATAGGAGGAACAGTTAAAACAAAGCCAGAGAAAAAGTTGACTGAAAAAACAAGACTGCTGATGGAAAAAAGAAGGAAAATGTTAATTACTAATGATCCTAAAGAAATGATCCATTTTGCAGAACTAAACAAAACTATAAGGAAGTGCATCAAGGAAGATGTGAAAAAATATAATTATGAACTAATCGAGAAAGCCATAGAAAACAATAGAAGTTACAAGAAAATGAAGCAACATCTCTCGATCGGAAAGAGACAGCTGGTGGCCTTGATGCTAGAAGACGGCTCCATAACCCATAGTAGGAAACTGATCCTGAAACGGGTACAAGAATTTTACACCAAGCTGTATGAGGATCCTCTAGGAAATGATGAAGTAAATGATGATGCAAACATGCCCACCGAAGAGGTCCCAGGTATCCTTCCGGAAGAGGTGAGACACGCAATCAGAAGTATGAAGAATGGAAAAGCATCTGGAATGGATGGTATCACAGCGGAAGTATTCAAAGCAATGGGGAATCATACGGAAACAATTCTCGCTGAGATTTTTAATTCCTGTCTGAGGAAGAAAAAGATACCAGAAACATGGAACCACGCATGTATTATTCTTCTGCACAAGAAAGGTTCCAAAGAAGACTTGAATAACTACAGACCGATCAGCCTACTCCCAACAGTCTACAAAATATTCACCAAAATACTCACTATGCGCCTTCAAAACCATCTTGATGCTGCCCAATCCAGAGAGCAAGCTGGATTTCGCAGTGGGTAGAGCACGATGGACCACATCCAAGTCGTGAGAGAGGTAATCAGTCGGACTAACGAGTATGAATTACCTCTATGTATGTGCTTTATCGACTACGAGAAAGCATTCGACTCTGTCCGAACTTCGTCGGTGTTACGTGCACTAAAGAAACAAGGAGTAGAAGAAACGTACATAACCTTGATCAAGAATATCTACGAAAATGCGACAACATCTGTCCAGCTGCATGAAGAGACGAGTGCCTTTAAGGCCGAAAAGGGAGTGAGACAAGGAGATACTATGTCCCCTAAGTTATTTACAGCAGCTCTAGAGGAAGTATTCAAAAGGCTAGACTGGGAGGAAAAAGGCATAAAGGTAAATGGAGAATATCTTAGTCACCTGCGCTTTGCAGATGATATCATACTGTTCGCAGGAAGCCCAGAAGAGCTCCTTAGAAGAACTGAAGAGCTTGAGCAAGCAAGCCGAGAAGCTGGACTTAAGATGAATCTTAATAAAACAAAGGTTATGTACAACTCCTTCACAAATTCTGAGAAGATACATATCAACAGAGCAGAACTTGGAGAAGTAACCAGCTATGTTTACTTAGGTCAACTAATCACTACTGATGGTTCGCTTCTTGGAGAAATCAACCGGAGAGTGAAGATGGCATGGAGTGCTTTTGGCAAGAATGCGAACATCCTTAAATCAAATATTCCAATCTTCCTAAAAAGGAGACTGTATGACCAATGTGTTCTGCCCGTTCTGACATATGGTTGTGAAACATGGACCATGAATGCCAGAATGATACAGCGCCTGCAAACAACACAGAGGGGCATGGAGAGATGCATGTTAGGGATCACCCGAAGAGACCGCAAGAGGAACGACTGGGTAAGAAAGAAGACGGGAGTCTGTGACGTGATTAGAAGAGTGAAGGTGTTAAAATGGCAGTGGGCGGGCCACATTGCTAGAAGAAATGACCAGCGTTGGACGTCCAGTGTCATCGATTGGATCCCAAGAAACATCAAGAGACCAAAAAGAAGACCGAAAGACAGGTGGGACAGAGAGCTTGTTAAGTTCTTGGGGCAAACTTGGAGGAGGGAGGCAGTTGACAGGGAAAACTGGAAGAGTCTGGGGGAGGCCTTCGTCCGTCAGTGGACTGAAAAAGGCTGATGATGATGATGATATATATATATATATATACACACACACACACACATATACACACACACACACGCATGCACGCACGCACACACTAGCTGAAACGCTCGGCTTCGCTTGGGAAAGAGTGGCAAATGATTTTTATTGTTCAGGGAAAACGTTCCCCATTCCTTAATTATGCAAGTGATGCTTACATTAACATTTACTATTTTATGTGTTGTATTGTACGCATTAACGTCTTACTTAATATTTACATGGATAGATGCACCGAAGCCTTTAAAGCAGCAATAAAATTATGTGGATTATGTCAATACTATTAGCCAAAACGTAAACAATAAACAACATCTTGGTTACTGAACAAATCTAAGTAGATGTATCGATTTATGCTGCGATAAATCTTTCAATGTTAATGGTAAAAGATAACAATGTTCTAATATTCCTTAAAAATCATTTGACTCACTTTAAAAGTATTCATAGACTACAGTTAGGCATATCGTGGCATTAGCTATTCTTCCTCTATGGCGTGGATTTTCCTTGCATTAATCTTTACGTGTATATCTCCCTTTGAAGAGGACAATAATTAAGAAATTCAGCTTTGTTGTCGCCTGGAAAATGAACATCTAAACTGATAAATTTTGCGCCTAAAGGAAAATTTTGAGCGATTTATCATGTAATACTACGAAACATGAACAGAATTAAAATATTCAGTCTTTCGTGCATAAAATAATCCATTTCCCATGATCGTAAGTTAATATTTAGGTATATTTATATCCACATCAGTGAATGGCTGCATGGCATTTTGGGGTTTCTCCACACCATTTCCCATGAATTCTTATGGAAATAGTATTTTGTTGACCCCATGGGGTATAAGAGACCCCACGGTCTGCAAAGCTAGACCAAGTTCTTCCTTTGGTCCATAAGATGGCCCATGAAACTTTTGAATTCGATAGCTTCAACAGTGTAAAAACGTATAAAGAACATACATACACACACACATACACTCTAAAATATTTAGAAGATACATATATATATACACAAAATTAATAATATCTGATCACGTTTAAGTGAGAAATGGATTTACTAGACCAAGGCTAGAGGTTAGTATGTCTAGTAGTTGGCAATCCTGCTTTGAGCTGGTCGTTTGACCTTGAGTAGACAGTGTGGTATCTCTTCCTGGCTGGTGAGTTGTTAGCTCAGTTGCATTCTTAGAGCAGTAGAGTCAACAAGTCGCTGCTGGGTGATTCATATGATACTTATTATGATTGTAAACATGGCATCACGCGGGTGTGTGAACAATCCTGACATTTTGTTACACATGTGGTAGTTATGTTGCACAGAAGCAAAGACAGAACATCATGGACTTTGTGAAAAAGCGTACTTTGCATACTTCGGAATGAAATTAGGAGATCAAGACAAGTCACGGGCGCCACATAAAATATGCCGTACATATGTCTTAGGTTTGTGACTGTGGATGAAGGGTAAGAAGAAAGCCATGCCATTTACAATCCCTTTGGTATGGAGGGAACATCGAAATTTCGGAGAAGACTTATTTTTGTTCAACAAGAGTAGATGGGTATGGTGCAAAAACCAAACGGTATCGTTTATCCCAATATCCAATCTTTAGTTAGACCAGTGCCACACGGGCCCTAACTGCCAGTACCCTCCCCCCAGATGTTTTGGAGGATGTGCCATCGGACCCTGAACCTGAAATTTCTGATTTTCAGGAGGGAACAATGTTATCAACCACAACTGTTCACACATGATTTGGCCAGGGATTTAAACCTAGCAAAAGATTTGGCAGAGCTTCTGGGATCTAGACTAAAAGCCATGAATCTGCTTTCTGCAGGTATGTTTTTTTCATGGTACAGAACAAGAATTAGTTCCCTATTTTTCTGAAGTGGACTCAATGGTATATTGCAATAACATTTGTGCCATTATGGACTACTATGGAATTGTCTATCGAGCAAGTAAATGGCGGTTGTTCATCAACTCTTCAAAAAGAAGCCTCAAAGGAGTTCTGCTTCATAATGGTAATGTGTATGTATCGATTCCTGTGGCCCACTCAGTGCATTTGAAAGAAAGCTATGAAAACCTTCAACTTCTCTGGGAGAAAGTGAAATACAAAGAACATGACTGGTTTATGTTTGGAGATTTCAAAGTGATTGGTTTACTGCTTGGTCAACAGTCTGGGTACACAAAAATGCCATGCTTTTTACGTGAGTGGGATAGTCGAGCAAGAAATGAACACTGGGATAGAAAACTATGGCCGCCTCGGAAAACTCTTACACCTGTTTCAAAAAATATAATACATGAGTCGTTGATTGATCCTAAGAAGGTATTGTTACCCACCCTTACATATTAAATTGGGTTTGATGAAACAATTTGTAAAATCCCTGAACAAGGAAAGTGACTGCTTCAAATACATCTGCAGCAAGTTTCCTTCACTCACGGTCAACAAAATCAAAGAAGGAGTTTTTATAGGCCCTCAAATCCGAAAGTTATTCCAGGGCAAGGAATTCGAAGGAACTATGGACAAAAGTGAAAAAAAAAGCATGGAATAGTTTCAGAAATGTTGTCCATAACTTCTTGGGAAACATCAAGGATCCAAAGTACAATATGATTGTGGAAGATATGCTGGAGAACTTTCGAAAATTGGGTTGCAATATGAGCCTAAAGGTGCACTTTTTGCACTCTCATTTGGACAATTTTCCTGAAAACCTAGGAAGCGTTAGCGAATAACAGGGTGAAAGATTTTACCAGGACATCAAAGAAATGGAGAAGAGGTACCAAGGATGGTGGAATGTAAATATGATGGCAGACTATTGTTGGATGCTGAAAAGAGACAGATCTGGCGAAGAGAGTTCCAGAAGGAAGTCAAAAAAATGAAAATTTAATTCTTTGAATACCTAAAAATGTGCATAAATATGACAAATTCTAGTATTCACTAACATTGTGTTCTACTTCAACACAATTCCTTATGTAAAATTTCTGCTGAAATTGTATTGTATACAGGTAGGCCCCGATTTACGCCGAGGTTACGTTCCACCACCTCAGGGTCGTTAGCTGAAGCGGCGTAAATCGAGGAATAATTATAATGTTTTTAAATGAGATAGGTTCCTTCACTAAGAAAATTGAACAATAAGAATTAATATAAATGCTTTTTATTTAAATATTTGTTTTTATTTTGTAATTGTGAGATATAAATAATATTTTTAGATAAAATCTAAGTAATAAAATAAAAATTTAACTTACTACATCGGTCCTGTAGAGCCATCTTTGGAGTATGTAGTAACGCCACTGTCTGTCCCGTTTGTTGAGAGTGGTGGTGGATTAATGGGATGGGCCTGGTGGAGGGTCGTCTGGGTCGAGTGGTTCTGCAGGTCCTTTGTCCTTCGAAAAGAACTGCAGTAATGATGTCTGCTGAGTATTTCTCTTTCTCTCTTCTAACATATTATAGTAGGACTTCAATATGTTAGTAACAGCTCTTTGGATGGAAGAGCTGCGTTCCCAGTCTGGGTCATTATCACATAGAGTTTCACAGCCTGTTTGTATTTGTGCCAAAACTGATTGAAGTGTCTTTGTGGTGAGGCTTCTAATTGGTACAATCTCCTGCTCTTCCGCTTCCTCCTTAGAGTTCTGTTTAGCCTGTTGTGCAGCCAGCTCCTCTAAGTCCTCCTTTGAAAGAGGCTCACCATGGCTTTGTAGCAACTCACTGACATCATCAGTGTCAACCTTGTCAAGGCCAACATCCTCAGCCATCCGAGTGACATCTTCAACCACTGCTGAAATTGGCTCAAACTCAAGAAAGTAAGACACCGCATCAGGCCACAATTTCCTCCAAACGCCATTCATGCATGATTGTGACACTTCTTTCCACGCTGTAGCAATGTTACTAATGGCTGTAGGACCTCCAGTAGTTCCTCACAGTCACTGAGTCAGATGCCTGCACTGCCTCAACAATCCCTTTGAAGGTCGTACGTAAATAGTACCCCTTGAAGGTCGCAATAACGCCCTGATCCATTGGCTGCAACAGTGAGGTGGTGTTGGGTGGCAAATAAATGACCTTCACATTCAGAACGTCGTTAGGAATATCTTCAAGGTTGGCTGGATGACCTGGAGCATTGTCGAGGACTAAAACAACGTTGTTGGGCAAGTTGTTTGCTGCACAAAATTGGGCCACCTCTGGACAAAAGTACGAAGTGTACCATTCACTAAAAAGGGTTTGAGTCACCCACGCCTTCTTATTAGAGCGCCAGAAAACAGGAAGTCGAGTCTTCACAATGCCCTTCATAACACGTGGATTCTCGGAATGGTACACTAACATCGGCTTTAACTTAAACGTGCCTGATGCATTACCACCCAGAAGTAATGTAAGTCGATCTTTTGCAGCCTTAAAACCAGGGGCAGACCTCTCTTCACAGGCTATCTACGTCCTACCAGGCATCTTCTTCCAGTATAGCCCCGTTTCATCAACATTAAGGACCAAGTCAGGGGCGTAGCTGCCTCAGTCCATTAACTTTTGGAATATGAGCGGATATTCCTCAGCACCTGCAGTGTCGGCGCTAGCCGCCTCACCAGTAATTTTCACATTGTGAATTCTGGTCCGGTTTTTGAACCGGAAAAACCAGCCCCTGCTAGCCGAAAATGATTCAGTCCCTCCCAATTCCTCATTAATTTCTTTGAACAAGCTTCTAGCCTTGTCCATAACCACTGCCTGTGTTACAGGAATGTTATTTTGTTTAAATCGTCTATCCACAGCACTAATAACTTCTCCATCATCTCCATTATCTCATTCCTTGAATAAGTTGTTCTAGAAACACTTACATTAACAATTGCTGTATGTGATTGCTTGATTATCTCAGCATTATTCATAATGGTCGTAACAGCAGAAGGTGCTAAGTTTAAGGCCTTGCACACCTCTGAACGCTGCTCACCAGATTCCATATGACGAATAACGTCCAGTTTCACTTCAATCGTTAGAGATTTGTGGCTTCTTTTAAAATGTGCAGGCACAGATTCACCACTCCGCTTAGAAGACATGGGTGCACAATTTATTTAAAGTAATAAGGCACTAATGAACACAAGAAAGTATTAAAATTTAAGGCACAGCTCACAACACGTGCACACTAGCGGACGAGAAGTAAGTAAATGACGTCGACACTACCGTCGCATAGGTACCTATTTCCTCTGCTGCATTTACGCTTGCATTTTAAAATTTTCTTTTTATATACAGAGGGTTTCTAAAGTAGCTTTACAACTTTCGATGGAAGTATATTTTTATAGATAGGTGATACAAGCTGCTTAAAAACGTAACATTGTAGCAGAACACATCAAGCCTTCCAGTCATAATTCTATATAGCACCACCATAAGTGATTCTGTTTTGCCGCAATCTCATGTTCTAAAATAGCAAGTTACGCCTATTAATAAAAATATACATTCATTCAAAGTTGTCAAGCTACTTTTGAATCACCATGTATTTTTTAAAAAATTTTTTTGATTTTTTTCTTTATAATTTTAAAAGGGCGTTAATGTGAAACGGCATATAATAAAGCATCGTAAATCGAGGCCTACCTGTACCTTTATTGTGAAATGTAAATTTAAGACCTGTATTAAAATTAGGGAAAATATTTCCGTTTTTTTTACTTTGTCAAAAATTCTGATGTGATAGAGCAAAATAGATGTTATTAAATCAGCATGTGATGATTTAGAAATAGGTGTCACATTCAAAACATCGAAATTTTTTTCAAAAATGCAGATGTGTTATAGGAGAGAAAATGCAGAAACTTTCAGTTTCGATATTGCAAAATCACAATCAGTTTCATACAAAGTTGTGGAGACTGCATTACCAGAAACTATTCGGTATGACTTAGATCAGTGATTCACAACCTTTTTTATCCGAATTACATTTTTTTTATTAAAATGTTTTAATGGAAATAATATCAAAACTCCATATCACAACGAGCCATATTTCGCCGAAACTTTTTTTAAAATTAACAATATTCCTCACATTTTCTTTAACAGCCGTCGGCCGCTCAAAAAGCCATGACAGGCCACAGGTTGCGCATGTGCATCACAGACTCAGATTCTCCATCTAAAAAATGAGTTGCAGTTTCAAGCAAATGAAACAATGTAACATTCGACCATAGAGTATCATTTTTTTATTAAAAATTCTTTTCTGTCATTCTAGTTTGAGAATAATAAAAGTGATATTCTTCCCTTTCCTAATCAACCATTGCTGAGAGATTAAAGTGTAAAGCATATGTAAATATTTGAAAAGAATTGATGTAATGTTAATTCGATTGCTAATAAGATTATTAAGGTTGTGTTTATTATAAAGACCTGAGAATGGGATGGGTAAATAAATATTTTTAAGGGACAATCATACAAAGTTATTTTTTAAAAAAATTGTTAGGTTGTTATAATTTCATTTAGAATATACAAAATTAAGTAAATATTCAAGGTTTTGATTGTTTAACGACACAGAAGCATCAGTAGTGTTCCATGTGATGCAACACAAAAATAGGATTAAAATCGTATATTCATTTGATTTTTAAAATCAATAACTATTTCGCTGCTATGTAAACACAGCAATGGGAGAACAAAATTGCTATTACCTAATTCCTATTTAAGAATGCTAATAATTTTATCGTTTCAAAAAGTTTCATTTATTAAAGTTATTTACTTAACTTTTGGTTATACATAATTCATAAACTTAAATTGAATAGTTTTTCACTTAATTCCTGAAATGTAATATTTTTCGTAGTTTTTATTCTTTGTAGTTATTTTTGAAATTTGCTTATCTAACTGCTTGGCATCCCATCATATAACTGACCAAAATCCTCCTCCATGTAAAAATGAATAAAGATATTGTTCAAATTCAACTTATAGCATTCATAAACAGATATTTGGCGTTGAAGCAAGGAAATATATGAAGTAGTTGTTGCAACTAAACATTTTTCATTGTTTAAGCATTGAAATGTGTATTCCTTTAGATTCCTAATAAATATTTATGCTAACTCAGAATTTAATTAATTTAATCTTGACTGGAAAAATAAACTTCGTTCTTTTTGACGTCCGTATGTTAAACTCTGGAGTTTCTCTCTCGATTCTAACTAATTATGAAATGCAAAGAATTATATCTGACACTCATTCAGGTGTTACCGCCATGGGGAAAATAAGTGTTACTGAATTCGAAACCATTTTCTTGAGGGAAAATATTCTATCCCTAAGAGCTAGGAGGGAGTCATAACCCCTTCTCTAAGGGGAAAATATTCTATCCCTAAGAGCTAGGAGAGAGCCATAACCCCTTCTCTAAGACAGACAGACAAACGACGTTATTAGGGCGAAATTGAGACTATATAGTCCCTTCTTACATTTAACCCTGAGGGGGAGGGAGGGAGATGAAAAAGAAAGAGCCTTCACCCCCTCCTCTACTAACACTGTTGCCGTTTCACTTGACAGCTTGTTCGAGACTAGTAGTTCACTGAAATTCCAGTAGAGCGGTCGTAAGGTGTTGCAGTTATTTTGTCCAGGACTGTACATTTTTAAATACACATGGATCAAAATACCGATGTTCCAAGATTCCTTAGGAAAAGTTTCACCTCTACAATTTCTAAATGATATATTTTAATGTCACAATGATCAAATTAACTAGAATCTTTCAAGTGATTATCTTATCAATTAATTTGAAACAATTCAACAGCGAATTGTGGCATATCAAACTGTAATGAGTTATATTGTGTAGTAGTGTCAGAATCTAAATTTGTTCCAGATATTCCCAATTTTTCTATACATTAGGCAGATAAAAATGACATCAGTTGTTTAGGATTTTTTTAACATAGTTGACCTTAAAGATTTAGCATAATTTGTCTCGTATTCAACAATTGGTACACGAATTTCAATAATTTGAATAATTAATTCACCAAGATATGGTGTTTCATTTCTATCATTTTTCCAATGATATAAAACATCTTCACTATCTGAATTTCTTTTAAAAATTATGTTAAAACCACCCTTCCACATAATATCTTCATAATCATTAAAAAATACAAATAATAGTTTAAGAGAAAATACAGTGAAACCTCGATTCTGCACTGTCCGATTTCACCTTTTTTTCTGATTTTGCACACTTTTTGTCTGGTCCCAGCCAAACGCTCATAAGAACAATGTGAAATTTTATCCGATTTTTCGTTTCCTCGAATTCACATTTCCCCGAATCTGCATCTTATTTTTCAAGACCTAACAATGGAAATTCAATTTTCTATTTTGAAAAATGCGAAGAAGCACCTGCAGTGTTTCGCTCGTATTCAAGGTTAAAAATAGGCTTTATTCAATAGTTTTAGTAGTAACTTTGTCAAACTCACATTTAAATAGGCATATGTTTACATAAGAAATGTTTGCAACCCCTAGTGGCAATACATTTATCGCCCAATCGAATAAACTAACACACTTCATGCTCACCGTTATGCTTGCATAGTTGCAGCCATTTGTTTTTGTAGGAAGTTTATATCAACACGACGCTAGGTTAATGCGGTAATCCATTTATGTATTGGTCATTTTAGTAGGAAGTCGACGACATCTACACGACGCTTGGCATTGTTTATAAATGTGACAATCCATTAATTAATTAATATGGATAATAAAGTAAAACGGAAAGTATTTACGATAAGTGAAAAAATTAATATCTTAGCTCAACTTGATGCGCATGCTGGAACACATATCAAACTTTTTGACTGGTTAAAGAAATAAAATGTTATGTTAGTTTATTTGCAATTTCATTATTATTGTGTTCAAACGTACATTTTACCAAAGTTATGATAATAAGCAACCCGCATTTTACTTTATGTTACATAATCTTCATTTCTCCGATTTTACACTTTTCTCGATTTTACGTTTATTTTAGGTGGTCCCTTCAATGATGTAAAATCGAGGTTTCACTGTATAACTTCACCAGGTTAAGTTTATGAATTTTCTTTTAATGCTTTACTTGTGACTAATCCTACTTTTCCAGGCTTTAAAAATCTGGTCGTGAATACAAACACGTAGCTAAAGCGGTTGAAATTGTTCCGGGATTAACTATTTTATCGATAATGCAACCATGTTTCTTAATTGCAATTTCTGAAAACAAATAAGGAAAGAAATTATCGATTAGTTTTATAGTGGAATCTTGAGCAAATTCTCCTTGTGATTCTTTTCCCTGAATAATATAAGTCCTATAACAATCGATATTATGTGGATGAAAAATACCATCACCAACATCAATCAAATATTAAATATTCTTATTTGGTGTAGTCATATTATTAAATGTAGCAAGACTAGGTGAAAATGATTTTAAATTATAACTCTCAATATATGCTATCTCCATTTATTAGAAATAAAATTAATTTGTTTCAAAATGATCGAAAAGGACAGTATAGCATAATGGTAAATAATATTTAGTATTAAGACTTTAATTCCAGAATTATTGTATTTTGTAGCATCACCAAAATCTATCAAACCACCATTTTCATGAGTAAATTTTCTTTCTATTAAAAACCAATGAACAAAAAGTAAAGTTATCAATGCATTAGTACCTGTAGTTACATTATAACTCTGGATATAAGTGTATTAATGGATAAGTAAACAATATACTTTAAATGTATGAAAAAGAATCACAATAATTAAATAGGAAGAAATAAAGGTTTTGATAAATTTTGTCCTGAGCCATCTCTAGTATGCGTGTAATTTTGGTATTTTCCAAGCCATCTCTCGTATGTGCATGTGCATAATCCTAAGATTACCCGATCCAACCATAATTTACTCGTGCCTTAGCAAGCGTAAATTTTTGTGAAAAGTGGGGATCGGCTTACAATCAATTAAATATGGTATATGAAAAATTATAATGCAAATGAAGAATCTAACTACTTAACAAGATGCGTGCTGCCGATATTTCGAGGATCCACCCCAGTGACTGAGATGATTTTTAAAATTTTTAAGCTTTGTATGACTTCATGTGTGTATTTCATTAACAAAATACAGTGCTGGAAAATGTTACATGTAACGTAACGAAATAATTTTGAGTTAACGTTATGAAAAACGTTAACGAAATTTTTCAAAAAGCTGTAACGATAAACATAACAAAAACAAAAAATTTAATTTTGTTATTTTGTTAACAGATTCGTTACTACTTGCTCTAGCTGGCTATAAAGCTTGTAGGGACATTCTTACATGGCATCTGGGCGAGTGAAAGTGGGCTAAAACCATTTGTCACCTGCTGAGCCATTTCTACTGCCTTGTCGCGAAAGGAGCCCTACCCCGCCCATCACCCATTGTCCTTTTGGGTTTTTCCACATTTATGAAAGAAAGGATTCCTTCAGGAAGCATAAGAGAAGAAACGAGGAAGATAAAGCATTGATCTTAAATGTATGTGCCGCTTTCACATTCACTGTTCCCCTTCCCAGTATATCGTCCTTTCAAACTATTGTTTTCAATATTCGTTAGGATTGGGGTTTTCCACTTACTCGTTATACTCAAGTTCCTCTTTTAGAGGTCAGTGCTCTCCAAGTTACTGTCTCATCCTCTCCACCCCTGGATCCTGAACTGTGTCATTTGTTCGTCAGTCTAACTATTTAAGCTGTTGGAGAAAGATCTCACAATCAGTGCTTTTACGATTCAAACACTACCAGCTGAATTCAAAGATTTCCAGTTAAACCCAGGACTAGGTGGTTTATGCTAGTACTGGTCTAATTATAAAAAAATAGTTATTAATAGTTATTAATTTTACAGCAATTAAGTAGTTTACAGATAAAACCTCAACGAAGGTAGTTGTATCCCATTGAAAGCATTCAATAAAAATTTCATAATAAACTTTCTATAGATTTAAATTTAGAATAGGTATTTACTCACGGAAGCAATTGAATACCCACATTCAGCGCCGGTTTCGGTTAAAAAATGTGTGTAAATGAGGTAAAAATTTTCCACCCCTCTGGATATCAAAGGCATGAAATAATATTAATTATATATTAAAATAGGAAAATAAAGTTATTTTACTCAGTTTTGTTTTTTCAAAAATATATTCAGCTGAATATTTTCAGAAAATAGAAATGGAACATTCACTGACCTTATAACAAAATGACTATGTAATGATTATATTCCCGAATATTTTTATATTGCAACTTTACGATCACGCTTTTGCACAAAGAGACAAACCCTTGAGTAATCAAAATCTCTAGTATTGAAGGTTCGCTGTATTTGGGGCAGGAAGGTTATTTGAAATTACAATACTTAAACCCTAAAAGCACATGAAACCCCCCCTTTGAATCCTCCCTTTTAAGCCCCCCTCCCTATGAAACCCCTTTGAAACCCTCCCTTTTAAACCCCCCCTTTTGAAACCCCCTTTTGAGATCCCCTCCCTTTTAAATCCCCCTTTTGAAACCCTCCCTTTTAAATCCCCCTTTTGAAACCCCCCGTTTTAACCCCCCTTTTTAAACCCCCCTCCTTTTAAACCTCCCCTTTTATTCCTCTGAAGAGGTTAAGTAAAGTTCACAGTGCATCAGCGTGTTTTTTAGACAATGTAAAACTTAAAAACGTTCGTCTTGCCATCCTTAAGTGACACCTGTAAATGGTAGGTTTACGTCTCTTACACCTTGAACCAACCCTGAATGTAAATGACTTATCATGGCGTAAAATATAGTTTTTCGCGATGTTTTGAAGTACTGTGCAATACACCATTGGAAAAAATGAAAATGTCAAAATCCGAAATATTGATTTTTCCGCCCCTCTGAAGTGGCGCCTGTAAACGACCACCTACGTCGCTTACGCCTGATACCGGCCCTGCTCACATTGGGTAAAGGTTCCATATTTTTGTTTTACCTGAAAAATTACCTATATTCATGGTTATTAACAGTGGATTAAAACTTTATCAAACTATGCACATGTGTATATATATATATATATATATATATATATATATATATATATATAATATATATATATATAAAATATATATATATATAAAATATATATATATATAAAATATATATATATACACACACACACTTAATAAAACAATCCTTTTGTTAATACCTAAAACGTTATTAAATGCAATATTGTAAACCTATGGATGATTTACATGCATTTCTTATAGGGTTTAAGAGAAGGAAGAAAGCTATCAAAAATATACCTCAGAGAGGAAAACTTGAAATTTCGACAATTTTCTTTGTTTTCATCAAATTTTAGGTCTGTTGCAAGAATTAGAATTGGTACAGCTGGTGTACTTTCCGAGTTACTTATAAAAAATTCTACGATGCGACATGAGCATTGTGGTATTTTATTATAATTATTACATTATTTTTGTACTTAATGTGGGTTAAGGCAATTAACCTCGATTATTAAATGTTGGATATAAAAATCCTAATTTGTATGCATGATCAAAAAAATAACGAAATCTGTTCCGACTCCTTAGAAAACTTAAAAATGTTCCTTATCTGCAACATATGTTTAGAAAAATTTTTTAACTATAATTCTAAATGAAAAACTTAAACTTACGAGGTATAAATATCAAATAAAAAGTACTCATAAGCAATTATTTCGTTATAACGTTAAACGTAACGAAATGTAGATTTTATCGTAACGAAAAACATAACGAAATTGCTTTTTTGGCTGTAACAAAAAATGCAACGAATAGATTTTTTTAGTTTGCCAGCACTGACAAAATAAGATAAATATACCATATATACTAGTGTATAAGGCAAAATTTGAAGACCAAATTTTAGGTCATGAAGTAGGGGTGCGCGTTATACATGGATAACACTTTTGGGCACAAAATCGGAGATTAAAGTGAACCTACTTCGCACCAGATTCTCGCTTCTTGAGTGAATTACGGGGAAAACCACACTAATTATCAATAATCCAGGTTATACATATATTAATTATATCTACAGGACACCCAATTACTTCTATACAGTTATAATTCCATCCTCTCCAAATATTCCACATTTCACTAGCTCATCAGCTGATTGCTGTAATTTTTGCAAACTCGCCAGATAGACTTCCCACAAAACACATCAAAAACAAAAAACATAGAATAAGTAAATTGAAATATTTTATTTAGTTGATTCTAGTATGTACAGGTGTCTCTTGATATTCGTCCTTAATTGGTTCAGCAGAAACTGGACGATAAGCAAAAAGACGAATATCGAGGGCTATGTTCCCTTAGACACAATATTATAAACGTATAATTCATTCCTGAAAACCCAAAAAGCAGACCAAAATATTGATATTACCTTATTTTTATGGAGTTATTGGTACTATAAACACAATCTATAGGAACCTACAGCACGCGGGATCATTTTATGTGGCCCGCAAAGGCGTGATATAAACGCAACTACAAATGCAGCCGCCACGTAATTGATTGATTTAATCACAAACACAGAGCTCAAATTCACACTCAATAATATAAAATTGCGCCAAAACACAAACTACGGAAGAATGAACAACAACACAGAACAAGCCTGAGCAGCTGAGACCACTAGAGTCAGTGGTTGAACGAATACTAAAACAGATCACCCAAAACTCCTCCTAAACTCAACGTGATGATCATCTCAGTGGTATGCTTAATTTGCTGTTAGCTGCAGTCATAAGGGGAAGACAGACATCACACGTGATGTTTTCATTTCTCGAATTGTAAGGTTATAACTTTATACTGCTGAAAACAATAAATCATTAGTGTCTCATTGTTTGATAAGTAATTGTCTGCGTGTCCCTCTTTGTAGGTCCCAACTATTTCGATGGACAAATAAGCGAGGGAATGGATGAATGAATGGGGGTTTGGTTATAATTGGTTATGGATGAATAAGCGAAAAGATGAATATCGGGGAGACAAATAGTGAGGGACGCCTGTACAATTAAAATGTAAATAATTTAAAACCTGTAGAATGCCGTGTATGAACTTAT
Organism: Uropetala carovei; assembly: GCA_036926305.1. Lineage (NCBI taxonomy): Eukaryota > Metazoa > Arthropoda > Insecta > Odonata > Petaluridae > Uropetala > Uropetala carovei. The sequence goes on along the minus strand of JAXCHB010000318.1, from coordinate 2,472,588 downwards.
TCTTAACTGTCGTGTTTCCTGTTTCCAGATGTGTTAAATTTTTGTATTATTCCTTCTATTAAACAGTTTTAGAATGAGACAGGAAAGAGAGAACCAAAATCCACTATAAATAAAAACTTGTTCTATTTTATAATCCCTTTTTGTCTGATTTAAAAGGATTGGCAGCAGTGGTGCTGCAGTTTTCTACGCGGCATCAGTTTAGCCAACTTACTGTATGAAGTTGCTGCCATCTCAACTCATTCGCTTTCATTACTGATGACGTCTCTCTAAGACAATGTGGAGCTTACTGAATGTAATAATTATAGACAAGCCCAAGAGTTCTGAAATTGTTAACTGGCGGTAATTTAATGCTTTAACATATATACTTACCGTACTCTAGTTAATACTTAACATGATGATATAATTTTGTTCTTATAACCCACAAAAATCAAGGGTGTTATACACAGGGTATAATAAAAAGTCAGGACTTTCTCCATACAGAGCAATGAATATGATTACTCTCAACGTCAGCATTCTCGTAAATAATTATCAGCAATTACACTCGAGAATAATTTTAAAACATTTTCAATAGCTTTTATTTAAAAAATCTGATGTGGCCAACACGACTTTCTCCATATTTGGGGCATAGATATTTTAATTATTATGAATAGCATTATAAGGCAAAATTATTATTTCATATCGTAAAAGAATACAGTCGTCCTTATTCCCATAAATTATATTTTGAATGTTTACAGAATTCACCGCTACATGGTGGCGGCGATGTATACTGGAAATTACGAATAAGTTGAATATCTCCTAAATGGATGGTTCTACAAAAATTTGTCTCAAACAAAACCTGCAAGAAATATTATTCTCTACAACTTTGGTCCTCACGAAGATTACCAATTGCAACGTTTTTAAGGAGATATTTGATGGAAACCGAAAAAACCGATTATTTATAAATAATTCCTAAAGAATAACTGCTTTGGAAAATTGTTTGAAATAAAAGATGTAGAAAATTATATTTTCTACATTTTTTGTATACAATAATGACGTATTATTGGAGAAATATCACAAAAACCGAATCGGTTTTCGAATAAACCTCGACCTCTGGTTAACCGGTATTGTCCAAAAACTAATCAGTTCTTTGTGCTCATGCTAAAGTGTTATATATGAAATTTGGTAACGATATGGTAAGTACTTTTTGAGTTAGAGCGCCCACAATCACATACATCCACACACAGACATCATTCCGAAAATAGTCTAAACGTGTTCTAGAGACCTCAAAACGTATATTTCCATTGAAATCTTGAAGTTGATTTTTTCGTGATCACAATACTTTCCCTATACTACGTATAGAAAAAGTAAAAACAATAAGTAAAGAAAACTGTTAGCTGTTTCTATGGATAACCAAATATCTATAAGTAATTAATATCACCCTTGGAGGTGTATGCACCGCTATCAACAATTAGAAAGTTTTATCATAGCAGCAGAAACAATAGTATTACTTAGCGATGTATTTAACATAAATTTAGAAGAAAAATTACAATAGCTCATGAACTATCGCCTTTATGAAAAAATATTTCAAACAAAACTTGTAGAAAATTTTATTCTCTACAGCTTTTATATATAATAACAACTATTTACGAAAATTGAGATTTAAAGGAATATTCGGAAAAAAAACTGAAAAATGACAAGAATATACATCCACTTCTGGTTGACCTATATTGTCCTAAGACTAATCAACTCTTGCCACTATTATGAAAATATTATATTTGAAATTTGGTACCGAAATGACAAATACTTTTTGAGTTAGGGCACCCACAAAATTCCTATCACATACACACAGACATTATTGAGAAAATAGTCAAAACGTGTATTTCTCTTGAAGTCTCGAATTCGTTTTTGTCATGAATAATACTTTATACTGTGTATATGGAGAAAGTAATAGTAAAATCACTTTAAATGTTGAAAACTGGACAGAATTTATAAGAGCAATAGGAACAATTGAAGGAGAATTCCATAAAAGATTTAAATCTCAAAGTGAGTAGAAGCAAAGCGGCAGTCGAAGGAGATAAGTGAAGCGCGTCACGGTTGAATGAAAGGACGTTTATTTTCTTTCTTATTGCTTATCCGCTCATAGCTAGGTTGGATAAGTGTTCAACTGGTAATGAAAGGTTCTGTAGTACAAATCCGCATATGCCAACAAAAACCTTTTTAAATATGGCCACAAAGAAAAAATTTCCCCTTAACACAGTGAACAAGAGAGCGTCTTTTTATATAAGCGCAACACTGGTATAAGTATCACATTTTCTGCCTCAACATTGTTGTGGCAGAAAATGTGATACATTTAGCATTTTCTTACATTATTCGGTTAAATATACGTATATTAAATAAACGAATATCTCGTAATGTTGAATTTTAAAGATGACGTAATTTTACGCCGATTTTTAGAATTAACTCGATTGTAAGCCGAGGGATGTTTTTCAGCCTATGAAAAATGTGAAAAAAGGTCAGCTTACAATCGAGTAAATATGATATTATTAACAGCAATAACTATATTGCCCTTTGTATATATTTGAATGTATAGCTGATCTGATCCAGATCATTTACTGAAATTATAATTATAAATAAGTATTTACATAATCAATGGTTTTTACTAGTTATCTGCCATAATGTTTTAGGTCTAATTAGGATATGCTTATTCTTTCATTTGTGTTCCCAAACTCACTATATTTATGAGATCTTGTAAGAAAAATGTGATGCAACTTATATTCAAGTAAATTTTTTTCCGTTTCATTATTGAAAAACAATGGTAGGGCTTATGTGCAGGAATAGCTTACATGGGAATAAATGGTGTATTTGAGGGCAAAGACTATATTGGTTGGCAAAAGAAGTACTAGGTTAAGAAGAGAAGTTGAAATTTGAAAAAGATTCATGTAATATATTCTACGATCCTTTAACGGCTAAGAAAAGTAGTCTTCCCAAAAAGTAACTGAACTTTAGTGAAGTTCCCAAAGATCTGCATCGTTCTATCTCACTGCTGTACATGTATGAGAGATGATAATGTCATAACATACGAGTCAAGATGCAAACAAATTTATATGCTGATTTTTAGCAAAGTTCTGCATTTCACCTTAACGCTCTGCCTTTAATGGGATTATTAGAAGTATGATTGGCAGCATTTCCATGGGTTATGTAACGGGATCTAATTAAATAAAAATGCTGATATTTTGGAAAAGCAGCCCCACCTGGCAAGGATCGCAAAAGTACTGCACATTCTCAGAGGGGTGAGTGATGCAAAAAATCGGCTTGTGGATAGGGACAGCTTCTCGCGACTTCTTCAATTCCTCAAAGGCAACCACCTGATGGTTCTCAAAGCAACGCATAAACTGCAACAAAAAAGAAGCAACCCACGAAATTTAAAAACAATTTAACATGCAAATATTTGTTCCTCAACATTAATAACAATTAAATTTGTTATGCCACACCAAATCCCAATCCACTTCCAGCTAGTTAGACTAAATATTTCTTAGTTAATTATCGTAAGTATATTTACAATATTTTTTTAAATAAAAGAGTACCAAAGAGAAAATGTATTTGGAAAAAATGCCATATTATGAACAAAATATAGCGGGTCACACAGAATGTGAAAGGCATTTGAGAATAAGAAATTTATGAATGCTTTTCATTATATGAATTGCTTTGCTAGCAAAATACATTAAAAAATTATTATAATAATTTATAAACAATAATTTACAACAAAAATTTGGTATACCAGGCTTAAACTTAATGATATTTAACACACCTGGTGAGCTGAGTTACAGTTTGGGCAAAGGAAGTGAGCGCAGTCAGAGCAGCGAGCAACAGCTTTCTCCTTGGTCTTGCAGCTTGTGCAGAGGACAGCAGTGCTTTCAATTGCTGCCATATCCAGAATATTAGCAGCGACATGGTCACTGGGGAGAGAAGCTACACCACGTGCTCCCACCTGCAAAATTTCAAAATTGAGAATGTATTACAAAAAAATGTCTTATTTTCAAGATAGTTTTAAAAATTCATTCAATACAATTTCAAAGCAAGTCAGAGCCATAAATGGGTATGGCGAAGGGGGCATTGGCCATAGACCCTGCTTGCAAATTGTTCACCATGGCCCCTGCTAAGATGTGACAAATATCTTTTTGGTCAAATTGATACTCATATATAAAAATCGTTTTGTAATTAGAACAAAATTTATCTTAGTTATGATGGAGTAAAAATGATATTCCACATTTTTTTTAAATGTGCTAAACCTACCAGCTGCAACTCTGGAGCACATAAACGAATAACTGGATGTAAAGAAGCCCAATTAATTAGGCTTAGTCATAACAATTTGCGCATAAATTCAGAACCTTGAGGACTCTTGCATAAAAAACATGGCCAATGGTAGAAGGAAACTACAGTAAAATGTGAGTAAGCCAGAAACCCAAGGGACCGGCCTATTTTTCCGTCTTTTGCAGGTTTTCTGCCTAATACAGGTTAAAATAATTTACGCAATTTTTTTCCTTTTGATAGATTTTAATTAGAAAATAGAAGTTTTTCTAAGTCCCAATCCAATAATAGCTTTAAAATCACAACAACAATCGATGTAGACAAAAAATGTGAACAAACTTGAAATTGCATGCAACCACAATCCACAATTTATTAGAAATTAATAATCTTGTTAAAAATGTTACACATTTTCAGAAGCAGAACAATAAAATATCAAAAAGTTGAGATAATTTTCAAATACACAATAAAATCCAATAAAAACCTTAAATAAATTTAAGGAATTCTAAACAATTGTTTGAAAAAATATCCGATTTTAGTATCGCTGCTATTTTCTGTGGTTTCATTAAGCTGATAAAAGAGACCCTAATTCTACAACTTTGTTTAAGAAATAATTTTCACCCTACATTTTGGCATGTTTTAAAACTTTAAGAGAGTGTAAAACACCCAATGTTCTTGGCATTTAGAGTTCTTCACAATCTTCCTCACTCTGTTCATCTTATAAATTGGGAACATTTTCATTGCTTTGTGATTCTACCAGTTTTCAAATCAATTTCATCAATCTCTGTGAAAACATTTGCATCAATATTTACGAAATTTTTGAACTTACAGGCAATCCTTGCAGTTACGACAAAATTGGTTCCTGAAAGTCTAAGCACATTTTCCCATAAGAGCAATGTTAAAAATTTGGGTTACGTTCCTGTCCCAAAGGCCAGATAATATATTTTTAGAAAATGAGCTGTAATATTGTACTCAGGCAAAGATTAACAAAACTATAACTTATTAAAGACTAGACAAATCTCTTTATTCTAATTGGGATAAAATAATGACTTGTAAAAACATCATCGAAAAGTAGAAAGAATTACTGAATGAATGTTTGTACAGTGTATGTACAGTGTGTCCTTGGTTTAATTTTGCCTCAATTAATGCTGATTCGCGTTAACGTTGTTCAAAAATTACTACCCATATTCGAATTTACGTTGTTGATGATTCGAGTTAATGTTGCCCCGATTCAGCGATGAAATGATGCACGAAAAAAAACTGCGTTCATGCGCATCAGTTATGCAGTGTCCAATCAGCTGCATAGGATTGCCGTAACTGAACGCGGAAAGTGTTCTAATTGATTTGCATTAATTTAGTAGAATATTATTTTAGCAATGGGTTCAAAGGCATGTGGCCGTAATGGCGATATGTTACCAGCGAAAAAATCGTGCAAGACAATTACTTTCATTTACAGCGTTGTCAATTCACATGAATATGCATCCATAAAAGTGTTCGTGGCTCTGTAAACATTAAAAAAAACACATCCCATTCACCTTCTATCGTTTGTATGGCATTTCGCCAGGTCAGTGCTATGTAGTTCATCTTTCTATCACTGGAGACACTTATTTGAAATACAGGCGACTCCCGAGTCTTGATTAATTCGAGATTTCGATCCTGCCGATCGATAATATACGCTGAATAAACTTCGCGTAGTTATTGGTTCCGACCAAACGCGAGGTTTAGTTTTGGTGTAGACGTAGTTATATCTGCTCTAATTGTTTGAATTTGTGCTGATTTCACTCTTTTTTCCGTTAATCTTTTATTTAAATTTATTTATTTTATTGATTTACTTATAAATTTATCACTTGACATGGCATCTAAAAGGAAATGAAATAGTGGTAATGTAAGGGAATCAAATAAAAGAGGGCATAAGATTCATAGTTATGAATTGAAATTAGAAATTTTAAAGCGTGTTGAGAAAGGTGAAAGCCAAGTGGAAATCGCATGATCGTTGGGAATGTGTCCTTCAACTATTAGCACTTATGTGAAACAGAAGGAGAAAATTCTAGATGTGATAAATTCACGTAATTTGGTAACAACAATAAACAGTCCTAGGCATGGTGTTGTGATTCCTAAAATGGAAAAACTTTTAAAACTTTGGGTAGATGATCAATGTCAGAAACACATTCTTATTAGTGAGGCCATGATTAGAGCAAAGGCTAAGGATCTCTATGATAATTTGAAGGAAAGGATGGATGAAATTTCTGTTGATGCACCTCCATTTAGTGCAAGTCATGGCTGGTTTGACAGATTTAAGAGAAGGGCAGGTTTGCATAACCTTAAATCAGGGGTGCCCAAACTTTTTCATATCATGGGCTACTTTCATCCTGGTAATTGTCTTGTAGGCTACTTATTTTTTCAATTTATAAAAAGGGATTTTAACAATGAATTATACTACAAATTTACCGGAAAATGCATTTATTATATATTATACATCAAACAACATTATACAACTGATTAATTTAATTTAATTTTGATTTGCACGATTATGGGCACGTTTACACTGAATATCTTCAGCTAATGATTGGTAATTGGGCATGTAACTAGAAACAGAGAGAAGTAAACAATCTTCAAGATGTTCATTAGTGAGAGCATTTCTGGTTTTTGATTTAATTAAGTTCATATTAGATAACAGAACTCCTTACTCAGGCATATAAGCTTAATGCCTGGATGGATGCATGGGTGACACAGACCCTCCTAAAGGGTGACTGGTTGCGCATGGGAGAAGTAATGGGCACCCCTGCCTTAAATTAACTGGTGAGGCTGCAAGTGCAAATACTGATGCTGCCTCAAGTTATCCTGATAAATTGTGTGCATTGATTAAAGAGTGCGGCTATTGTTCTCAACGTGTTTTTAATTGTGACGAAACAGGATTATTTTGGAAGAAGATGCCAGCCAGGATGTACCTTGCCAAGGAAGAAAAAACCGCCTAAGGATTTAAGCCAGCAAAGGATAGGCTGACCCTGCTGCTTGGTGGCAATGCAGCAGGAGACTTTAATCTTAAGCCCCTGTTGGTGTACACCTCCAAAAATCACAGTTTTTAAGGGGAAGACAAAAAGTATGATGCCTGTCATATGGAAGTCGAACCAAAGGGCTTAGGTGCCTGGATCTGTTTTCAGGGACTGGTTTGATTTTTATTTTGTGCCATCAGTGAAAAAATATTGTAAGGACAACAATCTGCATTTAAAGTCCTGTTAATTTTGGACAACGCACCTGGACATCCCCAGAATTTAGATGACATGAACCCCAATGTGAAAGTATTATTTCTTCCTCCAAACACTACCTCATTGCTCCAGCCTATGGACCAAACGGTCATTGCAACATTCAAGCGGTATTATGCTCCTTGCACAAGGCAGCAGGCAATCGCAGCAACTGATATGGAAGGTGGTCCAACCCTACGGGACTTCTGGAGAGGCTACAACATCTGGAATGCAGTTAACAACATTGGAGATTCTTGGGCTGAGGTCAAGCAGTCAACCATGAATGGGTCATGGAATCAGCTCTGCCCACAGTTTGTCATTAATTTTAAAGGATATGAAGAGACCCATGAGCAGATCACCAGAGAAGTTGTTGCATTGGGGATGCAACTTGACTTAGAAATGGATGAGGCAGATGTCGATGAGCTAATTTCATCTCATACAGAGGAATTGACCAATAAAGACCTCAACGAATTGCAACAATCCATCGAGACCAAGGAAGATGGCGAAGATGATATTATGGTTTCTCCAACTAAACCTATGGACTTTTCTTTAAAAGACCTTAGTGAGATCTTCCCGAGTCTGGATAATTTCATAAACTTGATTGACGAAAAAGATACAAGGTACAAAGTGCTGTTTTTAAGGACGTAGTCTGCTACAGGGTCCTTTATGAACAAAAGAAGAAGACTAAAATTCAACCGAAGCTGTATAAATTCTTTCAGAAGGTTGAAAGACCACAGCCAGCAGAAGCTGCTTCAACATCTGCTGCAAGGACTAGCCCGTCCAATTCCCCAGTCAATAGCCCATCCAGTTCCCCATCCAATAGCTCCTCTTCTTCTAACTAAAATCTTTGAAATTGTCAATTAATAAACCAAGTCCAGTAAAAGCGCAGTTGAAAAAGATTTAAGATATGAAAATATTTTTTATTTTATTGTTTCTTTATTAAGTTATTTTGTGCTTTTATAATAACTTTTATATTAACCCTAAGAGGTTGCACACGGTCTAAAAGACCGGGTGGTTTACATTGCTTTAAATTAAAACCTTCTCAGTAACATTTCATCTCTGGCCTTCTCAGTACCTTATCTCGTGTTCATTATGTATCATACAACGGGTTTTTTGGGCTCTCAGAGTTAGCGTTATTTGTTTACATTGTGTTTTTCACCACTGCGCATAGGTTTTTGAGATCGATCACTAAAAGGTCGCGCACGATCTACAATACTGGGTTCTCTATCAGGAATATCTTATACTTTCTCACCTTATTTCATCTCGAGTTCACTATCTACCAATTTTTTGATCTAAAAGACTTCCGTCGTAGACCGCTTATAATTTTTTACGCAGTCTTCATTATTTTTGTGCAGTAATAATCAAAATCTAACATTCTACGAAGAAGGTAGTGCAAAGATTGATACATCCAATTTCAGGATCCGGTTGGAACGTAACCATTGATAACTGGTTCGGCTCTGTTCCACTCATCATCCATCTCCTAAATAATGACACGCTAACACTTGTTGGCACAATAAGAAAAAATAAACGTGAAATACCGCCGTTGTTCATAAATACTAAAAAATGTGAAACTCACAGCAGCCTAGTTGGATTTGGAAGCACATGTACACTTCTGTCTTACGTTACAAAGAAAAACAAAGTAGTCATGATGTTGTCTTCAATGCACCATGATGATAAAATAGATGAAGATACTCGTACTGCAGCCAAACCGGAAATATTTACATTTTATAACACAACCAAAGGTGGGGCTGACACAGTTGATCAGCTAAAAGGAACTTATTCTGTAGCTAGAAAAAGTTGTCGTTGGCCACTCATTGTATTTTATGCACTAGTGAATATAGCCGGAATCAATGGATTTATTATACTGGAAAGTAACACAGAAAGTAAAATCAACCGTAGGATGTTTTTCAAAACACTTTTGAAAGAACTTTGCATAGACTACTTGAAAATTCGTGCTACATCAGAAAATTTTCCTAGGAGCCTAAAAGTAAAAATTAGGAAGTTGATAGGAATTTCAGAAGGAGAAAGTCATGCACAGAAGAATGATGGACAAGGAAAATGTGCCTTTTGCTCCTGGAAACAAAACAGGAAGACCCGAACGTGCTGTGTAATATGCTCAAAATATATTTGTAGAGAGCACACCGTTTCTACGTGTCGATATTTTAAACTATTTTAACACATTTTTTTATGTAAAACAATTGTACGAACAAATGCATTTAAAAATAAAGAAACGGTTGTATAAAAAAATTTATTTTTGCATACTTTAGCCTGTTTATCCAACATGGTCAAAAAGACCGTGTGTGACCTGATATGTCACAAATGTCCGCGCGACCTCTTAAGGGTTAATTTCACTGCGATAAATAGTTGTATGTATAGATAGATGTACGCAGGTATGTTATCCAGCTTGCGCAAGTCGTTTGTAACAAACGACTCGTGCGATCCGGACTGGGCTGTCTGTAAAGCATATTGCATACATCTATCTTTGAAGTTCGAAACACAAATTTATTTTTTCTTTTTTAGTGCAAAAAATAAGTTATGCATTTGAAATATTTTTTATTTAATTTATTCATAATTTAACATTGTGGCATCAACACATTAGTAATGCTATTTTATCTTTATATAACGTGAGGGGAGACTTAATAATTTTTTCCCGAGATGCAGGAACGTATCTCCCGATTATAACATGCAAGTCTATGGAAAAACGGCATTTGACATTATGACTGCTCGAGATTTGACCACGTTTTCAGGAATGGATCCCGATCGAATCTCGGGAGTCACCTGTATTATAATATTACTGTGTATTTTTGGTAAATTATGCACAGGTGAAAAAGCATTAAGGATCTCAGTGCCTCCAGATTAATGCCTATGTTAAAAATATTCAGTTTAAGTAACTTATTCTCCTATTTCTTAAGCCAAAATAACAATTTTTGAAACTTTAATACTTATGAATTAGTAGACAAAGGTCAATTTAAATTATTTTAAATAAATCATAAACAGCAGTTACTGGCCTAATAGAAGGATGGTAATAACAAAGACAATTACGCAGGACCATATCCTCAATAGGATTCAAACCCACTATCCAAACAATGGGAGCCGGACATGCTAACCATACCTCTAACAAGGCTCGCAACATAGAAAAATTACCGTATATCGCGGCATATAAGTCAACCTTTAAAGCTTAGAATAAATTTCCTAAAACTTAAAGTCAGCTTATATGCCAAATATAAAATGTGGCCCTTTAATTACAGATGAATGACATAGATATTTACGAAGATAATTGATCTTTCGGTGTAAGTGATCATCTTTTTCAATCAGCTACTCCAGTGTTTACATTTTATGACATTTATTTTAGAAGATTTAAATAATGAGTTTTAATACTGTATTTACTTGCGTACTATGAGCACCCCTATGTTTGGGCCAGTTCAGAGCGAAAAAAAAAAATTGTGCTGGAATAAGCTGACGTCTATGGTAGTGGAAAATTAGAAAAAAATCAAATAAGTGTGGGGATTCCTTATAGGTGTATTCTCTCCTGGGTTGATGGGGCTCACAATGAACTCGGCAAATACAGACACCAAATGTCAACAAATTCTGGCAAAAGCATAGGTAGAAATTGATGGTAAAGTTTTAATTGCAGAGCTGCTTATCCTTGAGTAACAATAATAATCTTAAAACTCAATTAAAAGGTACAGCTTTAATATTATAAAAGTATTATGTCATCTTAATCTTGAAGATGCATCAATGGCAGTATAATCCGCACATGTAAACACTAAACTTTTGCTTGGTTGTACAGATACGCATATACTTCACAGAAATCTACGTCCTTTGTGAGTGTAAATGTTGATGCAAGTGTGTTGCAGTAAATTTACAATCGAAAGTAGCAAGTTTTAAAACTGGGTCAGAAATCTTCATATATGATGCACGGTCCCTTTTTTGGGAGAAATGTGCCCGGGGCACACACATGCGATATTTTATTGAATTTCACCACCATAGACATCGATCGTGATCACTAGGTATAGTAAGTTCTGATTGTATGTTAATAGCTAACATCAATAGAATTTCTATGTTGATTCAAAAACCGATATTATAAGCACGGCATAAATGCTGGTAATGTCAGATACTGCCATAAAGGTAAAATTTTAGAAGGTATGTTGTTTTGCAAATCACTTGAGAGAGGTGCCACTATTTTCGGTGATAAGAAGGGCAGCGCAGCATGAAAATTTTGCACATCACTATTTTAGGCAGTGGGTGAGTCACTTGAAAATGAAGCCTTTGCAAGAACTTCTGTCTAAAATTTGATCCATGGAATCCACTGCCATATCATAATTGCAGTTGCACAAAGGCGAATTCCTCATCGTTTGGTTTCTAGAGACTACAACTAACAAATAAGTATGAAAGAGATGTCTTGTATAGGCTAACTGGGATGAAATCAGCCTGAGCTGTGGGGTTTTCACCTTTACTTACATAAAAAAAACTAATGTAATATACTCAAGCTTACGTCAGTGATATTTATGTTTATGTACCATATTACCAATAAACACTGATATTAAACTTTCACATAAAATGTCTTTTAACAGATGGAAAGCAAGCAGGAACCATGGGAAACCAACATATTGATGGCTAGATGGCAAAGAAACTTTAATGAGCTATTATCATACTTATCAACTCCCGATTTTGGCAGGAGACTTCCAATTTTTAATTTACCCTCTTGCTCTCCTGATTAGCAGTTTTTCTCCATATTTTCACTTTAAAATAGCATCCCTGCTATTAAATTCTCATTTAAAAATCCGCCTCTTTATGAATAAATCACTTGTCCCTAGTTCCCTATTGGCCATCACTTATTGGTATATTTTGATGCAAGATATAACAAATTTCAAATAAAGTATGATGAGAGATTCAATTTGAGTTCAATATCCTATCGAGTTTGAAAAAGTAATTGCAGGCAAAGTCTGTAATAAAAATAATTTGTATAAAGGTTCTATTATTGATTTCTGAAAAATCTGATGTGGCCAACATGACTTTCTCCATATTTGGGGTATAGATATTTAAATTATTATGAATAGCATTATGAGGAAAATTATCATTTCGTACTGTAGACGAATACAGTCGTCCTTATTCCCGTATATTACGTATACTTTGAATATGTTTACAGAATTCACCGCTACATGGTGGTGGCGATGTATAATGGAAATTACGAATAAGCTGAATATCTCCTAAATGGAAGGTTCTACGAAAATTTGTTTCAAACAAAACCTGGAAGAAATATTATTCTCTACAACTTTGGTCCTCACAAAGATTACCAATAACAACGTTTTTAAGATATTTGACGGAAACTGAAAAAACCGATTATTTATAAATAATTCCTAAACAATAACTGCTATGGAAAATTTTTGAAATAAAAGATGTAGGAAATTATATTTTCTACATTTTTTGTAATGGTCATTGTATACAATAATGACGTATTATTGGAGAAATATCGCAAAAACCGAATCGGGTTTCGAATCAACATCGACTTCTGGTTAACCGGTATTGTCCAAAAACTAATCAGTTCTTTGTGCTCATGCTAAAGTGTTATATTTGAAGTTTGGTAAGGATATGGCAAGTACTTTTTGAGTTAGAGCGCCCACAATCATATACACACGCGCGCACACACAGATATCATTCCGAAAATAGTCTAAACGTGTTCTAGGGACCTCAAAACGCATATTTCCGTTGAAATCTCAAAGTCAATTTTTTTGTGATCACAGTACTTTCCCATACTATGTATGGAGAAAGAAAAAATCAAAACTATCGCTAACTTTTGACAAAAAATGCTGAAACCGGCATCAGCTGGGCATTGAATCTGGAGAGAAAAACAAATGAAGCATTAAGATAGAAAACTTCCTGGTTTTCTGGTGATTTTCCCGGATTATTAGCATGAAGATTTCAAATGAACAACTAGCTGGTTTTCTGGTGGAGGTTGTTTTCTGAATTCTGGATTAGAGGGAGTGTACTTGTATCACTCACAATGGAAAAAGATACAACACAATTTTCAAGATGTATTTATTAGATTTTTCATGTATCATAGAATCTAAGAAAGGTGAGTCTTTTGCTTTCTGTAGTGTCTGCAAGTGCAAACACAGAAACGAGGATAATGTAAAGTGCATAGAAAGAAATCAGAAACTAGGCTTGAGTTTGAATACTAAACATAATTTGCTACAGAGTTGTATTGATCATGCAGGCGCATTATTTATTGTTGAGTAAATTTTTTCACCCATAATATTATACCTCATACCACCATCATATGCTACCAGTGACATAACTAACTTCAAGATTATTTCATGTAGAGCAGTGGCTCTTAACCCCTGGGTCATGGCCCAAAATTAGGGCACAGTAAATACGGTATTTAATTCCTATTTATGTTATCATTTATCACAATGAACTATTGGAGGACATGACTGGAATTTGGGTTGTAGTAAAAAAGGCTAAGAACAACTGATGTAGAGTACCTACACTCTATCAGTATTGAGTGAAGGCCCTTACATGCTGGCTTGTCAGTTATGAATATGCCATGATAGTCAGTTTTAAGGTTAAGGCCTTGACATAAAAAAATTCCTGATTATTCAAATTTGAAAGTTGGTTGGTACGTAATAAAGTGCATAGTAAAGAAGTATGGCTTGAAAGTGGAACAGGTTTAAATCCATTGTGCACTTGTCTCAAATCACTGCCAGATTGTGAAATATTGGCAAAGCTTTATGTAAGCAATGTTAAAATTGGTAGAATAAACGTTTTTTTGATCATGAGGATCAAAATGATCAACAACATGAAAGACAACTTCATTTCTGACGTGAAAAGACAGAGTGGCAATTTTAATCAAACTTCACTCTGTTAAGCTTTGACCTGACAGAAATAAGAGTTTTCAAACATGCTTATTTTGAAAGTATGCAGTAAACTTGACATAAATGATTGTATACCATGGAATGAGTTTTATGAATTAGCTGCAAGAATATACATTATGCTTTAGTTACATATCTTGTGTTGAATTAACAGTTAACTGATAAGTTCACTTTAAGATACTTTTCGAACAAATGAAAAACTCAATATTTTCAAGTGATCACAACTACAGGAGTTCTCAAAGGTTTTGGGCCATATTTGTGCATTTCGAATAACAGATGTAAAAGTGATCTGAGTTGAAAATATCTTCAGAGCAATCTAAATCACTTGTAGTTATAAATTTATTTGCACAGAATGGAGTTCCATCAATTATTGCCATGTAATATCGATTGTATGCTTGTAGTCAACTGAATTAGCTTATGCATTGATTAAAATACTTTTTTTTGTACTAGATTTTGATTTAAGGTTCAGATCAGTGGCATGAAACCTAAGAGCACATTATATGCTGCATATGAAGCTTTGATGATGTGGTCCGTGATATTTAATATATAATTTTTCAATTACAATAGTTAACATTAAACCTTGCTTGGTGAAGTTTTAACACTAAAAAATGGCTAAGAATTTATTTTCATTTTAAAATTTACATTTGATCTCTTGAGTAAGTTTTAATGTAAGCTCTCATCTGACCTGCCAAGGCACTAATGACCTATGCTACAAAAGCACTCACACCTGCAAATGCGGTCCGGTATGTAAAAAAAGTTGCACATTGGTTTAGACAGTTATTAAGAGCAGAGCAAATGCTACTTAATTGTGGGAGTACATGACTGTTTGTAAAGTTGCTAGGATTTGAAAATTACATATAATCAAGTAACAGAAAAACGTATTCACTTCAATCTGTACTATATAAACTGATTGTGCTGAAGAACAGTTTTTAACCTGGATTCAAAAGCATGAAATATAGTGTTGGCATTTCCTAGCACTGATAAAATTTATTACCACATTAGCTTATAGAAGTAGATTTATGAGATAATTTGTTCTACTATAAAATATTATAATTTAAGAAAACTAAAGAAGTTTCACAGGTCAAATGAAATAAAAAACTTTGCTACAAGTAGGAATATTTTTTAAACATATTAAAGAGAATTGGAAGCAAGATTAATTCTTATCAGTTACTTCATTATTACTTAAAATTGGTATTTCCAGCTGGAACACTTAAATAATTAATCTGACTGAGCTGGTTCATTATTGTAATTAAAGTGATGAACAAAATTTTGATTAAGTCTATACTTTACACAGTATATAACTTATGTGTAGCAAGCTTTTAAAAGTAATATACATGAAAATTCTGGAGTTAAAGAAAACCAATATAAAAATAATATATTTTTAACCAATTTATGAAAAAAGGTGCTCAAAAATCACCCATAAAAATAACAATAAGACAACTCTAATGAGCAAAATTTTTGAAAATGATTCAAACACAGCTGAAAACAAGATATTTGTTACAACGGGCACAGAAATAGAACACACTATCTACAAACTAATATGAACAAAGATGGAACACTTCACTCATATGTGAATGTCAAAGGCCTGAATATCTTGAATTTAATAAATATAGTCTGAACATACTGGAGTAACACCGTGATGTATTTAATGCCAAGCCTTAGAATTGACTAAGAAAATTTAGTACCATGCACGAAAATTGTATGTATACATGGACCGATAAATGCACATTAAAACTGTGCTGATGACATAACCTATATAATTATCATAATAACGACCAGTGACTTAAACATTGGCATACTGATGTTTAAATGAAAGCTATTTTCATGATTAAAATTTTGAATCAAGACTGCTCACAAAACAGTATGGCTAAACAAACACCAGTCAGAGTATGTTGACTCCTGTAAATTTACTTTAAACTCAAAGTAACTGATAAAACACTTTTGCAAAGTTCTCATATTTTGATTTAGCAAACAACTCACAGATGCAGGTTATTTTTTTACAATAAATCGATTACATACCTTTGTTTCTTGTTTACAATCAGGGCATACAATGACTGTATTTCGGTTCCCTGTGTCTCCAGCTTCATTGATGAGCAGCTTATCGAGACAAGCTTCACAATACACATGCAAGCATGACAGCACTCTAGGTTCACAGTATTTGTTGCTGGAAAATAAAAATCACGCGAATGAATACTAAACAAAAACCACTGGACTAAAGGAAACACCTCGAACAATACTTTCTTTACTAGGCACCAACCTGCATAGATTGCACACGTATTCCTGTTCGGCAGGACTAGATTCTTCTAAAGGGCAAGGACTATGCCCTTTAAAGCCTTCGCCAAATATCTCATTTTCATCACTTGAAGCCATGATGGACAAAACAGGTTGATGCAGGAATATACTCAAGAAAACGCCTTAAGTCACAACTTCAGTCTCAATTTTCCAAGATTCAACCTTTAATTTATAAATAATTTTAGAATTATAATAAAGTAAAAACAATTGGTATCGTACTTTTAAAGAATCTATATGGTAATGACTTTGTTAAAGTATTTTCATAAATTCTTATGGCTAAGCTGAAACAATAATCATAAAACTTTAAATACATTTCAACGCAATTATTACAGGATATATTCAACTTAACCATAGCTACTATGAATATTATTTAACTTAAGGACGCTATATTACTATATAAATTGGTTTCATTTCTCAATGGTGTAAGATTAATGCAATAAAAATCGGTCACAGGATAACGTCCTTGGACTTCAACATATATTACACAATTACACCGCCGCAATGCAGTATTATAAGACGAGGGAATTATACCACAAAATAATCATAAACACGTAACGACTTAAATATCTAAATTAACCACTAACCCCTCTGAAAGCTTGATTTTTAGCCTCGTGAGATAAGTCTAGCATTACGATGAAGCTACGCTCTTGTTGACATATACGACATCCGAGCACTTTTTCACCTTTATCTTCAACATTGTCAACGAAATCTCAGAAAAAAACAACCATTATCAATAGAAACTTATAAAACACAGGCACGCGCAGTATAATATGATTTAAACTCAAACTCTGATGAAAATCATTAATTAGTTCAGCTGATGGCACCGTACTTCTATCTCACTCACCTCGGCCATGTTGAATGCATATAAAATGGCGGGAATATCTTAAAAACGCACAAGTTTTCATTAATCATGATTTTATTTGGAAGGAAACCATATTTTAATTCTTTCAAATCATCTATAAGACAAAAAAAAGTCATCAAAATGCTTTAAACTGGGTGGGGCTTAGTAAATTAAACTCCAGAGTGAATATAAGTATACATGACCGGGTTCGCGAAACGAAGCAACTATCACAGAATTTGCGCTTTGACCAACAGATGGTAGGAGCTACGCAGATAACACGTTTTCACATACGTTCATTAGATATTTTATTTTAGTGCATTTAATGTGATGGGAAGGAATAAATTGATATTTCAAGCAAGAGTGTAACTCCAAATTGGAAAAAATTGAGTTCCTAAGCAAAATTTAAACTTGAGCAATATTCTAAGAGACCATGCAACAAGATAGCTGTGCGAAAACATGATTATATCGATTACTCAATTCCCTAAGCGAATGAATAGTACAAAGTAACCCGAGTATGCTAAACAAGTGGGATTTAAATCATTTACTAGTTCATTATTCAATGTTTACTTTGCCCAGGTTTAAGTCGTTCTCCAACGCAATAAGTATACTTATCTCTGCACTTCGAAACTTATTGCGTAAGACCAGTGATACGCGCCCAATCTTGAATACCGTTGGATTAGATTGTTTGATACGACAAAATAAATACCAATCCTTTATTTGTGCTGTATTTATGAAACATACCTGACTACAGTGTTTCTGCGTTTCCACCTTCCTTCCGTAGAAGATTAGTTTATTAAGTACAAAACAGTAATCTTAGGTTTGGTAACTTGATCGAAGCTTTCCTCTGAATGCTACCGATGTTCAATTCTGTTGATGAATATAATTTAATCAAATCTATCACATAATTGTTATGTCAGGGCTGTAACGTGTTATTGCTCCTATCAAGTTCCAACAATAGACTTTACTTAATGTATTAAAGATCCCATTTTTAAGCATTATAAAATTAATGATTGCCATAATAATTGTATTTATAGACTTTGACATTATAAGAAGTCAAAACGCAAAATTTACGATAAGACTGAGGCATCAAAATAGTACTCTTATGTTGCATTCATATGAAGGTGGAATTAATATCATTGCCGAATGAAATCGAAGTAACATCAAGGAAAATAATTTTAATGTATGAAACCAATTCATCGAAATAAAATGACGCTGTATTAAAAATGTTAAGATGGATTTGTTAAAAATAATGATCTTGAATCGACAAAAATAAAGGAGACAGGACTAATTTTTAAACAGAATGAATTTATCAAAATTATATTACCTCAGTTTTCAAATGCGCGAAAAAGAGCAATATAAGGAAATTTAAAAAAATTATTGAATAATAAATGTTTATATTCTATTATTAAATAAAGAAGCGTATTTTATAATAGTGTTTTATCATAATAAATCTGTAATATGATAATTTAGAAAATACAAATGTAAATTACTTTGAGTCTTTAGTGCAAAAATTATTATAGAAGAAAGTAATTTTTTAAATCACAGCGGAAAATAAAAATGAGAACAATAAGACATTAGTTTTTGATAAGGTTATAATGTTCAAGTACGTTTTTATAAGTATTGTTAACGGGATGATCTCTATTGTAGTAAAAGCCATTGTATATCATTCTGCCACTCTGAGAAAACAATTCGTCGTTAAGGGTATCGGTATTGTTGCTATCTCATGAAATTATGTATACCAAACTTTATTAAGATATTGAACAGCAATGCATATTTACCCAAATAACTAATATATGGCGTAGAAATTATTTATTGAGTTGTGATAATTAAAGTTGTCGTAATTAGTGCATTTATATATTGTTTAGTCGCGCGTTTTTTTAGTTATTAGATTGTAACAAAAGAAATAATTCATGTTTTTGCATCGAAATCAAAAAATATTTTCAAACTGTTAGACTACTGTTTTTTATTTTCTAACAAATGTATTAGTTTGTTTATTTATGTTGCAATATGTAAAATATCGCGATTTGGATTTAACTTCTGAGCAGGTTTAATTTGTATTGATAGCAACCACTAAATTATGACTTCGTTGTCAACCGTATTTTTGTATTGCGTTAAATTTTGCTATGCAAACTGTCTGGGAAATCGCGTAAATAGCTTTAACAATACGTAGTTTGAAAACATCAAAGTAGTACAATATACCGATTTCAAATGCTCCTCCGAGGATTTATTTCTTATGAAATTCGAAAGGATTGAGGACAACGGTCACTCGACAATACAGGTCATTTTTGAAAATTTCCCTCAATCCCTCCAACGTGGATTTTTTCTACTTCAGAATTTCCACTCGATCTTTTTGTTTTTCTCGGGAACATGTGACACCGGTGTCTCAACGAAGAGTTATGGTTCATTGTTTGCTGACACCGCACTAGCACGGCAAACTGAAAACATGCTGATACTAACGACTACACAGGAAACACTATACACGAGTTACAGCATTCAAGCTTAAGGAATGTATTTTAGTGCTTAGGTTTCTAAAACTGATGAAATTCATTATTTCTAACGATACTATTCCAACATTTATTAAAATTAGTTTTATCGGACATATGGCGATATATTATTTAATACTATAATAGCCCAGGTCTGTTGGTTGGTTGGTTGGTCACGCTTTCACCATGGCCGATATAGAGCGTTTTAACAAACTTCCCGAATAGGTAGAAGATTGAAATTTGGCAAGGATGCTTGATTAACATATTTTAAGGTAATGACGAAAATATATCTCCAAAAAAGTCCTGGGTTCGACTCCAAGGAAGACATTTCCATTTTCCGTAAGGTAACACGTAAAAATCAATTTTTTGATGCGCAGGCTTTTATTGTTTTGGAAATTAAAATTAGAAGGAATTAACCTACGATCTTCGGATCCGAACCATTTTGAAGAAAAAATTACTAAGTTTCTGATTCTGTTCATCTTTTTCCGCATACAATTCGAAATCGCTCATGCTATACGTTTAATTCATATATTTTGTGGAAATATTGTCGTTTTAACGGAATGTTGCCTTGGCTACCAATTATATTGTTAGACCTCAAAATCCTATTGATGTACCATATAAGCGTGCTTTGAATGCTTTTAATACGAGAGAGAGGGGGGGAGAGAGAGGTAGAGGGGGGAGCGAGAGGGAGGGGGAGAAATGAGGAGGGGGAGGGAGATAGAGGGTGGGAGAGGGACAGAGGGAGTGAAAGGGGGGGGGGGGAAGGGAGGGAAAGAGAGGCAACTATTTTAAGTTTAACTAAAGATAGCCCGTCAACAACAGAACATTCACTAGATATGTTTGCATATGACAAAATATTTCATATGTGAAAGTGGGATATTAATTATTTCAAATAAAAATAATCTAACTATAATTCTTCCGTTGATATTTCAACGGGCATTACACTAGTTTAGATATATAGAAACATTCTCATACTTAGTAGTAATCGTATAATACTAATGGTTGTAATCTATTAGGACGTTTTTATACTAATTTACAAATTACAAATGATCAATTTTCGTTCGTTTACTTCTATTATCTAACTAGGGTAACTACCCGTAAAAGATGATAGGTGGGCAAGAATTAGAAGATGCTAAATCATCGGAGTAGTCTCTATTTCTTATTATTATTTAAACGATCCGATATATTCAAAATCGATTTGTCTAATGATTTTCTAAGCATCAGTTATTACTCCACAATTTATTGTTATCCATAGATTTTTTGCAAATTTTGTCATATAAAATGGAGGAAATTAACTCTCATGGAGTTGCTATTAACACTAGAACGTCGGACGGGACAATTTTGTCCCATTCTGATGTTACGTTCCCTACAGTTTCTGTGATTCCGGTTAAATTTAGTCGAGATTTCGTGACTTTTAATCATTTGAGGGTTGCATTCCACTCTACACTTTTGAACACCCCCCCCCCCCCCTCAATATTAAGGATTATAAAACCATTTTACCCTAGAACGGCGGATGGGACAATTTTGTCCCAAAATGAGTTACTACTTTGTTTCACATTCTCTGTGATATTATTCTTATGCAGGCGGCTTTGTAACATTGTTGTAGACTATGGCATGCCCTTCCCCTCCTCCCCTCTCATCTTTCGCCAGTCCAACTTCTAGCCCCTCCCTTCCCCCCTCCCACTTGCTCCCGCAGTGTGATGCAGGTTAGAACGTGTTCCTGCAGCACTGTTTGCGGGCTAATTTACTAGAGCGTTTCAGTTGAGTACGGTGCAACGCTACATTCTACAGCACGCTAAAGTATGCAATTAGTAATGTAGAGCCTACAACGTTCATAAAAATTGAACCTAGTACTGCGACTGTACGACTTTGTCGTATGGGACATTTTTGTCCCGTCCGCCGTTCTAGGGGGTACGCCATGTTCAGACGTTCTCGTGTTAAAGAAAAT
Source organism: Uropetala carovei (assembly GCA_036926305.1). Lineage (NCBI taxonomy): Eukaryota > Metazoa > Arthropoda > Insecta > Odonata > Petaluridae > Uropetala > Uropetala carovei. Next base: position 2,450,626 of record JAXCHB010000318.1, on the reverse strand, counting down.
GGTGAACTCCCACTTGGGCGCCGGACACCTGGACAACTGGACGCAAATAATTTCCATTTTTTTCGAACACGAAAGTAGTTTGTGGGATAGTCCGGAACGGATTAGAATTTTTCATCAGAGAGTAATAAACTTAATTCTATTATCCGTTAAAAGTCTCAAATTCGTATCGCTATTATATCCTATTTTAAAACGCAAATTAAAAACAGGCTATACTCGCTCAAACGATAATTAAATGGAGAAAAGAAAGGTTCCCGGGCTCGAGCCTCGTTACATTTGAGAAACAGGGAACGCTTCGTTTGCTCTTCAGCTCGAAAAGACGAACAAAACGGATCCAAATTTGGTTACAGGCATTACATAATTTTATAATCGCATAAAAGTTTCGTAAGTGTCATAAAAAATAGGCGATATACACATCAGCCCAAATGCGGCAGTTTTATTTCATTCTCCTCCTATTTCTTACTTTAATAAGATCTCCTGGCATTTATTGAAATTACTTTTCAGAAATGTCTTTCTTCCCAACGAAAACTTTTACCATGTGCTAGTAGAAACCCTGCAAACTTTGAAAAATCAAAAAAATTTATATATTGATATTTGCGAGACATGAAAAATAACATCGTAGATTTATTTACGGTCAGAGAATGTGTAATCAAACGCCAAGAGACAAACTGTTTAGTTCAAATATATTGCAGTGACTAACTATTACATTTCCCGCTGCTTTTTATACAACTTTTACCTCCGCTTCACGCCTTTTTATTTGTCCTCAACACACAAATCCATTATATTTCGAGTTATGTAGTAGATAAAATACTCAAATTTATTTAGGTATATCTTGTGAATTTATACAGAATTATTGGATACAAAGGTGTACAAATAGGAACCGAGTTCGATTCCTGGACAGTTTCATCTCTCATAACATGGGAATGAGTGCAGCATATTTTTTATTTGCATTTTAAAATGACAGTAGAACTCGGTTATAACGGCCTCGGTTAATACGACAAATCGGATATAACGACAAATTCTTCAGGTCCCATTCCAGTTTATACAATATTGCCATGTATTCACCTCAGTTATAACGTACTAACGCATATAGCGACAATGGAAGTTAGTAATTAACAAATATTTGTAAGCGTAGGCACAGGATCGGCGCAACATATTTTTGTGTGTGTGAGAAGAAGAGAACTAATATCATATAAATGTCATCACATGATTCAGGTTTCATTATTAATTTTTGATGATCGCCAATACGTTGCAGGACCAAAGGAGGGATCCAACAGCGGAAACTCTTTACTCAGCGTGGTTCGCACGAGTCGTTCTTTTATTTTTGAAGCTCTGTGAAGGAATGGTAGAGGATCAAGACGAACCAGTTCCCACGGTTAATGAAGCTTTTCAAGCAATAAAGTGATATCACGGTTTTATGAATCGAAGAAGACTAATAAACAGACAGTATTATTCACTGCATTGAGGAGGATCTCGAAAAACATTTTAAGTTGGCACATACGATACACAAACAAGTTAGGAAAGTGTACAACGTATCACAAATGGGCGCGTTTCGTGCAATGGAGTATTAGAAAGCAATTATATACCTGTACGTAAGGGAAATAGAGTTTTAAAGTTCCTTTCTTCTTCATAAATTATCCATTTTCTTCCTATTTAATAATATTACATGCACACGTAAGGAAATTAAACGTTTGTTTGGGAGATTGTTTATGTTAGCAACAATGAAGTAACCATGCAAGAAATTTTCTAAGTTCAATTCGATTTAAGACGTTTTTGTTTGATTTTCTCGATAACGGCTACTCCTACGATAAAAATGTATAGGAAAGGAAATACTCTAATTTACTAGTTCTACACCTTTTATGAAAGATATTTTGATATGACGATTTACGAGATAGGACGAAAATTTCATTTATTGTCACCAGTAAAGTGGTACCCCTGATTGGCGTACGTGATTAATTTTTGCGATTTTCTTATTATATTTGATTGAAAGTCCTTAATATCAAATTTCATGAAAATCCGTTCGGTAGAAGCTGAGAACGAACATGCGGAAGGACGGACGGACGGACGATAATAGGCGCTCACGCCTAAAAATATCAGATTATATTACTAATCATTAAAAATATTTTATTATGTTTAATGCACTTATTATATTATAATGTAATGTACTATGTTTTATGTCATAATATAATTTAATGTTTAATGTACTTATTAGATCATAATATAAAAATGAGAATTTGGAAACTAATTCTGTTCCCATGCACCTCGGTCATAACGACACTCGGTTATCACGGCAATAAATTTCCATTCCCTTGAATGCCGTTATAACCGAGTTCTAGTGTATTTTAAAATAATCGTACGAATTTGGGTCTGGAAACAAAGAATGAAGATTGATTTTTCTAACGTCGATTATCTAACACACCTCAAATCGTGCCACAAATTTGTTTTGAACGTAAAAATTAGACGTTTTGTAAGGTGAGAATCTTCCGTCTTCATGGAAAACTGCGTTTTCGGGCGTTTATTCCAGCGATTCTCGGTTAACCTACAGAAGAAACGCGTTCATTCCCGCAAAACTCGGCCCCCTCGACCAAGAAACGCACTTATTCCTCCGACCAACAATCGCTCTTATCCCTCCACCCAACAAAAGCGCTTATTCCTCCGATCAACAATCGCTCTTATTTCTCCGACCAATAAACGCTCAAATGATGTCTTTGTTTTCTACACCATTTGAACAAATAAATAATCGACTATTATGGCATCTGATATTTTTACGTAACCATACGCATAGAATAATCAGTACTTGTGTACTAACAGGGAGCCCAGTGTATTAACGGGGAGCCCAGCGGTAACGCTACTTAAAAAACATATTCACAATGTTATTTATGGCAATAAGGACGACTGTATTCTTTTACGATACGAAATAATAACTTTGCCTTATAATGCTATTCATAATAATTTAAATATCGGCACTTCTTTACATGGGTACCCCCCTACTACAAAATGTAAACAAAATGACAAAAAACAAACGGCACTACTGTAGTTGGGTTCCCCCCTCCCCCTCTCTTGCTCGGGGGTTTGGGGGCGCAGCCCCCATAAAATAAATAAAAATAATAATTATCTGATTGGCCGGTCTCGACATTTACAAACCCAATCACCGGACAACGGGGAGGGATAGTTTGGTTCCGGGAGAGGCGAAGGGCGCGGTAGCGCCCGGAGACGACTACCCATTAAAACAAAGCGAGCCGAAGGCTCGTCAGTATATCCTTCCAGTACTTGTGTATTAACCAGAAAGTCAAATGTGATTGTTACATTTTCATTGTTGTTTAGTTTAGTAGCGTTACCGCTGGGCTCCCCGTTACCACAAGTACCGAATAATCATACCATAGAGCAGTGGCGCGCAACTTATGGTCCGAGAAGCTTTAGCGAATACTTGGTCTGTGATATTCAACACAATTTTGCATATTTAACTGTTGTTATCATAAAACCCTGTCTGGTGAAGTTTTATCGCTAAGAACTGTTAAGACTATTTTCATTTTAAAAATAACATGACCTCATGAGTACGTGCCTATGTAAACTCTCATCCGCCCCCCCCCCCCCAGAACCCCGCCAAAGAGCACTTACATATAAGAATGCTATGTAAAACTGTGGCCTAGAATTACAGAAGGAATTATCTCGAGCAATTTGAGATGAGAAAGTGTTACGAAACCCAAGCGACACACACGTCGTGCGCTGTGTCGTTAATACATAATTTTTTCCTCGCTCCGTCGATTCCTTAGTTCTCCTTAGTTATGTAAACTCTCTGTTCCGTTGAAGAGCTCGCTCGCTTAAGGTCTTACGGGGACGAAAGGCAGCAAGCAAGCGAGAACGTAAAAAACGAGTGCGATCTCCTCCTCTTCTTCGGAACCTTCAAGGTCCGCGTAGCATCAGATTACGGCGGAAAGGGTGCGCATAGCGAGAGGGTGGAAAAAAATAACACTGGGAGTCATGTCTACATCTGGCGGCGAAAAATCTAAACCGGAAGAGAGAGAGAGAGAGGGAGAGGAGGGGGTGGGGTCGTGAAAGGAGCGTTAATTTGAATTGCTGATGTCGAGATGGAGAAGTGGTTAAAAAGGGGGAGGAAGAGAGTTTGGGAGAGAGGGGACAGAGGGAGGGGGGGAGGTAGCGAGTGGGGTGTAAAATTAAGGGAGAAAGAGGTTCCCTCTAATTCAGGAAAAGAAAGCTTACGCCGAGCCCTAATTGCCCGCACCTGCAACCCTTCTATAGATGTCTACCCTCAACCCTCTTAACCTATTCCATTTCTTTCTCCCCAAGTCTCTCTCTTTCTTTCTCCTTCTCTCTCTGTCTCTCCATCGACTCTTCCTTTCATCGCCAAGTTATATCGGATGAAAAAAATTCAATCCGATGATTTGAAAAGTACATTTTATCCTACACGTCTCCTTCACCCCACCAAGTGTAGCAAAAATGAAACACATATTGAAGTTATATATATATATATATATATATATATATATATATATATATATATATATATATATATATATATATATATATATATATATATATATATATATTTGTGATCAGAAATGCATTTATTTTGATATTTATTGTTTACTTAGTCGTCACATTTATCTATAACTACATTTCCGGTAAAAATGTTTATGCACGAATAAAGTATAAAATTAAATTTAAACCACACTCAATTTTCCCTCCCTTTCCGCCATTCTCCCCCCCCCCCCCTCTTCCAATAGAGATAGGACACACACACGCGCGCGCGCGCGCGCGCGCACACACGCACGCACACGCGCGCGCGCCCCTGGATCTTATGCCGCCGGTGGTGCATATAGGCGCGCATGGCGAAATTCGTGACGGAATCAACAACGGAATTATTGTAAAAACCCAGCTAATATCAACGTATATATTAATTGAGTAAGGGACGGCCTGTGTCAGTCACAACCCGAAGCGAAGCTTCGTCTCCACTTTCACCCACTCAGCCACGCTTGAGGGGAAGTGGAGGGGAAGGAGATGCAAGGGGCGTGAGGGGAGCACGCGGGTTGCTGGAATAGGGCTTCGAGCCTCAGTGTGCGGCGGCGGGCGTCGGGGGCACGCGGGTTGGGCAGCGGAGAACCTTTTTATTATAATACTCCAACAGAGCTCCGATTTCGGATCTGTACGGGCAGCTAGTCTCTATAGAAGAGGATAATCAGGAAAATCAGTATGGAGGCTGTAGCGAGCTCTAATTGCGATTTGGGGTGTATTTTTTAATCCTAGCTTTTTTCATGGAGGTGTTTGACAAGAGTTCGTTTTAAATATTAAATACTAGCTGAAAGTACCCGGCGATGTCCGGGTTATTCCAGACGTCTTTGGCGACTAAAATTATGTATTATATGGTAATACAATCATTTCCCCCTTTGCGCACCTCAAAACGTGTATTTCCGTTGAAATCTCGATTTCGAATTTTTTCATGAAAACAATACTTTCTCTGTAGTACGTATATTGGAGAAAGTAAAAACGAATTCTGAGATATCTCTGATACCTATGAATTGGGCCGGGAGGGTCCATGGAGGTCCGGAGAGAACGTGAGCATACGTGAGAGTAATATTACTCCTATCCTATTTAGGATTTCGAGTTTAACAATGTTATCGGTTGGCAAGGCAACTTCACGTTACAAACAATAAATTTTGACAAAATATGATATTAAAACATTAAATTTGAAAGATTTAGATTGGAAAGCGATAAAAGACGATAATAATAAGAAACTGCATTTATTTTTCTTTAATACAGTTCAAGTCCGAAAATTGTAGGTCAAATATATGAATTTTAATAAGCAAAATAAAATAAGGTTGCAGGACGAAATATCGATTTTTCCATGTTATCTTATGAGTAATTGAAATCATTCTCGGGAATCGAACTCGAGTAGATTTTGAAAATTTTTTTTCGTAAATGGCTTATACTTTAAGAACCGAACATTCCTATCAAATATCAATCTTCTAGCTACTCGGAAAGTTAGTTAAAATTAGCATTACAGAGTTCCATTTCCCACCGACGACGACGAAGACAATTTCATATATTAGACTAGCTGAAGATATCCGGCGATGCCCGGATTATGCCAGAAGTCTTTGACGAATAAAATTATGTATTATATGGTAATACAATAATTTCACTTTTGCGCATTTTTACCAAAGGATGAAGGCATTATAAATTCAGGAAAATCAGGAAATTCAGGAAAATCAGGAAATTCTGGAAAATCAGCAAATTCAGAAAAATTAGGAAAATTATTTTCCTTATTTTCCTGAATTTCCTGATTCTGCTTAATTTTCTGATTTTTCTGAATTTCCTGAATTTATAATGTCTTCATCAGGAAAATTATTTTCCTTATTTTCCTTGTTTTCCTGAATTTCCTGATTTTCCTGAATTTTCTTATTTTTCTAAATTTACTGATTTTCCTGAATTTCCTCATTTTCCTGATTTTCCTGAATTTCCTGATTTTCCTGAATTTCCGGATTTACCTGATTTTTCTTATTTTCCTTATTAAATTGTTTAAATAAAAGGTGTAGAAACTTATCAGGAAAATCAGGAAAAACCGGAAAAAACAAAAAAGTTAAGGAAAATCGGCAAAATCAGGAAATTCAGAAAAATCAGGAAATTAAGGAAAATCAGGAAATTCAGGAAAATCAGAAAATTCAGGAAAATCAGGAAATTCAGGAAAATTATTTTCCTTATTTTCCTGAATTTCCTGATTTTCCTGAATTTCCGGATTTACCTGATTTTCCTTATTTTCTTTATTAAATTGTTTGAAATAAAAGGTGTAGAAAATTATCAGGAAAATCAGGAAATTCAGGAAAATCAGGAAATTCAGGAAAATCAGGAAATTTAGGAAAATCGGGGAATTCAGGAAAATCAGAAAAATCAGGAAATTCACGAAAATCAGGAAATTCAGGTAAATCAGGAAATTAATCAACCGTTAGCTTGAAATCAGCGATTTCTCTTACGGATGCCCCCCTCCACAACTCCCCTCCCCTTGGTCTGATTTTACTCATCTACAAACTTGATCTTATACTTGCATTGACAGTGACAAATATCAAATTTGAACTTCGTAAGTTAATTCACTCGAGAGTTATCGTCGAAAAAGCAAATCGATGCCCCCCCAAACCCCCACTTAAAATTTTCTTTGAGACACACCACATAGCCTATTTTAAGCTGGACCAGTCTAAAGATACGCTGCAAGCTTCATAAAAATTCGACCAGCCGTTTTTGCGTGATGTGGTAACAAACAAACAGACAGACAGATAACAATTGTGCAAACCGGTTCAAACGTCTTCTTGTGATGCAAAACACACAAAAAAGTAAAACCCCGACAAAAAAACAAATGTACAGCCAGAGGTTACAATTTTATTTATATAGATTTGCTACCGATTCCTTATAGTTGGGCGTTTTCAGGACACCATGTACAATAGTCGCTAGTATGGCTCGTAATTAGAGAGGGCCTATGTTCAAGGGTGACAGAAACGGATCGTGTTTTGGATTTAGCGACGGACCGTGTTCCGGAACGATCCTATGAGGAGCCTGTTTGTCAATATCGGTGAATATAGGGTATTAAAAGTCCTTAAGAGATTTACACGAAAGGCAGGGGAAGATAATATTTTATGGTTTTGGGGAGAAATATAGGTAAATAAACTAATGACGGTAAATTTAATCCAGAATTTTCTCCATGCCTCACCTTATTAACGCAAAAACATATTTGCGTAGGAACCTTCAGAGGTGAGTACTGAATTCAGATGTTCGATATGAAAAAAATAGTATCCATGTTACAGTGAAAGATTTTCATTACTCAAACAGGATTTTCCTCAAAATGAGATAGTGAAATATGTGACGATGGATAGGAAATAGTATGATGATAAAGGGAACATTAATAAGCGTTTATTATATTAAAGACGTTGTTGGATGATACCAACTTCCATAGCAATTAAAAGAAGCTCTAAGAAAGGAGTAGCATTTAATAATACCTGATCCAAGGTAGAATATAACATTTTTCTATAAATTATATTAGTTGAATAACCTATTATCGTTGATAAAAAAGTGATTAGAGATGAAAAATTGCTTCACATTTCAATCGATTTACATAGAATTCATAGCTACAGAACTACAGGACTCTTTCTTAATTATTTGACGCATCATTTGCAGAGGCGATGGAGAATATGTCACATATTAACAGAGGTTAATCGTCTGCCTTTAAAAAAATTACCATGAAGTAGTCCAAATCACAAATGACTCATGTTATATTTACTATCATAAAAAGCTCAAACCACAAACTCAACCGCAGTTGAAATTGCTTACGTTGACTTCCCAAAGTTTTAAAAAGGATCAAGAATTAAATAGCTGAATACAGAAAAATCTATGACTTTTGAATATTCGATTATTTGTTCACGGATTCAGCGGAATCAAGGCCAATAAAGTGTTATAACGCTTATAATAAAACGTGTAAAACTTGCATGGGTTACTGACGCCGCATGGCTTGAATAATGAAAAGCTTCTCAACACTCGATTATTACCATATGCAGCGGAATAATTGCCACACGTGACCACTTCCAACACAAGCGACAGTTTGCAGATTTATTTAAAATCGCAGGACAGAATGAGAAATTTCAGCAGCATCGGTAACAAGCAGACATAACCGTGCTATCGAATCAAAATTCAAATTCATGCTAATAACCGTTGTGTGCTCGGAAATGGCGAAAAATCACGCGCACAAAAGCATGAGAAAAAAATCATAAACAGTCATCGCAACAACAAAAAACTGGGATGACAATACAAAGCCAGAAAGCAACCAAACGTCGAAATTTTAGCGACCAAAAAGTTGGTGACGGCAAAGACTCGTCACAACGGATGTAAATTTATCTATCAGAAACGCGATAATAAGGATTTACAGCCAAAAGGGCAAAGCGAGCGCAGCTTTGATGTATATTTCACAGATGGCACGTGCTGACTCTCTCATTTTTAGTTTCATAAAACAACAGCGACGTGCTTTTGCTAATGCAATCAATAGATTTAACCCCAACACGTAACTAAAAAAAACATCGGGTATTTTGTTCTCAGCCCAGATTCACACTCCACGTATTCGTAAATTCCCTTATATCACAAGCGGATAAAATTAGCGAAAAATATCCGATTTCCTTCACACTCCTGCAGGGCCTTTATAGGAAGGGTATTGAACCCTGTTTGCCGAGGATATAACGTAATTGAAACATATAAACGTCTTGTATAGAAAAAACTCCTGTGGAGAATTTTATTGGCTGACGAATTAGCCATTATTAAGGTGACCAGACGTCCTTCTTTTTCAATCGATGTCCTTCCTAAACCTTTTGTCCTTCCATGTCCTCCTTTTTTGGATATTTTTCTGTCTTTGTCCTTCCTTTTACTTAATCCAGGCTTTTTTAACTTAGTGTATCCACGGAACATTTATACCTACTTTGAGAACTCAGCTCTATGCTAACCAATATCACGTGTCTTTGCTCCTGTCGGTTATATTTTTATATGCGCAGGGAGTTCGTCTTTCTCCCAAGACACGATTCTCAGTGTACACTAAGTTTTCCGGCAAGCTGCTTGTTAAATGATCTTTGTCCGGCTCACTGATTGTGTTTTCTAAGACAAAGTGTTCTTTATCGAATAAATGTTTTATTTTCTCCTTGATTAAATTTTTGATTGTTTTCTGGTTTATTAAAATTCTGGTTTAAACGGCGTAAAATGCATCCCATATCCCATCCTATTCCTCAAAATATTTCTTTCGTAAAACAAAGTCGATTCACTCCAGTTCACTTATTGTTAGTAATTATTGGCAATACAATGGAGTTGAATGATTTTAGTAGGTTTTTGTTTTTGTACATGCTAGTTAAACTCTTACAGCTTCCTATTGCTTGTTTTGTTTTTCCTCTATCAGTGAATTGTGAAAAAATAGTTATATGTGTCCTGCCTGAGTGAAATTTGAATAGCTGCGTTTACTTTATTATTATGGTAAATATAATTTTTCCATTTTAATTTACAATGCAATATTCCATTTTATTATATTGATTTTTAAATCTTTGTTGTATTACCCTACGAAATGTCTTCAGCGAAGAAAAGAAAATGTCACTTAAATGTAACGTTAGCTAAGGTATTTCCATATGTAAGACCTGCTGGAAATGGTGATACTGTCATTAAATGTTGCGTGTTCAGCAGTATTAAGTACCGCAGTTGGTGGGCGTTCAAGTATTACGAAGCACAATCTTTCCCAAAAGCACCTTAATATATCATCCCTTCACATAAATACCCTTATTTTATTTTAAAAAAAAGTAAAATAAAGCATATAGACAGTTTTTTGATAATGAAATGCGTCCTTTGTCCTTTTTGTAAAAAAAATCGGGATCTGTCCTCCCTTTTGGTCAAAAATATCTTGTCACCTTACCATTACGAGCTTTTAAAAAATATTTATCTTAGAAAATGTTGTTGTATGGTAGCTGATTCTTGGAATTCTTTTATAAAATACTTCTCTCCAGAAGACGTGGAATTAAATGTCTAAAAATGTACTCGAAAGCTAGAGACGGAGAAGAAATTGTCAATGACATAACAGTAGCACTAAAAGAAATCTCTTGATACTTGGATTGTGATTTAGATGTCAGAGAGTGGTTAAACTGTAAAGCTGATGGTCTTGGTTATCGATAGAAGAGGAGACAATCTAAAGTGAAAAAATAAGAAGATGAAGACGCTTAAGAATAAAATAAGTAAAATAAGGAAGGCTTTGAGAGCCTGTCACATGCAGAAGCCTTCAAATATGTACCTGGAAATGGTAGGTGGTGAGGATGTAGGAAGAATGTGACTCTGTTTAGCTGATTTGTTTGAAAATACTGCATGATTTTTAAAACACTTGGTTAAATCCCACAATTGTGGAATCAATTATCACAAAGTTCAGCCATACTCCTTGGATTTTATCTTTGAAATTATTGCAGCAATCATAATAACGTGAGATTAATTAACTAAATAACGATTGCGCACAAATGACACGATATTATGACGTTATAAATTAATACTCCGCATAAATATCATTTCGATAGGGTTAGAAAATGGTTAAGTTTGCATAGTTAATTTTAAGTTCCTTCAATAGCATTTATTGGACATTATATGTAAGTTATTCGGATCCAAGTTTTGGTGTACCAAAGAGCGACGAATAAAACGACAGTGATATATAATATCCATAAGAGTCCAAGAGGCTGATTAGGCGGAAAAACAAACAATGATATAATGTTGACCGTAAAATATTATCCGAAAAATTCCTTCAAAGTCAGACGAAGGTGATATCGCTTTCAGAATATCAGCTGAAACCCGCTGCGAACAAGAGGCGAATCTTTCCCCTTGTAAGCGGAACATTCTCTCTCTCTCTGTGTCTCTCTCTCTCTCTTAACCTCCACACCCCTTCCGTTTCCCCCCTACTCTCCTCCTCTTTACTCCCTCCTCCCACCTCTTCCTTCCTCCACTTCTCTCCGACAGATAACCGCAACAAGGTTCGGGAGATAAATTCCTCCAGGCTTTGCCCTTCCAGCAAAGAAGGTTCCGCTGATTTTGAGGATCAAAGCGAGGCGCGATACAATTATTCCCTCTCCAGATCCGAATTAATAAAGGACGGATCCATTTGCATGAAAATACAAATTCAGAGAAACGCGATTTCTCACCGGAGAGATCCGCCGCGTGTGGGAATTCGCGGATAACTCGTTCATCGTCTCGACGAAAGAGCGAGTTATTGGTATTTCGGCTCGCTTTTTAAGTGCAGTAAATGCCGTTTCGGATGGAATTTTAAAGGAAACCGCATGCTCTATATTAGTATTTGTTCGCATATGAGCAATTAGAAAAAAATCCTTAGTGTTTTTTTGCGCTAAAATAGGATAGTTTGTTAAGTCTAACATAAGATAAAATGCGTGAAAATGCATGGAAACTACTATTACACCAGGAATTCCCAAGCTGATGCTAGCGAACATTTCTATGCTCCTGAGAACTTCTTTTATAACAAACTGAAAACCTCGCATGCGAATTTCTGGGTATTTATTTTCCTAAACGTTGTTTAAATACCGTAATATGTATGACATCGGTTGGTTTATATTTATGTTTATTCCTTATTTTTGTAAAATACGTATAAAAAATCGCATAAACCAGATGTACATTTTAATTAGAAATCCTAGGTCCTCAGACGCAATTCACTCGTAGCTGATCAAGAAAATAACGGATAAATATAATCTGAAATGTGTATCTCGCTCACTGAGCCGTTTATTGGCAATTGGAATCAAGCTGTCCATGTTTTAAATTCAAACCATAAAGTGAGCTCGAACTTTGAATGATTCATTATTTAACTATGTCCACTGGCTTTTCCAAAAAAAAGAAGTCGAAAATGTATTAGATCGAACGTGGCGGACTTTTAGAGATGGATTTCTAAACAGTTTAAAAATACATTCGGAAGAAATTGTAACAGGGGTACCAATCGCCTGCACGCGAAGTTGGAAATTAATCGATCAGGTATTGACTGAAAGAGAGAGAGAGAGAGGGACGGATCGAAAAAACTATTTCGGAAGCCACTTCTGTAGCAACTGTCCTTTACAAAAGAAAAATCGAACGGATCGCTATATCGAGACATTCGAGCCGAGATTCTCTTAACAGGAAACATAGCAACTCTGCGACGCAAATATGATCGTTAGATTTCTTCTCAATCCGATTTTGTTTATCGAACTTCGAGAAGAAACGGATGAAAATCAGCGAGGAAGAAATAACGAAACTCACGAGTTCTCCGGGCGGGTTACGAACCCTACGCCATTCGAAACACATGCTGCAGACACCGGATTGAGGGAGGTCAGAAGGGAAGGAAAGAGAGAGAGAGAGAGAGGGGGAAGGCTCTGATATATACAGTAGAACTCGGTTATAACGGCCTCGGATATAACAGCATATTCTTCAGGTCCCATCCCCGTTTCTACAATATTGCAATATATTTACCTCGGTTATAACGTATTAACGCACTCGGTTATAGCGGCAATGGAAGTTAGTAAGTAACAAATATTTGTATGCGTATGCACAGAGTCGGCGCAACACTTTTTTGTATGTAGAATAGAACTACACAAATACACATGTCATTACATGATTCAGGTTTTATTACTAATTTTTGCTGATCGCGAATACATTGACGGCCCTGGTGGGGAGGGGTCCAACAGCGGAAACTCTTTACTCAGTGTGGTTCGGACGAGCCGTTTTCTAAAACCAAGTGACTAGACGTAAATTTTAATGAAACAACACTAACAGAATGGTTTGCCAAGATGGACGTAGAAAGTTTTAAAAGTTATGAAGGTATCAATTCGTAAACAGAAATCGACCGTGATGTTATAGCAACAGAAGCTCAAACGGATCTTAGACATCGTGAGGGAGGTCATGGAAGGACAACATGGAAAGTGTAGCGAAGAAGAAGATAAGAAATGGTAGAGGGTCAAGAAGAACCAGTTCCCACGGTTAATGAAGCTATGCAAGCAATAAAAGTGATATCACGGTTTTATGAATCGAAAGAGACCAATAAAAATACATTTAGTATTATTTACTGCATTGATGAGGACCTCGAAAAAATTTTAAGTTGGCACATAGGACACAAAAATATCAGATAATTTTACTGTACTTATTATGTCATAATGTAATGCACGTACTATGTTTTATGTCATAATATAATATACTGTTTAATGTACTTATTAGATCATAATATAAAATTTAGAATTTGGAAACTAATTCTATGTTCCCATGCACTTCGGTTATAACGTTACTCGGTTATAACGACAATAAATTTCCAATCCCTTGAATGCCGTTATTACCGAGTTCTACTTTATATACCTAAAGGGATTGTACACATAAAAATAATATTTTCCCGGTGGCGAGGCCACATGAAAGAAAAACTCTCAGGGCAACCCAAGAGAGGTAGATATCTAAACAAACATCTCCTCCTTTTAGATGCGAAGCATGGTGGGAGAAGTGGGATCGGAGGAAAGAAGGGAGGGCATTGGAGAGAGAGAGAGAGAGGGGGGTGAGGAGAAAGGGGGAAGGAAGAGAGACCTGCTTGCAGCCGCATAAACTGGAGTACCATCGTGTGGGTTGGCAGACGAACCCTTATACCAAGGAGTGCCAATTATTTCATGCACGGAGTCAATTTCATTACAAATGGAGTGAGTCCCATCGTCCGTATCTGCTTCCCTCCCCCCCCTTGATCAACCCTTCCCTTTCCTCCGTCCGTACCCGCTGACCTTTTAGAAAGCCGCCTCCTCCCCCTCCCTCCCCTCCCCAACACCCTCTTCTTCAAACCGCACCTCTCTCCTCGGTTCCTCTCTCTCTTACAATCCTCACCTGAGAGCAAAGATTACACGGGGATCAAGAGGGAGAGAAGGGAAGGAGCGGGATGGAGGGAGAGAGGGTGGGAAAGAGATGGGAAAAGAGAGAGGAAACGAGAGGACGAAGAGGAAGATAGGAAGGAGAGAAAGAAAGAGTAAGGGAGTAGGAGGTAGAGGGGGAGAAAAAGGGAAAGGAGAGAGGAGGTGAAGTAGTGGATAGGGGGAGAGGGAATGACAGAGGAAGGGATGGGAGAGGGAGATAGAGAAGGGAGAGGGAGAGAGGGAGGAAGAAGAGGATGTCGAAAAGAAGATATGGATAGAAGATAGAGATCGAGAGGGAAAGAAAGGGGTTGGAAAGAGGGAGGAAAAGGTTGTTGATAGGAAGGAGTGGAGGGCTGGAAGCAAGTGAGGGAGGGAGAGAAGCAAAGGGGAATGTTTCGACAGAGTGAGAAGTTGGCCGCATCGAATGGTTTTAAGACCATAAAGAGTGCTAGATTTCAAATGATCGAAATATAAAGATAAAGAGTGCAATATACACGCAACATGAAGGGATTCGAACAAACTTGCTAATATACGAGGTTCCGCTGTTAATTTAAAAAAAAAGATCAAATTAAAATTTTTGTGAATAAAATGAACTTGTGTAAAAGTGTCAAATTGATAATGTTCCTTATGTCAACTTTTCCTATTTTTCTATTGCATTGTTAGAAGCCATAAACGAAATTTCGTTTCGAAAGATGGATTTATTTAAAAACCTTTAAAAATCATTGTATGCAGACATCGGTATTAAAATACACCCTAATTCGTTCATGAAAAAACAAAAATTAATTTGTTGATTACATACTGTTGATAAATATAATCTCTGCAGCTTGTATTTTTCAAAGTAACCACGTTTCATGAACACATCTACAATTCTAAGAAATTGCCTCCAACGTTTACCACTTAAATAATGAAACGCTAACAGACATCGGTGTGAAATTTCTGGAAAATAATAAAATTTAAGAAAAGAGGCGTTGGTGGACTACGGTAGAGGAAGGGATTTGAATCAAAAGGAGAGAGGGAAGGGAGATGGAAGCGAGGTCAGAAAGCGGAGGGCAGGAAGTGTAAGAGACTCTGGAGGCGTGAAATAGAGAGAGTTTAGGTGGGGGAGGGGGGAGGTGAGGGAAGGGAGAGGGAGCGGTAGGGAAGAGAAAAGAAACAGAAGGGAAAGTTGAAAGGGAAAGTAAGGATACGGATGAAAAGGGAGGAAGAAAAATAGAGGGGAGGTAGGTAGGAAGGGAAGTGATCAGGACGGAAGAGGAGGGATGAGGTGGAAAGGGAAGACAGGAAGATGAGAGGGGGAAGCAGGGCGTCGGGGAGGTTCATACACCAAGAGATGCGATTGACTGGGGAGAAAAAAAAACTTTTTCTTGGGAAATGTATTAGTAGGCGTATCTTTACAGGGGTCCAATTAAAGAAAAAGCTTGGAGGGAGAAATTCGAGCCTCTTAATTAACCGGTGACTTGGTAATAAGAAATTATCATATTATTAAAATGTATATTCTGTTTTCATCTCGTTGAATACGAGGTTTAAAAAAAAATCGACGTTGGTATTGATCACATCCTACCTCATCCAATTTTATGTAGGTGCTGAGAGAAAATGTTAACGAAGCGGTGAGTTTGAGTTATATTCACACTGCGACAAACAAGCAAGATATTTTTCACCAAACGAATTACCTTACTGCGGATTTTATAAAGGAATAAAATATTTTCGTTTCTATTTTTTTTTGCAGTAGGAAGAATATACACTCAATATACAGGTTAAAATTATCACGTCAAAAGAAAATACATGAGATTGATGAATTATTTTAATTTATTTCTTCTAAGTTGATATTAATTTAACGGATAAAATCGTAACAGAGAAAGTTCGCCCGAATTCGTCGAAACCTCATTTTCTCACCTCGGGTGCCTGACACAGGTATATTGTACGAAATTTCATGCGACATTCATCTCACACAAAACCGTCAGCGGTAACTACGACAGTACGCACAGCAACTCCCTTATACACAATTAAGCATACACACGTAAATTTTACCCTGTAATGACATCAGATTGGTGGGTGGACGGGAGTGCAATAAATCAATTTATTCCTATAAGTTCGAACTAATGCCTAAGATCTTCAATTTGAACCACAAAAACGGATCTCTGTATCGTTCTGTTCTTTAATCAACCTCACAGATTAAATCTTCATGATCTCCTCTTGAGGCATAATCGGTCATCGTAAAATAACGAACAGAATGATAACTGTATCACGCCAGTTAGTTTAATTTTTCGAGTGTAACGGACAAGTGTCATCTGTCTACAAAATATTTTTAAAATGTTTTTTTTTATTTTCAAAATAATTTAAAGTCTTTGGAATACTATTATTTTTATTATGCGTAAGAATAATAAGATTGTGGTCTTTTATGCTATAATTTGGATTTTACTATCATAATGGATCCATTATTTACTTAAACCAGTAATATTCAGAAACGCTTTAGCCATTCCCATATTGCAAACTTTACTACAAAGAAAATATGCTTCAGTTCAAAGGCAATAGCAGCTTGGATTCTCAAAGTAAAAAAAAGCCCCATCTGGAGATTTCCTTTATTATATCTTCTTAGAAGTACCGTGAGTTCCCACAAATATTTGACATAGAAAGCCAATAAAGTTATCCTATGAGGCAGAACTGACCGCCTTTTATATTCTTTGGGATAGATGTAAACCTTTGAGTAGGAAAAGTGTTTCCATTTTTTGTAATCCTTTTAAAATCGTGGGAAAGAAAAATTCAACTTCGTTTCATTGCGAAAATGGCGACCGATTACGGTTACTATTCACACACGTGGTCGCTCATGCACAATTAGAAAGCTCTACTTCACAGGAATCGTGCGTATAAAATACTTTTAAAAATGTATTCGTTCGATAATACCTGTAAATAGGTTAAAAAGGTCTGCAAATATTTAATGAATAGTTAAACTACTTGAATACTTAATCATGGACTGGCTTGGCTATAATTTTCTCCTCCCCAAAATGAAAGAGTGATTTTTTGTTCTTTCTTTCCCTCTAAATTAACTGTAGGTAACGAAGAAGAAATTTTTAAAAAATAGTCGAATTTTCCAAAAAGATCGAGAAAAACTCGAAAGCGTGTCCTGAGGTAGGACGAGTTCGAAGAAAAATGTCACAGGACATGAAACGTAGCACCAACAGATCTTTTGACGCGTTAAATAAAGGAAAAACTCATCTCCAATACTTATACTCAGGATTTGTGGGACCCTAAACCTCGAAGAAAAAAAAAACGATTTCGAAGACTCGACGAAAGACAACGCAGAAACGAGGTCGACGGAGACGACGAAATAATTTATTTCCCGAAAAATAAAACCGCGCTCACAATACGGACGAAAACTTTTCGAAATCCAACCGTATTAGAACAATTCCGCACGAATAATGCGAATTTATTTTCAGATCCCGATATAATAAAACCGTGGGTTCGTCTACGGAGCTCGCCCTGTGAGGAAGGATATGATTAAAATCAATCCGGAAATAAAAAAAGAAAAAAAAAACGCCTACGGAGAGAGAGAGAGAGAGAGAGAAATCCAGAATGATCCTCAGGAAGGCAAAGTGAATATAAGACGAGCAGGCTTTGGCGTAAGGAGGAGAGGGATGAGGAAAGGGGAGACAGAGAGGGGGAGGGGTGAAAGGGAGGGAAGGCGAGAGAGAGAGAGATGGAGAGAGAGAGGAGGATACATTCGAACACAAAGGCTTCGTTTCAATAAACGAAGAAGAGAGATAGGGGAAGGGGAGAGAGAGGGGGGGAGTAGGGGAGGGACTATTGTCTGGGCCAAGTAGGAGTCGTTTTGGAGTGGCGGGGAAGGTGGGTGGGTGGGTGGAGGGGGGAGAAGGAAGCAGGAGATGCGGTCGAGAAGGGGGGTGGAAAAGGGGGGGGGTTTGAAGAATGGCAAGGGGAAAAGATATCCATCCTTCCACCTATGAGGGCGACTGGGATTCTTGCCCCGGTGATCTCATAAACTTTGCCCCGGGGGTTTTTTTTATTCGACGTGAAGACGAACCTCTATATTTCGAATCTTAAGCAAAGATAAAAAAAACCGTATTATGGGGTTTCATTCCTATGAATAGGAATATAACGGGGCACTATATTCTTTGGATTATTGGAGATTCGAGCTGTGGAAATGCCACTGAATGCAAACAAAAAAAATAGTCAAAACGTTTTCTAGGGACCTCAAAACGTGTATTTCCGTTGAAATCTCGAATTCGTTTTTTTTCATGAATACAATACTTTCTCTATACTACGTATATGGAGAAAGTAAAAATAAGCACGTGTGTATTATTTGCAGGAAGCAAAAAGCATTTGAACACGGGATAAGGACGGTAAAAATATTAATTAAGCAATAAAATGTTCTTCGCGGTAATCATACTTGATTTTTTAAGAAAAACTGATAATACTATATCCTCCAAGATATAGACCAGGATGGCATATAATATATCTATGCATTCCATTACGCACATCAATCGTACAATCTAACTGAAAGCCAAAGTTAACCATTGATAGATTTTAAGAATATAAGAAAATATTCATATAACTGATATTGCTCCTGTACTAATGGCAAAGAGACAATTATTAAATACAATGCTTTTTTAAACCAATTTTTTAATAAAGTTATCGAGAAATATCCCTCAAGGAAAGTAAATAGTTACAATAAACTCAAATCAAAGGTAATCCACTACATTTTTTTACATGTATTTTGAGTTTCTTCCTCGGAGAAGTAAATTATTGAGAGGAAGTTTTCAAAAACTCGTAAAAGTTATTAAATATTCCGCAGTTTAAATTGAGGTCCAAGCGAACCACGCACAATAAGCTATCATATGTCTGTGTCAACGAAGACGAGTCTGGATTTTATGGAACTTACCTAATTAAGCAGATTTTTCGGATAACATAGAATTAAAAATAGATTTCCTTTTTACATTAAAAAAAGGCAAACATAGTTTATTTCTTTCAATAAGAGCTATTATGTCACACTTTTCCTTAAATTTGAGCTTCATATATTTTGTTAGAATACTTCTCTCCGTTTCGGTTCTTGATTCACGTGATACGTAACGCAACCTAAAAAGTCTTTAATGGTAGAATCAATAGAACCCGAGTACAAGACGAGGCGAAGGAAAACTTTGCGAAAAATTCGCTGAATTTTGAGCCTTAAAGGTGAGAGGGCGAATTAATCACTTATGTAAGCTTCCAAAAATTAGAAACGGGAGCTCATTCGTTAGACTGTGTCGTTCGCTTCACGATCACCTTATAATTACCATGTTCACAATTGACTTGCTCGTCGCTTCGTCTTCCTATGCTATAAGACCCCTTTGAGACACCCACAAGGGCGACGGAGCGATCCGACAGACAGCCGAAGATCAACAGCCTGCGCCTTAATGCATTCCACCCGCCAATCACCTCCGCATGCAAATTGCATAGTGTTAAAGGGTGGATTTTCCTATCTTTGGCCATAGAATATGCATAAGATGGATAGGGTTCGCTTAGAATGCGTGCTCGGAACTTTAATTTGACATTTTGCTCAGGAAAAATTTATGACTGAAGAAAACATACCAACAGAAAAATGGAAAAGTGGACAAAGTGACGCCATAAGCGAAAACGAAGACAACGATGACTGCTGCAACTATGAAAGGGTCGAGTAAACGAAAAGCGCATGCCGACTGCAAAGCTTGTTATACGAGAAGTATATTTCATTTCGACATAAGCTATTAGTTAAGATGTCTCAATTTTGAATGAATAGTCCCGTTTAATATACATTTATTATGATAACATTTTTGAGTACTAAGAATTTTAACAATGATTATCTAGAACTGTCTTTCAGCTTCAAAAACACAGTAGATTAGTTATAAAGAAATATTAGTTAAATATTGATTGCACCAGGATTCCAGTTTTAATGTCTGACGTAACAATTTAAAAAATGAACGATTATACATAGCGCCATGAGTTCCCTGTTCAACACTTGAAGATTTTTTGCGAATCGCCACTACTTTCAGATAGCTATATGATCATTGCAGCCAAAATTTTTTAGCAGGATTAAACTTTAATCCCCTCAAGATCTATATATTTACTTCAAAACTTTTTTTCATTCCGTCAAAGTTTTTTATCTTAATTTTTAGGAGTGACATGCATTTTTGCAAAACGGATAAAAATATCTCATGTTACTATCTAGTAAAAAATATAGCAGACCTAATTTGGGAATTTAAAAAAAATTATAATAATATAACACTAATTTTTTATCCGATCTTTCATTTGCCGCATTCTCGCGGTTTAATTGTATACCATCACGTCATTATATATCATTCTATTGAACTTCTAATTCTTCTCAGAAAAATATATATGTTGCAGCTTATTAGTCTCACGATTAGTAACTACAATTTAAATTCTCATCAAATATGACGTTTGCATGGATTATCCACGTGTTAACCAAAAGGCGAAAATAACGCCCCTAGAATCGAACCCATGACTTCGACTTAGACGGTGAACAGCTAAAAATTTAGAAGGTGTGAAGCCAAGTAAATCCGGAAACATGAGTAAAATAGGATTTAACACTATACCCCTGAATTTTATGCCGCCGGTGGTGCTATGAACGTGATGGACAGATAGGAAGATAGATCTGGGCTTTTATTATACATATTTTTCAAACTAAAGTTATAGAAAATTATAATATCTACAACTTTAAGAGGGGCGAATATTTACTTTAATGAAGCACCAAAGGAAATATTTGGCAATTTTAACAAAAACCTAATCAAACCCTTATTGTCTAAAAAAGTTAGAATATAAAATTATTTTGCGCTGCTTTAATCGGTTGTTCTTGAGTCTGAGACATCATGGAGAAAATGAAAACAAATTCATATGACCTGAAAACGTACGTATTTGATATGAATCCTGAATCTGCAGACTAAAATGCCTCCATCTTTACGTCTGTCTTATATAAATTTGCATAAACGTTTCTCCCAAAAAAGATTGCACATTTTGTAGTTGTGCGGACTTAATTACAAACATTAACCAGCATTTCGATTGAAATCAAACTTGAAAATAAAACGTCAAGACTTTCACTAAAAAAAATTCAAACTCAATCGCGAATAAGCACAAACCGCTGAAAGAAAACCAATACAGGAAAGGTAAACGTCCGTTTGAGACGTCGACGGATGACAGGAAGAAAAGAACTTCCCCTAATCTCCGTACGAATAAATGAGTTCGCCATTTCCAATTCTCACCGTTCCACGTGCATCGCAACCTTTAGGAAGAGAGAGAAAAAAGGAGAGGTTTCGGACAGGCAAAGCGGACAAAAGAGGCGATGGAGAGGTGGATGGGATCTCCGCTCCATTTGGGGTCCACCTTTTTCATCCGATCGCCCCCATCACTCTATCACATTCCTCCGAAACTCGACCTCTCTATCTCTCCCCTCCCGCCTTCACCTCCTTGTCATCCATTAACTACCTTCCTGTTCCCGTCCTATTCCTTGTTGTATTACCCTGCCTTCCACTCCGACAGTTCGCGTGTCTGCCTCTCGTCATTTTTCTCCCATCCATTCCCGTAAAATTTAGCCCGCTATAGGAATCCGCGGCATATTCCCAACGATTCCCGTCCATTTCCGCGCTTTATCGTCAATTTCCAAGCACTTTCGATCCAACTTTTGTACCTCCACTTCCAATAATGTGTGCATTTCCTCCCACTCTCATCTGACCTTGTGCATTCGCGTAAATTTCCCTGCATTATATCCCGATTATCTCAACTACCGTGTATTCCTGTCCGATCAAATGCATTTCCATCCAGTACCGTAGATCAGGGTTTCCCAAACTGTGTTCCGCGGAACACTAGGGTTCCGGAGAAGTTAAACGGGGTTCCGTTCTTCTTTCTCTTATTTACAGCAGGAAACATGAGCCTCACTTGTAAATTGTATACTGTAAGATATATTAGCTATGTAAATAAACATTATAATGATTTTAAAGTTTATTTTATTGCGATTAGGCTTACCATATCTTATTTAGGGTTCCGCGAGAAAAAATATTTGAATACATGGGTTCGGTGGCTTCACAAAGTTTGGGAACCATGCCGTAGATCAACGTCCATTCTATACAATCATATATCACCTTATCCTATTTCATAATTATATATCCGTCGAATACGGTGGTTAATCCCCGTGCAATCCCAAATCCCGTCCATTTCCGAAAATATCCGCCGATTCCCGATGACGTCCGTCCATCTCCGACAATATCCTCTAATTTCCATCCACTTTCTCGCATCACCGCTCCCCGAATGTTCCTGCACCCGCTCCTATTTCTTTCCCCTGCACCTTTCTCCCACGCCCTCCCGTCCTTTCCCCGCAAACCTTCCTTCCGTTTCAATCCTTCCTCGTTTCCCAACACCCTTCCCGTCACCTGCACCTCCCCGAAAAGCCGCATTCCCTCCAGTTCCCGTCCGTTCCACGTGAGATTCCTCGGGCGCTTATGCGTGAGGCGAGAGTCACCCTTTTCGGCCGCAACGCAATCACTCCGCGGGAGGCCTTTCCTCCTCCCTCTCTCCCCTTTTTTTTTAAGGTGAGGAGGAGGAGAGAGAGAGGGGGGGGGAAGAGGGAGGGGGGGATAGATCCGGGAAAGGGAAGGAGGACAGTCCTGCGTTTGGAATATCGATCTATTATGTGGCAATGTGTGAGGTGAAGGGGTCGGTAGTTTTGAGAGTGGAAGGCTGAGAGAGGAGTGGAATGAGAGAGAGAGAGAGGGAGGAGAGTGTGTGTGAGAGAGAGAGAGAGGTTGGGACGGATGGAAAGGGTAGGGGAGTGGATGGGGAGGGGAAGAAGAGAACGCCTCCCACGGCCCGATGGCGGCACTCGTTCGTATAATGGGATGCACGACCCACTCCACACGACCCCCGTCAGCGCGTCCATCTGTTTGTCCATTTGACCCCCTTTTTCCCGTCCCGCCATACCTCTCCATTTCTATCCCTACCTCTCTCTCCCCACCTTTCTCTCTCTCTCACTCCCTCCTCTCTCTCTCTCTCTCCAGTTCATCTCTACCGACTCATTTTCTGTGTCTTTTTTTATCGCTCATACAACTCTCCCATTTATTTCACGTTACCTTTCTCTTTATCTCCTTTTCCTTGCTATTTTCCTCTCCTCTTTTCCTCCCTCCTCCCGTCCTTCTCCTCCCCTTCCCCTCCTTTTCTTCTCCTACTCCCTTCTTCTCTCCTCTCTCCTTCTACTTCATCTCTCCATTCTTCTCCTCCCACTATCTCTCCTCTCCCATTCAATTTTCTCTTTCCGTCCCTCTCCTGCCTGCCTTTCCTCTCTACCTTCCTTCCTCCTCTCTAACTACCTTCCTACCCTCTCACGCTCTTTCCTCTCTCTCTCTCTCTCCAACCGTCCCGAAGGAGACACCTGCAGGCTCTTTTTGATTGATTGTTTTGAGGTGGGGAAGGGAATGGGTGGAGATTAAAAGGTCCTACTGGTGGCGCGTATGTGGTGCTTGGTCTCGGAATGTTGGTCCCCAAATGTTCAGGTGAAGAGTTACCATCACAACGTTATCATAACGATGACGATATTGTTTAGCCCATATACACAGAATGACGTGTTATATTTAAAAAAAGGTCAAACTTGGTATGAAACGCTTTCAACCGGCATTATACAGTCATATTTTACATTACAGTTAATTTTATACGTATTTGAGCCTTAGTTTTGTTTAAAAAAAACTTATACATTTCTCTAAATGCGGTTATATATATAGCCATTATCGGGTTATCAGGAATAATGCTCAATATTGGTCTCTCAATTATTATAACAACTAAAATGTCCTTTTTTAAATAATAAACCTTTATATAGTAGAAGTTTAAAGAAAAATTCTCTTGCTTTATGTATTCATCATGGGGCCGGTTTGAGGTACATCCATAAATTTCTCTAGTTCTTGGGTTTTTAGGTTTTCTTTTTTTTATAATACGATCGTTCTTTGCATCTGTTGTAAATTATAGGTGATCATTGCGCTTTCAGGGGACAATTTGCAGCTCAGCAGATGGAAAAGGAATGTTACATTAGGTTACGCCTCGTAGTTCTATTATTCCTTCCGGAGGCACTCAAAATTCATAAACTATTTGTAACATTTTAGAAATGGTTCATAACTATATGTTACATCAAAAAACATGTGTATTCAGGTCATAAATTTAGTTGGCGAATATGATCTAAAGGGATTTATTTGAAATAGCTAATTTTTCTAGAAATAAAACTTACATTTTTCACATTGGATAATTGAAAGCAGTTCTCTTTAAGAAATTGAATCGCATCGTGTTAAAACGCATGGGACAATGCTAAGCAAAAGACAAAGTTTCACGACGAATACCTAATACAAATGCAGTCCTCGATATCACCTTCATTATTGCGGAAAGTGCTCCATAACAAGTGTTCGTTTACGTCGCGCCGCAGGTTTAGCTAAATGAGGAGAGCAAGGTAAAACGTCCCATTCCTATCCGTTACAACGTTTTTGTTTTCGAAACAAGCAGAAGTTAAAGGTACGAAATAAAAGAAAAGTGGATTTGTCTCCTAAACGCTTATCATCTTCGAGAATATCACATTTCGCGTGACGGAAATAAAATGTCTAGCATTCGTCGCGACACGCTCGGCCAAGCTAACATAATTAGGCTGTATATATATATATATATATATATATTAGTCCTCTTTGGTAAGAATTTCATTCTCCGGGAGAGCTTCATGAAATTGGGGTCAAACGTTAAATTTTTGGCGTAGGATGAATCACACGTAAAGTCACGGGAATGGCGGACGGGATTTGCATATATGTGTCAAGTTATCTACTCGAGTGTTTCTCATCCATCGCATAAATAATTAATCGTGGCAATTTCCATACTTGAAGTTAAAGAGATAAAAATTACTAGGATTTTTCTTTCACAATTTTAGCACGGTTAAGCGAAAACAAGTTTGAAGCACACGATTTTCATTTTTTAAATTAATTGTATTAAAATAGCGTATACAATATAAATTTTAAAAACATTTTCGCAAAATTTGCATGTCAATTATAAAAATGGATTCAATGTTCATTTTTTAGGTGCAAAAATTCATGAAAGTGGGTCATATTAATAATAAAAGTGAGGTTTTTGAAGAGACATCCTGCGGCGTTGTTTTGAATTTATGACAAAGCTATCGATGGTTATTATCTAGGATAATGTAAGCTAGGATGAAGCAACCATTATCATTGGAAATACTGGTCTCAGTTGACATTAACGCGAGATAGGAGAATAATAAGGAGAAAAAAAGAGAATCGTGGCAATCTTTTTTTACGAGTCCTAATATTTCTCCAAAAATAGTTAAAAGATAGAGAAGTAATCTCTTTAAGATAACAGTTTTAAGGAAAGAGCGTGGGGACAAATATATGCATTCTGAGGCATAAGTAATTCAATTGCCCGTGACGTTGCACTAAAAGAACTCATTACCACGGATGGAAGAGGAAGGTGCTAAACGCATTCTCAAAACAAGTTTTAATAGATATAAAGCCAGAGAAAACAGATGTTCAATGCTGTTAGTACAGGATCAAAAACTTTTCGTATCCTAAATCCTATGCAGCCATACCGACAAATCTCACAAAGGCTGAATTACACGATCAAGATCGCTCCAGTAATCACGCACAGGTTGAATTGAACCAATGACGCATTTCAGCGACCTCCATCACTGGCAATACACTGATCTATTGGATTTAGGTCGCAAGGTGTTGGAAATATTTAAAGATAATGACAGGCTCCAATAAAATGAAAAAAATATCTCAAAACTTTTAGAAGTTTTATAGCCAATATAGCCCATAGATACATGCCCAAATGCGGGTAACACGGTAAAAATTTTCATCTAGGCTTCTTACAAAATTTTATGCTCCTTTTTTTAACATTTCCTGTATAATTAAGAATTTTACATAGGTTAAAAAATAGCTTAAGCTTTAGGGTGGTCGACGCAATGAATTTGCCAAGATCAGGGCATAGGTCAAGGTCCAGACCCATTCGAATCGTTTATCTTACGTGATCTATCTTTCTCTTGGCCTAACTAATTCGTCCGACAACTTTCCATTTGTTTCACTTCCCTGTAATGAAAACATCTCTACTCTAGCGCGACATTAAAACCTCGAATTCCGCCGTCAACATTTTGACCACTGAAATCCCAGCTATGCGGATAAATACGTCCATAATTTCCGCGACGCTATGCGACGTTCGTTAAAGTCGTACCCTCTCGTTCATCACTCTTCCCTATCGTTCTTCCGAAGACCCTCGACGGATTTTCCTTCCTGTTGTTTTTAAAGTCATTCCCTCCGCGACGATCGCTCGGATTTAAACGCTGAAATAATTTCTCACGACGATTTAAAAGAGAAAAATACGGTATAAAGGAAGCGAATAGGTTTTTTTCCTGGAAGTAGACGCGATCCATTTGTGACACTCATGCTGTATTATTTTCGAGAGAGAGAGAGAGAGCGTGAAGAAAAAGAACAGGAAACCGTTATTCGAAAGAACCGCGCCAATTAAATGAAAATTGTTAAGAATCGGCGAAACGAACATCAATTCCTATATATATATATATATATATATATATATATATATATATATATATATATATATATATATATATATATATATATATATATATATATTACGTCGTCTTTTTTAGAAAACAATAATTAAGACGCGGTCGTGGCCATTAGCGACCCGATCCCACTTCTCCTCCAGTAGAAGCTAAATCGCGTATTTTTCCACTTCTCACCTTTCTCTCGTTTTCACCCTTTCTTCGACTCGTTACTCCCTTCCTACCACTCTTAAGACCACTCTTTTCCCCCCTCTCTCCATATTTCACTCTCTCCTCTCCCTCCCTTACCCTCCGTCTTTCTCTTACACTCGCTCCAATTCACTGCGTCCAACTCTCTCCTCGCACCACCGTTCATTTCCAGCGATTCATCTCCAAAATACCCGATTTCCTTCGCCCCTCCCCCCCTTCCCCTCTGTCTGTCTTCGAATCTCTTTTATTTTTTGGCTCTCGTCCCTCTTCACCGAAAATCCCCTTCTCTCCTTTCTCTCTCCCTCTCTCTCTCTCTGCTTCCACTCTTCCGCGCTCTTTCACCCTCTCCTTAACTTCCCTTACTAACTTCATGCCTCTTATTCCATATCCCTCCTACATTCTCTCTTCTTCCACGCTAAAGCCACTTCTTTCTTTATTGCGCACTTATCTTTCACTTGATTGCCTCTCTCTCTCTCTCTCCCCACAAATCCTTATCTCTTCCCTCTCCATTACCTCTCATTCTCTCTTCTCTCCCCCTTCCTCTTTCTCCCCCTCCCTCTCTCTCCCCCCTGCGTGGTTTTTTACTAGGTTGGCCATGTCAGGTACTTCCTAGGTTTTTACCACAAATACTTACAATTAGTGTTCTCTTTTTAGAAGTTTCCGAATTTGTAATTCAATCTCTTAATTGTTTTTTTCTTCTATTATTCTTTTTTTCATTTGTTTAGTTTCAGGTATTTGTCTTCTGTTTGTATGTTTACGTTATTATTTTTATTGTCATTTGTAATTAATAACGTAGGGTTAAATGTAAGAAGGGACTATGTAGTCTCAATTTCGCCCGAAATAAAGTCGTTTGTCTGTCTATCTGTCTCTCTTTCTCTCTCTTTCTTTCCCTTACGCCCACCCTAAAGTGACCTTTCGCTTAGTCCGCTATTTCGACTGACCGCGACATGTTCTGCTACATTTATATTTCTTTATATAATTCCCCATAATCTTTTTTCTCCCGCTTCTATTTCGCGTTCCTCTTCCCCCCCCCCCTCTCTTTCTCACCCTCTCTCCGTCTCCCTTTTACTTTTTCTATCCATTACTCTTCGTCTACTTTAATGCGATTCTAGCACATTTACCATTTCCGCTAAAACTGAAGAAGAAATCACAAACTACGGTAAAATCACTCTAACAGGGTAATGAGCACAGAGCATTTTGATTTACTTCGAAAAAATAGCCACCTAAGAAATAACTGTTGTACAAGTAGTAAAGCAGAACAAATACACATATCTCGTGCTATAATTTTATGTGAAGCTTAACTTTTTGAGAAAATCGCGATTAAAATCTTCTATCAAACGGAAGAATCTAGTTCGTCGACTAATTTGAGTACATATTTTTATTGTAACATGGGCTCTCGATCTCTCTCTCCGATATAATTTAATGGGATGATGTTCCTCTGTTGGAGGACTGGCTCGAACGAGGACCCTCCTCTGCATATTTCGCTTACGATACTTTTTATATAGTCATGCGAACAACATTGCACTGCTGTCAGAACGGACTGGTCAGGAGTAGATGAGCGTTTAAAAGATGGCGAGGTTTCCCATAGATTTTCTATATAGTTAAGTGGGTGAAGTCAAATACAGGAAAATAAGAAAGTGAAGAAATTTAATAGACGTAATTAGAGCAGGTGTAAGGAATGGTAAGGAAAACATTTAGATGCAATTGTAAGTTGAATGTTATAGAAAGGAGAGTGGAAAAGAGGCAATGAGGAGGGAGGAAGTTCTGGATAGTTCTGAAGGATGGAGACATATTCTAGAGCAGGGATCGGCAACCTATGGCACGCGTGCCAAAAGTGGCACGCGCGGCGATTTTGAATGGCACGTGAAAGGAGAAATGATAATGATAAAAAAATCATATTTTATTTATTTATTACAAGTACTATATAGAACAATCAAAGTTTTTTTTTGAAATTTAGCGTACTAACGCTATATTTGATGAGAGTAATTATTCATCTCTAAAGTCTGCTTATTCTAATTCTGTATCACTGCTCCTAAATAGTTCATGTGCCTGCCGTCTCGCGTTTTCTCTCTCTGTCTTTGTAACTAATGAACGTAAAATACGGAAATTCAAACCGATAGGTACAAATACATACTGTTTACAATGTAATCCTTAGTTAAGTAAATCTGGGGTGATCAAATAATAAAGTCATCATTTAATCAAAGCAAAATTTATTACTGGCACGCAAGAACATACATTGACGTGGATTTGGCACGTCACCTGTGAAAGATTGCCGACCCCTGTTCTAGAGGATGAAGGCAAAATAGTGATACTGGAGTTCAGCTTCAGACTTGTTGAAATGTGTTAACTGAAGAAATATAGGTCGACGGTCGTATTCAATATGACTTTTAGCGGCTGAATCTGATTAAATACAAGTATCCGAATTTAATAAAATTATAACATTTCATATCTATGTAGATTTAAAACCCGAAACGAAAGATCCACATTTGCAATACAACAGAATATGGTGAACCGATGATTGTCAAGGACTGAAAGGATATGAAGGATTGAAAAGATATGGAAACGTAAATAAATAGCATGGCATTTAAAGAAAATAACGACTTAATAACTACATCAATTTTAGTGGTGGTTTGTTCAATTTAAATTTATAGCACGTTTTCATAGTGTTTAAAATTTTACAGCCAGTTAGCAAATATGTTTCCTGGTCAAAAAACCTAGCGAAATGATATAGATAGAATGTCGTGGATAAATATTAGTACCTACAATTTGAATTTACTGTATCTATCCATCTTCACGAACTAATTCGAGTAATTATTAGGGAACGCGCAATAAATATAATAGAAAACAGTTTATAAATTCGCCTCAAATATTGCCTGAATAAGAAAAGAGTTATACGCGGAATATTATCTTCCCTACTTCAACGCCAACTCTATTCCCGTCCCGTTTAGATTCAGTGCGGTAATATTCACCGTTGGTGCCATCTATACAAAAGTCCACATTTCCTTCTTGCGTTTTCTCTAAAGAAACCTCGATATTTTTATATTTTCCTGTCTTCTATTCAAATTTCTTTTCTGCTCTTCTCAGAAACGCACATTTCTTCAGTGATTTCTCAGTTACCTTCACTCAGAGAGAGAACTCGGAGAAGTGCGTTTTAATATTCGCTTTTAAGTTTCCAATAAATGATACGCCACGGTAAATACTCCAAAAAAGAAAATGATGGCATTTTGCGAATGAAGGGCTATTCATCTCAGTGGCCAAATGGAGCTAGATAGTCGTAGAAATATTTCGAACCGAAGCTTTTGAAGTCGTTATTCATCCGTCTATTCGAACGTCTAAATTTCGCGTTACGAATTTATGCATTCCGGTACTCATAAGTTGCTTAAAATTGTGGGAATTCCAAACAATTTCTGGCTTTATTATGATGACGATGGGCTATTCAACTATGATCGCATGGATGTATGTGTGTCTGCGTGTGCAGGCTTAGAATTTATTCATAAAATCAATCAAATCATTTCAAATTGTCGCATGACAATATATTAAGAATTTATGATATCAAAGTATGTAACATGAAAAATAGCATTAAATATATTTAATTGCTATTTATATTAAAGCATTTGGAAGTATCGATCATTACTTAATCGATAAGAGCTTACATTATGAAGAAATGTTATCAATTAGAGATATATATATATATTTAGGACAACTAGGTGTTGTTGTGTCTCTCTTGTGCTGACGAAGGGATCATCCCGAAAGCTCCAACAATCTCTACAAATGTGTCTCTCCAACACCCCAGCGGCTCTCCTTCCGGTAAGTGTTCACTGGGTTTCCTTCAACACCTAGTTGTCCTAAATATCCTCATTTACCTTTCCTCTTTCGTAGTATTTATATATATATATATGTATAGATATGAATTATAATATACAAAATAAAAATCAATCATTAATTTACAAGGATTTCAAATGGTAGCAAATGGAGCAGCGGTTATCATCGAAAAAGTACACACTTTTTAAGAAAAAGTACCAATACCGTGTGTCGCCATAAATCAAGATGAGTTATCTACTTGAAAATGAAGGAGAGTAAACCCTTAAGCCAATATGGAGTCAGTAAGGAGATTCCACCTTTATGAACAAGTCTATGATGTTCATTAAATGGAATTACCTACGACGGGATTGTCGCGCTTAATGACTTCTGAATTGAGTCAAGACGGTTACTAATTGCAAGGTCCCGGACACGCTAGTGGAAGAGGTATCAGAGATGCTTGTCCGGACATGGTGACTTTTTTGGGAGAATTTAAGACAAACTACGATGTTTCCTTCTTATTTCGGATCAATAATTCCTATAGAGATTATTTTACGTATTAGTTGCTCTGTAAATATTGTAGCCCCAAAATCAACTTACATAGTTTCTCAAATGTCATATCTTAAATGATATACAGACGAACTTAATATTTAATAATTTCTCCTATCAAATACAGATTCTTAGGTACTGAAATTTTCATTTAAATAAAGTGCTGCGATTGCGAGAAAATCCGAGCATTTTGAAGTGGCCCTAAAGTCGGATAAGATACAAAAAAAACGTCTTATTTCAGTTACGAATGCGAATATCAATGGGAGCCCCACGATATCAATATTTATAGTAATAACGAACGATTTATGGAGCCCCAGTTTAATATTACAACTTTTACGGAGTATTTCTTTATTTGAAACCAGTTTTCAAGTGATTTTAGTAAAAGTTTTTGCAAAATTTAAAATCGATACTTGAATAATTGAGAACTTCTGGGGCCTCTATTATTCGGGGGTCCGGATACCTCGCATCCACCGCATCCCTCCTTTGGCAGGCCCTGCGTCTGCAGCATTAATAATGGATTCGTCGATAACCTATTTCAGATATATTAAAATTAATATTATGGTAGATACACAAATTGAGAATTGATATTTAGGTTCTTTTATGCGTGTTAAATTTTTGAAGAGTTGGAATTTTTACGGATATGTATTGCGACAATTTCTTGTTCTTCTACCCTAAAGTGGGCTAAAAATCTAAAATTTCTATCCATTCTGCTGGATTAAACAACGATTAAGTCTAAGCACATTCGGAAACACTTTCACGCTGCCATGAGTATCTGAGTAATTAGAAATATCACCAAAATTTTATCTAATCAGATTCATTTAGGACTAGAGAACCTTATTCCTATCATATAATAACTTTACTCTTCAGCTGTTTGACTTGGATTATATATATATATATATATATATATATATATATATATATATATACACACACATATATATATTTAGAGAAACTAGGTGTTGAATGAAACCCAGTGAGCACTTACCGGAAGGAGAGCCGCTGGTGTGTTGGAGAGACACATTTGTAGAAGTTATTGGAGCTTTCGGGGTGATCCCTTCGTCAGCACAACTGATTTGGCAGTGACATTGGGGTGAAGGTGTGGGGGTGGAAGGGAAGGCACATGGACCCGACTCACTCCAGTCCTTCTTACAGCGCCTCTCTTCCCACCATACGCTCTCCTTCCCCCACCACTCCTCCCCCTCCAGCATCACCTTCTTGGTCGACCTCTCCATCCGAGAAAACCAAATCCACACCAAAGTTCACTTAAAACTCTCCAACCGCCTTCAATATCTTCACTTCCACAGCTGCCACCCCCTTCACACTAAAACTTCAATCCCCTACGCCCTAGGCTGCCGAGGAAGGAGAATCTGCTCGGACTGAGACTCACTCTCCGAGTACTACTCCGTCCTCAAAAATGAATTCCTCCAACGCGGATACCCGCCGGACCTGATCCGGGACCAAATCCGACGGGCAGTCGCACCCAGCAGCCCTAACCTACATACCAACCGCCCCGCAACCCCAGACTCTACCCCCCAACTCACCCTAATCTCCACATTTTATCCCGGCATCCACGATACCCTAAAGAGCATCTTAAAGGCAGCCCACCAAATCCTCACTTCCTCCCCCAACCAGGTCTCCTTCCCCACACCCCCAATCCTCTCCTTCCGCAGATCTCCCAACCTAGCCAACATCTTGTGGAAAAAGAACCCCCATCACCCACTCCTCTGCACCCTGCAGGGTCTCACCCCTGCCGCAGACCCCGATGCCTAACATGCCCTATAAACCCACCCTACAAATCATTCTCAAACCCCACCACTAACATCACCTACCCCATAACCTCCCTTACCAACTGTACCACCCGCAACGTCATCTACCTACTAACCTGCACCCAATGCCCCGCCTTTTACGTCGGCCTCACCAGCAATTCCCTCAACATTCGCAGGAACGGCCATCGCAACAGCGTTAGTCTTAAACGACAGCTACCCATGGCCGTTCATGCAAATAACCATCATCTTAATTTCAATGTTTGTTTCACGGTGAGGCCATTCGCGCCCTCCCGGACGACGACGCTTCCGTCCCCGACTCCGTCAATGGGAATTGGCCCATATCCAAATCTTAAACTCTTTCTATCCTCCCGGCCTCAATCTCCGTTAATATTTCCTTCTTTCCACCCTCTCTTCCCCCCCCTGCATCCTCCAATCCCCGACCTTTCCGCGCTCCCTTCCCTTCTACCCACACACCTTCACCCCAGTGTCACTGCCAAATCCGTTGTGTCTCTTTTGTGCTGACGAAGGGATCATCCCGAAAGATCCAATAACTTCTACAAACGTGTCTCTCCAACACCCCAGCGGCTCTCCTTCCGGTAAGTGCTCACTGGATTTCCTTCAACAACTAGTTGCCCTAAATATCCTCATTTACCTTTCCTTTTCCGTAGTATATATATATATATAATGAAGCGTTTTGTTGGAAACAGAACTTTCACTAAACCATTTTCGCATGCTTCTCTTCAATCAGGCTATGTAAATGTTATGAAAACATAAACTTAGTGATATTATCTACTTAAATGAGGAGAGAGACTGTTGAGTTTAAATAAAGCATTCATGGTCGATGAAAACAATTCAACTATCGTTTCGCTAAAATCGAAATTTCTTAAATGTGCACGCCGTGACACGGTTGACAGTCCTATCATTCGCATCAAAACAATCTAAATATTAAAAAGAACAAAATATAATAAATACATTCGTTTTCAACCGACAAAATTTCAGACTTTTACCAAAGTTATTCACCCTTTTCTTTCGTTTACCGTCAGAATCTGACCCGCAGAAATTAAAGAGAAAGAATGAACCGCAACGGGACACGTGGCAATTCGCCGGAGTAAGCGTCGACGAACCGCACTCATCGACAACGCGTGTCGAAAAGGGGAGGGGTGAGGAGGATGGGAAGAGGAGGAGGAGGGTGGGGAGAGGCGGAGGAAAGGGGGAGAGAAGAGTCCGAACCGGCGTCTGCCCGATGGACTGCGAAACAAACGCCTGTCACCATCCGCCGCAATAACTGTATTTTATTCGCGAAGAGAAGCAATGCAAAAAACAACACGGAACGAGCGTGCAACAAAACTGATGGCTTGCACCTACACGGAAGCTGACAGACGCAGCATTTTGGCAAAGCGTTTTATTGACCAAGGCCTTACAGGAGGGGTGGGAGGAATGAGAGAATGGGGGGGGGGAGGAATAAGAAGGAGGGGGAGGGGGAGAGGGGCGCACGCATTGTTGTGCTTCCCATGAGTCGGTTTCCCAACAGTTTAACTTTGTGTCTACGGGACGGAGTTGGAGAAATTCTCCCACACACGAGTGCCTCATTTGGGAGGGAGAAGAGTGTGCAGAGAGAGGCGGGCCTTCCTCCCTCTTCCATCTCTCTTTTTTTTCCTCCCGTGTCGCGTGGACGCCGGTAACGTTCTTCTCCCGACCCCTCGCGGTCCACCACACAGCCTCCGGAACCCAAGAGAGAGAGAGAGAGAAAGGGGTGAGAGAAAGGGGATGGAGGGTTGAAAACCCGACGGGGGTGAGCCGCGTTGTTTCTCTCTCTCTCTCAGCATATCTCTCTTCCTATTCCCTCCAAAACACCCTGACCCCTTCCCACGGCTCTACGAGTATTCATCCCCACCTCTACACGTAAAGAGAGAGAGAGGTGTATGTGTGCGGAGAAGGGCTTTTGTGGGGGGGAGGAGGGGGGGCACGGGGTGGGGCGGGATGGTCACGTGTTCCGGCGCAGGGTCGCTGGGGGTTGGAGGAGGAGGGGCTTGGCATTCGGCAGTCGGCTGGAAGCAGCTCCGGCAGGCGGTGGGGTGTTTTCCGAAGGAGGAAAGGAAAGGCCGGGAGAAGGTGGCGGGCCGCTTTCTGAAAGGAGGAAGGAGTAGAAGGAACACCTCGTGGACGAGATTTTTCCTCACCGCGTTGTTCCCCAGACGTCCGTTTCCGATCCTACCGCTCTTCCTACGATTTATCCCTCAGTCTGCGACTCTGTTCCTCATCTCGTTCCCGTCTGCGTTACAACGCGTCCGATCTTGTCTCCGGTCCTCCTTGGACGCCACGTAGATTGGGACAAATAAGGACCCGCAAGGAATCTTAAAATAGCGGTGAGTTGATATCCGCATTGTTTGGGGGGGGAGCGGAGGGGAGATCGCGCGTGTTGGATGGTTCATTTTGCTTTTTTTTTTATGGAAGCGGGTGGGAAGGTACGCATTTGTCAGATAGCGTGGCGGTTTTATCTGTCGGTTCGAATATTTCGGGATGTTGGCGGTGTTTTATTTGCCGAATTTTTATCGTTTTTTTGTTTTTGTGATTGGTGTGAGCTAGGAAAATTAGTTTCTAGCGTTAATCACGACGGCTTTTTGGTGAATTGATATATATATTTATCGAGTAATATCATAAATGTCTCCAGTTATCTCGAAATGTCGTGTCGATGCAATTTAATACCTTTTTATGCAGGAAAATATCGGCGCGCATCAAAAGAAATGGCCTGACCAAGTTTTACGGTCCCCAAGTTCGTGTAGTTTTAAGAGAAATATTGAAAATTCATTTCTGATGAATTGTAGCATGTTGATGATTTTTGGTTAGTTAAAAGTTTTTCTAAGTCTTAAATAAAAATTTTGGAATAATTTTTTTGTTTTTTTTTTAATTTTTCGTCCAGATTTGGTAATCAGCCGTACTGCTCTTACAAAGAGGCATCTAAATAATACAATCACATAGTTTTATTTTGACACCATCGTGGAAGAAAAATAATGCACGATTTTTAACAGAACAATTATATTTTCCGTAGATAACTTCAAAGCATTCTTCTATCTGATACACTCAAATTAAAACCTCATACTGTCAATTTAATTAAGCCGCAGTTGCAGATTTTGCGATGTTTGGTTGACATCAAACGCATAGATAACGGGAAACTGCTTCAAAGTTGCGTCGTAAATGTTTACCAGAAAATGAAAACACTTTCACAGATGCATGTGAAAGTTTTAATTCAAGATTCGGATTGAAAAGTTTGGAAAATATTTTTCGAATTGACATCAACAACTACTTAAAATCTTAAGATGTTTGCATATTTTTAAAGGCAACAAGACGGATATTCATAATAAAAAATTTCGCTCGAAAATTGATTTGAAGTTTTATTTATAGCACTAATGCTATAAATCACGGTTACTCTCGTGTTTAGAATATGCAGTCACACGGTGTTCAAGTCCATCCAAATAAAATTCGAACCACGTCACTCCTTTTATTTTGGCGCAACCAAAAATTGAGACGCGAATTATCCCGAGCCTCGCGCTTCTTGCCCCTGCTTCACGATCTCTTGGATAAGAAGCGATGTCGCTTGTTGGGTGACGTGTGTCAAGCGATTTGTCGGGAGATAAAAATACCTAATGGATTTTGCACGGTCGAACTTTGCACTCAAACTGTCATTATTCGTTGGCGCAACCATTACTCCAGTTTGAAGTTTTGGCGTCGGGATCTTCGAGTAAAGGAACGGGACTGCACCATGCTTCGTTACTTTTTTTTTCGTGGGTGACAAGGCATTATTTTCCGTAAACCTTTTCAATAAAGCTCGGGAGTAAATCGAATAAGATTAAGAATGGAATTAAAAATATAATACCCTCATTGACAGTAAATGAATGAAGACAAAGCCATTGATGTCTTTATCGTATATGTAGGAAAGTAGAATTTTACTGTTATCGAGAAAAAAATAGCACATCCCTAAGGCTGACCATGGTATACATTTATATGCATATATTTAGGAATTTACGCGGTAAGGGTTCAAAA
Organism: Uropetala carovei; assembly: GCA_036926305.1. Taxonomy (NCBI): domain Eukaryota; kingdom Metazoa; phylum Arthropoda; class Insecta; order Odonata; family Petaluridae; genus Uropetala; species Uropetala carovei. The sequence continues at coordinate 2,413,283 of JAXCHB010000318.1, read as the reverse complement.
CGGTTGACTGCTATTGAGGAGGAATTTTTGATTTTCTACTTTCAACGACGGAAACGTATTTATATGTCTCGCAAAAGCTGTCAACGTGAATGCTTGAAAGAAAGACGTTTTCGTAAAAGTTTTAGTGCATTATAGACATTGTCGCAAGAGCGACAATATGAGTACCATCCAGCGTTGTGTATTCATCTTTCAGATAAATAATATGTTGTAAATGTTATTTAAGGAAAAATACTCTTTTGCCTCTACAAAAAATTGAATAAATTATTTACGCGGATGGAAGCTTTAAAAATATCTACAATTTAGTCAAATGAGAAAAGTTTTAACATAGTATTACTAAACTTTTTTCCAGCATTAAGCGATAAATACAGAATTGATAGAATCGAAAACATATACAGATAATGTTACGAAATATTATCACTGCAATATGCCGCAAATAGTTAACGTATCAAGGAATATTTTTTAGGAATGATAATCACATTTTGTGATTACGAATAGCCAATTTCCGGGAGTAGAGCCTAATCTTGCTGACAGTATTTTTTAGAAAATACTTCCGTCTAATCTGAAAAAATATCCTTACACATCTATCATTTCCCTATGGAAAAATTGAGAAGGAGAAAAATTCTGAACAAGTTCAGAATTTTTCTCCTCAGTTTTTCCATTTGTGATCAGTACTATGCACTCACGCATATAAGTTAACTTCCGCCATTTAACTTTCATTTGCCTACATCGCATAATAATCTATATATACTATCAAAATTTTCTTTTTTATACCTGACAATTTATTTGGCTGTTAACAATTAGACTTAATGACGCATCACTGGGCTATCAATGAGCCAAGACTTTAGAAACATCTTATGACGCGCTGCATACTTCTACATCTAAAATCTACATTTATTTCTCGCAGTTGTAAGCCGTGGGAAGATTTATCTTCGCTAAAATGGTCACATTTGAATGTTCGTTACGGTTGAGCGCGTTCGCTTAAAAAAAATAAAAATTCTTAAAGGATAAACGCTTAAAATCAAAATTGAAAAATAGATTCTTATGTCAGGTAGCTCAAATAATCATTAAAATCTTATGGAAAATACTATATGCGCTACACGGCTACCAGAGAGCCGTAATCAGTGATATATACCGATAACAGAAAGAAAAGAGCTATATTTATTTTAGGTGCTGGAGAAATCTCACATATATTTTTTCTATTTTTAAGTGATTAATTTCTAGTTTGTTTTTAACCACTAGACGAGTTCGGTAACTCTTTATTGAATACTAGCAGAATTTCCCGTTGAATTTCAACGGATTTAGTGAAGCTACTACAGCACAACATACAAACTCTTTAAAATATATAGTAGATACTTTTTAACTTACAATTAGCTTTTCTTAACAATTAATCATATTTGCTTGTAACAATCCGTTTCCGAACGTATTGCATTCATATATAAGGATAATTGTATTTCCTATCATATCACTTTCGCCAAATCCAGCTTTATTTCTTCTGTATTTATGCCTCGCTGAAATATTTACTTTTATGTCTTGAAAAAGCAACGTACAGTTGTCCATGATTGAACACTGACTCCGATAAATGTACACCAGATACGTTAGCTTATTTACGTTAATAAACATTATAATGTAGAATATAATGATTTTACTCACAAAAAATGTAAGATTCCAGTATTCAATAGAGGAAAGAAGGTTCAATTACTTTCATCAATAAACGCTTCCTGAATAATAATCAGTATCTATTTACGTTGCTATCCATAAACATCGATAGTTTCGTTGCTTAAACAAAGGTGCGAAGCGAATATCGCTAAACTTTCGTCTATTTGTAAGCCTCATTGATGCTAACTGAATCGAAGTTAACAATGACGGCCGCCTTGGTTACGCCCGGAAAGAGTACGAAAAATCCACAAAATTTGAAACCAATTGCGTATTTCTGAAAATTTCGACCGTATAACATGTAAAATTCGCATGAATAAGATAGTATAGTGTTTTATTCGTCGAATAAAGCAAAAACGAAAGAAATCGGTCCATATTTACGTATTTTTAAACTTGAAGGAAGAATACCTTGCAAGTCAAGAAATGGATTCATAGGTGTTATCTTATGGAAAAATGTTAATCCCATATATTGGCAGCACTGATTAATCCCGGTTGACCAAACCTTGACCATTCACTAAGTTAGGATGTAAGGAAAAATCGTATCAAATTTGGTTATTCTAGATTTTATCATTTAGGAGGAGTTCCATGAACAAACACTCAAATACACAAACACACGCTTCAAAATATATTATAGTAGACAAGAGTTCTGCTCCAGTAAACTGCAATCGCTTCCATTTTGTTTAAAATAAACATTGAATACCTCGTAGTATTAAGTGTAGACGATTTGATTAAAATAAAATAATGTTATGTATGCACAGCATATTGTAGGAGCTTTCCCAAAAAATTATTAAAATAAAATAATGTTATGATATGCACAGCATATTGTAAGAGCTTTCCCAAAAAATTTCCATGTAGTTCTCTAGTACATCTTCATGCACGGAGGATTCTGGTGGTTAAAATAATAATCATTATCATTTAATTTATGACTGAGCGGATGAATGATGAAAACAAAGGAAAAAGGATTGAATTAGTAAATAGACAAAAGAAATATGAGCTACATAGAAACTCAAAGAGAACTGTGTGTGTTATGATTTTCTTCGCCAGGGTGCCATAGAGGGCAAAGCGTCATCTTTCGGCAAGACCGCCAAATTTTTATTTTTACTTACAAGTTTTAACTTGCCTCAAAGAGGATAGTTGGATGTATTCAATTCTCCAGCGTGAGAAATTAAAAGATTGCATTTTAAAAATAATTGCAGTTAAGTTACGAATTAGAAGTGGGCAGCTGAAAGAATGATATTTTATTTGATTGCTCTGAAACAGTCGATGGCTCGATTTCTGGTAAGAAATTCCAGTTGCCATGACTAATGTGAACGTTAAAATTTCGATCGAGACGGTGCCACAGAAGTTATTTTTCCTGACTCTACATGTAAAACATTAAACTTCTTGATGAAATAATTTTGTATTGCCTGCGGATACGTGCAACCCGCTTACTATCAGCAGCTTAGCACGAGATGATAAATTCAATTGCCATGTGAGTGTCGTTAATTCAATGGGAGAAATTATGAAATATTTAGCCTCTCGTCAGAGAGAAGCTTCCACCTCGCTCAACTCTGCCTCCCATCTCTCAATCCATTCCTAAGGGGTCATGTTTTCCAACACTTAGGTTGAGAAAGTGACTCACAAGCATCAATTTAACAATGCTGACCCGTATGACGTGTCTGCCTCCCAATGCTGCGTGTTCGAACCCCTCTCTTACCGTATGTGCTCGTGAGAGCTAAGCTAAAGAGGCTGTCCTGGTAAAGAGAATGAAAGACCTTTTCATTCCCCAACGGGGTCCGAATTCGCTTTTAGTATTGGTGGAAAATCTTTTGCCCGTCCTCTTCCGTAGCCGACCTTAGCGGCTGCTTTTGAATAAGGTGTTTAATTCAAATCTAGTTTTAAATGTGCTAATATGTAAGATAATAAGGTATGGATTTCATAAGCATAGGTGCTGCTGGCTAGCGGATAACATAGGCCTCCCCGCCAAGAAAATCCGAAGCCCCCGATATGAAATTTCTGTAAATATATGCTGTCTAGCATGACAACGTCCTGTATCCACGACAGCGATGCTCGAATTGGGAGGGGACGCATGGCAACGCCGTTCCACTTTATGCAAGATGAAGCCCATAGCGTTTCCGTTTCAAAAATCAGATAGGAATGTTTCAGTTGTTAATATATTTAAAAAGCCGGTGTTCCGGCGTAACGATTTGAAATGTTACGTTGGCGATTTTAAGTTCGACCACATCCGTAAGCGTCTGCATTGTATGAATATCTGAACCAAAGAGAATTACTGTATGCATTTGTAATTTGTGTCAGTTCGAGTTTACCGTATTTTACATGTTTTACTGGTAGATAAGTTTAGTTAAATTTATATATAATAATTTAGAAAAACTTTCGGCAATTAATCTAAAGCATGTATTAAAATAAAATAACTAATAAAACCCAAAAGAACATTAACTAAAAGCTAGCGTTTCCTCTGTTAAAATTTTCCAATTCGAGCCCTGCACAACAGCAACCGTGTTGGACGTTGTAATTCCGGTTCACCGACACATGGCGTAAACGGAATAAAATAATTCCGCGCGGATAAACAACCCAAACCGATACATACGGTGAAATCTCGGAAAGTGGCCAGCGCCAGAGAAATTTTTCATTGTCGAAAGCGTGAAAAACATCAGAGTTATTCTCTGATTCAAGACTAATTTTTAAATCCTATTTTGGATCGGATTCAGATGCCGTTCGCATTGAAAGTAGAAATTCGAGCGAGAAAGAGTTCTGTGAGGTTTTTTTTTAGCCAAACAGGGATTCAGTCTCATCACTCCGTCGAACCTCTTTCTTTCCAAATCTTCCCTTATAAACGTCGAGTTCCTATCTAGATTGGAACTATTTTAAAAATTCAGAATCAATAAATATCACACATTCGTTCCCCATAGAGAAAAGTTGTGTTTATGATATAGAACACGGATTGACATACCTAGATTTTCGATTTTTCTAGGTCATGACATACGATCCTCTACGCTTGTAAAAAAAAACTCGGCCGTTTAAAAATCCGGTTGGAAAATTAAGGAGAAAAAAGCGTGATAGAAACCTCCACACTTGAGAATATTTTAAAATAAAGGGATTTTCTCTTAGTAAGTTAAATCTAAAGAAGAATCAGTGAAGGCTTTTTGAACTCAAGGAAAAATTATCCGATGGACCTAAATTTAAGTTTCAACGGGCAGAGTGATAGCTAGATAAAAAATTAATTATTAAGAAATTATAAGATGATTGATGATACACAAGATAAGGCGATTTTAACTAAAGATTAATCTAACTAATCCACATTTAATATAAAAAATTAACGGGTTATATATTTTAGCAACTAAGTAATTTGAGCAATGAGGCGCAATCTATTTTCCTATTATGAAAACACCTCAAATTATTCACAAAAAGCGGAAAATAATTTCTTTATGGGGAGGTCATATTTATTTATCATTACCTGAAGTGGCATTTACGTCCTTAAATTTAATTGTATAATTGATGACATTTTTTCCTTAATAATGTATGCCATATTTGAGCTATACGCAGCTATATAAAAATTCAACGAGATGTAATTTCAAATATCTTATAAATATATACTTGTAATGTTGAATATGATTTTCATTTTAAAGGCAAATAATTACCTACCATAAAAATTAATTAAAACGAAAAAGCGTTCTCAATGTACGAAATGATTCTCATGCTTTTAATAATAATATTAGTATCGTTTCCGCAAATTTAATCAAATGTCCACCAAGGTTAAACGAGATTTACAAAAAATATTGTGATTGAGGCTTGGCAAGAAAGATCCTCTGCAGGTTTTTCTGCTATAAGTCTCTTTCTGCGCGGTGATTTCCATGAAATTGTTCTACTTGTTATTTCCTTAGGACTGGTAAAACAGTTCGCTCGATATAACGGTAATAATTCAGGATTGTACATTTCTAATACTAAAATTTCAATATAATTATTTATAATCGTTACACAATAATTTACGAGGGTCGTAAATTCTAGTTAAATCACAGTTCCTTTATTTATACCTATTTTTTGAAAGCTGACGGCTGGGAAATAAAATCAAAATTCATTGATTAGAATTCACACTTAATAATAACGCAATTACCGATCAACCTTTCATCTCGAATGATCACTTGCACATGTAATCGCTCTTTCTCTTGACATCGTGAGCAGTAAGTTATGCAGAGAAATTTACGCATAAATTCTCCACATGGCTCGGCCACATTCACAGTTTAACTATTTGAATTCCGATTGAACCGACCAGATTTCGGGGGGAAAAAAATGACTCCAAGCTTTTCCCAATGAACCCTCGGTTTCACCGAGAATCCTTAATCTTAAGATACGGACGGGGATGGTTTGTCTAAGAGAAATTTACCGTTTTGAGACTAGTCAGAACCAGCTCTACGCACGATAAATGGGCGTAAAAGGATCCCGTGAAAGGAATCCGCGGGAGAGAGCGGAAGGAATGAAAAAAAGAAGAAGAAATTCATGCTCATCTTAAAAACTTCCAGAAGTTGGCGCCCGGTTCCTCCGAAATCTTTCAGAAAAATTCCATTTTAATTCGGAATTTATGGACGATCGATGCGCCATGGCTCGCATCCAAAGTTTTCCATAGGAAGGCCGCCAGGAGAATGAGTGAAGGCGTTTCGGAAGGCCAAATACCTGTCCCAAGCCGGGCCACGGGATCGGGAAATATGAGCGCTAGGCGCCACATCGAACAAAAAAGAAGCGTTATATTTACTCTCCCTTGAAGTTTATTCTTGGCGATAAAACAATGGATAAGCTCTAAAGAGCAACAGGTTTACAGCCGTGGAAGAAAAAGAGGAGCGATTTTTCATCGGACGTTCTTTCCAACGTTTTTAAACGCTAGTGCTTTGGATTTGTTCGGTATCTATTGTCCTAGGAAATATTTCTTGAAAAATAATGAAGACTGCACTTGATGTCAGGGAATATTTCTTGATGCGGGTTGTGTATCTGATGATCCATCGTTTATTTTCTTTTAAAAAGCGGAAAACATTGCAATGATAGAAAATAGCCTCGAAAAATGAGTTTTTTTTTTCAAAGTTAAATAGAGGCCGAGAGAGCTTATAAGTGGATCAAAACTGAAAAGCAAAGACTGTTTTACTTTTTTGAGTGCATCGTTTTATTTTTGAATGATAATGAAACGGTAGCTTGACAATAGAACAATGTAATTTCCTTCCTCTGTTTTATTCAACGTCGTGAGGATCCATTGAAACGCTCGAAGTGAACCTGACTTCAGCATTTTGCGAAATAAAAACGCAAATAAATATTTCACAATGATCGCTTTCCACGTGCAGTTAATCTTGTTTTCAATTATAATCTATCAATACCTTTTAAAAGCAAAGATTAGTATTTGAAAACAACGTATATTCATCCTTAATCATTGGAAAATTTTTCGGAGCCCTCAAATTTTGTATCCGATTTCCCTCGTGCCTCGAACAGACGTGAGGTAAAAACATTTTTATTCCTATTATTATTTTTCGAAATTTTTCTTTTTATCCATTCCCCAGTAAAACATCAGAGTTATGCGGAAAAATATAAAAAAACAATAACTGCGTTTCGATATAAAATTATGTGGCTTTCGTTAAAATATATGCGACATATTTTCTCATTTTTAGGCGAATGTCATTTGCTTTGTTTTTCCATGCTTAGTGTTTTTATACTTTTGTCGTTCTGTTACGAGAAATTGAGATGATTTTCTCATGTCATTATACATATGTAGCTATTTCCCGTATTCGTTAACTAAGGCGTATTGTGTTTTACTGCTATTTTCACCGCGCTAGCTAGGTCGCTTTTGATTGTCAATGATTTGAAAGATAAGCAGTAAGAACGATCTAAGCTTGATGAGTCTGTTCCAATGAATATTATAGAAAATTTCATTTGGAAATCGGACGAGTATTATATACTAACGCATGGAAAATGTTACCAGCCTTTTCATTAGCAATTGACTTAGAAACACGTCCGTGAAAAATGGAGCTGTCCAATATCAAAAGCGAAACAGAATTAGTGTTCAAACCAGGGGCATGCGATCTTTTTACGTGGTAGGCCGCATTCATACATGTGAGTGCTTTGACGGGCCGGATTAGAAGTCGCAAGTACCTTGGCGGGCCAGATGAGAGTTTACATAGGAACTTACTCAAGAGATTTTAAATATGAAAATAAAGTTATAACCATTTTTGTCGTAAAAACTTCTCCAGGATATGTGTTATGACAACAGTAGTGCTTAAAATGTACAAAATTGTCTGTAATAAACATCGCAGACCATATATTCACCAAAGCTTCGCGGGCCGCATAAAATGTTCTACCGGGCCGTAGGTTGCACACTCCTGGTTTAAACTATGCCATATCTGGCTGATTTGCTCGCAAAAAATAAAATCAATTACTGGCTTTTTATAGCGTTTTTTTTTACAATACCCCATAATGTATTCTATCCCTGAGAGAAGACAGTTAATCAGTATTTTGATGGAAAAATTTATTATTTAACGACAAGTGAATATAGTGAGACAAATTAAGACAAAAATATCGCTCAAATTAACTTTTTTTATGACGCATTTCAATTAAATTTCTCTAATCTGTAATTGAATTTATTTGAAAACGCAAACGGTGAATTTTATAAAATCCAAACGTACGAATAAATAAGATTATTTACGCAACTGTTAAATACATAAAACTTGATTTTGCTCGCTAAAAGTTAAAAAAGTAAATTATTTTATAGTAGCCATCATACAATTATGACTTTAATTATTGCAAGACATTTGAGTTGTGAATCTGACAAGTTATACCATATTCTTTGGGCAGATTGAAAACTATGCTTATTAAACTTTTAGTACAATATTTAACTTATTTTACATAGAAGGTAAATCCAATACGGCGAAATATCACCTTTAAATTTTGGAAAATGTTCGGCTACATTATGATTTCGCTCCTTGCAAATTATTGTAACATTATGACAACCTTGAAAACGCAAAGTATACAAGTAGGAACCCGGAAGTCACGAAAAATGTTGCAGCAAATCAAAGTTTATGGCAATTTCTAGTATAGCGGAAGATTTTTAGCATTTAGTCCCAACTTCAGCGGCGTCGTTGGAGCTCTTCGTAAGAAACCATCACAATTGAAATTAACCTAAGAGTAATAAAACACTCACTTAGAGCGTGAGAGGGAGGATTGTAATACCAGAACCAGGGTATAATCGTGATCTGCTGCCATGCAAAAAAATTATTTTAAGCAATCCAATTATTACTGAGAGAAAAACGGCATCGTTATTAAGATTATATAAAAAAGATACTCAACCTAAACTTGCTTCGTAATGTAATTCACACGAACAATCTAAGGTGGCGGAAGAATATAACCCGGAAACATTTTTAAAAGGCTCATCCAGTTCTTATACTGTGCTCTCGTCAGCGAATGCATCTTAATCTGTATCTCTAGACATTTTCAACCTCACTCTTCTAAAAAATAAAACAAATTTTGCGTAAATTTTGGCAGATTTCATTTTAGTGCCTGATTGGGGTTTTTCTCCCCGCGTATATTAAGCGTTAACCTAGTCTTTATTGTTATTATATACGTTATTTAAGAGCTTATAGAAACCCGTACTTGGAAAAGATAGGATGACACCCCTTAGGCCCTCTGTTTCTCTCTTCAAGAGTGCTGCTGATTGCGAGTCCTTGCGGACCCTGGTCGCGGAGCTTGAGAAGTTAGTTGCGGAGATCCGCTCTAGGGTATAAGAGGCCGAGGAGTCTTGTGTCCGGGTGGGACACGTGAGGCGCTCCTCGAGATCCCTCCGCGCATGGATGGCGGCTCGGGTTCGCCCAAGCGCTAACGCCGGCTGGGTGATCGAGGAGTCTTGCGCGGTCTCTCCACGGGTAGGGACGACTCCCTCCGTAAAGCCCGATGAGTGGAGGGTGGCTAAACGTGATAGTCGTGGGGTGGTACTGCGGAGGCAGGTGGTAGGTGAACCTACCTCTGTTAACAACAGGTTTGCGGTGCTGTCGGAGGATAGCTCAACGAACTCAGTGACCGTACCCACCCCACCTAAGAGGAGTCGGGTTGGGAAGGGGGGGTTGTTAGTGATAGGTAGCTCTAATGTCCGGCATGTGATAGCGCCTTTGCTATCAAGGGCCCGCCGGGAGGGAGTGGTGGAGCGGGTGTTCTCCAGGTGTATACGAGGAGGTACGGTGCCCCAGGTGACTAAGGCGGTACGGGAAGAGGTCGTTGGCACGGGCTGCTCTAGTCTGCGGGTGGTGGCTCATGTTGGCACCAATGACGCCTCGAAGCGCGGCTCCGAGGAGATTTTGAGTTCCTTTAGGGACTTAAACTCCGAAATCGGTCGTGTCCGAGAGGAGTCTGGGGTTGATGCGCGTTTAACCATCTGCAGCATTGTCCCGCGGATTGACTGTGGCTCTGAGGTTTGGAGTAGGGTGGAGGGGCTAAATCGAAGGCTATGGTCTTTCTATAGGGGCATGGGGGTGGATTTCGTTGACCTTCGTCCGATTCTCGGATCGTGTGGGGCACCCCTAAATGGCTCGGGGGTTCATTACACGCCGGAGGAATCCCAGAGTGTAGCGCGTAATATCCATGAGCATAGTAGGGCTTTTTTAGGCTATAGAACAGGGTAGAGTGTAGGCGTCTTAGGGGAATGGGTGTCATTGAGAGTGTAACAGAGAACAATATTACGAGAAATCCGGCCAATACCGCAAATAAATTAGAGTTACCGAGCGATGAAGGCGCTGACATCCGTGATATCAATAGTGTTAACGTTTGGGATTTCGATAAAAATGGTGAAATAAAACGCGATCAGAAAGAAAATGCTATATCAACCAATTGGCGGAATAATAGTATGAAGAATGCATGTATTCCTAAAACGATTACGAATGGTAAGGCTGAGGTTTATCTGAGAAGCGATAGTGAGAAATTAAATGTCGTCGCATTGAACTGCCGCAGCATCCGTAAGAAAATTGCCGATTTTGAGCATATTATTCGTAGTCTAGAAGCCGATGTCGTGATCGGTACAGAGAGTTGGCTCACTGACGAGATTGCAAGTCATGAGGTATTTCCTCAAGACTATCGAATTTTTAGAATGGACCGTAGCATCCGGACGGGAGGTGGAGTATTTATAGCAGTCAGCAAGGCATACGAAAGTTTTCCAATACCGATTAATGACATCGAAATAGAAAGTGTTTGGTGTGGAGTTAGAGGAAGCGATTATACAATAGCAAATATATGCGCATTTTATAGGCCTCCCAATGCAAGTTTAGAAATGATTCATAATCTCGAGAAACAAGTAGCAACGCTAATATCGAAAAATAAAGAGAGGGCCATTATAATTGGAGGAGACTTCAAGTTACCTTCAATATACTGGAATCATAATTGCTCTGATCCCGGTGGTAGAGAGCGTGAATCATGCAAAGCACTGAGAGAAACCTTCGTTAAACACTCGTTGTGTCAGCTAGTAAGATGCCCCACGAGATCGAACAATATATTAGATTTACTCGTAACGAAATACCCTGAGCGTATGAACAAGCTTTCCATAGAGGAAGGAATAAGCGATCATAAGCCGTGTATGAAGAATTTAAGCTAAAAGTGGAGAAACAGGTTAAGGCTAGAAGACGCGTATATATGTATGCCAAAGGAGATTTCTCGAAATTTAGGTCTTTTTTATAGACACAATTCCCTAATTTCTGCAAGACATCAATCGACGCTAGTACAGAGGAATCCTGGTGCATGTTCAGGGATATGACGCGAGAGGGTACGGATAAATTCATTCCACATAAACTTAAACGTGATGGTGCGGAACCAAGATGGTACAACCAGGAAGTTAGATGCGCTCATAGACGGCAAAGAAAACTTCACGCTCGCTTAAATACCAATTCTAAAATCTCGGAGTAACAGAGGTCAATGATACGGCATCAATATAGAAAGGCGCGGTCAAGAGCTAGAGTAACAATGCGAGAAGCATTTGATGATTACAAAAAGGAAAGTTTTGCATAATAATTTGAAAGAAAATCCGAAAGCATTTTGGTCGTACGTTACGGAGGTTCATGGTAGAGGCCCCACCATAGCGTCACTGAGAACGGAGGCAGGTGATGTAGTACACTATAGCGCGGAAAAAGCGAATTTGTTTGATGAACACTTTCAGAAAGCGTTTACTTCAGAGAGCAACGAATTTGAGGAACCAGCTTTGAATGATGAGGGAAATTCGATGGAAGATTTGACATTCTCTGAAACAGGTATCGCGCACCATCTAGAGTCGATTAAGCAAAATAAGTCCCCCGGGCCGGAGGGCATACCCGCGCGTGTGTTAAAAGAGTTCGGTAATCGCACCTTACTTGAAAATAATATTCGAAAAATCCGTTGCACATGGTACCGTTCCGAAGACTGGAAACTAGCATACGTAACGCCCATCCACAAAGGCGGAGATAAAGAGAACCCCGAAAATTATAGACCGATTTCCTTGAGGTCATTATCGTGTAAGATTCTAGAACATATAACACACACACACACAGACATCATTCCGAAAATAGTCTAAACGTGTTCTAGGGACCTCAAAACGTGTATTTCTGTTAAAATCTCGAAGTCGATTTTTTTCGTGATCACAATACTTTCCCCATACTATGTACGGAGAAAGTAAAAAGAAAGTACTGTAAATTTTCTGCGAGGTCACAGCACAAAACACATTGACCTTGGGGCTGTCACGCATCTTCTAAATGTTCAGAGCCCCAAATGCTGATGTTGAGTTTGTTGACTGTACCCGACACATGAAATGTTGTTTCATCAGAGAACATCAACCGATTAAGCACAGAGTCATTTTCGCCCAGGACATTGAGAATTTCACTGCAGAATGTCATTCGTTCAATTTTGTCACATTCAGTTATGGCCAGCCATCTCGCTTTCATACAATGAAACGAAACTTGAAGGTATGATCTAACGGATGCTGTTTGTTTCAACTTCCTACTTCATGTAGTTTTCCATACATTATATAATCAAATTGGAAAGCGAATTATGAATAACCCTGTATAATGAAAGGCTCCAATTCCAATTTTAATTTTTATACCCTTTTCAATATAGAGTGATTCATGTATAACCAATGATCAAGCAGTACTTTTCAAGTTATTTTTTGTGTTCGTTGGCGTTGATTGATATTTTTTGATCGAACGCTCCATATTCAAGTATCTTAAGACACTTGTTTTCTCATGTATTAAAAAAAAACTTTTCTGCTTCTAAAAGACGTTTTCACATTAATTTGTAATTATAATAACTTACATGTTATTATTAATTGTTTCGTAATTTATACTAATTCGCCGAACAAGCAGGTTGAATTCCTTTTTTATAATATTTCATATATTTACGAAATAATATGGAGAATATTTCGTAATAATTAATGTATATTAATATTATAAATATTTAACAAAATATTGAAATAAATTAAATATCTATATATATGGAATATCAATGGATGCTTGCACTCTCGGAATGAAAAGGGCCAAATGGTGGGAATGCAGTTCGCTATAAATTGGCTTCTGGTCTTTGAGAGTGGCCAATTTATCGGATAAGTCAAAATTGTTACACATCTTACGCTAGTTGATAATCTCATTCTTTCAAAACCTATGCATTCCTGGAGCTGTCATCTTATTAACTTCACTATCTCTCCCATTTCCATTCATATTTTTACGAACATTCTTCAACATTACATTCCCCCTTGAAATATATTCTGATAGCTCATTTCATGCTTTTAAATGTAATTTTGTCGGTATTTCCTCATTTTCTCTTGCTCGTTCGACTTATTTTCCATTTTTTTATGAAATTCCATAAAATTTTAAAGAAATATAGCTTTTCAATTTTATCTAAAATTTAAGTTAAGCTTGATAATTCTTTCTTGAATTATTTTCTCCGAGTTTTAACTAGCCCACATATTGTACGCGCTTTAACTACGCAAAGCGCGTTATCCCATGGCCCAAATCTTAGCTTCGTACAATAATGCGGTCTTTTTTATGCGAAATAGGTTATACAAGAGCATATCCAGACATCAATTCATTCTGTAACAATGCGAAATACAGATTACACTTTTTATAATGTGCTCAGAAAAGATTGCGTTAATAATATCAAACACCTCATCATCTTTCTCTTCTCTACACTTTATATGTGTATACGCCTGTGCCTATATATATATACATATATATATATACATATATATATACATATATATATATATATTCTTTTGAATACGAGTTCTTTTATTGAAACATACATGGCCCCACTTCGCCAGTAATTGATTCTTGGTGTTCAGCTAAGGCCGTGCGAGCGGTGATAAGGGTGGAGAGTGCCATAAAGGTTTTCCCTGGAGTGGCGAACAAAAATATGGAGGCTCACTCTTTGCTAGGTTAATGCGTATATATGATGCGCGAGATGATTTAACGTGTGACCCCGTCGCGCGATGCCGTTTTCATCAAATTATCTTCAACGAGATGGAATTACATGTACATCACGTACCCGAGGACAGCAGTGGCACAAATCAAAGGGTACCATATGAACCTAAAATATGGAAAAAGAATCGCCCGGCAATTGATCACTGAATATTTAACTCGATTTATTATTTAGAGTAGAAATGGCGTTATTAAAACGTCCATGGAAATGTCACCAAGATTACGAATTGCCCTTGCGTCTTTAGTATCGTTAAATCGACCAATGATGGAAATATGCGCCATTGTGTGGATTAATATAGAAATTAGGGTAAATTAATGCATTATTATTAATCTCACGAAATTGGTTGCGTAAAAAGTTATTTTCGCGATGCTCGTTTTCGAGTTAAAATTAACCCTCATGCCTCACAATAATACGAGGGGTGATCGGAAAGTAAGAATAAGTCTGCATTTCGCAAATGTTATATGATTTCCAAATTATTATAATGTACATTTAAACTTACATTAATGAACTAATTTTCCATCAAGATGATTTTTAAGAGGTCCAAACAACCTCTTAAAAAACCTCTTGATGGTCGTAGGTTTCATTTGGATGCAGAGGTTTGCTTTTGGCTCAGAGCAAAGAGCCCCGATTTATATACTACTAATGTAAGTAATATGATTTCTCGTTATAACCAATTTCTAAACCGGAAAGGGGACTACGTGGAAAAATAGTTCATTAATGTAAGTTTAAATATGCATTATAATAATTCAGAAATAACATAACATTTTCGAAATGCAGATATTGTATTCTTACTTTCCGATCACCCCTCGAATTTTATAAATTCCGATCAGATGACTTCGTCGTAATAGTTCCCACGCTTTGCAGCTATATGTGGGCAACGGAAGAAAAAGTCCACTCAGTCCGACTGACAGACGCCCAACATTTATCTCATTTTCGACATTTCGCTTCCATTCTTGCGAAGGTCACGGCTTCCAACGGGAGCCGCTCCATATATATCCGCCAGTTGGCTCACTAATCCGACGCTCATTTGTCCTTAATCGTGAGGAAGCTTTCGCTAATCCCTTTTCCGCACAGCGCAAATTCCGTAGCGGCCCACTTTCGCACCTTTTCGCTCTCGAAGCCCCCTGGCGGTCCCTGCCGGCATTACGGCCGCCCGGCAACAGGTTTGATGGGGCTGAGTTAGAAGGATGAGGGAGTCGTCTGCCAGTCGCAAGGTGCCTGTCTCTTATCTCATTCCTACGTCTTACACTTACAGCAGATCCCAAATACGAATTCATAAACTGCCCCTTTTTACCTACCACGATGCAAACGTTTTCTTGGGCATTGTAGCTATGCGTACTCTTTCTACCAGATAAAACGTTTAGAACGACGTGATCTGGTGACCTAACTGCCCGCAGGCCCAAGTTTATTTATAGCTACGTTCTAAAGTATGAAATAACTCCTATTTTGATAATTCCTGTCTTATTTACCTACACTGCGACTTTTCTTACGTTGAATTTTGCTCTGAATATGAAAAAATCTGATGTGGCCAACACATGATTTTCTCCATATTTGGGGTATAGATATTTAAATTATTATGAATAGCATTATAAGGCAAAATTATTATTTCGTATGGTAAAAGAATACAGTCGGCCTTATTGCCGTAAATTATATTTTCAATATGTTTACAGAATTCACCGCTACATGGTGGTGGCCCTGTATACCGGAAATTACGAAAAAGTTGAATATCTCCGAAATGGATGGTTCTACGAAAATTTGTTTCAAACAAAACTCGGAAGAAATATTATTCTCTACAACTTTGGTCCTCACGAAGATTACCAATAACGACGTTTTTAAGGAGATAATTGACGGAAACCGAAAAAAACCGATTATTTATAAATAATTCCTAAACAATAACTGCTATGGAAAATTCTTTCAAATGAAAGTTGTAGGAAATTACATTCTCTATAACCTTTGTGTAGAATTGTATACACAATAATGATGTTTTAACGGAGAAATATCGCAAAAACCGAATCGGGTTTCGAATAAACCTCGACTTCCGGTTAACCGTTATTGTCCAAAAACTAACCAGTTCTTTGTACTCATGCTAAAGTGTTATATTTGAAGTTTGGTAAGGATATGGCAAGTACTTTTTGAGTTAGAGCGCCCACAATCATATACACACGCGCGCACACAGATATCATTCCGAAAATAGTCTAAACGTGTTCTAGGGACCTCAAAACGTGTATTTCCGTTGAAATCTCGTAGTCGATTTTTTTCGTGATCACAATACTTTCCAGTTACTACGTATGGAGAAATTAAAAAAGTGGCTCTTCTGGTTTACTCGGTTGCTGAGCTATGGCTTAGTCAAATCGGAACGGAAAGCTAAGCAGCCTGACGAAAATACTAACGGAGTTCGTGGATCCAATGGATTTATAATGTCAGATCGTGGATAAATACCAATTTTCCGAGAAAACCTTAGCAAAACCGATTACTTTAGGTTCACGAAACAGTTACCAAAAACATCACTCTGCATGCCTATGTCTTTTAGTGAAAATTTGATTGAATAATAATAATAATATAATCTAATAGAAAACAACAACGCGCCATGGTACCAATACAAACCGGAAATTGTACTCGAAAACGAAAAAGTTAAATTATACTAGAACAGAGAAATTATAACCGGCAAAACAATAGCCCATAACAAACCAGACGTCACGCTAATAAAAAAGAAAGATAAAATAACATATTTGATAGATATAACAATCCCAAACACACCGAATTTAGAAAAGAAATTCAATGAAAAAATACAAAAATACACAACACTAGCAGAAGTCAAGAATACGTGGAACCAAGACAATGTAAGCATTATTCCCATAGTATTATCATCCACCGGTGTCGTCCCAAAATGTCTCCACAACAGCATTAACATACTGGAACTAAACAGCAAATTATACATAAGACTACAAAAATCAGTGATTATTAATACAACTTCAATTGTAAGACGATTCTTAGGAAATATCACCCGACCACAAAGAAAAAGCAAAATAAATAATGCCATGCAACTTGAGTTACCCCCGCTGTATAAAAACTACGCCGAAAAACTTCCGAGAGAAAAAGAAATAATAATAACTGCTTATAAAAGAAGAGAAAAGGCAGTTCTCGTTCGTTTACATATAAATCTGGTTATCACAAATTCCAAAAGAGCACTAGCTTAATTATGTACAATCGCTTTATTAAGGGTAACAATAACGGACACAAACGTTCATATCCGCGGTGACCTTTGCGTTGGGAAGCAGACATTGTTTACCATCAAAACTGAATGGATACACTTTAATTTTTGCAATTATAAAAGAGCTGAAATTGGTGTACGGACCGGGAACAAAATCGTAGCTAAAAGAACGAAGCGCATTTTTTTTTTGGATATACAGAATTATAGCGCGTTCCAGACAAACTCAAAAACGTTTAGAATCCTGCAAAATGAGCATTTTCAATAAACACTAAAAAATTCATTTTCTATGACCGCTAGGTGCGCTCCGTTAGCACTTCAGCTCGCCGAATAAATTACCGCATTAAAAGAACGATGGGTTTATTCGTTTTGGCGATGGAAAATTTATTTAATTTTTCCTCGCGCTTCAGAGAATATTCTTTTAGTATGAATAATGTGCTCCATCCATCTATGGCTTCCATTTGTAATGAACCGATAGCTGTATTATGTTAGTGGCAGTAGAAGAGCAGTAGTGTTGGTGGGAGTAATATAATTCCGCATGAAATTCTCACAATGATGTAAATATCGTTAATACTAACGCAAAAGCATTCCCAAGCACGAGAGAGTTACTATAACGCTAACTTATTCACATCGAGTGTTCTTCGGAAAATAGAAAATCCGGCTACCCCGATACAGTAAAAATAGGTAAATTGTATTTCATAGGTAGAGGACATAGTAGAACTTTTTAAGAAAATTCTTCAGCTAGCACAGAGGCAGGCGACGAGTACCATATTCTGGAAAGAGGCCAGCGATTAGCGCTTGAGATGACAATTTTCAGTTTTAAAAATATATATTTCATACATTTCTGTAAGATCATATTAATTTATTGCCAAGTGATTTTTTCCCTAATGTATTCTATATAATTGAACGCCGATAATCGGAATCCTAGTGCAACAGTAACAAGAAATTGTTTTCAATTATCCATCGAATGAATCCGTATTGTTTTTGCATAAAATAATGCTGCTTGAAGTTTAAGATATTACGCAATGAAGAGCCAGTTTATAATAATATGTAAGTTATATGTGTTTAAAAAGGTATTTCGACAAAAGTTTTTCTTTGGAATATTGGAATATTGAGATTTATCTTTCGATTTCGTATCATTTCGAAGCACATACATATTGTATTGGCGTCGTTTTCTTGGCAATGACACATTTATTTCGCGTTCTGAACGGCAATTTTTTCCAACAGATTTTCAAATATTTTGCTCGCGTTCGCTACATGAAGTGGAAATTCATAATGAAATCATTATTTTGTGTGCTCTATAGCACACAATATTATAGAGTTTTACTGTAAACTCCCTATAATGGTTATAAAAAAACGTGACTGTATAAGTTTATTAAACCTTAACCATTGCAAATTCAGGAGACTTTGTGATTAGTCAAACAAAATTGTCAATTAAAAGGCAGTTTTCTTATTTGATCCACTAGCATACTTAGAACAAGCATGATGTTAAACACTCATAATGATACTTCACATCAAGTTTGTGTATAAAAAATATAACGTCACACTGGTAACGTCTTCAAAAGCATAATATCATCAACATTAATTCGTTAATAAGTACCAATTCCAGATATTAGATCTGATTTTTTAATACTGATTGAATATCAGCAGATAAACTTGAAAGATTAAGTGCTGTTTCATCAATATCTAATCTATTGCGTCAGTAACGTATCCATTCCCTAATAAAACGAAAATTCTCATTATGCGTTCGTTCACCGAAAAAATGGAAAACAACGACGGAGAGTTAACAGAGCGTAGGGATTAAAAAAAAAAAGCAATCGGTCCACGAGTCAGAAATACCCGCGGCGTCGGTTATTTTTTTTCTGCGAGACTTATCCTAAACATCACAGCGCAGAAAATTCCGACCAGCAACACATGGGGAGAGAGGGCTAATTTCGAATCCGGATTTACTTCCTGCCCTCGTGGGAACGCGCGCGTGATTGTGACTGAAGCCGTCCACTTGATCCGTTGGAGAGAATGATTGGGGCGTGGAGCCGTGACCGAACTATCCTGTTTTAAAATGCAAATTTAGCCGAGAAAATAGCAAGGGTCCGCGTGCAAACGTTGTAGGGGAACTTGGTCCAATATGAAAGAACGCTGTGCGTGTTTCAAGGAATTTGTTCCCCGTGATTTTTCGTCCGTCTTTTTCTTTTGTTCGTGGCAGAATATGTAATCTATGATAATACAGCCGTTTCTATTTTTTCAAATAGTTGAATAACCATTTATTTTTTAGACTATTTAACACACTAGAAGTGTGCGTGTATTTTCAGGATGGATAATTACTCTACGCTGTTCTTTATTATACTATTATCAAGTGAAATATATTTTTTTTAAATTTAATCTATCCCTCTGTATATAAAAGTGTAATTTTAAATGAAATATTCGCTTCCATTGCATTCAGTAATTTTTAATGAAAAATTAAACTGGCATCCTGAGCTATGCCGCGCAGAATTTCTAAAACGTTTTAGCGAGAGCACGTATTCTTAATTATTTCAGCGCCTTTTCCACGATAAAAACATTTCTTACGTCATGGTAATTGGGTAATACGGATTTTCTCTTTGAAAAACGTCACGGCACCTGATTAACACGGATAATAATTTTGAAAAAAAATAATTAAAAATGGTTTCCATTCTCACAGAGACAGTTAAAAGGAGTCCAGTTTGGCGGTGAATACGGCCGGTTCCGACCGATTCGGCAGACCGCCGAGCGTAAAACGCGTGCACGCCGCGCCGCTGCGGCAGTCGCGGAAAAGATCGTCCCGAAAAGGCGCATCCTAACCTTTTTCCCGGACGTTGTTCGTTGGAGACGCAAAAAAGAAGTCGCAGGCAACGGAACACGCCAGTGCTTTCAGCCTCGTACTCTTGCGCTCCTATACATTCAACTTGTTTATTCTTCCGTCCGGTCGAACTTTCGCGCACTCACGCGAGGCGGAAAAAATATGTCAGGAAGGACAAAAAGAGGTTCCATAATGTGTCAAACGCAGCCAATATGGTATCTATAAACTTTCTTAAATATCCGTAACGTGACTTGATTTTTTTTACAAAGAGGTCTATTAGGATATAGGTATTTTGAATGTCACAAAATCGTTCTGGGCTATCATAACGTATCAAAAGGGGATTAAAGATTTTTATTAAATGCTTTAGACATATTTCGTAGCAAAGCGGTTGCAACTCGTAACCTCCCAAGGTTCGTCAACTTTTCAGATTACAAACTAATATACCTTGATGTACCCAAAGGAAATCAGCGTAGAATATTATACGTTTAATTAAATACGATTTGAGATTAATTTGCGTACTCGAGACTTTAAAGCACGCACGGATAAAGAATGGGGTTTTATTTTCAAGCTGAGTCGATTATAAAACGCCTCAAATAAGGCAAAAAGTCTTTTAGACTCCGAAAAAATTGTTTTCTAACAATGACAAATTTCAATAATCCATATTCGATTAATAATTTAGATATCTCTAACCTGATCGTGTTTATTTATTTATCAGTAAGTATTTTAAACAAATTTTCTTCTAGCAATGCCTATTTTTTAATGCTTTTACGGCAGCATATCGTTGAGTACATGCTAAAAGTGCACGGAACATAGCTAAAATAATTTTCCAATTGTTTATTTCTAAGCTTAAGTCGTAACATAAAAGTTGTTACGATCGAAGAGCTGCCTTTGATGATTTTAATAGCTTGTATTTAGATTTATTGTTTGAAGTAAAGACTTCTTTGGTAAATAGCCCAGATCCCGCACTTCCTGCAGATAAATTACTTTTTCGAATATTAAGTTGCTACATTACAGCTTAAATGGGCATTTCGCTCAGGAATAAAGGTTTTATTAAGATTATAAACGAATTTTAAATCCATCACAGAACGTTTGAAATGTAACACTCGTCAAACGAAATAATTTGAACACGGGTTTGTTCATCTCTTTCTTTCATTTATTCGATTTCGCGCAAATGTGTGGTTGCATATTCGAGTGAATTAAATGCGACGGAAATACTAGGTCAAAACTGCGTCATTTATTAGAAAGAGAACAGCTGAATTTCTACGGAATTTATTATGCAAATATAGGTCAGGTTTTAGGCGAGATTACTCATATAAAGTATCTTTTTCGGCGAGGTTAATATCTCTTAATACTTCTTGGGAAATAAAATGAGATTTTAAGAATTAAGCTGCTTGTTTATATCTAGACTCAATTTAGTTACGCATACGTGTTTATATTCCTCAGTTGTAAAGTAAATAAGCCTAAAGAACTTCTCCCACTTACCTTTGAGTAATACACACATTTGCATTTCGGTGTAACTTAATTGCATTTAACCAAAGCCTCAATGGGAGCTGTGTTCTAATCGAATTGAAGCAACGAAAACAAAATGGGAAATATTGTCACGTTCAACAGAACATGCGACGCCGTAGAAAAACGCATCTCTAAAAGAGACGAATCAGTTTTCTTTGATGCGGTTTTTGAGATAGAAAAAATGAAATAAAAAGATCCAGTTTATAAAGCGTAAAATGTAAAGAAAAATACGAAATGACCAAAATAAAGTTTGTCCACTTAAAAACTTGAAAGGAGATGGACTTTTACTATGTTTTAATACAATGAAGTATGCGGTATAACTATAATAATAATGGAATGTTTTATCTTACTCAGTTTCATCATCCATTCTTTATTAATAAATATTTCATCATGCAGCTAAGAAATACCATTAGTTTATGTGCAATAAAAATCTAAAATTTCTCATGGAAAATTCGGCCATACTGAAATTCCTTATCAAATGACGTTGGATTTGAATCTGGGGAATAACGTTTTGAACTGCATAGTTTATAGGTGAACATCAAACATTTTTCTTCTGACGTGGATGCGTTCAGGATTCAGTATAATTAACGTTTCTGGTTTAACGATTTCGATTAATCGTGATCGCAGCCGGCGAATTTACGAATGATGAGTACTGAGAAGAATCCCTAACGAATTAATCGCAAAGGTGTGTTAACCAGATGTAATCTAAATTTGGATTTCGTTTACCTGCCAAAAGGTAATGGACATTCAATAGGAATAAACTTGGCGCTTTTAAAATTTTTCTTACCACCTAGTCGGATGTGAGTGAAGCTTAGAACGATGAATGTTCCATGATTATTAATTAATGACGTACACGCTGAGCTTATCGTTTTATTCTTCTAAGACAGTCTGGAAATTGCGGATTACAAATAAATGACTTTATTTAAGTCCTGACTATGACAGATAATACTAGTAAGAAATCGTATTAAATGCGAACGAATGTATATTTGTGGCGAACATCTTTGCCATCATTTGAACGAAGCAACTGAATCATGACCATAATAAGAAGAGATTACGTAGTTAGAACGATTAGGGGGAAGGGCATATATGAAAAATCGAGGACGTCATACCAAATAGAATTTAATAGGTCTCGTAATTCCGTGGAGGATTTCATTTTCAACAATCCCACATATAAGAAATTTCTGTCTACTCCAGTGACAAATCGGATAATCAAAAGTAAAAATTTCAATTTCTTTCGCAGCATAATACTCTTTAACCTTAATATTATTCAGATTCTAAAATGGCGAACTCGGAAAATTATCTAAAAATTTTGATGGAGAAAATGGAAAAATTGGAAAAATATAAACGAGTTTTTCCTCTGAGTTTCAAATTTTATACAATTATTTTTAGTACATCGAGTAATGTCGACGTTTAAATTAATTAGCTACTACGTACAAACGCGCACAATTACTAAGTTACCGTTTAAACAGTCGAGTACGGAATGCATATCTCATATATCCATAAGGGTTCGATTAGATTATTAATAATTATTTACTACTCTTTACAGGTTACGATGTTTCACTGACACATAAAAGGGAGAAAAAAATCACATCTATTCAGATATTTTAAATGTAATTAGAAATAAAAATTTTAATTCAAAGTTTCCGAAATTAAAGTGTATGGAATTTCATGCCCGTTTCGTAAACATGATAATCATCGTGGTATTAAAATTTTCATGCGTTCAATAATATAAGCGACATCTTTAGACATTACCGATTTGTCCAGGACAATAACGGATTAAACTTCTACGACTCAAAGAGAATAAAATATTTTAAAATATACATACTTCTCGGAATACATTTTCTTTAAGAAGGAAGCATTTTGAGACTTTGAATAGGAAAAATTCAAACAGACACGGTAATTTCAGGAAAAGAGCAACCGAATGCCAATTCCGTCGTTGACATGCATAGAGTTTAAAAAATAATAAAAATGAATGGTAGAACTTCAAAGCAATCAGGGCCTTGTAGAATAAAAAATGAACAAAAGCACTCAGGAAGTCGAAATCACTGGTACCAAAGAAAGTTAAAAATCACACAAAAAATAAGTAGAAATATATAGCGAATTCTCGTTTTGAACAACTGAAAATAATTTAGAATTTCCGCTAAAATACGTGCTATGCTTGTAATATAGTTCCGAAAAAATAAACATTTTTTTTAAAGAGACCAAGTTTAAGATTAGCGGTTATTAGGTTGAAAGATTATATCATCCGTACGTGGGTCCTTACATAACGCACAACTGCCATAATGCTTTCAGAGGCCTCTATTGTATTTATGTCAGGTCGGGCACATCACGGTATCAACATACGCTAGTAATTTGCGCTTTTATCTCTCCAAAATTGTTATCAATGCAATGCGAGGATGCATATTATTTGTGTATTCTTTTACGAAGAACATTCATTAAGAAAAAGCACGGATTTGCAATAAATGTTGATAAAAAGACAAGAAGATTCCACAGTTTGCATGAAATCCAACTATTTCCACGGCTCGCTGATTAACGTCAGGATTTATGAATTTGTAATAGGTAGCTTCGTCCATGCAAGTATCTCTGTAGGAATAAAGCCCGAAATATTATTTGTTTTCGAAATGCTCAACGTTGGCATAGTGCTGCTATGTCCGTATTCACATTTTTTTGTTTCAGGTTTAATCCAGGTGCTGGAATGTTTCACAAGACTTTCATAGGGAAACGGCTAAAGCTACTTTTATCATGGTTATGTAATAACGCTACGCAACACGCATTTAGTATTATTACAAGCATAAATATATAGTGGTACTCCAATGTTTCCGAGTTATTTATATCAGTAGCTCTGTTATTACTGTGTATGATCTTTCTCTCATGCTTGGACACGATAAGCTGACTCATTTGCCGAAAAAATTTC
The DNA here is from genome assembly GCA_036926305.1 of Uropetala carovei. NCBI lineage: Eukaryota > Metazoa > Arthropoda > Insecta > Odonata > Petaluridae > Uropetala > Uropetala carovei. The sequence continues at coordinate 2,388,737 of JAXCHB010000318.1, read as the reverse complement.
CAAGATGGTTCCATTACTGTGTTCATTTCCATAACGCACGCAGTATGTCACTTTTTTTGGTTATATGCTAGACCACTACCTACATAGCTCTGGAATTAACTGATTATATATGAATATGAAAGTGGAAAATGGACATTGTCCATACTAGATTCTTATATTGAAAACGCTTATATTATTATCAATTAAGACCGCCATTGTCGTCTGGTGCGCTTTAAGCGGGTCTGAGCGTCAGGAGCCGCAGATAATTTCTTAAAGAGCCGCATGCGGCTCACGAACCGCGGGTTGCCCACCCCTGCGCTATACAGTTGGACAATTGTACGTTACAATATCGAGAGTTGGAAGTGGACTAAATCCATATCTATTCGCATCAGAAAGAAAAACTAAGAGCACCGTCTACTATCAAGCATTGTCAAATGAATCATCTGCATTTAATATTCCTGTTAATTAAGAATCCTCAAATACTTTATAAAACTTAGATTTTTATAAATTAAAATATGAAAAAATTTCCCAGATAAAACTTGTCAAACATGGAAAAAATTTTTCATTCATAACAACTGTCTTCGTTTCAAGTCATGCCGATTTAATAACATAACCTGGATCAATAATAATATAAAGTTTGCACGTTGGCATACGTTTCAAGGGAAAAGCAATGGGTAACACAACAGGGCTACGGCGTTTGTTTGGTGGCATAAGGTTCAGGGGCATAACAGTATATGCTGGGTGGCATAACGCCAAGGGGCTTTTGCGTATTTTTGGTAGCATACGTTTCAGGGGTAAATAGTGTTGTTGGGTGGTATAACATTTAGGAGAAATTGGTGTATTGTTGCTGGTTTACACTCAGGCACAAACTGTTTTATGGGTGGATTAGAGTAAGGAGGAATCGGGTGTAGGTTATGGAGGTATGTAAGGATATCCAGCAAGTCAGGTGGCATAAGATAAGAGGGTTTGATATATGTTTGGTGACAATTTTTAGGGGGGAATAAAGTAATATGGACAGTGCCATAACTAGGGTATGGCAAAGGTGGCATTTTCCAAAGGCGCCGCTTGCAAAAGGCGCCAAACGTTCCCGAAAAAAGTGCGAAAAGTTAATTTTCCTATAAATGTTATTTTAACACTCAAAAGTTGCTTTGTTTATAATAAAAACGCTATAATTATTTATTAAAACGAAGAAAAAATTATATCCTACATAACCGAGGCGCTCTCTAAAATTTTGCCATAGGCGCCATATCGCCTAGGTGCGCCTCTGAATATGGGTGGCATGAGTTCAGGGATATTTTGTTTTTTTTTACGTTTCAGTATTATTATAGGTTGGTCTTTTTCGAGAAAGATATATTTCTGGGTAGAATAACAGCAGGTTTATATGTATTAATTGGAGGGATTCAAATAAGAGGAACTTCCAGCAGATGAAATTTACCCTCTATTAGCTGGAAAAAAGATTTCTACAAAAATTAAAACGAGGTGCAAATTGTGTTGTGGTCGAAACAAAAACAAATCGTGTAATATTTCAACTTAAAGTTAATGCAAAATGCCGCTTGGTTTGTATATTGCTCACCGTTCATGATTCACTTGGATACCATCTTCCTGTAGCCTCGATCATTGTGGACAATACAATGAACCACTCCATATCTTAACCTCTAATAACAAATATTTTTCCAGCTGATAATATAATTACTTTTTCTCAATTCATGGTTGGCTTGATTTAGATTAGGGGTGCTCAACCTGCGGCCCGCGGACCGGAAGCGGCTCACTAAGCAATTTTATGCTTTTAATTTATTTTAATTAACTATAAAATATTATTTTCCGTGTAACCAAATCTGTTAAAATATCTAACGTTACGTAAATTGCGACCTCTTAGTATATACTTCTCAATTCAAGTAAGTTCTATTTAATGCTGTTTTTGATTTTTTTCTCATAGATATTTCTAAGATTGAATTCAATCATGATTTTTAATATTGAAGTGCTAACCCTAAAAAGCTAATTCTAACTTCATTTCCACGCATATGTTGCCTAAGAATCTCTCGGTAACTTACGTTTAACTATAATCCATTGACAATTTCCAATGCGGCTCAGCGAAGGATTCAATGCCACAAATGCTGCCCACCATGTAGAAAAGTTTGCCCACCACTGATGTAGACTATCGATTTATTTACATCTCTCCAAAAATCATTTATGCCACTTACACATTCATCCGCAAAACAAGTTATCTCGTATCATATAAATAACATAAAAATATATCGATACTTAAGATCTATTTAAAGATAGCTACCTTAAATTAGCAATGTGTATGCGTTTATTTATAGCAATAATGTTACTCGAAAAATAATGGTTTACTTGGAACATATCTGTAGCTAAATTAGACGTTCGAAAATAATTTTCATAAATAAAATTTGAGCTATTAATCTTGGAAAACTAGACGCAAAGAAATGAATTTTTTCGTTAATTTATAGGGAAAAGATTATTCTTAAAAATCTTACGCAAGGTTTGAGACAATATATACCCTCTGTCATTTCTAGATGATTGTATGAAGTTTCTCGAAATGGATGACGGTAATTACACCTAAATATTACACGCTGACATTATCCCATAATTTGAACGTCGTCATCGGCATCGATTAGAACGGTTTGGGCGCGTCAAATTCGCCGTAAACAATTCCTCATCCGAGGATAATCGCACCCACCAAGCAGCTCAACTGTGTTCTCCGTATTCATCCGCCAATAGTCTCCCATAATTAATATTTCGCTTTTACGTCTGCGGAAAAGGAAAAAAAACGGGTGTAATTTCAAGCGATTAATGTACGCGACAGGAGATACAAGTCGTGCGGGGAAAAATATATACATACATATATGAATTATTCGAGCCTCTTTAGCAATGCACTCAACCCGTCCACTTGAATTTTTCGCTGCATTCATTTTCCTCCTCCTGAACCCTTAGGAGCGCAAAAAACCTCTTCTTTATACATGTTTCAATTTGAAAATTAAAAAAAAGTTAATAAGAGCAAGTAGGTGTGGCCAACCATCTCCAGCTCGTCCTCCCAACCAACCGAACTCTTAGTTACTTGCCACGGAGGGTTGGGAGGAAGAGAGAGAGAAAGGGAGGAAGACAGAGGAGGAGAGAAAGAGAGAGAGAGAGGGAGAAAAAGAGAGATTAACTAGACGACATATACAAAAGGAGAAAGAGAAAGGGGGAAAGGAAATGGAGGAAGAGGTAGCAAGAGTTAAGAGAGGCTGTAAAACGGCGAAAAATTACGTAAAAATTGGGGAATTGAAAAAAATAAATTGAAGGAATGAGAGAGAGAGAGGAGTCGACATTGGGTTAAAAAAGAGGAAGAGGAGCGGGAAGGGAGATAGAGAGAAGAGAGGAAAGGTAGAGAGGAAGGGACAGAGAGGGAAAGAAAGACAGGAGTCCTTTTATGGACCCAAACTCACCGCATTAAATGAAGATGATAAGAGGCGCCTTTTTTTTTTAATCCGCGATATAAGGGTAGGATGGAACTTTTGAGGGAGAGAGAGAGAAAGTAGGCAAAGAGAGAGAGAGAGAGACTCCTTCCCGCCGACCACTCCAATCCCTATCATTCCCCATGCCGTCTCCCTCCCTTACTCTCTCCCACCCACTCCCTCCTCCCCTTCCCAATCCTCCCCCTCTCTCTCCCTCCTCCCCCGTAAGGCCGCCACGCGAAACTCTCTATCCCATTTGGGTGCGGCGGTCTCCGCCCCCTCCCTTCACGGCCGGCTGGCTGCGGCGGCGGCGGGCAGGCCACCTTTCCCTCCCCTCCCCTCCCCCCACCTCTGCAACCTCTCTCCCTGTACCCGCAACATCCCTCCTCCATCACTCTACCCCTTCCCTCTTCTCGCGGCCGAACTCATTTCTCCTCCCGCTATCCATCTTTCTCCCCGTTCTCGAATCTACCTCTCCCTTTTACCGCTCTTTCATCTCCTTTTCGTTCCTCATTCGTCGGCTTTTTCCATCCTCGTTTCATCTCCTTATATTTTTTTAATTCTCAATTTTAATTTTCGCGTTTTCCTTATCTCAAACGTTCACCTTTTCTTTCAACCATCCAAATCCGTAATTCCGTATGTTTTTCTTACTCTATCGATATTTCTTTAAATAGTATTTTGTCTCGTACTAATGGAGTTCGTATCTCTCCATCAATCCTTTTCTCTCCTTCCTCTCTACCTATATCCCATTTCTCCTCTCTCACTCCCTCTCAATCTTTCTCTCTCTCTCCTTAAAGTTATTTTGTTTCCGTGGCGATGTCTCATATATATATATATATATATATATATATATATATATATATATATATACCGTAAGTTACTAAACCGTAACTTAATTTCTCCACTTCCATTTTCTATTTGTTTTTCTTTAAATCCCTTTCCGGCGGTTACTCGTTACGTAGCCTTTCCTACATTCCCGATTTCTTTCTCTCTCTTTAAACTTTATTCTTGCGCTTATACCGGGGACTTGTTCAATTCACCAGCGTCCCTTTTCCTCCTGCCGCCTATCCTTTTATATCGCCATAATCTTATCTCATTCTGTTTCAATCATTCGTTTCTCCGCTCTCCCTTTTCCTCTCTCTTTCCCCTTCCCCCCCCGCCCCCCCTCTCTTCTTCCTCCATTACCTTCCTCCCCCTACATCCGTCGATACATCTCTTTCAAATTCCACTGCCTTTTTTCCCACGTGATGTTCGATCTCCCACCTCCAATTCACCCCCCTCGCACCTCAAAACCCTTCCCCCTTTTTTCCCATCAACCTTCTGTTCTTATATTCCTTATCACGCATCTCCGTCCGCGTCATATTTTAACGCGAGGCATTTGTTTCCGTTTCCCCGAGGCTTGGGAATGGTTAAACCGCTCCCACGTTTCGCCAGTTGGAGATATATTTTTTTTTTCTGAATGGGTCTACTCGCTATCACATTTTTAAGCAAATTTTACTTTAAATATAACCGGGATCGGGTTTTACAGCTTCGTATGTCTCTTAGCGGCTAAAAAAAAGAAATCTTTCGACAACGTTCGAGAGACATGGCACATACCATACTGCATCCATTAATAACCAAACTAAACCAAGAAGAGTTATCATTATTTTCTACGGAAAACAAGACGTGGGTTTCGCTTGAAATATGCCGCAGATGCTATGTCATTGCACAGCGCATCTAAAAAATACAAAATTCCATTTTATAAAATCGATGTTTTAAACGAAAATCTTTTTTCGGATCCCGTATTTGAAGAGATCTCAACGAAGGGGGAAAATATATTTAACTTAACCTTTTACGACGCATTTCTGGAGTTGGTAAATTTAAAACGACAACTATTTTAATAACTCGTTCTTTATTCACTCGCCTTATCTGTAGCCAACAAGAACGGCGACAGATGTTAGCTTAATTAATTTTATTCGATATTCGTACGTTTGAAAGCGAAAAACTGACACAAGCATATTGATTATATATTCGTCTTCTCTTCAAAGCTGCGTTTTTTTCCAAAAAGCTTTCTGAACGTTAACGATATAAAGCTTGGCCCTGGACCACAAACGCGAATATAATAGAATCTTTTTCGTTCTTGCTTTTCAAATAACGGCGTTTATTTCATCAACATCTCCTGGATTTTCATCCTCGCTTTGTTTTATTAAAAATAATTCCTTGATGCGGCAATTTAAACTATGGTATCTTCGTTCTTTACATGAATTTTTTCTCGATATGTTTACGTTCAAATAGGCGTTTGTTGACGAATAAAGAGATCAGAGCGTCCAAAGGTATAAGCTAGTTTTTGTTATATTGTCTTTGCTACAGAGCTGTTTTACTTCATAGTTTAATTCATATAGTTTACCCATTTAATATTTCACTGACAAAATAACCGTTGGAATAAATTTTGCTTCCCGCCGTTTAATTAATAGGAAATGAGATTCTCTTACCAGGAAATACACGTAGAATTCTTAAAAAGAAGGGGAGAACCATTAACCCGGCTATAATTTATGCTTCGTTGATTGGAACTTCTCCGACGATGGTAGCTTAGTTACCAAAATACGTATTTTTAAACCTATCCACTCCCTCATTTACAGTTTTTAGAAGGTTTTTTTCCATCACAATAAAAGTTAATTGAATATGTTTCCTGTCTTGGCATCCCTCTCGCAGCCATTCTAAACACGGGAATGCTGTTATTGCGAGTAATTCTGCCTCACAAAAAGGTTATAAAAATGACATCCGCGTGGATATAACCGAGGATAAAAATACAGCTTATTCACGTCCTCTGAGAATTGGCGAGGATAATTCAAAACAAGTACAATTACCCTCACGAAAGAAAGAGCTGGTAGCACGTTTTATATGAATTATTGAGAAAATTTTAACGCTCGGTGGCTTATAATTTACCTCCTTCATTTATACGCAGCAAACATAATTGTAATTTTATTTTTTAATACAAAACTTATGTTTCCTTTTTCCCTCTGCAAACTTGGATAATGCTTTCGATAATATATTAGGTGCTCGACTAGTATTTAAAGTTTCACGAAATTATATTTCCAAATTTATGGATGTATGACTATAACTATCAGTTCCTGTTATATGCAACACATATAACCGGTAAAATATGCTGTATCCCACAATTCTAATACTACGGGAAACCCATGTTTTAGAAGCTGCCCTTTTAAATCCCAACAAGTTCAACCAATCACAATAATCTCTCTCCGATAAACTTCATTAAGGTACTTGTGCTTGTAAATTTATATGGGGAGGTCTGTGTGCACATGTACACATGCATGTGCATAATTATAACATTGCATTAATACTTCTTTGATATATGCGTTTTCACCTCTTTCGAGATTTCTACCTCATTATCTCCTCTTGAATCAATTCCATGCGTTTTTCCATTTTCGTTCAGGTCGTTTTTATGGCCTCTGCTCTATAATAGGCAAAAATTTGCTGCCTAAAGTTTTTAATTGACCACGCTCGTCCTTTGTTCTGCGAACTGCACTGCGGAGCGAGTAATCGTGATACATTCTGCCGAAATCATGCGGAATTATGACGGTTATCAGCCTTTGTATGAACTTTTATAATTACATTTCTGAATAATAAATAATAATAATAATATATAACCAATCTTACTCACTCTCTCTTCCCTTTTTCTATCTAAACGGATAGATTCCCAATATCATAAATTTTATTCGTTTATAGGTGTGAATGACGAGAATATTAGTCATTTTGAACTACTAGTTATACGAGTTGGATCAAAATGTACAAAGTTTGTGTAAATAGATAAAAACCTAGTCCAAAACAAATCTTTTGTGATTTTTTTCATTAACTATTAAGTATATTTCGAAACAAAGAAAAATATTTTTAGATCTATCAAACGATGACGTCAATTATCAGTAACGATAATATCTTACCGCTGTCATTTAATGCGTTAAATTTCAGCGGTGTTGCTTATAATCAGTTTCTATCATTATGAGTAATGTGTAAAGAAAAGCAATTGGTTCATATTTGGCCTCGCTTTAAAGAAATTTATCGTATATTCACTAGGTTTCCTCCCGCGTCAGGTTAATAATCAATTACCTATAAATAATCCTCTACTCGCAGCATTCGGCCAAAACGTTATGCCCTCGTTTCGTACGAAATAATCACCAAATATTTTAAATATATCCCAAAACGAAAAAATTACCTTTCAGAAATCATCGCTCTTAGAACATATATTTTCCCTTCACAGAGAATGATTCATCTCCAAGTGGATATATGATGGACGAATCTAGATCTTAATTTTGCGACCCAAGTTCTCATGTCAAACATACGAGTGAAAAAGGCAAGGAAGAGTTTTGAGAAAAAAAAATGTGTTTGCCATTTCGAGCACCACGCTCCGTATATTGCGGGATAAAGGAATTTCTTCCGAGGAGTGGGAGTTTTTTTTTTGGTGAGGAGGATACGGCAGGAAGGGGGGTGTGAGAGGGGAGTAGGGGAAGGAGGAAGCAAAGGGAGGACGGAAAGAGATATGAAAAAAGTCCGCGATTGCTCCACTTTTTCCAAATGCGAGCCTTTTCAGCCCTCCTTTTCCGCCCACTCATCCTGTTTTCTCCTTTACTCCGACTAATTTGGTAATGAGCTTGTCTCTGCGGCGGAGGGAGAGGGGGAGAGGGAGGGAGAGGGAGAGAGAGAGAGAGGGAGTGGGCGAAAGAGAGAGAGGGAGAGAGTATGAGGAGGTTTGGAAGGCCCAGTGGGGAACCTTTTGGGTCATGACCTCAGCAAATAACGACGTCAACCCGACAGCCCCAAACCAACCCACCGCTGCACCCTTCCTCCCCTGTATCTTTACACCGCATCCCTTCCCCCTCCTCCTCCTCCCTCTCCCCCTCTTCTTCCCCCACGCACATTTTCCACCGCCGCCGCCTTAACCGTTCCATCCTACTACCAAACGCCGTCTTACTCTCCCCGCCAAGTAGCCTCGAATGTCCCCTGGCCGCAGTTCCACCGACCGCCTCCTTCCCTTACCTTTTCCTCTCGCTCCCTCTCCCCCATTCCCACCGTCCTCTTCCGAGAAAACTTCTCTCCATCCTTCCCCTCCTCCTTCCCTCTCTCTCTCTCTCCCTCCTTTCCCCTCTGGCTTTTCCTCTTCCAGTGTTCTTCACCGCCGTCCTAGTCCTTAGAGTGGGCTTCCCCGGAGCTCTTCTCCCATCAAACAACACGGCGACTTGTGTTGGAAAGGTGTAGCGTTCGTGGAACAAGAAAAGGGATGTGGGCAAAGAGGAGGTGGGAAGGAGAGAGAGAGAGGAAAGGGAGAGAGAGAGACATATAGAGATAGAATGAGAGAGAGAGAGAGATGGAAGTGAAGGAAAAGTTGGGGCAGAGAAAGATGGAGGCGGAGTCGGAAGAATTAAGGAATGGAGTGAGTTAGGTTGAGAGAGAAGGGTGGAGAGGAGGAGAAGGGGGGGAGGGAGAGAAAGAGTGAATGGCGAACGGGGATGGAGTTAGAGCGCGGTGGGGATGGGAATGGGAGAAAAGAGTTGAACATAGGGAGGTAAAGGAGGAAGAGTGGGGGTGGGATGGACGGAGGGGCAGGGAAGACAAAGGAGGGTCTGAAGGGAGAGCGAAGGGAGGTAGTAAGAGGGAGAGAGAGAGGGAGTGGGAGTTGTAAGGAGAAGCGGAGTTTGTGGGGAATAGAGAGAGAGAGCGAGGGAATGAGTTTCGAGGGTTGCAGAAGTATCAGGAGAGGTAAGGATTTTGTTTTTTAAGGGATTAAGGATATGGACAAGATAATAACTAGTACATGGAGAGATAGAATCAAGATAAGTAGAAAGGGAGAGAGAGAGAGAGAGAGAGAGAGAAAATGAAAGGAAATAACATAAATACACGAGAGAGAGGGAGGGCGTTCTTACCAAGGGAGTTGTTCCTTAGTGCTTCAATTGGAGCTTTCTACCACCTCGAAGAAGTTGAAACCGCGATAAAATGCCCCGTGTTGCACCCAAAGTTGAAGCATTTATTGTAAACCGAGATTGCTTTTGTCGAAATGTTTTGGTTCTAACAGCTTTAAGCAATCAGTTCACATAATTAACCTTTTAAATAATCGAAAAAGTCGATTAAAAACTGATCAGCATGAAAATGCAGATCTTTTTATATTACGAGATCCTTATGTACATGTTCATCCGCTTACAATCGTTACAATAAAAAGCAATTCTCTGTCTATAACGCTAACTTAAACGCTAATAACTCGAGAGGTAATGTAGATAGAAACTCGAAATTTGGCAGGGATGCTTGATGAACACTTTTTCAGGTGATGGCGAATTTAAATCGCGAAAAAATTCCTTGGTTCGACTCCAGTGGAGTCATTTCCATTTCTCATTACTTAACATGTAAAACGCGATTTTTCGACGTGCAGGCTTTCATTCATTTGGAAATTAAAATTATAAGGAATTAACCTATGACTTTCGGATTTGAACCATTTTGAATAAAACATTACAACGTTTCTTATTCTGTTAGTCTTTTTTCGCCCACATTTCGAAATATCCCATGTTAAATGTTTAATTTACATATTTTATGGAAATCTTGCCATTTTAACGGAATGTTGCCATGGTGACTAACTGTATATTGTTAGACCTCAAAATCCGATTGTTGTATCAATCCTTATGGGTATAAACGTGCTCTGAATGCTTTTAATACGAGAGAGAGAGGGAGAGAGAGGGATTGTAACGGAGGGGGAGAGAGGGAGGGAGGGAGAGAGAGGGAGGAAGGGAGGGAGGGAGGGAGAGAGAGAGGGAGAGAGAGGGAGGGAGAGGGAGGGAGGGGGGTAAGGTTAACTAAATATATCCCGTCATATTGACGGGAAATTACGCTAGTAATTAGATAATGCAGTAAAACGCTCATCGGAATGATAAGGAAGCGAAGAAGGAAAGAATTTCGCCAAGATTAATAATAAAATCGAAGTACTGACGCATTAAACAAAAACTGCCCATTGTTTTCCATCGTTTTTAACTTCTTTAGCAATTAGAAAATGTGTATTTCTCACAAAACCCTTCGAGAGTGATCGGAGATAACAAAGTTCGTTACTTTGGTTACGAAATTGAGTGGGGTCAAATTTCCGTAGCGAAGGCATACAAACGGAAGAGATGTTAGCGCACGGAAGTTTCACGCAGATAAGGGAAAAGGTTTGAGGAGGGATGAGGAATTTCATTTTAGGGACAGCCGAGTAAGGAAAGGTCCAAAGTCCTTAAGCGCTTCATTTGTTTTGATAAATTGGCCGCGAAATCTGTTTTTTTCAACATCTTGAATAATACAGGAACTGAACTAATGGCCAGGACGAAATAAGTCGCTGGACAGGAAGTAGCGGAGATATAGGGTCAAGCGGCGTGGAAGACAGGTTGTCCAAACGCCCTTAATATTTTTCTCATTAGCTAGAATAGGCGATTTTATCATTATTGAGTAGACAAAGTTTTCGAAAAAATTTAAATTTTAGGCACTTATAGTTACGATAAAATTCGTTTTATAATTTACATTTTTTAGATGAATTTCGAAAGAAATGAACTGAAATATGCGTTCAAAATAATAAGCAAAAACCTTGTAACCAACAACTGAAAGTTATTCTTGCCTGAATATTTTAAGACTTTTCAGTTATCGACACCAAGGAATATCAAATACACAGGGCCAAGAGATAAAGAACTACAATCGCATATTATTGATAAAATCATTCAAGTCATCCGACAATGAAATTTGCGTTAGAAAGAAAAGTTTGAGCTTAATGAGTAATAGGTAAATGGTTTACTCTTATTGCATTTTCTTGCGAATTTATGACAACCTATCATAATTTTTTGGACGTATTGCACGGTTCTTATTGTTATTATCCTCTGTGTTGCGGGACTAAAATTTGAAACAAAACGCTTCTCGATAAAATATTAATCCATGTTTTAGCAAGAATATGGATATATAAAAATTGAAAGTTGCAAAGAGGCTATATCCAGAAATAATTATCACCTTGTAGAACGTCCTTATCACTTCAGAACAATTAAATTACAACGCATGACGTTTTTTTGTGATATACATAACTTTAAAAATTTAATCAATTTTTTCCACCCGTGACTGTTGAAGAGAGAAATTCCGTATTTATTCTATACCTCCAATAGTAATACGAGACATCGCGAAATGAGTCCACAAAGATAACACAGAAATAACACAAGAGGCCCGTGAATCATTACTTTAGAATGTGACTTTTAACTGATTTTTTTGACGCTGTCGTTATCTGACAATGAGCGACAAATTTTCATTGCGATAAACTTTCAGAATTCGTTTCACGATTTAAAAATGTCTTCGGGGCCGGTAAAAATCCATCAACTCGTACCATGAGGCCGGAATGCAGCATTCCTGTCATAAATTTCAAGGTAGAGAAGGATCAAAACTCGGAACTTGAAGGTGAATCAAACTTGGGTCATCCAATTTCCGGACGTGATGATTTAACCATTTCCTAAGGTCGAAGTACAAGCATTTAATAATTACTATCTCAGGTATCTCCAATAGCCACGAGGTTATAAGGTTATTGTAGTGGCTGTTGGAGATACCTAAGGCAAGTAATTTTTAATTGCTTGTTCTTGAATTTTTTTTCGGGGATAAGACGAGCTCGACAATTCTCTGTTGAATTTCCCGAGTACACGCAGAATCCTTAGACATGCACTTTTGACGTAAACATGTGGAATGTTTTTTCAGCTTCTACAAGAATCTTAAGTTAACTCTAAATACGGACTGAGGTATAATTTGTTTTTACCGCAATAATATTTCATGAAAGAGAGAGAGAGAGGGAAAAGGATGGAGGAGAAAGAGAGAGAAAGAAAAGAAGAGAGAGAGAGTTATGGAGAAGGAAAGACGGTCTATGGTTTGGAGTCTTCATCTCAAGAGATCCTTCCGACAGCGTCCGTTCTTCTTCTCTCTCTCTCTCTCTATCCACTCCTTCCTTCTCCTTCACCTCTCCTTACCTCCCTTCAAAACTTCTTTCCACCCTCACGACCGCTGCAACTCCTTTCCTTTCCGTGGAAGTTGGGGCCCTGAAGACCGCTTTCCGGGCCGAGTAATGGTCTGCTTTTCAAATGAGTGCACAAACAGAATGGAACCACTCCTCTTGGTTTTTCGGAGATTCGGTAATGCCTTAAAATGTGTGTCGAGGGGTTTTGTTGTAGCGAGGTATACATTACGCTGGTAAGCGTTCGGTGTCGGAAAGAGGACGTCCTCCCTCTCTCTCTCTCTCTCCTCACTTTACTTGAAGGGAATATGTATCATGGGAAGAGGGAAAAGAATGTCACCACATTACGCTCCTTTGGAAACTGATTGTTGTTTAACAGTCGGAGTTGTGTCGCCGTTGAAGAAGATTTAAGGAATTTTCTTGTGGGATGGCAAGAGGAAAGTTTTAAGAATATGATTTCTTTCGTTCCTGAGCAGCAAATAAAGAGCTTCACGGATGATTTTTTCACGGCTCTATTTCATGGATATAAAATATTATTTATCTTAATCCCTTCGTCGATTCATGTGAAAATGAAAAATTAGCAAGAAAAATTAAATCGACACAACTGGTTGCGACAATACGAAGCGGGGGAATTTCTTATTAGGCGAAACTTGATCCGTTGTATCTTGACCTAGTTATATATGAACGAAACGGGAACGATGTCACAATGAAAGATTCACTAGAAAATGAACGAGATCATCTAAAGGCTGAAAATAAACTTCAGAATTAGAAGTTAAGTATATATACTTAACTTACCTGTCTTAGGTATCTCCAATAGCCATTACAATGTTGAAGATACCTAAGACAAGTACTCAATTTTTATACCGTTGACACAAATGCTTATTCCGGAAAAATAAAGATATTCGTTCATCTGGCAAAAAATCGAGAAGAGAGTTTAATGGAAAAGTTCTAAAGGAGAAGACAAAAAGTCATGGGAATCGACGCGGAGAAAAATTTTTCGAAATGAACGATCCATTTTTTCCCCCACGTCTTTGGAAATCCTGAAGTCCTTCCCTCATCGTATTACGTCGTCACTTCCTCCGAGTTTGAAACACCGTACCATTCCCATTCCAAGCATTTTTTCCCCTCCGTAATTCCACTAGGTTCCAAAGTTAGTCATCGCTCATTTCATTTATTGGAATACGTGACTGAACATTTTTGCTTGTCATCAAGAAGCCATGAAATTTGATTAATGTATCTTACGGTTGGAATATTAAACTCGAAATTCTACGTCGACGGAATTTTTTAATAGCTATTAATTCATCCGATTCCGAAAAGTATCGACAAAAATTAAATCGAAGCGAATACCGCGTTGCACGCATGAAGTCGCAGATCAAATTAGGCAACTGCGTTTTGTAACCTTATGTGATTCAATGGAGGTTACCTCCAAAGTTACCTAAGTGTTAATATGCAATGTCGGTTGCGAAATTATTCGAGCTTGCTGCATATCAATATTCTTCCGAAGGCAACAACATAAGCAATTTTCGATCAATCAATACAAGAGATACCTAAACAATAAAACAAACTCTGACCATATCCTTATTTTAATGAATTAATTATTCGAATTACGATTCTCCGGAGTTATTTTCGAGAGTCACAGAAATAAGACGGAATTAATCGACCGATTAATCGATCAATATAATTTCAAATATTTATATTTGAAGGGAATTAAGGCGTCGGGCCATTAATATTCGGTATAAAAAATGTGTCTCGGTTCAGCCGCTTAATGTCGTGGTCGAATTAATATATGCATCTTGCGTGCGCGTATACTAATGATTGCGCGCAATCCGTCTCTCTCCCTCTGCATATTGCATCAACCAGGAATTTTATTCGCTTTGAAAAGGATTGGGTTTTACCCTTTGGGTTCATTGGACGCCGTGATGGGAATTTTAAACGACGCGAAATCGTTCGGACGCGGTTCGTCATCGGACGTGATTCGTCCCGTGACTCGAAACCGTACCCACGTAATCCGCGGAAGTTTCGTGAAATTAACGTAGGGGATGCGGACGAAATCATACCGAATCAGATTATTAATTACTATTAACTGGGGGAAGGGGAAGAAGCCAGCGGGAAATTTCCGGACAAATTAGGGCGGGACGTCCTCATCACGATTAATGAGGCAACTTTTCTGTCGCCCTGTTTATTTCCGGCATTACGACTTGATTTTGAATTAAATATACGCATGCACATATATGCATAAATATTTATTTACACAAACATACGATAAGTGCGAACGTATCACTTACGTAGCATGGAAAAAAACCTGTCGTGGTCGAATCTTATAGCGAATATGTCAAATCTCAATCTGTTTCATAATAGAGATAATGCTAGGAAAGTGAGAAAGAGGTAGGAGAAGGAAAGGAATATTAGATGGATTAGAAGAAATATGAGAATATGAATAGAAAGATCTTGGAAGGAAAGTATGTATACGAAACAAATTGTTTATCCTAACAACACCGCTAAATATTTAAAATAGATTGTTCGGATTCGATAATTTAGATCGTTGCATGCGGTAGAGATTAGTCTCCTCCGATCCAAGGTATTACTTTATTGAACTGCCGACGGTAGATAAACGTATCCGAACACCGCGCAGCTATTTCAACATAATTATTTTGGTGTATTAAGGGGGAGGACAGAACGTCCTGGATTTGAAAATCAGAAAAATTTAATGATAAATTCAAAAGGATACAGTTATAATTGTAATATCGCCGATTTTGTAACGCAACTTCTCGCTTAAAAGTGATCATTAAAATTGTTTTTGTTCATCTGTTTATACTCGCGTAGTGACCATATGCGTCGCAGTCAACTAAAATAATATAACAATAATGCAAAAACAAAGGTTTTGAAAAATATCCCCCTTGGAAGTAATCCTTTGATGAGACATTCATAGAAAATTTAAAAATTCTGATTAAATAACCCTCTCGATCACGAACGCAATTTAATATAGCAAAATAGAAAAATTCAATTCCCATACTCTAACCATTTTGTTTCTTAAAAATACTAACGTGCTATATTTACCCAACTCCTTCAAACAGTCCGTGTTCCCTTCCATTTAATTATAATTCTGGCTTTCAGATGGCATCCCACTGTTTTTACTTTCTTCATACGTAGTAATGGAAAAGTATTGTGATCACGAAAAAAATCGACTTCGAGATTTCAACGGAAATACACGTTTTGAGGTCCCTAGAACACGTTTAGACTATTTCGGAATGATGTCTGTGTATGTGATTGTGGGCGCTCTAACTCATGAAGCACTTGCCATATCGTTACCAAATTTCAAATATAACACTTTGGTATAGCATAAAGAGTTGAGTATTTTTAGACAATACCGGTTAACCGAAAGTTGAGGTTTATTCGAAACCCGATTCGGTTTTGGCGAAATATCTCCGTTAAAACATCATTATTTTATATACAATTCTATACAAAGATTATAGAGAATGTAATTTCCTCAACTTTCATTTGAAAGAATTTTCCATAGCAGTTATTGTTTAGGAATTATTTATAAATAATCGGTTTTTTCGGTTTCCATCAAATATCTCCTTAAAAACGTCGTTATAAGTAATCTTCGTGAGGGCCAAAGATGTAGAGAAAAATATTTCTTCCAACTTTTGTTTGAAATAAATTTTCGTAGAACCATCCATTTCGGAGATATTCCACTTTTTCGTAATTTCCAGTATACAGCGCCACCACCATGTAGCGGTGATTCTGTAAACATATTCAAAATATACGTAATTTACGGCAATAAGGACGACTGTATTTTTTTACGATACGAAATAATAATTTTGCTTTATAATGCTATTCATAATAATTTAACTATACCCCAATTATGGAGAAAGTCATGTGTTGGCCACATCAGATTTTTTACTCTTTTTCCGTTTCTCGGCAAAAGACATATTTGTGAAATTTCAAATATCGATTAAAGTTTTTGAAGCCTACAAAAATTATGAACAATTTTACAATAAGTAACCTTTATTGAAAAATGTAACTGGTCGATTACGTATTTAGTTAATGTGAGTCTTGTGCTTGGCAAGTTTGTTGGTTCTGGGTTCTATCAGTGAAAGAGAAATTCTCATAGTAGCGGAAGCGTCCAAACGATTTTTGATTTATTTTTTGTAGTGGTGAGTATTGAGAATGCAGTTTCACATAAATATGTGGAAGGGAATGGACGGATTTCTGACTCAAATTGGGTATTCTATATTCAATTTTTCCCAAAAACTTGCCAATGTTGCGGTTTTTGTAAATTCATGTTTTAAGGTTAAGTCAGTTGACAGTTCGAGGAGAGTATATTGTTCTGTTGTGTTGAGTTTGTTGCTTGGATCGGGATTAAACAAAAAGGGATTGCAAACCCACATATTTCCTGATCTAGGATCACCTTCATAGAGAAAATAATCTTCAAATTTTCTCTTGACCTATTCAAGGTGTACACCTTGCATATTCTTTGTTTGTCAAAATTTAAATTTTCATCATATGCAAGGTCCGAAAATGTTGGGAACATATAAAAAATGTCAGATTTTACCCTCAATGCCCAAATTTATAATTTATTCTTGAAACCATCAAATTTTTTAAAAAGTGTAAAAATTGAAAATTTTGGACCTTGTAGCTGAAGATTTTGTTCATTTAGTAAAATAAAAATATTTCCCAAATAAGACAACTTTGCCAGTCAATTATTATCACGAAGGTTTATTTCCAAGTTCGACCGTTTCTATGATAGGAAATACTTTTCTTCATTGAGCTCATATAATCGAGTCAACGTATTTCTTCTAGACAGTCATCGCACTTCAGCATGCAGAAGTATGTTCGTGTATTCAGCACCACTTTCTGTGCATAAAAGTGAAAACAGGCGTGTTTACGGAGTTGGCAGCAATGTAATTAATTATTTTCACTACTTCGTTAAGAATACATACTATTAAGTTCAGGAAGCGTTTCTTTTGATGATGATTTGTTTGTACTTCAGGTGCAGACATGGTTTTGATTCTTGTTGTTACTGCAGAATGTTTTCCTGTCATTATTTCAGCACCGTCTGTACAAACACCGACATTCTTGTTCCGTTCCAAACCTTCACTTGAAAAGTAGTCATCGATAACTCGAAATATTTCAGCACTTGTCGTTCTAGTTCGTAATTCTGACATAAATAAAATGTCTTCTTGAATTTTTTCTCATGCACGTAACGCACAAAAACAAGGAGTATTACATAACTTGAGATGCCTGTTGATTCGTCTAATTAAATGGCAAACCACGGAGAGTTTTTTATTCGTACTATTAATTGAGATTCGATGTTTACCGAAATCATACAAATTCTACGTTTTACTGAGTCGTTAGTCAAGGGAATTGCATTAATTTGTTGCAGCGGCTTTATCTAGCATTTCTTGGCACGCATCTATAATTGAGGTCTTAATTAACTCTTCTACTATGTTAAGAGGTTTGTTAGCTCTTGCAAAGCGACGTGCGATTAAAAACTGCATTACTAATGGAAATGGTCTTTTGCATACTTCTAATGTCTTCAACTTTTCTCTCGAAAAAGTTTTAAAAAATTATTTGGATCGATAACTAATCGTAAACCTTTTCGCGGCCCACCTACAATCCCTTGGCGGCCGATCAATGGGCCGCGGCCCACCGGTTGAGAACCGCTGATCTAGTTCATTCTTTGCTCCTGAAAAACGTCGATACGTCTCTTGAGAAAAAATGGAAGACGGCGAGGGAATACTTCGAAATATCGATTATCATGACAGTCTTCGGAGCATGACAAGAGAGTGTCCCATAACAAATTGATCCCTGACCCCCTAACACTTGTTCGGTGCTTATAAATGGAGAGGAAATATTTAGAAAGAGGATAGTTGACTCACAAACATACATACATGTATATATAAATATGTGTGTGTGTGTGTATACGAGGGACGATCAAAAAATAAGGTTCCCTGGACCGTAACATTGTATACAAGTATGTTACTCAGATTTCATTTTCCGCTTGTGGATACAATGATATTAGTGAATACTCTAATCTGAATAGGCTCATCTCAGTCTGCGCTACTTTGTTCTCCTTTTGTTGGCTTACAAAATTGCGACGCGGCTAGAAACATGGTCTCGCGAAGAACTGCGTGACATAATTCGTTTCCTATGGGCGAAAAACGTTTCACCGACAGAAATCCACAGACAGTTAGAGGTTACCGGTGATGGTGTAATGGCTGTGCAACATGTCAGGAAGTGGTGCACAGAGTTCGGCAATGGAAGATCGAATATTCAGGACGAAGATCGCAGCGGAAGTCCAAGCACATCCACAACAGATCTGAACATTGCGCGTGTTCAGGAGTTGATTTTGGAAAATCGAAGACGGTCGGTGAGGGATCTTTCCTCTGCACTGAACATTTCTTATGGAACAGTCCATAACATTGAGTATAGGGAACTGGGATACCATAAAGTTTGTGCTCGCTGGGTCCCAAGACATTTGACTGAAGACCACAAAACTCTGCGTTTCACAGCTCGTCTGTCACATCTTCAGCGGTACGCAGAGGAAGGAAACGAGTTTGTGGAACGAATAGTGACAGGTGATGAAACGTGGGTCCATCTATTCACTAACGAAACGGAGCAAGCCACAATGGAATGGAATCACACATCTTCGTCGAAATAAAAAAAAATCAAAGTGTGTGCATAGGCCGGAAAGGTAATGGCATCAGTGTTTTGGGACAGTGAAGGAGTGATTATCTTGGAATTCGTGCAGCATGGAACGACAATTAACGCAAATGCTTACTGCCAGACGTTACGAAGATTGCGGGAAGCCGTCAGAAGAAAACGACCTGGACTTCTTTCTCGTGGGGTGATTCTTCATCACGACAATGCAACACTGAACAGCGTGCGTCAAACCCAAGAATTGTTGCAGTCATTCAGTTGGGAAGTTCTGGAGCACCCACCGTACAGTTCAGATTTTTCCCTTCTGACTACCACTAGTTTGGGCCGCTTAAGAAACGCCTGGGAGGTCAACGGTTTCAATCAAATGCTGAAGTGGAAAACGCAGTTCATTTTTGGCTCGCTCAACAAGAGCCCGAATTTTATAGAGACGGAATATATAAACTTATATCACGTTGGGATAAGTGCCTCAACAGATATGGTTCTTATGTACAGAAATAGTACCAAAAATGTACTATATACTGCACATATTCAAAATACCAATACTTCCTTGTGGCAAATTGTGTGGCCATGGGAACATTACTTTTGATCGCCCCTCGTTTGTGTACACACACACACACATATATATACACATACATGTACACTCACACATACGTACATGGACATAAAAGTTTTTTCTTTGATTGCAAAAATAAAATATTTTCGTAATTTCAATGCTCTCTCAACCAACGGATTTCAGAATTCACTTAGATTCAAAAACCAATAAGCGCTAGTAAAACCACAGTAAATAAATTAGTACAGATGTTGGCATTTGTTTATTAACAACATAATGTTTCATGTTTATTAATACATTTTGCTAATTTATTTCTGTATAATTTCAAATTATGTTCTTTATCTAAGTTCGTCACGATAGGGGGCATTTTGATTTAATTGTAAATACGTGCTTAAGTACTCAAATGAAGTTCTGTTATAACGTAAAAAATGCTTTTCAAGTTTAAACGCTAGATACCGAATGAAGTAGCGAGGGGAGAAAATCAAAACACTCGTAACTTGGTCTCATCCACCACGTCACATGCGTGGGGTTCTAATGTCTCCACGCACCGCATCTCAATCTACCGCACACGTACGCACCCATTCAATTAGGAGCACGCACACACAACGCATACAAAAATACATGCACCCACACGCACAATCACCCATCCACGCACGTAGAAACCCCGCTGCACGCGCACGCACACACTCAGATATTCACACGCACGCACGCACTCATATATGCACACGCACGCACTCGCAGCTTCGGGCAATTCAGGTATCCCTAACTTTTCCCATTCTCCTCTCTCATATCTTCTCCTACCCCTCCTTTATCTCTCTCTCTCTCACACACTTCCCTTTTATTCCCCTCCTCAAAACTCACTCCATCCATCATCACCAATCCCCTCGCAAACGGCTACACATCCCCTCTCTCTCTCCCTCCTGTCCCCACCTGCCTCCCTCTCTCTCTCTCACCCGTTCCACACCGCAAAAGGCCATCCATTCCCTTCTCCCCCTCCTCCACCAACTCCCACGCTCTACCTTCTTTTTTTCCCCTGTCCTTTCCGACCTGCCACACCCCACAACTCACCCAGCCCCACGCCCTGAACACCCCTCATCCACACACACACACGTCACGACAATACATATAACAGCACATTGTATCTCTTCATCCTTGCCCACGCATTTCCCTCCCTCCAGGTCCTCCTTCTGTCCTCTCTTCATACCTTAAATATACTGACGATCATTCACGGTTCATTTTTTGTTCGTTTCTTCTTCATCGACTAGAGCGAATTTTTTCACGAGGATGTCCATGCACCATCAAATAAAAGCTGAAATTATTTCGAAGGAAACCTCGAAAACCGTAAATAGTTGAGGAATGAACATGTCAGATTTATCTGAAAAGACTGGTGTGCAGTCGTATTAAAAAACCTCTAAATGTAATTCCGTATTGCTAATATTACCCTTTAAACCGGCGGTTTTCAATGTTCTTGGCTAACTCGCTTCCGCGCTCATTGCAGGTGAAGAGCGGTCGAATGTAGGCACAGTTGAAGACTAATTTAAGGAAACTATAGGGTTACGTTCGGAGAAGTTTTTCCTAGTTAGTTTTAAATGGATATTCTGGAGATAGAGATGAAAATACGACATATATTATTATTATAGTTTTATATTTCCATTTTACGTCAAATTTGGCCTTTGATTTATTGAAGTACAACTCACGGCGTAGTTTGGGCCTCACTGCTTAAATCACTGGAAAGTTTTGAGTGATTTATTGTGCCAAATATAATTTGACATAAAAGTTTCTTAAAAGAAAGTCTAAGCAACGTTTTTGGAGTTGAAAATTTATAAATTCTGGTAATGCGATAGTATGAGTTAGCAAATTTGAATTATATCGAAATTCACGGATCGCCAATTTCCAGGTCGTTCAACAATTAAATTAAATTAAACTGCCGCATTTTCTTCGGATTTGAACGAAAACTATCATGATCGAAAGTTGTTATTCAAGAAATACTTGAAAGATAGTTTGGTCTTATTTTCGTATACGTTGGTTTTTCATTTTTACCAGAGCTGCAAACCACTTCAAAATTTGGAAGAGGTTCGGTTCATGGTTCGGTTCAGACGTGTATTTTGACAAGTGTTTCGGTTCGGTTTGCGGTTCGGTTCAACTAAATTAATCATTTGAAATACTATCCAGAAATAATTTATGCTATATAAACATTAAACAGTATCAATCTGTAAGTAAATCAATCAGCAGTTATTATTATTTTAAACGAAAGAAGAATTTATTTAAAGAAAGGAAAAATTTATATTTTAAATGTATTACAATCCCATCATAATCTTCATTTATTTATATTTTAAAAATGGTATTTTTGATCCTAACATGATTTTTATGTGCATAACAATAGTAGCAGAGAGGAAAGATATAGGCACTCTTTCCTTTGAAGAAAACCCGCTGGTTTTTCCAATGGAAATTCCTGGACTTTTCGTTGGTCCGTACTTTGTGGATTGAGATCGAACCGAAACCGAATCACTTTTGCAAAAAATTACGGTTCGATTTTCGGTTCATTGAAAAATTAATCAGTGTTTTCGGTTCAGTTCGCGGTCCAGCAAAATGACTGCGGTTCGGTTCGGTTTGCAGCTCTGATTTTTACTAAGCAAGAAGAATTCAATCGCTATTTATTTTTGTGTTTTTATAATTTACTCGAACAACTACGGCTGGAAAATTATGCAAATACTTTTAAATTAATAAAATTAAATTAATATTCCGCCGTTTTGAATCTTAAGAAAATAATGACAAGCCATCTTATGTTGCGGTTTTTTCGGCGAAAATATCGCATGCAAGATAGATAATGACAAAGTATGCTTGTATTTTCAACTTATTTCCCTAGTACATATTATGAACGCATCAGATTATTCATATGTATGGAAAGGTAAATTCAAGAAACACAAAACCACATTTTCAATTTTTATTGTTGTTGTGGCGAAGCAATATGTTTATTAAACTGTGATTAGGAAATTTGTAAAAATTCAAATACCGAGAACCCATTTCACCTGTAATGTATGCTTTTTGTAATTATCATACGAGTTGGAATGAACATAAAAATTATTTCCAAAGTATGAATTAATTCACCTTTAAATGAGGTATTTGTTGAAAATACTCCAAAAATCTTTTTGAGTAAACAATTATTTTTATCGGGAAAATTTCATATTAACCCTTCAAGCGCGCAGGACGTTTACTTAAATCCCGTGTTTGAGGTCATAAGAGGTTTTTAAAAATTTGCGAAAATGCGCGATTTCGAGTCCTGAAAATTGAAAAATTCGTAACTTTTTTCATTTTTATTGGATTTGTATAAATGTTTCTGAATATTTTAGTAGATCATAACATTTATAAACAATTTCTTTTACATTATCTTACATTAAGCACAATCTTTACAGGAGAGAAGAGAAATACAAAATACTAAAATCACCCGATTGCCGACCAGTTAGCGCGCACCCGTGCTTTCATATATCATTCAGTATTACGAAAACCAAAAACGGCATTGATACGCAGTCTCTTTCAAAATAATATTTCAGCTTTTATTAAATTTCATTCGCTGGATGTATCTACCTAAACCAAATAGAAAAAAAGTTTCTCGCAGGTCAACTTTTTCATGTCTTGACTAAAAATTTGAAATAAATTTTACGTTTCATATATTTTTAAAAGACATTTCATAAAGCTTATGAAGTTTTGAGTTTACGGTAGTCATTCATAGTCATTATAGAATTTACATAGTGAAATTTGTCCTATTTCGTACAGTAGAAACGGAGCTATGATGTTGTATGTATCAGAATGTACGCGTAATAAGAAAATTAGAAAAGTTAAAAGTTTTTTTTAAAGGCATTCTCTTTATCCCACTTACCATGAAATTTACAAGAAAATATAACTTCAATGAATCATCTACACCGAATTTTTTTACTAGCATTCACTTCAGACTAACTTCTTGAGAGCGACACGAGAATATTTCTCCTGTGAAGACCCGAGCGTAAGGGCATGACGCAAGCGCTCGCTCCAAAACTTTCGCATACTACGCATCATCAATGATTTATTTTTGTAAACTTGGACCCAAGAAGAGACATTTCTTCCTCTCTATCTCATACTATAATGGTCTCAAGAAATGCGGAACCAAGCACATGGCCCGAAGAGAGCCGAACAATGGTTTTCGTTGTTCGGCTCTCCTCGTCTTATACCTCTCAACCTCTGACTCATAAAAAAAACAAAATTGAAAGCGAATTTTGTAAGCAGATGAGTAGTCTAGATCTTGTTTCACTTTGTAGTAGCATTCGTATCGAGATACGGTTCCTCTCAGCATTGGATAGGAGATTTTTAGAAGACGCGATTTCCCAATTCGCGAAAAATCAAACACAAAATTTGATGCACATTACGTGTAATAAAAAAGATATAAATATAGCAGAATGACGATAAATAGATAGGCCAGAGGTTCCTCTTTTAAAATATATAAAGGCTATCCATATTTAAGAAAATTTACTGTCAAAAAAATAGGGAAAACTAGCGACGTTCCCAGTACGCATGACGACGCTGACGGGTTAAATTGGTCAATATCGTCTTTCAAGTTGGTTGATAAAACAGCATCGGTGGGTCTGCCTACGTCCTAGAACGCGATCTGTACCTAATGTTTTATTGTAGATAAATAACAAGGAACATCTGCGACGCGAGGAACTACGATTCAGACAATATTAGAACTTATTAATGGGAGCTAATTGAACACGCGTGAAATTGCTCCTGTTGGCCGAGAACCATTATTCAAATTCCAATTAATAATAATATATTTTTATAAGTTCCATGAAGGTCAATGATTTAATATAATGGCGTCAGGTAATAATTTGAGTCGATTCTGGGAAAAATTAAACCATAAGTTAAAAGACTGATTTTTGGGAGATGATGACGAAGAAAAAGTGTTAAAAGTGATAGGTTGGAAAATTACCTAAAAAATACGCACCGTAAAGGTGACATTGGTTTAATAATAGCACATCTATACATTTATATATTTTCCAGTGGATAAATTATTAAGATATGGGACACATTTAGATTCCTTTGGAAAGAGATAAGGTCGATCTACCTTCAACACTATTTCAACTATATTTACCGGAATAATAAAGACAATTCTCAATTGAAAATTGTCATAAATATATTTGTATGCACTTAAGAAGGCCTGTGTAAATTCTTTATAACCAATCAATATTAAATAAATATATACATACGTATTCGTTATAAAGATATTTGCCCATTCACCTCTATAATAAAAATCTGAAATAGTATACCGTGATAGATAAATGAGGAGCCAGAGATAAAAAAAACAAAAAAAGGATGAGCGATAAAACTGTACAAATAGGAATTAAGAGGGTTGATGATGCAAAATAAGAACAACGGGGAAGGTGAAAGAACCAAAATTAATTATGACGTTGATAAATTAATGTGAAGTGGAATGGGAATAATTGGTCATTAACAGAAACGCCATACGAATTCTCTGAAATTTATGTAATTTCTAATTGCTCTAAAGTAGAGCTTCCAAACTTGCGTGCTGCGGTGTTCTAGTCATATAGAAAGGGAATAAAATAAGCGAGTCGCGTCATTCGCAGGTTTCGGTCGAAAAACTCTCATTTCGTTAAAAGTAGCTCCTTAGTTAACGCAATCGCTCGTTAGTTAACGCAATCGTTCCTTAGTTAATGCAATCGCTCCTTAATTAACGCAATCTTAAGGAAACGCGTCCAACAAAAGGAGAGTTCCAGATGAGCTAAATTATATGGTACCAAAACTTTAACAATACAAAGGGAAATGCTTTAAGACTTCGTGTATTCAAACCTTTTCAATTTTTGTGCATTGAAATTATAAATGAAATTTGTTAGTTTCATTCAATAGATCCTCTTATTACTCTTATTGGTTAGTAAATGATAAAAATTACTGCATCCGTAAATGAGATTCCGTTTTTAGCATGGAAAGAGAGCCTCGGAACAAATGGCGCCGTTATAAAGCCGTCGAGTCGTAACTTATATTCTCCAGACGTAAATCTTTGATATAGTAATCGGGATTGTGGCCATATTTGCTGCATTTATCTCAATTTTATATCTATCCCATGGTAGGCATAAAATTAAAATTAGATCAACCCTCTAAAAGAGATTACCTCCTGAAAAGCAATTTGCCTTCTTGCCCCTCCAAAATCACTTCCACCAGGAGCTGTTTGCGATATTAAAATTAATTTAACTGTTAAAATAATCGGGATATTGCTCAATTTTCATTCTTTTAAATAAATTCTCCGGATTGTCTTTTTTATCCGCTCAATTATTCATTTTCCATTAATCAATTTATATAGCACGAATTCAATACATTTTTGTCAAAAACAGTTAACTATCCCTACATTAATTAACGACTGAAATCGTGTTCGTTAATAAATCTGATAAAGGGCGACACAAATGACCATGACGAAAGGAATGACAAGTAGAAAACTTCAAAGGAAAGCGTACCAACTGATGGGCCTTCATTCAAACCAACAAAACAACATTATGAGGGCATATGATCTTTACCTTGGATTATCGGTTTTATTATCGAAAGTTTATGGAAAGAATATAGTTGTTTTCAGCCATGCTGGCACGGACGCTTCGTAATCTGAAAAACAGAATTCAACTTTTGGGCTCAAAAGTACTGCACACTTAACATTTCCTTTTCGATTAATAAAAAAAGAAAATGCGTTTATAATCTTCATAATTTTTTTAGGACGAGATATCACCGCCTAAAAACAGTCGCTTTTGAACAAAGGAACCGATAATTTAAACACAAAATCCCAGCGTTTGCCAATTGCGCGTCCCATTGAAAGCGTTTTATTTAGCGGGGATAATTAGGAATGGCGTGCATTGGGAATCAGATCCAATCCTATTTGACGGATATTCCGCCGTATGTCCTTTCAGTTCGCAGCTTTTAGGCGATCGCGAGAATGGCGTAATTTTCTCCGATGCTTTGGAACGGTTTAATTCGGCGACGGCTTGCCCTACAAGTTTGCAGAGCGAAAACGACCGAACGAGCGAAACGACATTCGGATTTGTTTGCGAAGAACCAACAAATCGCGATTATTTACCGAACTTAGCAATTAATTCGCAATCTGCAAAATTTCCGAACGGCAACGAAATTTCTCGTTGGTAATTGTATTTCCGAAAAGCCGATTGACCGAAGCCGCGGAAGATCAAAAAATTTCAAAGCAATCAAAATCGCAGCGTTTAAACATAATTATCGATGGCAGCGATTGGTAAGCAGGACAAAATGGATTTCCTTTTTTCCTTTCGGAGATCGCTTTCGTTGGATTTGTCGGAGAATGATGGAGATAGCAGATTCGGCGCTGCGTATATTTTTCCAAACAATTGCTTCATAGCTTAAAATGGAAAATAAGTGCTATTCCTACTGGAAGTTTCCGGTATTTTTCCCACTCTGAAACATCGCGTACAGGAGAAAAGAAGAATTCCATCTCTAATTATGTGGACAGTAAAAAAATCCCGCGCTGTTTTCTTTTCAATTTATAGATATTTTTTACTTGCGTTTAATTTTATCGTTTCGGAGCAGTGTTCCGAACACTTGTTTCTTCGTCTATTTTTTTTTGTTATAGGCCAGTCATGAACACCTTTTGCAGTGATATGGTATTTGTACGAGGCGTACCGAACGTAGTGAATTCGCGAAATTTTTACTCATTCCTCTATTCCGCAAAAACCTTTAATATATCCGTATATTTTGATTTTTTGCAGCAAAAAGAAACGCGCCACGGATTTACGAACCTCGTATTTAAAAAAATATATATATAATCGAGCTCGCCGTAATTCTTATCCCCTTTCCATTCCGAAAGTAAACACGCTCCGTATTGTTTAATGGCAAACAATTTCACGCTTCGCTTCGTCTTTAGCTAGGCGACCCTCGAAAACCAAAGGACATCACTCATTTAATCCGCCATTATGTCCCACAACGCCAACGAGTTCCTTCTCCCCTCCTCCCACTATCCGCACGCTATCCATTAAAACCTTCCCGTTCTCTCTCTCTCTCTTCATCTCTTCTTCTTCCATTTCTCTTTCTCTCTTTACGAGAGAGAGAGAGAGAGAGACAGATTAGCAATCTTTTCCGTTACATAGCGACGCGCGGGTCCCATTAAGGTGACACCTACTCGATGCCAAATTGACGCCGAGAGAGGATGTAAGGGAATCTTAGGAGAGAAGGAAGGAGGGAGTTTTCGTGAGGGAGTAAGAAAGGATCGTCCTTCCGAACCGGAGGAGACTTCAACAGGCGAAGGAGGGTAAAAAGAAAATAGAAAATTAAGCAGCGTCCGATCTGTGGCAAAATTATTCCAAATAAGTGTTATGTTCCATAGCTTCCTTGCGCAAAATGCGCTAGAAACGGAAATAGAAATTATTAAAACTTCATATGAACCAAAATGATAGTTGCAGCAAATTTGGATAACAATTCGTTCACGATTTTGAATATGCGTATGTAGTAACCCTCTTTACGAAAATAAATGTAAGATGTGTAGTTTACAGAACACAATGGAAATCGGAATTAATATTTGATATATAATGATTTTGAAACACGCAATAACGACGCCGCAATTTTTGCTATAAAACAGTAAGTTTTCCAAGTCAACACACCAATAAATCATTTAGTAAGATAAGCGCTTTAAGAGTTTCGAAAACAACATCGATTCATCTCATTCAACTTGCAGTTTTCCAGAGAGAAATTGCTAACTTAACACTAACATAAGTATAATTTCTTATTTCTACGTACTTCCAAAACATTTAGCGAAAAACGTAAATAATCCATGTATAAAGGGAAAAGCGATGAAAAATGTAGAATTATTCACAATTTAAGAAAATGCGCGGGAGAACAAGATTTTTAAAAAAATTCCGTCGGTTTGAAACGCACTCGCGCTTCGTTAAAACTGACAAAATTCCGAAGATTTAAAAAATAATTTTCGGCGTGTTTTCCATAGAATCACGAGGACGAAGGGCGCGCGACGCATCAATTATCCTAAACTTTCGCGCAAACGAATCGCGCCGAGCTCTTTCCCAGAAGGACCCATTAAGCGCTGCGCGGAACTCCGAATCGCTTTGACGCTGCATAATCAGATGGTGCTATGGTAACATGCACTCTGCTGTGCCCTCGAGAGTCCTCCCCCTCCCCCCTCTACCTCCCTCATATCCACCTCCATACGTTCTACAGCTGCCACTTCGAAGGAAATCGAGGGAAATGGATTGCGTCGTCCTTCCGCGAATTAAGGGCTTAACGCGCCCATCAAATATCGACTCTCTTCCCTCCCATCCTCCCTCTTCATCCCTCCCCCCTTACTCTCCTATATATCACTCATTCTGCATCCCTCTCTCTCTCGCTCCCATAGGGAAATTCGATTCCTTCCGTCCTATTACCGTAGATATAAGTTTTACCCTCTCCACATCTCTCGATAACGTTCCCCGTTACGTTATCCAATTCATTTGTATTTTTTTAAAGAATTAATTCCTCGCGGAAATAATGAAAACTCGTCCCAGGGAGCTCCATGGCCCGCTCTAGAAAATTTTTTCCTGCTAAATATGTTTTCCAGGTCCGATGACGGTTTCATAAATTAAATCTAGATGTCTCGCCGGTTCCATTCCCGATATGTTACCGTTTCTATTCCGATTTCAGTCCCATATCCTGTCTCATTTCGGTGCCGTTCCCGTACCTATTGAAATTCGGGTCCCATCCTCCGTTCCGACCCAGCATCCTTTCCGATTTAAATTCTCCTTTAATCTATTAAAGGAATTCTTCTCTCATCCATTTTCCATCAACAGACTTCGTTCTCCAACCCACAAAAATCTATATTACCAGATTCTCTCGTTCTAGCCTAATCTACCTTCTGGAGTAATTTAATTCTATCTTTGAATAAAAGCTCGCATCTTCATCTAAAACAGACGCCACCAAAACTTTAATTAACGAGGTCTCATGCTAATACGATATCACAGCGCGGGGTACAGAGAGCGTAACAAATCGCTTAAAATTTTGTTAAACTAGCTTTGAGAAATTTTGTGAAGGACAAAGCGGAGGATTTTGTACTAAGTAAATCATGCCATATTAGTCACATTTTAATGATAACTTGTGAAAATTCCCGCTCCGGAGGCTGATGTTAATACGCATTTTTTTTGTTGAGAAAACTGACAATGCGTTCTGACGACCGAATCAAATCCTCGTTGAAGGGCCGTTTTTATGAACTCCAGACCTAAGACACAAGACGTAAATATTTGCTTTCCCACAATCGCTTCTTAGCTTTAAATAATCCCTCTTTCCCCATTCGTTCAACGCCTGACTCTATTCATTCCATCTCTCCGCTCTTTCGTCTGGCGCGAAACTCCCTTCATCGAGAAAATCCTAAGCGACGTTTTCCCCCGCATTCGAGTAATCCCCCGCTCTACATTCCACCTTCCAATTCGATTCCCGTTCCTGTCTCATTCCCATCCTGGAAAATGCAGTCGTTCCCTTTCGACCGCGGTATTCCCGTTCCCGCGTTCGCCCCCGTCCTCATGACCGTCCCAGTTACCCTGCCTCACATTCCTCAAGGAAAACCTTTATTGTCAGGTTAGCTTCCATTCTAATTTCCCCGCAATTCTCCCGTCCCAGTATTCCATCCCGTCCCAGATTCCCTTTCCTCTGTCTGAGCTCCACTCCAATCCGGTAGCATTGTTATCCGCAGTATTCCAGTTCCAGTCACTGGATTCCTTGAAGACGCCTTAATCTATCTCTCTCTCTCTTCCTCTCCTCTATATCATCCTTTTTTTAAATTTCCTCCTCTGCTATCTCCATCTCTCACCCTTCCTCCACTCCCCCTTCTATCCTCCCTCCTCTCTTCCTCCTTTTCTCCTCTCTTTTATTCCTTCTTCTCCTCCCTTCTACCCTCCCTTCTCTCTTCCTACCTCCGTCTTTTCCTTCCTTCCTCCTCCTCCCTTTCTCTCTCTCTCTTCCCTTTATCTCCTCCTACCCCTTCCCTCTCCCTATTTCGTTCAACCCATTCTCTCCTCTCCCTCCCTCTATCTCTCACGTGCACCCTCTCTTCTCCCCCCTCCTCTCCCATCGTCCACAATTCCTCGCAAACCGCTAATTAAGCGTAGTCGACCGCAGCACAGCCATCGATTAGCCCCCTCCTCTCCCTCTCTCTCTCCACCCATCCAATACTCCTTCCCTTTGTATATATGTATGAGTTTGTGCATGTGTGTGCGTGCGTGCAATGCGCTTTTGTGTCTGCGGGATTTGAGTCGCGTGGCTGCCGCCGCTCCCACCGTCCCATCCCATCTCTCTTCACTCTCTCTCTCTCTCTGTACTGCAGCTGGCTTCGTGCTGAGCGATTCGTCTTATAAAGCAGTGGAGAGATTTTCCATAACCTAAACGGAAGCGAAAAGTATTGACGTATCTGATGGATTTTACAAGTCGTGCGATTTTTTTTGAGAAATTTTAAAACGGTTGATCTGCCCGGTCTTAATTCTGACGTCTGCCCGTTCCCTTTCCCAATCCTCTGCCCCAGTCCGGATCGAAATCCGTGACCGATCAATCGTTTCGGGGGTTATATTGTTTCGGAAATCATGTGCGGTCGGAGGAATTGATGACTGATGTCCGGATGCGAAACCGCGACACTTGCATTAAGGGGATAAGCGGACGTCGTTGGAGGAAAAAAAATCGTCTTCTCAATATCGACGCCCTGAATCGATACTTGTTACGCGCAATCGAACGTCAGGAAATATGGGCACGAGGAGATGGATTTAGGCTCGGAAATTATGAGGAGGAACTCGTCCTCGTTCCGAAGTACTATTTGGCAATTAACTGATTACGAATATTTCGATCTCATGGCTCAAATGCGGATATTTCTTGGTAATAAAACGTACAGTTATGAATCCTATAGGATTTGATTTTTAATTATGTTTATCTAAATAATAGTGTTAGTCACGGCCTTTTGATAAATGCCGAATACAACAGTACAGTATACTTCTAGTGAACTGAAACGGAATTTCTATTGAAAACTGTTGGGCTATTCAGCAGAACCATTTTTAGTTTGACTTCTGTTTGCTAATTTTTACTGAATTAGCGTTTCATAATGTTTGACGAAACGAGTAAAGAAATAAAATGCCTTTCTCGTACTGAAGTGGAACAAGTGCCGCTTCCAGTTTTAATCCGAGGCAAAACAATCTGAAAAAAACAGAATCAAGGGCGGTAATTTATATTAAACTTATAGACGAAAAATTTCCATACATTATTTTCATAAATTTCAGCGCAAATGTTCTCTTTTAAATAGGAAAAATAGTTTCGACCGACAGAAACTTGTAAAAAAATACGTCTCGTGCACTAGAAGCATCAAATGCACGCTCGGGTGGTTTGGAGGGACGAAGTTCCGTCTCATTTTTTAAGGGGAAAAATCGAACAAACAAGTGACAATATAAAAATGAATTTTTATAAATAACTTTTAAATAGACAATACCTTCATATGCATCAACTTAATTAACTCATGTTACGTTATTTAATAAATTTACATTGAAGTTCGGTGAAGCTCGAAGAATTTCTAGTTCTGCCAAAGCACCTTAGTTACAGAGGTTATCCCACATTGCTGATCTCTAGTTCCGAAATTCCTGTACTATAGAGAGACATTCATTACACGAGAAAGCGTGGCATATATTTAACCAGGGTGAGTTTAATATATGACTTGTAATAACATTTTAAATGGAGCATCTTCCATATTTATACATTCATATTTTGTTCAGTTAAACCTTACTATCGGTGGTCACGTGTGTAAAGTGACGAAGCTTTTCTTGTTTTCCATATAATCCAATGCAATTTACGTAATTTTCCTAAATCAGAAATACTGGGGTTTCCCTTGACAAAGATAGATTTTCTCATCAAAAAGCTTCAAGTTTTCTTGTTCAAAAGAAATCTGTACATCAGATCGACGCATTTTTAAAAATCGATTCAAGTCCCAAGATCGTAAAATTATTTTAAGTAATTTTAAAGTGCAAATCAGAAGTACGCTGCAAAATTCCCAAGTTATTCAAATAGAGGAATTAAACGGCCTTGGAATCGAAGTCGCACCGTTATATTTCACGGTTGTTTCCCATAAGATTATTTAGATGATGGTCTATTTAAAACCGAAGGAATGGTTAGAGTAGATTGAGCCTTTTCCTAGTCATTCGACATACTTTGGGATTTAAATACAATATCTCAAATACACAAATTACCAAATAGGAGTTCACATAAAAGCAATTTGAAAAAAAAACAATGAAATTCATGAGTTTTATTGAACACGACTGATGATTTTCCTCATCCTCCCATCTCCGAGACAACGATCCGCTCCGAGGTCGACATCCAAAACCATTTTCAATCAAACCGAGGGAGAGAGAGAGTTGGTCGCATAAATTGATTTTTACCGAAATGAAGGTGGAATCGCTTTACGAAAAAAGAATACGTTTCGAGCTTTTTTTCCTTATTTTCCACTTGACAGCAATCGTTTGATGAGCAAAAAGGGCAGCAGTAGTTGATGAGTGGCAGAAATCATTTTTGACCTGGTTATTAAGAGGGCTGAAAATGACTCTCGTGTCATTCTGGAGAAAAAATTCTTGTTTCTATAGAAATTCCGATTTGCCAAATGCAAATTAATATAGCAGAAAAACGTTTTCAGAGTATGTTAAAAGTTTGAAATCGGATTTTTTTCATAAACGTCGAAGGATAATTCTGTTTCCGAACCAAGCGGTCCTTTGCCATCGAATAACAATGAAAAAAAGGAAAATGGCCCCGAGATTTTTCTTTGTAGACATTTATATGGATTTTATCGTTTACACTTAAGCTACCGTTTGTGAATGGAGATAACTTTTTCAGCCTCAATAAACTTGAGCGAATATGATCGGCATATTATTTATTTTATCCAAATATTTATTATAACAAATATAGTTAATTTAAATTGTTTTTTACAGACGATATAAATTAGGAGACGGGTGGAAGCTCAGAGAGAAGTTTTTCAATTTACAGATAACATTTTGATGTGAACCATTTTACTTGGGGTGAACATTTAGCACGAATTTCGAGATTAATTTCAATTTAATAATTATTTTTCAATTGAATATCTAGGTTTTTAATTTTAAATGTGATTCAAAGTTTGCTCACGAGAATTTAATGATAATACGCTGATTGACACGGCACATCGCAAAGTGTTTACCCATGTAAACATCACCCAAAGCTTATAATCAAGTTACCCGATTTTCATTTTAATTTTGTCCTCATGATAAAATGGAAAAAATTTCCGCGAATTACTCTCGGTATTGCATTGGGGCAAGGAGATTTTTTTATTAAATTACGAGGCTAGGTAAAATATTTCCTGAAGGTAACATTTATATATTTTATATACGTTTGGATGTTAATCGAATGAATGAATTTTCCATTATGACGAGTCCTCTTTTAAAAGAAGATGCACTGACTGCGCACAAATTGCGGAGCATGAGTGTAGATGACTTTCTTTATTTTCACGCCATGAATTTAAAATTGCAGGAGTAAGCCATTTTTCGTTACTTCTAAGACGACTGCAATTAATAAATATTTTTGGACAACGTAATTTTACATCCATGTTTCAAAACGCCTATTAGATTGTTCTCAGTTTACAATTTAACGCAGAAACGAATAAGAAAAACACGTATAAAAATATGCAGTGTCCAACATATCAGGTCTGAACAGACAGGGATAAACGCGAATATGAATACAAAAAGCGCTCTGAATTTGGGGAAATAGGATAAGTTCTAGTCTAAACTATTTAGCCAATTTTTTATTTCTACTCGGAATGTAATATGAGACATGATATTTTTCTTTTATAGCCTCACGATAAATCTTTCTTTCTAGGAAAAAGATTCAAAATGTCGAGTTTTGAAATTGTTAACTGTTCTAGAGAGAATATAAGGATTGATAAATATTGATATTGATAAATATTGATATAGTAAAAAAGGACTCAATTGCTTATTTACTTTGTTAGTCCTTTATGTCAAAGGTTAACGGGATGATATAAATTGAAATTTTTCGAAGGTGTGCTCAAAAAATTGTATAAAGTTTATGTTATCACACTCATGATGCCCAATTTTTTGTTTAATGAAAGACATTTTGCTAGTTAGGTAATGTATGTGCGTTCTAATAATACTAAACAAGGATACAGATAGTTTCATGAAATACTTAACATAAAACTATGGAATATTAGCAACGAAAGAAAGGAAGTACATTAAATAGTGACTTTCGAACAGAAACGTAACCCTACGTATGTTGATTATTCGGTACTATATTAAGTCAGAAAGATAGCGTGATGAAAATTATATATTTGAATTTAGCACCATTTTGGTTATATGACTGTGAGAAATAATGACAAATCAAGGCTGTTTGAATTGGCACAGAACGTTGAAGAATAAAAATAGTTATCAAAATATTTACTGTTACTGTTAGATATTAACGTTATGAACAGACAGTGTATGCGTTAAAGCACGCCTTTGAATTAACCATGTAAACTAATATTTAATGGAATTTATCGACATTTATATAATAACCAAGCAATTATCAATTATTCCTTTGCTAAAAAATGATTCGATAATGGAATTGGAGTTTGAAAGAACGACTTAAATATTTAAAGCACATTGATTGACATCATCATCACCACCAATGGAGTGCAGCGTTTGAAAATTTTCAGCCAGATGCACAAAATAAATTGAAGCCGTGTTTTCAATTTCAATAAAAAAAATGCGCACTCTCGCCCGAATTTAATCAAGAACTTTTAGCATTCCCTTAACTTCTTCAATAATTGTCGAACTTAGAGGACTGTTGAATTAAATGCCATCGGACACATTTTTTATCCTTTGTATCTGATTATGAAAATATATGGTTTGGTTTGGATCTAGTTTGTGATTGTCTTTCCTGATAAATTTCATGAGTGTTGGAGAGTTTCAGTGGAAGTCTGCCGTGGAGATTATTTGACCGCCGCGAGATTATTTTTCGGAGCTTTTTCTTTTATAAATAAATCAGCAAAATTTTAAAACTAATATGCCCACGCGAAGATTTTAATTTGTGGCACATATTACGATTTCACGAGGTATAAAGTTTTCATGAGGCCTTATTAATACAAACAGAGACTTGAGGGAGAAATTTGAGTAATTGATTCACAAAACCGAATTCTCGTGCTCGAAACTTCAATTTAAGTTTGCGTTATTCGTAATTGTTTTTGTCGCACTGTCAATTCGAACTGGCTTAAGCACTAAACTGTATTATTACTGAAAACAAGAGCAAGAATCTTAACATTTTGTAAATATTTACGCGAAAAAAACTTTATTTAACCAGGAAATCCATCGGTTTCTGCAGTTGGCGTCAGATTTCCCTATATTTACCGTTAGAGAAAATTTAAGGCAGGCCCGCCACAAAGGGTGCTATTTACCTAAAGACGTTACATAGGACCTTGAGTCGTCACGCCAAAAGCCGAGACACCCCTCGTCCCCATTTTGCTTAGTCGCGGACGCTTAATACGTCCCATATTATTTTTTGGGACCAGCTTCGCGACCGCAGAGTAAGAATCCCAGGAGAGATCTTGCTGGGATGAAGCGGTGGAAAAAAGAGCAAGAGGGAGGGAGGATGGGGAGAAAGGATGAAAAGGGGGGGGGGAATCCCATCATCCCCTCCACCTCCGACTCCACCGCAGTCCCTCCTTCCCCTTCGACCCTCGCCCGGTTAATTGCACTACTTTCCTCCCTCCCCTTCTCTCTCCCCTCCTCCTCCTCTCCAACCCTCCGCCTCCCTATTCACTCCATCCATCCAACACTTCCCCTCCCGATCGAAAGTCGGAGGGGCAGAGCTTGCGTAGGGCACGTGGAAAAAAAAAGAGGAGAGAGAAGTAGACTAGGGATGCTATGGCTTGGAGGAAGGGGGGAGAGAGAGAGAGGAGAGAGAGGGAGAGAGAGGGAGAGAGAGGGAGAGAGAGGGAGAGAGAGGGAGAGAGAGGGAGAGAGAGAGAAAGAGAGAGAGAGAAATTGAGGGAGTGGGGAAAGGCAAAAGGTAAGGATGGGAAAGGTGCAGAAGGGATGGAGACGAAAGCAGAAGAGGAGTTGGGCCAGCTAGAGAGAAAGAGGGGGAGATAGTGAGAGAGAGAGCACACTCCTCGTGGTGGAGAGAGAGGTGATTAAGGTATTTTATGGCCATTGAGAAAGCATTCGTCACAGGAGGGAAAGGAGGGAGGAGGAGGGGGGAGAGAGATGGAGGAGGGAGTAGGGAAACAGGATGGAAGGTGGTGGGGAATGAAGTATTTCGCATAGCTAGGGAACGAGGCCTTCGAGGAGTGGCTGTAGAGGGCAATAATAACACAGACATCTTTAGGATGGGAAAGTTGGAGGATGCAAGGAAAAGGAGGGAGACAGTGGATGTGAGGGAGATGTAGTATATAGAGGGAGAGAAAAGAAGTAGTGTGAGAACGCTTAGTTTTGGTGAGCGAATTTGTTGAAGGAAGAGACGCGGAACAGAAGAGGCTAAAGCAAAAAGGAAGGAAGGCTTGGGTTATGTAAGAAGCTGCTGAGAAGGAGATATGAGAAGAGGAAGGGAAATAATGGAGATTGGGAGTTTATAGGAAGAGAAATAGGAACGGAAACCGAGGACAGGGCTGGAAGGAATCCGGGAAGTGGTGTTAAAGGATTGGACGGAGATTATTCAATTATTTCGCATTCCTCAGAAACCAATTCACGCCACCTCGTGGCAAAAATGAGAGGCAAAATGAATGAGATTCCTTGCATTCTATTTCTCAATGATGAGAGTCATCCTCGGTAAATGTACTCCGACCGGAATTTAAAAAATCCAAGAAAGAAGTGTTTACATTTCAGGCCGCGAGTTTATAGCTCGAAGGAAAATAACGAGAGCTCAAGAAAACACATTATTTCCTACCGACTAAAAAAAAACACTTCCAATCAGGCGTAAGAATTTGGGCGCGAATGAAGAGAATGCATAACTTGTATGTAGGGGTCATTAAGCGACTAGAACGAGTGAGTGGATCCCGACCTCCCGGTCTTAAAAACCACTTCGCGGAAAACATCACGACTTGCACGGTCTTGGCGAAGAGAATCGCCGAGGAATGTTTTGTAAAAAGAAATGAGTAATGTTTCGGAAAAGTAAAAAGGACGAAAGGGTTAGAAAAGAGGGTGAATGAATGACAAAAGGAAGGGAGGATGAGAGAGGCGGGAATGAAAAACGAAATGAAAAAACATAAGACTGGGATGAAGAAAAATGAGCTAGGGGGGCGAGAGAGAGAGAGAGGAAGAAGGAAAAAAGAAGATAGTTTGTATAAAAGAGATGGCGAGAGGCAGAGAGAGAGAGGGAGAGATACAGTTGGTTTTTACGGGGTGAAAAAAAAAGAAGCCGGGGGAGGAAGAGGGAGTCGGGGGAGGAGACGGGACGTAATGGGGGAGAGCCGTGGAGGGGGTGAGAAAGGGTGCGGTTACTTAGGATATTGCAAAGGAGGGTGTAAGTAACACCATTGGAAAACGGAAGGAATGCCACAGAGGGGAGGAAATGAGCACGGAGGAGGGAGGAGGAGGGGGCGAGATGAGAGTGGGAGGGGGCGAGATGAGGGGCGGGAAGGGGGCAGGATAATGCAAGACCGGTGGAGGAGGGGGGAGGGACAGACGGAGGGAACGAGTTCTCGGGAGAATTGTGGTGTTCATTCGTCGCTCTTATTTTCAAGGGGGAAAAAAGTTTTTTTTTTAAGGGAGATTTCTCTAGACTGTTGAGAAAAGAATTTCGCGCTCAAATCTTTCCTCACGCTCGACTCCCACCAAGATATTCCTCCTTCCCTCCCTACTCATCTAACCGAAATCTGCCGTTTATAATTTATTGTTTACATACTTTTGGTACATTAGAAGGAATTGGATGGAATGGTTTGAAAGTGACTCCATTTGTTTTTCACCGGATTGTCTGAATAATCGTCCGCGAGATGTAGAAAGGATTTGATGTGATCAGTTAAATTACGTAAAGAAGTGGATTTTTATTATTACAGCTATGAGATAATGGAAAATACATTCCGAGTGTATATTCTCTTAATTAAAAAAAAATATATATCTCACTTTACCGTCCGCGATATTGCACCTAGATGATACTGGCGTGAAATCTTACAATTATTTACCCAGAGCAAAAATTAAAATCAAATTATGGTTGTACTGATCAAAAACATCTATAAAAATCCCTACTGCACATGCAAATAAAAGCAAAAGAATCATTGTTGTTGCCAAATGAAATCGAACTAAACGTCTAATAAACCTTTTAAAATACATATTTCCGTGAATCTTGTTGCATAAAATGCAACATGGATTAATAAATTCAAACAACCAAAGGACTCTAAAGATATGATTTCATCGTTATATGATATTTTCAAAGCAATTCAACTTTTGATACGAAGAAATTGAAAAAGAGGAAAGCGTATTGCAGACAGACTATCAACGCCAAATAGGGACTCCGCAACAAGAAATGTGATCGGATTAATTCTGTTTAAGCTTACTGATTGCAGCGGATTAACATCGTCGAGGCACACCGACGAGTTCAACGAGATGAGGTATATCATCATAAACCTTAATCTGAATTTTATGCCTTACTCTATAACAACCCGTCTTCAAGAGAATAAAAAATGTCTCGATTCCCATAAAACCGTCTCATTCGATCATTAAAACGAACTGCACTTTCGATTTCGTCATTTAGTAAAGGGTCATTAAATAAGATAACTAAAAACAAAGCTAATGTTTATTGCTATACGCCTTCGAAAACGTTTCTGGAAGGACACCGACGCAGTCATTCCATAAAACATAATGAACTGGTTATCAAAATAGAAAGGTATCAAGAGAAATTACGGGAAAGTGATAGGCTAAAAACGTGCATGAAAATTAATTATACTTTAGGTTGATAAAACTGGAATGTTTCCTCCAAGAGATTATGAATCGGCATTCGAAACCCCATTTATTGTTGAAAGCACTTCCATAAATGACTTGCTTGAATAAAAAGGACATAACGATAACATTTGCAGGTTCAATTAAGTTTCAACGGATTTTTATCATTACGAGTCGTATTCATTAACATGTTGATGATTGATTTAATTTCTTCTCTTAAATACCATTTGATTCCGCTTCACATAATCGCATAATTGAGAATAAACTATTAGTGATAAAGTAATCCATATGGCCGCCATTACTTAATGCTGTTTAGCATTAAATCCATTATATTCACTGCAAAATTAGCCTTTTTTATTTTCTGAGATTCAGAGATTATATGGGCAACGCTGTTAAATCCCATACTGCGATTGAGGCAATTTATATGCTCTCGGGAGTACTTAACTGCGTAATGCATCTGAAAAGATTTACATATAATTACTATAGAGAATTGATTATTTAAGTCAGGGTGGGGAACCTCCGGCCCACGGACCGCATGTGGCCCCCGAGAGTGTTTTGTGTGGCGAAGAAGTGATGAAAAGGAGATCCTTAAAATGTAACACATGAACTCATATCTTGTAATCAAAATAAGGATAGTAAAGCATTTAATACTGAAATGTTAATCAACTTAGAATTGATTTCCACTTCTATGATTATAATTCCTTAGTAACTTTGATTTAAACTATAATCAGACTCGACAAAGTATTGGTAACTTCCAATGCGACCCCCCGAAGGATTCGCAAGCAAGCGTCATGTGGAAAAGGTTCTCCGCCCTTGCTTTAAAGTATGCAGAGATACTGCCAACGTCAACGGGTTATGTTGGGATATACAGGATAAATACGGAAAGTAAAGTAGGAAAGTCAGAGACTACATGTTATAGAATGTATTTTATGGTTAATATAACGAATACTTCAAAGCTAAAGTTTGTATCCTTACTAAGATATTTTTTCGATAATCGCATTTGCTTGGACTTCATTTCTTAAATCAAATTTCGCCGAGCTTAAAATCGAGAAAAACCGATAGAATTTCATAAATTAATCGGATATAGAACCTTGCAATACTCACTTCTTAATTTGATATTTATTATTATCTCCTAACATATTAACTAACTTCACAAAAGCAAAATAAAGAGGGGTACCTATTCTTTTTGCGAAAACCATTAAACTATTCTTTAAAACTACGATTTTAAGAAAATAATACCGTTATACCTGGCCATACAATGTTTCACTCGAAAATCCTTTCGCTTTTTCAACGCCGTCTAGTAAGTGGAACTTCTGCAGCTCCATGAAACATTATTTTGTTCTCGCTTCACTTATTTAAACTCAGAAAGTTGCGAAAATAGTTCCGCGTTTTCTTAGAACCAAAAATATTTTGTAACTCTGCTTAAATTTCAACAGGGATTTCTCAAAAAGTACTGATTAAACAAATTTTGTAGGTAAGATTCTCGGTAATGTTGTAATTAATTCTTCTAAGATATGGGACAAAACTTTTCCATAGGAGAAATTACTAGGAGGAAATTCTGCCAGGACGAGGAATCGAATGCGCGGAATTTTCCTACATAGAAAGTTCTAAATTCTGAAACAGTAGAATTAATCTACCATGACTGTTCAATAGTAGAATATCCACCCGGCAAGCGGAAGGTCCGTGTTCGATTCCCGGTGATGGCGTAATTTTTCTTCTGATTTCTAATTTCTTCCATGTTCCATCGTATATTTATTTCCATCGTATATTTAATATTTATTTCGCTGTGTAATGGAAAAAAATTCATGCCGTAATTCTAGCGGCTTTTTAAAAATCTCTTTTGCTTTTAAGTAGCCTCCCCTTTGAAATTTCCCCATACTAATGACAGCTATATTAAATGATTAAATTTTCACAGGCGGTAAGGAGTTGAAGAAAAATTCTTGCTTTTTTATTATAAATATTAGAATCATTCATATATGATCACGTCGGTTTCAGCCAATACATAACCTAACGAAAAACGATGAACTATATCAGACTAAATACAATTTAAAGCACACGACTAAAGGATACTAAAATACAACAACTTAAATTTCTCTAAGAAAGCATTTTATCAAACCAAAGAAAATATAAGTAATGTATGTGTATTGTTTATTTATATTTTTGCACGAATTTCTTTGAGGTTTCGTGTCAGAGAAACTATCAAACATCTTTAGCAAATTAAATAAGCCACGAAGGAAAAC
Source organism: Uropetala carovei (assembly GCA_036926305.1). Taxonomy (NCBI): domain Eukaryota; kingdom Metazoa; phylum Arthropoda; class Insecta; order Odonata; family Petaluridae; genus Uropetala; species Uropetala carovei. Next base: position 2,346,930 of record JAXCHB010000318.1, on the reverse strand, counting down.
ACTGTACGTATAAAATTTACTGCATACAAATTTCTTCCTTTCGAGATGTATAGAGAAGTAGTATTCTTACGACGAGGAGCGCCTAAAGGGAAAGAAACGCTTCGACTTTATTCATCGTACGTTCGAGCAGCTCAGCGGCGATCATCTGTATGTGAGCAGCAGAGCGACGTGAGAGGTGCGACCGGTTGCATATTTCAGAGGGTCTCTAAGAAGAGGAGAAAACGGGTAGAAGGCTGTCGCGCCCCCTCTTCTGTCGAACACCTATGAGATAACGCGAATTGAGATTGAAGAGAGAGAGAGGGAAGGAGAAAGGACGAGGAGAAGGAGGAAGAACAGTAGGATAAGGGAGAGAAAGAGGAAAGGCAGGAGGAAAATGATGAAGAAGAGAGGCGAAAGACCTAGGAGGCAAGGCGGAAAAGAAAATCAGGAGGAAAACGCGATGGGAGATGGAGAAAGCAGTAAAAGAATAGGATTACAGGTGAAAAACAAGAACATTAGGAGAACAGGAAAAGAGAGTTTGAACAGGAAATTAGGAGAATAGAAAAACAAGAGAAAAAGAAACGGACGAAAGGAAATGAGAAAAGGAAACAGAAGAAAAAAAAACACAAGGAGAAAAGGAAAACAGGAAGAGAATGTGATTACAGCTGCAAAACGTCAACAGGAAGTGAATAGGAAAACAGATGTTGAAAAGGGAAATAGGATAATATGAAAACAGGAGAATAGGGGAAAAAATGAGAATACGAAAACAGGAGAATAAGAAAACACGAGAACACGAAAACAAGAGAATAGGAAAACAGGTGAATATGGAAGCAGGAAATTAGGAGAATGGGAAAACAGGAGAACAGAAAAGAGGAAGTACAGAAGTTTAAGAGAATGACACGAGAAAAACAGGTGAAGTAGAGGAGGGGAAATTAGAGGATCGAAGGAAGTAGCTGAAGGAAGAGAGGAGACGCAAGAGGGACGCCGTGAGGAAGCACGAAGACACCCAACCCCTCCCTCTTTGGACCCTTTCGTCGCTTCCGGGGATACCGTCTCCAAGGGTTCTACTTCCGGAGACGAAGGCAGACCTCCGCGCCTACACACTCGCATAGGAAACGCACATGCTCCCTCCGTAGTTGCCGAAACGTCTCCCCGCCACACCTCTGTTATTTTGATTCCCTCCATCTTTCCCTCTCCTAACCTAACCCTATACAATTCACCTACCGTTCTCCCCACATTACAACCTCCTCTTTTTCAAACCAACGTACGCGAATCCAACCTCGTCTCGTCCAACTAGCTGATATCCTTCCCTAGCTGACATCCCCCTCCTCGCAACCTATCCCGAAAGCATCCCTATGTTGCCTCCCCCCCTCGAAATGCGGGACCTGTTTCCACGGCTGATATGGAGGCCGGCCGCTATTTCACGGAAAATTCCGGGGCGTCGTTTTTGCAGCCTCTTCCGAGGGAATGTAGAGTGTGTGTGTGTTGAGTGAGGGAAGGAGGGGGAGATACGTGGGGGAGGGAGAGGAAGGGGGAGAGCGGAGGGCATGCGGCGGCAGCTAATTTGTTCGTCGCATCAACCACCCCAACCCACCCCACCTCCTCCCTTAACCCAACCCATACCGCTTTCATCCTTCCAACCTCCTCTTAACCCACCTCCCTCTCCCCCTTTTTCCCGCACCCTCTCCTACCTTTTTAACCTCCTTTACCTACCCGTCTCCACCCATTCTCCCACTCCAATTTTACCCTCTCACTCCATCTACACCCCCCCCCCCCCCTCCACGGACATACAACCCCCCCCCCCCCCCCTACTCCCCCGCCTCCCCACTCGTGCCCTCATGCCGCTTCGCTTCTGGGGCGTAGTTTGTCATCGCCGCAGAGGCAGCCATTTCGTGTCGGCCGGAAATGAAGACTTAGTGGGAAGGGGGAGAGTGAGGGAGAGAGTGGGAGTTTTGGGGAGAAGAGAGGAAGAGGAGAGACGGAACAGAGTGGGATGGGAATGAGAGAGCTGGAGAGAGAGAGGAGAGATGGAAGGCAGTTTATGGTGGAGAGAGGAGTAAAAGGTATATATATATATAGAGAGAGAGAAGAAAGGTGGGAGAAAGACAGACAGACAAACGCCTTTATTTGGGCGAAATTGAGGCTTGTTAGCCTCCTCTTACATCTCCACCCATTTGTCATATATTTTACAATTTTTCATACAAAATACTAATAAATATTTACAGATTACAGTGAAACTGTTAAAAAGTATTAAAATAAGCAAACAAATAAGTAAAATTGGAATATATAGTTTAAAAGATCAAAATAGTACTTAGTGAAATAGATGAGAGAAAATCGACAGAGAGAGAGAAAGACGAGAGGGAGAAAGAAAGAGAGAAAAGAGGGATGTAACAGAGCGAGGGAAGGGGATAGCAGAAAAAAATAACGGGAGAAAAAGTAGAGAGAGAGAGAGAGCGAAGAGCGAGAAAGGGGAGGGTAACACACCATAATGGGAAAGTTCACGCAGGAAAACTGGCTGTTTATGACGTCAGAATCGAGATTTAAAAAAAAAGAGGGGGATGAGAGGGTTAAATGTGGGGACGAAAAACGTATGTGAAGCGCGGGTGGGGGAAATTTTTTTCTCGCACCCTCTCTCTCTCTCTCTCTCTCTCTCGAGAGAGAGAGAGAGAGAGAGAGAGAAAGAGGCTTGGAGGGTGAGAACTGGGAGGCGGAAGTCTGGAGGCAGGAGAGTTGATAGGTCCGCTAGGTGGGAGTTATTTTAGGGGTGGTCTCCTCCTCCCCCCTCCCCATCTCATGCTCTCCCCATGTGAAAATGCCCTCAAGTGGGCAACTGGGATGACCTGAGGGGTGACCCTTGTACGCGTTCCGTTGGCCCCTAAAGGCGCGTTACGTAGGGGGGGGGGGGGGGCGTTGGGTGAAGTAATGGAGTGGCGGCGGGAAGGGTGGAAGGTTCGTAGGCGAGGAAAGGGATGAGGCGAAATGGGTAGAACGATAGGAGGATGGAAGATTTTCAGTCAAAAGGTACTCTAGAACCCTTCCGCTTCGTGAGAGAGGGCACACGGTGCATGTGTGTTTGTGCGAGTGTAACTAAGGTCCGATTCACTCAGACAACATCGACTGCGTCTGAGATGTTTGCCTAAAGTGACTCATCAAATATTTTCCACGGCCGAACGCATGACGACAAAAGATATCTTCAACATTCAATACCATCGGGACCACAAGATGCATTTTCCACTAATTATACACAAAAAATAATTACCGCGTATCTAGGATAAAAATATAGGCGACGTCGTAATTATTTTCCCTCATAACCTAGCTATTGTGTGGCAAAGTCGATTGAATTCAATGGTAAAAATTTACGAGTATTTTGCTTGGTTATACCGTATAACGTATAACTTATACGTCATGTGTCAAGTGTAACGCTCATAGCACCACCGGCGGCATAATATCCAGGGTCATTATGGTAAATACCATTCGAATCATACTTTGGCCATTCCCATTTAAACTTTTTAGCTGCTCACTGTCTACACCAGTGGTCTTCAACCTTTTTTGAGTCACCGCCCACTTTTACCATATGTTGTCCTTTGAAATAAGTTCACCGCCCACCCAGTGGTGTAGTGAGGTTTTCTGGCGCCTAGGGCAAAGAAAAATTTTGCGCCCCCAGTAGCAAAGCGATTTACAGACGTAAGGTAACCCTAATACTAGTGGGATTGTCGTTAGATGAGATTACCGAATATGGTCTCAGTGGTAATAACAGTGTTTAAAAATTTATGACTTTATATATTTGATAAAATAAAACTTAAACGCTTCGCTGCTTTAGCGAGAGACTCCGACCACCCTCATGGGCCTTTCGATTTTACCGCAGCATGGACATTGTCGCTAGTATAGTATGATATGATACTATAGTTAACGACAAACTAACTGTAATAGTTGTACATAAAATAGTAGTACAGAATGTGTGCTTTTTTATAGAATTTTATTTTTCAGTATAAAAATTAGAATAGCATTTGGTGAGTTCTTTAACGCCCACCTAAAATCCAAAAACGCCCACTGGTGGGCGCTATCGCCCACCTTGAAGACCACTGGTCTACACTAAAGTTATGGGTTCAATTCTAGGAGAGTTATTTTCTCCATTTGATTAACACGTGGATGACATAACACATTAATCATTTGCATATTAAAATTACACAACTTTTCTATGGGCAGTACTAATTTTACAATCAGGTATATTCAGTTATGTGGATTTTATATTTATTGTTTGCTTTATAATACATATAAAAGTTGCTTTCTTTAATTTTAACGTAATACTTACATAAATCGCGCATACCCTACATATTTGACGGGTAATCACGCTAGTATTTCATATTCACTAAAATAATGCCGGCAAATTACGTAATTTAAATTTCGAATAATTTAGTACATGTAGTATTTCCTTAAAACGCTCTTTCGCGTAAGCGTGGCTCACTACGGCTACTTTTCGCGTAACTCTTGTCCTTATCTTTCGAACAGAAGTCCTTCGGGGGACAACCTGGACTCTGACTCATGCGTCTGGACTTTGTCTCAAGATAAACGCGAACTGTTCCGGATAGGGCGGAGTCAAAATTCCCTTCATTGAATTTCTTATGCGATAACAATCTACAAAATGTTTCCCTCAAGATAAACGCGAACTGTTCCGGATAGGACGGAGTCAAAATTCCCTTCATTGAATTTCTTATGCGATAACAATCTACAAAATGTTTCCCCGAAGGTTTGTTTTTCTACTGTTTAGTGCGGTGAAATATAAAGTTGTTCAAATCCAAGAATATTCATTTTTATAAATACGTCTTAAAATTCTAATATGAAATTGGTTTAGGTAATATCGAACTCATTTATGTCGCGCATCCAATTAATCATAAAGGTAACTCCTGTAACCATAAAACAGTAACGATAATTCATTGGTCATTTATTTCGATAAGCGCCAATAAAGTTAAAGACTAACTAGTTACCTCTGAAGACGGCTACTCTGCAGCTGAAATGTCCATCTAGTTAAATGATTCAGTAATTCAGTAGTCAACTAAGACCTTAATCGCATCAACTGTCACCAATATTCTTACGCACAATTTTGTTTGAAATAGTTCTTTTATAAAATTTACAAGATAATGTAATCTCAGATATGTTCTTGGAACGTTGCGGTTTCTTAATGAATTTATAAGGAAGTAAATTAAACGACCAAGTTTTATCTTATAATACGTAGGAAACATCTATTCTGCGTAAAAGCTAGTGATTTTGAGAATTAGGATGATAACTAAAAGACCAAAGCCTTCAAATATGAAAGCCACTTATATGTTATTACGTGTTAGGAGATGAAATTATACACATTTTTTAATGACACAAATTTCAAGCTCGCTTCAAATTAAAATTCCATTTTAATTACAACATGCGAGAATGCACTAAACATGCCTCAATTTCGTAACATACAAATCAAAATCAGGAGGCGGACAAAAACACATTTTATAAAATAGCTCAAAGTCACGCTTTTATGATCAATGTTCCTGTTATAGGTATCATTTATCATAATTATGAATTACGTGAAAAACCTCGCGAAATATTTGAAATAAGTAAGCACGAAAAATTATCTGCCCACCGTTACCAATATTATAATGACAATGAAGAAATTCATAGTAAACTTTTCAAAATTGCGCAATTACAACAAAAAAGGCAAATAGTTTTGGTAACATCTCACGCTAAAAAAGTTGATCTAATTATCTAGGGCTTCCTAATATGTAGTATAATAGTCGCCTTACAAATGCCATTACGGTAGAACGTCGATTATCCAAATCCAGATGTTCCTTAATTTCACCAATCAATTTTTTCCTTATTAGAAGATGATCTTCGACGACAAAATCGGCCGTATTATTCCTCTCATTCAAATACTACACCCTATTCTTAGGGTGACAAAAATTCTTCCGAATGCATCAGAAAAAGTTGCTAATGCGATTTGTCGCAAAATTTTGTATCGTCTAACTGTCGCTGCTCAAAACAAAGTTGCCTATACTGTCAACAGAGAGGAGGCGGAGTAGTCTCGTCGACAAAATCGTCCCTGTAAACCACAAAGTGCGGCCCGCGGGCCACATGCGGCCCTCCGTCGATGTTTGTGCGGTCCGCGGAAGATTTTGCATCATAAGGTTAATATTTAAAATTTAGGTTAGGTTCATTTGGTAAAGTGAAAATCATAAGAGAGTACAAAATCCCACTGTTAACCAAACGTACTACTTTTAGCAAATTTGCACTCCTGAAAATTTTGACTCCTTTACTACTTCTTTCAAAAGAGTTGTACACCTTTTCAATACGCACTGCACTGTATATCTGTGACAATTTCGAGTTTGATTATTGATAAGTAAAAATGCTTTAATTTGTTATCTAATATTCATTCTTTTTTAATTTACATTATTCAGCTTTTAATTCCGTGCGGCCCTCGGATAAGTATAAAACATCAAATGCGGCCCGCGGGTGTGAAAAGTTTGTGCACCCCTGCTGTAAACCAAAACTTATCTTTATCACAGGTGATTTTAGTTTGCATTGAGTAAGGCACCGCTTTGTATTTAACTTTGAATATTAAGATCGTGAGTTAATTTTTTCACTCAAAGTTGTTCTTTATTTGGGTGAAAATGTCTTTTGGTAAATGACAAAAGTAGGAATTACAGAACTTTATTGATTATATGTTTCGCGACAGTCTTTCTAGGATAAAGTTTATAATAAATGTAGCTTAAATTTTACTCTTTCGTTATATAGGTACTCTTAAGGTTAAAATCTTGAGAAATCTGTCATTTAAAGTTTCATCAAAACTTTTGACGCAGATTAGCTTATTAGTAATAGCAAACCTCCACAGTTTCGTTTTTAATGACTATAAATACTCAATAATAGTGAATAATCATGTAATGCTTAATAAATAACTACGAATAAACTAACTCAGAAAGTAATAAATTTCGTATGGAAGAAAATCGCCGTTTATACGTAAACAGCAATAGTTCAACCCAAACCTTTATTATAAAATACACATTGTTTAATGCATTTTTGGAAGGAAGTATTTGTCTGTAAAAAAAAAAACCTTGTGGTTGAATTTAACTAACATCGCACGTCTATCCACCGCTACTTGGACTCCATTACCGGATTAAGGTTTAAAAAAATTTACCTAAAGTTAACACCGATTTTCGACATCGGATAAAGGCTTAAAAAGTGCGTTTACGGTAACGTGTCAGGGAAAAATTATGTGCGGAACGAGGCGATGTTTTCGCGGATATTCTTTTCGTTTTGGCGTCCGAAAGCGCGTCACTCATGACCCAAAAAAAAAAGGCGGGCGAAAAATCGGAAATTTTTAATTGACAAACAGTGGGAAGGTTGTTTCGTGTTTTATGAAACCGTCTTTAAATTTCGTGATGGACGCGCACCACCGATTTCCTCTTACGAATTCGTTCAAATGAGGATTTACTGCGCAATGAGGAAAGTAAATCACCCACAGATTCGTGCATCGTTAACCGTAAGACATTTGGCCTGATTTTGAAGGGAGTAACTCCTTTTAACGGCCATTGTGAGCGAAAGCACCGCCATTTGCCCCTTATTAACACTGTATAGTAATTCGATAGGATAAAGGTTTTAGACGTTTGCTTTTTAAAATGAAACTAGTTATTAAAACAAGTAAAGCGTTATCCATGAACATGGATAAACTTAGCGCGTTTTGTATTATTTTTTCTGGTTATACGACCACATATTTCGTCACTAGAGCCTTTTTTGTGTGTGATATCGATGTGGAAATGTACTCACAAAATTTCTGATTTCAATATTTTATACCTTCGGTGATATAAACAAATATGGGCAGTATCCGATCTTGTTCATTTTCCTAAAACCAAATCTAAGGAAAAAGCAAATGGCAGCAGTACAGAAATCTACACTCAAACTTTAAGCTCTTCATCGTGTACGGTTTCGTCCCAATTTCAATTTAAACAAGTGAACAGACGTACGGACGGACTGGCAGACACCAAAATGAAAGTATAAGGGCATTTTTTTTTAAACGGGCTAATGAGACCGAGAGAAGATTTCGTATTGATTGTTACAGAAATATATAGCAGATAATTATTCATTTTATGAGGGAATTATTGTTTCGTTTAATTTTTTCAACGAAGGATGTGCCAGTCAGAGAGAACATTCGAGGGGAAATCTTCCAATGCGAGAACTGTGTCCAGCGGAGAGTGACAGAAAAAGAAAGAGAGAATATTTTTTTTACTAACACAAGGCATATCGATTATTTAGTCATTAGTCATCCATAGAAATCGCACGAGGTGCGCCAGGACCGGATTCCATTTTACTTGCACCTTTTTGTAAAGAGTAAACATGTATAAGTGGAGGGGTTGGTTTGGATGATTAATTGTTCTTCGAGACGTAATAAGTGTCAACGGCTCGACAAAAAGTTTTCCTTTTTTTCGGTCGCCTCAGACAGCAAGTTTTTAAATTAACGAAAGAAATAACGCGACGGAACAATTGTTGCCTCGTTTCGTTATGTCTACCAACTCGAAAACGCCTTTGGAACGGAAGGGAAAATGTGGATATGATGCGAGAAAAACGCCGTCCATCGCTCGCTCGAATGAGAACGCATCTCATTCGCTCATGCGTAGGATCTGAACGGATCGCGAGAGAATTTTCGGTCTAAATTGTTACGCCTGTCAGAAGCGTAAGTAAAAAATAATTCGACAACCTTCTTTCCCATAAAAAGTTTGAGACCGATTGAAATGCAACTATTAGGAGGATTTTTCGCTAATTCGGTTTTTACGTCTGAAAGGGTACCAGTCGGAAGTATCATCAGCGTAGGCAGATGGCCCCGCCATATGCGTCATTCATATTCTCCCAATGGGAAAGCGTTATCCGGTCAAAAATTAACATCTGCGCGTGGAATCTACGCTCTCATTGCGTCCAGGACATGAAACGCCAACATTTTTTTATCGTAAATGTGGCGCGTGTTGCCATTCCACATCAAGTAATAAGCAAACAGAATAAGTTTTAAATGAGGTCATGAAACAATTTCGGGACTGGTTTTAAAACGATAATTTTCTAAATAGAAAAGCGCCAACTAATTCCCACCCATTTCACGTGCTAGTTTAAGTTATGAAACCAGTTAATTTAAAAATTCCAGAGAAATACGTTTACCTTATTATTAAGAACGGATGAAAATTTTAAAAACTGTTTCATTATTGGAATAAATATTGCTTAAAATGCAATAAATTATGAAATCTCTTTTTTCCTCCAAATCTTTTTTTCATAAAATTAATGATAAATGGTGGAGTTCTCAGAAATACACAAGGAAAACTGCCTAACTGTCATGAAAAATTTTTATAATGGAAAAAGAGAGAAAAATTTAATTAATAGTTAAATCAGTAACAATAGTTAACAAAATTTCATTAAACTTACACACATATTACAATAAATTGGTTATAACTTTAATAGCGCTCTATAATCTAAAAATCTATCATGAAAAACGTGACATTTATAAAATCCCACCGAAGCGATACAACATTTCCAAATCCTGTGACCATGAAATGAGAATCTTGTAGCTTTCAAATGCTAAAAAATGGTAGACGGGAGAAAATATAGAATACCAGTTTTTCGGTCCTTTAATTAATATTCCGCCAAAATGACACCAACGTCCACCTTGGCGAGTTTGAAATCCCCCCCCCCCCCCCCCTATCGATTCAAGGTTTTCCATATGGCACTAGTTAACTACTGTAGGACCCTCAAACTGATTAAGTTAAAAATTCTTCCGGTCTTAATTGGGTCGCAAGTGCCTTCTCAATAACGGTCTTAGGGATCTTAAAGCCGAGTAACTCCGCAACGACAACGTTAGGGCATAAAGGCACAGAGTGCATAATCTCATAAAAACGGTTTTCAAAGGCGAAATGTGGGATGGCGTCTTTCGCTCTATAAAGGATCGGAGGAAAGGAAAGGCGACGTGGAGGTGACGAGAGAGGGGAGAAAAGGCAGATGAATAGAAGAGAAGAACGCAAAAAGAGAAAAAAAGAGGATTGGAAGAAGAGACGAGATATATTCGATGAAATGAGAACGATAGAAAAGAAAATGGAGGAAAAAACTTATGGGAAGAAGAGGAAAATAGGAGGACGTGGAGATGCAGAGAAAAATAATAAAGAAGGACAGAGAAATAACAAGTGAATGAGGGAAGAGCACACGAAGATGAGAACACAATAGATAGGAAATAGGTGGAAATCATAGGGGGATGGAATGAGAACCATAAAAGGAGAAAATAAATATCCATAGCAGAAATAGTGTATGCAAAGGATTCCATCAAAGCAAACAGAATGGAAAATGCGTAACCGGCTAGGACTATAGTCTGTTCACTATCTAAAGTCTCTTGACCTTGAAGACGTACGCCACTTAGCAGCAGCCAATAGGAGATGGTTCGTTTGGGAAGGTAGTGGGGGGAACTCAGTGTTACTCTTGCTCTCGAAGCGTTCACATCGGTCTGCGTTGCCATTTCTACCGCCGTTTCCTTGCCGTTGCTGTTCGTGATTGGGTATCTGTCCTCCCGCGCGAAAGTTGTAAGGGGCGATGGAAGAGGAAACGTTCGTGATTGGCTACTTGCTCTATGAAGGTCAATAGACTTAAGAAAGTGAACAGACTATAGTAATATAAAACAGTCGTGAAAAGAAGCGAGAAGAACGATAAAATATCAGAATGAGAGGGCGAAACGAAAAGAAGAAAGTGGTACGGGAGAGAACGGAGGGAAAAAATATAGCATAAATAGAAAGGGCGATTAAAACCACAGAAGTAGGAAGGGAAACGAGAAAGAAGGGGAGAGAGAAAGAGAGGTAGTGGGGAGGGGATGGAAGGATAGAGAAGGGCAAATAATTGGAGTGGAATAGGAAATGAGTGGGAGAATTGGAGGGAGGGAGGAAGGAAGGTAAGGTGAGAGAGAGAGGGGGGGGGAGGGAAAGAGGACAGAGGGAGAAGAGGTTATTAATCACACCCAGTCTGGAATCAATGAATCCCTTAACGATGAAAAACGATGAGTAAGCCACGCAATGGGACTCGGTTCCCCCGTTTCATTTCGAAAGGGTCCTTCACTCTCCTGCTCCTTCCTCTCAAGGACGCCTCTAGAAGAAAGCCACGAAAAAGAGGCGGAGAGGGGAGGAGGAAGAAGAAGAAGAAGAGATGAAGGTGAAGGGACGGCAATCGTAGTAAGAAATAGGAAATTATAGCAGTAACCGAGTGTGCCATAAAACGTTGCTGGTCCCTGACACCAGCGGATTGACTTATATTTCCACGACAATTGAAATGGGTTTGGTCCGGATTTCTAAGAACGATTGGTACCTGTAATTATATATATATATGTATACAGAACCAGATAGAGGGGGGCCAGCAGGGCCATTTGGCCCGGGCCCCCAAAATTTATTCTAAAGGTTTTTTATTCATATATTTGTATGGATTTCGGAGTGGGGTGGGGCCCCACATTTGTGACTGGCCCGGGCCCCATCTCACCTCTCTCAGGTCCTGTGTGTGTGTATATATGTATATAAACACATATATAATACTGAGAATTGTTTTGCGACAATTAGAAAATCATTTGCAATTCCCCTAGCGTAACGCCTAAACTTAACACCAGCCGCGTCAACCTCCAGCTTGTTTTAAAAAATTTCCGTTTTTTCGGGAATAATTATGTGCATGCGCAGCAGGCCTTTCTGACAAACGGAAGAGAAGGGGGGGATGTCCGCGGGAATGGAATGGATTAATGGAGAAAACGAGGAAAAAATAAGAGGATAAGGCATGTTTTTGGGGAGGAAAGAGAAGGGGAGAGACACTTTCCCGAAATGAAACATTGTACTGTGGCACCCCTCCAGATTTGTAACTCTGCGGTGGTGAGTTCTTATCGGCTTTTGTATACATGTTTATCGTTCGCTTCGCTTATTTAAATTCGTAAAAAAATAATATTAAGCCGCGGTTGAAAGGAGATTACCGTCCCTTTTTTTCGACTGAAAGATTGAGGAGGTGGATAATGTTTTTTTTTTGCCTACCGATGCTCGGGGACGCGGGTTAGATTTTTCCGGGTGTGAGCGTATCTGACCATCTTTGTAGCCGATACGTATTTCACTGTAATATGCCGTAAATTATTGTTTATTAGCTGTTGTTCTATACAATAAATATAGAAATAATATAATACAGAAAGTGATTTTTTTATATTATACCGAAATCGAATACATTCATCCCTGGAATTGCACGGTTTCAATTTGCACTTTTTCGTTTCATCACTGTTCACGTTTTAAGGAACTACCTCGAATTGCGCGACGATAGTTTTCATGATAGCATTAGGGTTGCCGTCCGGCCGGTATAATAATTAAGCAACACTATAATTACATTCTAAACACTACTAAATTACATAAAAAGATTTATAAATCCTTTAATTTTTTGTTAATCGGGATTTAAGCCGTTTTATTTGTTTTTATGGTGTGACAACCATATGTAGCACGCTTTTGAAATGATCTCTGGTGCAAGAAGCAAAAAAATATTTCAGTTCAGACAGGGGTTAAAAGAAAGGATAAAAAGAAGCAATGATGCATACAATTAGATTAAATTTTTACACGTTGAACTCAAGACGGCGCTTAAAGTTTACCTCGCGTACTCTTGTGGGAAAACATACCCCACTTTGGACGGGTCTGCTTTACACGGCCCTTCACAGTAACGCATGAACCGTATAAATTAAATCTCCCTTGATGGTGCGTATAGAATCCTTAAGTCCGAGATTTAAACCCAAGTTGAAATCCCGTCAGTGCATTCTCTTCCTTCCGTATGTGCGAAATATAAAAAAAAAAATCAGCACGGCTTATTTTATCGCGGCCATTGTCATTTACCGCTCGTAAAGCAAAGAGAGAAAGAGTCCCTCCTTTTTTTCCCGCGCGAAATTATGCAAGCCTGAGTACGCCATTTCCCACTACGCAATTTCCCTCCTAATTCACCTTAATCCGCACAAACCGCCACCTTTCGGAATCCAGGTTAACCCCCAAAACCGGCAGCCAAGTAGAAAGGGGGAGGCTAATTCGAGGAGAAAACCCTGCGAATAGGTTAGACGCGCCGTGACAAAAATGTATTGCGACACAGCTTGGCGTGGCGGCACTTTTAATGCACCTCCCTTACGTCACGGCTGCCGTCTCCTTCCCTCCCTGCCGCCCCCCCCCCCCCTCCCCACACCCTTTTCTTCCCAGCGACTGTCCTTTGTTTTCTGTTGCACAATTATCACCTCCCCACCCTCCCTCTCTCTCACCTCCTTTCACTCTTCCTTTTTTATCCCCTCTCTCGTTTCCTCCCTCCCTCCCCCTCCTCGCCCTTCACCCAAAACCCCTCTTCATCCATCCGGTCAATCTTCTTTGGGCTGTTGCCAGGAGAAAGGGAGAGAGAGAGAGGGAATAGAAGAAGGCGTTTCGGGCATTCTGGAACGGGCACCACGTCTCTGTATGGTTCTAAATGGGGAGAGGGAGCGAACGGAGAGAAATAGAGGGAGAGATAGGGTTAGGAGAAAGGCAAAGAGAAAGATGGAGGGAGGAAAGGAAGAGGGATGGAGAGAGAAAGAAAGAGGGGTGTAGAGAGAGAGAGAGAGAGGAGAAGGCGATAATTCTGGGCCCCTTGCGTTTCGCATTCCGCTCGAGACGAATCTTGCTGGTAATTACCCCGTAGGAGAAGGAAGGGGGAGGAAAAAGGGAGTAGAAAGGGGGGGGAGGGAGAAGGAGGGGAGGGGGGAGGAGAAAGGGATGGCGGCAGAAAGGCGACGGGAAGAAAGGGCAGCGTAGGGAGCCAGTCACGTCCTGTGGTGGTGAGGCCGCTCCAACCTCACCCATAACCTCCCGCCTCCCTCCATTCCCCCTCCTTCTAACCCATTCCTCCACCTCCCATTAGAGTGCGAAGGAATGGTGCCTTGGAAGGCCCCACGATGGCCACGATCTATTTATTGGTTCCTCTTCCGAACGCATACGTAGGACGCACGTACTTAGAACCCCGAGTAAAGGTCTATATTGTTTTGAAGCCTTACCTCACGCGGTGGATTTTTTTCAAAGGATTTGGAATAAGCACGGTCGGCGCTACCTTTTACGAGGCCCTGTGCCAAAAAAACAACTGCCCCTCCCTAACTCTCCCTAAATCTTACGATAATGATATAGCGCATGCTCAGGGCAAGGAAATAAAATTTTTAAACCAAGCAAAAAATCCTGTTTTTGACTGTATCCAGTCGATCGAAAAATTCGTTTGATACAAATACACAAAACGAAAGAAAAGAGCACAGAGGTCCGCACTGTTCGCACACGCCTAACAAGTAAGAATTTTCAAAAAATTAAAAAAAATCCCTTTGCTTTACAAAATAGGCGGCCTTAAAAGGATAAAACAAGAAAATTTTCGGATTATTTGTTCGTTATATAAGATTTTGATGTCATATTATTTTCATTACTGTTGCTTTACATAAAATCCTTGTAGCCGTTTTTGAGAAAATAAAGATATTGTTAAAACTGCCTAAAATAAACGGCCTTTAATTATTCTTTTATTTCAATTAATTATTCATAGGTTTTATTATATATGATAAAATGCCTAAGTACGAGATTTGATTCATTTTCGCTCTACCGCTTAGGCTCTAGAGCCGCGAAAAGACGTACAGATGGACAGACAGACGGAATTACGAAAACCACTTTTTCGGACTAAGGTACACCTAAAACGTATAATCCTATTAACTTTGTATTAGACTCCATTTACTCCAGCTTATGGATTGAGATTATTACGTAAATGATATGTAAAGTTATAGTGATTAAAAGAATATGAGACCAAAATCTTTTATAACGAAAAAAGTCTGAAATTTTTCTTGTTTTATCCTTTGTAAAGCAAAAAGATTTTATTTTTGAATTTTTTTTACAATTCTTACTTGTTTTCATATTTTAAAAGCGAAAACGAGTAACATTGAATGAAAAATAACGAACCTAAATAATTTACCTCAAATGCTATCTTACAATGATTGATGTCAAAGTTAGTCATTTGTGGAACTTTCTGACTTCTTACGATTCTAGCGCTAGTAGGCTAGTCAGTTTAAATCACAAAGCAAATAAGATAAGAAACCTACTCTTTTCGAAAATACCACGGAGGACCAACGGCTTTATGTCCCTTCCGAAGGATGAAGCGTTGATTCGTGTGCTCTCCCCTAAACACGTAAATAGGGGGCCGCAAGATCTATTGAAAAAATCCCACTTTCCCAGGTTTAGAAAGGGTATGCTCAGCGTAGCAGGCCAACTCTCTCGCCACTATGCCACGGCACCCCATTTCGCAGGTTTTGAAATTATGAAGATATTTTTCTACCCAGAAGCTATCGACCGCAGCCTGAGGAATAAAAATACTTTCCCAAAGGAACCATCTACTGATAACGATACGTCAATTGTTTTATGAAGAAGTTCAAATCTTTAAAACTAATAATGAACATTAACGAAGTATAGAATGACATAACAGAAATGAGCTAAAATTTTCGTACAATTAAGCGTTATAAATTCTCCCGCCATATATTGGTCAAAATGACAACTCACGTTGAAATCCATATTTTCCGCTATCATTTCGAACGTACTTCAATTTCTAGCTTCTAAAACGCCCCAGACACCAGCAGCGCCACCGCTACCAAATCGACTTTTAGAAAGTTTGAACATTCACAGTTTAACTTCTAGATGAGATACGAAATTCTTTATGAACTAAAAACCATCTGCACCCCATAAGATTTCAAACGACGTGTAACTCCTTACGATGCGATTATTCGTTCAAAAGATATGAGGGAAAATTTGGTCTACCCCAAAATATATATGTATATATAAATAAATAAACATCGGACTAACGCATATAAAAGATTTTATAAAAATAATCTTAGATATTAGCGAGAATATAAATTGATCAAGCCAAGAAAGCAGCTTAATAACGAATTTCTTAAACTACCATTGTCTATATAGATTCTAAATAGAGGAGAGACAGTCGCAGGACAAGGAAATAAATATGACGCGAAAAGTGACCATCTCTACGGAAAATTTGCTAGAGCTATACTACGAAACTATTGGAGAAAATATAAGTTAAAATGAAATCAAAATCACTGTGTAAATTTCCACTTTAATGATTCACATAGCGAGATTGATTTCATTTAGGAGAAAAATTCCGCAGTCAGAGTGAATCGAACCCGGGTCTTTCACTTGCAGGGTGTATATTCTACCCTCGAACTATTTTGAGGGACTAATTCTGCTGACTCAGAAAATGTGGGTGTTTTCTCCGTCACTTAGGATATGGTATACCTTACAATAATCAGTCTAAATTGAAACGATAATTTTATTCTTGCTACGTGTGATATGAGTTGGAAATGTCTTATTTGAAAATATAGCGACAAATAAAAGAAGGCATTACCACACTTGATAATTGAAGATGGTACGGTTGGCGCATTTCATGATTCTGTCGAGATCACAACTTGTTTTTCTCCTTTGTAATATCATACTATGCTATCGACCTTTATCTTCCGTGATTCAAATGTCCGACGGCGTAAGGATTTATTTCCGGGCATCTCATTGTCAGTAGAGTTACGCAGTCCCCTGAATTATTTTATAAGCCTTGGCTTACCAGTTTCAGCGCCCGATAACTTGGTCTAATGGAGTCGTACCTCTGCGTACAAATAAATGTAGCCATGGACCACCGCCAATATATTTAATGTACAAAATAATGTACATCCTTATTATAAGGGCCAAACCGCTGAAGTTTCACCTATTATCGACGATGATAGGAATTATTTATGGAAAACGCAACGGATCTCACCGCCCGATATTTAGAGAAATTTTACAGAGAAAAGAAAACAACTGGATCGCTTGCGGACTTATTATTAACACAACCCGACTCCACATCAATAGCAATGGTGTAATCAACCGCTTAGGTACAATAATATTTATACGGAGGTGTATACAATCATTGGCTCGGGGAGGTGAGGGAGAAGTTTGAATGCGAGCCAGAGAAGAGGTAGAGGGGTGACGGAGGGAGAATAGATGGAAAGGCAGGGGAGCAGATAAGGAAAGGCCGAAGGAAGACGTATAAGCGATGGGAGGAGGGAAGAAGGGACGGGGAGATAGCTTGTAGGAGAGGAAGGTTCGGTGAAAGACGCTGGAAAGGACGATGGGAGAAAGAGGGTGGGAAAGGAAATGGGAGAATAGGCGGGAACGAATCGAAGGAGCGTGGCCGGAACGGAGATGAGAACAAACCCTTTATTGATAAAACTTCGAATTAGAGTTCGGATCTTTCGCTAAGTTCTCCAATTCGTATTCTGTAAACTCGGAAGATTCTTAACCATAAAAACAAATAAAAAGCTCGCGGCGTTTAAAATCGATCCATCAGACCTCCCAAAAAAAAAAAACCTACGCAGGATTTCCGAGTTTAATTGGCTAGATTCTGCGACTGTAATCTTTTCTACCCCTCGGTGAATTTTCGTTCCCTTCCAACCGATCCGCTCCATACAAAGCCATTGTTATAAATTCTTGCAAAATATTTAGCCAACAAAAAACCAAAAGTTTAAAGATTTTTATCATTTTGCTGATGGAGCTCCCGAGTGTTTATTTCTGGAAATAATTTTCAAAGAGGATACATCGGTTTCATTCTTACTTCAAAATGTGTAATCGGCTAAAAATATAACTTTTTATCGCTTTTTTAAATCGCTTATTTTTTTTCACTTTTTCCGTCCGTCCGTTTGATTTTTTTTCGTCAGCTAGTGCGGAAAAATTTTGAAGCAACGAGAAGAGCTGGGAAACTAAGAAATTCAGTACAGTTTAGGCTGGTGACAGACTTGAACCTTATTGACTTTAGGGGACCGTCTTGTCAGTCCGTTTACCTTTTAGCAAGATTTAAAAAAACCCTCATTGTTAAAATGGTAACGTTTCGTTTTGTTTACGTTGCTACAATCATAAAATCAAAGCGTAAATAGGTTCAATTTACTTTCGAAAATGGGTAAAAATCACTTTATAACTGCTTAATTGCGGCGAGGTATGTTTTAAATAACTTTTTCGACAATTTGCGTAAACATTCTAAAAAAGCACTTTTGGAATCTGTTTTTCAATTCTTTTGTAGCTTGCTTACATTTAAGTTTGTTTAAGTACAGTATCAGTATAAAGAAAGGAACTGACTTTCTTATTTGGAACGCTATTTTAGCTATTTGTTTAAGGTTTTCCTTATTATTTTTTTCAAACTAAATATCTTCGGGTGATATATTTTTTTTTACGTGCGGGTAATTACTGGAGAACTTCGGCAGAGCCGTCGCAAAGGGATTAGGCGGATGGTGGAAGGAAAAAGATGTTCTGCGATGGAATAAAAACGAAGACAAGAGGCAGGAAGGGGTTGGAATGTGGGAAGAAAGGTGGAGAAAGAGGACATAGAGAAGGGGAGAAGATGTGTAGCATAGAGGTGGAGAGAAAAGTCGACGGTAGAGGTCCCTAAGGGTGAGGGGACCTGTCGCCGCGATTAATTTTTCTCCGTATAGATGTCGCCTCTGGGCCTTTGGGGAGGACGATTATTACGCGGGCTCCGCAGCAGGTGCGCAGGCGGCTGTGCCACCGGGGATCTCCCCTAATTAGTTCTTCATTTGAGGGCTCGTGAATTCAAGGGGATCGCAATCTACTTCCTTACCATGGGGATGCGAAAAGATGTCTCTTGTCCGATTGCTTACTCTTTTCCTTCTGTGCAGCCAAAAGATGAAAAAATCTGATGTGGCCAACACATGACTTTCTCCATATTTGGGGTATAAATATTTAAATTATTATGAATAGCATTATAAGGCAAAATTATTATTTCGTATCGAAAAGAATACAGTCGTCCTTATTGCCGTAAATTATATTTTGAATGTTTACAGAATTCACCGCTACATGATGGTGGCGCTGTATACAGGAAATTTACGAATAAGCAAAATATCTCCGAAATGGATGGTTCCACGAAAATTTGTTTCAAACATAACTTGGAAGAAATATTATTCTCTACAACTTTGGTCCTCACGAAGATTATCAGTAACGACGTTTTTAAGGATATATTTGACGGAAACCGAAAAAAAACGATTATTTATAAATTATTCCTAAACAATAACTGCTATGGAAAATTCTTTCAAATGAAAGTTGTAGGAAATTACATTCTCTATAACCTTTGTATAGAATTGTATATACAATAATGATGTTTTAACGGAGAAATATCGCAAAAACCGAATCTGGTTTCAAATAAACCTCGACTTCCGGTTAACCGTTATTGTCCAAAAACTAATCTTCTTTATACTCATGCTAAAGTGTTATATTTGAAGTTTGGTAAGGATATGGCAAGTACTTTTTGAGTTAGAGTGCCCACAATCATATACACACGCGCGCGCACACAGATATCATTCCGAAAATAGTCTAAACGTGTTCTAGGGACCTCAAAACGTGTATTTCCGTTGAAATCTCGAAGTCGATTTTTTTCGTGATCACAATAGTTTCCCATTACTACGTACGGAGAAAGTGAAAACATAGGATAAGGGGTGCTATATACAGCGATATATATATTCTTCTTGCTATTACGTTTTCTCTCGAATTTTTGTAATTACAAGGAAATTAATGAAGATGTAATTTTCGTTGTAAACTGTGCTGATAGAGAATCGCAACTGGTACCGTTTGAGGTGCTTCAATTGTTATACACGAAATAAAATCCTAATGATAATAATTTGGGCATGTAATATAATATATATCTTTACTCTCGAGAATGAAAATAGGACAGGGAGGTTAACATGGAGCGCTGCATTGTTTGTCATGTAATAAAACCAACAAAAAACGCATTGTCTCTGCAACAGTGGACACATTGCTTAACTTAGTCTGACGTAAATATTTTTAAACGTTAAAAACACACCTACACTTTCTTAAGTACAATAAATAGTGTTTTTTAAATATAAAAAAATTGATTTGCATGAAAGAGTACCGAGGAAAACAAATTACGAATCCGATTACTCAGGCAACCTACTAAATGTGTCAGCCCTGCTTTTTTCCTGTTTACGTAGCTTAATGGAGTATTTTTCACGGTCTCCGCGATAGGACAAGTGAAGAGTTCAGTAAATTTGCATTTCTCCTTTTGCGAGACACAGGAGTTTATAAGGAAACGTATGCGTTTGAAGTTTCGTCAAGTTTTTCTCCCATAAGCTGTTTTGAAATCGAAGGAATGCTAAATTACGTGCATAAACCTTGGAATGCAACATTTTGTTCTTAGTCGATGAAATCCAAAGAGGCGTATTCAATACTTCCCGACAATGCTTCACTTATGCCATCCATCTGAACAGCCGCAAGAGTTGAAAAATGAGTGGCGAATTGTCGTGAAGAAGTGCAGCCAACTTGCGAAACTAGCATCGTTAACTTCGAAAAATGTGCGAGATTGAGAAATTTATCGTTTTACGCCCATTATCCTCCTCAATATATTTTTGGACAAAGTTGTGGCAGAAAAAAACCCGGCCACTGATCAATGTTATATAGCCTCCTGTAAGTTGAACTTTAAGATGCAATTCAGAAAAAATGCTGTGATTACGATAAATTTCTTTCTGCTACAACAATGATTTTCGTAAGCGGCGATCACTAATAGCTTGAACAATTTTTACATTATACTGGATAAATATATTATTGCATAAGAATTTAAGATGAAAGCTTTCGGACCGAATAACATTAAAGTTATAAGAGTTCCTAGGATATAACGTTAAGACCACTGCAATAAAATTGAAACTATTTCCTTCAATCACTTCAATAAAACTTACGCTGGCATAAAATTCGATAAAAACTACGCCATTTCCCAAATAAAAACTTCAAAGTTACCAATTCGGTTGCTTATTCTAAATACTCAGGATTACAGTGAGAATGAATGACTGATTCCGTACTTGGAAACAATTCGAAATCGCATTTCGGTTAAAAACGTCCATTCGTGCGGAGAGGACGTCTGTAAACACGCTACGTGTCAGCAAATTATCCGTTAGAGCGAGATTTGAAGAATCCCAGCCGACTTTCGGATGTCCTCTAACGAGCGAAGGGATGGGTGTCACCTCGCGCATTATAATACGTTCACGAAGAGAGAGGGAGCTTCTAAACTTCGCCAAACTTGATCGAAACTGCGCAGAAGGCGAGCGACATGGGGGAAGCCATCTTCGGCTAAACGTGCTCCAAGCATCAAAGCTCGGGTTTATAACACTGTGAGCATATTATTCGATTGAAATATTAATTAGTTTGCAGGAGGAAGAACATGTATTGTTGAATACTAAATAGGTAGCCGCTGAAACTCCACGGAAACTTTTGTTTTATATGTCTTTTAAACAATCTTTACGAAACCCAGTATTCATAATAATAAATCAATAATTCTTTTTTTCAGAGATTGTAATGTAAAAAGATTCGATTTTTGGAAATATCCTTTGTGACTACTATTGGCGCAGTTGATGTAAGTATACCTTATTAGAAAATAAGGTCGTAGAAGAATAAATAAGTATGCCCCTTTGTGTAACAAATTCCACCAGGTTAACGTATGAAATTTTTCAAACAAAGCTTCAGAATCAACTCAGGTATGTTAAATTTACTTATTTCACTTTTTTAAAACCTATTTTGGACAAAATCCATCATTATGTATAGAGTGAAATAGTTTTACGTAGTACTCAGATCCGAAGTATAATGGATAATGGTAGATGCACTTGAGAAGACAAATAAGATTAGTTTTACATTGGTAGATTTTGGAAATTTTCATTAAACTACGCAGGAAGCTAACTTATGGCATTACCTTTTTACGAATTTGTTCCTTGCTAAGTTTGCTGCGCTGCGAGCATCCATGCAGTTTGTAAAATTTTGTCCAAAACATTCTTACGCTGAATTACATATGAGAAGAGAGCCATGTACAGCACGAAATATCTATTTAACGAAACAGCCTAACGAGAAGCTACCCTCAGAACATATTTTTTCATTAAGCTTTCAATATCAAAGAATCTTATGCTTAGTTTAATATTTTCTGGCATCCCAGCTCATTATGATGATAAGAAAAATGCATTAATTTAAAAGCTGTTTCATCTACAAAAATCTATAACCCTTAATTAAATTCGTGAAGACGGACATTTAGTTTGTCTGTTTTCTTCTCCGTGACTTGGTTGGCAACATAAGAATACAGCAAAATTTTGTGTATAACTCCACTTTGATTTGATTTGAACTCGAACTACGGAAAGCGCTTTTTGTAGAATTTACCATGTTGAATTTTTTGACAATGCCTTCGATTTCAGATATTTTTTCCTTACCTAAGTTGAAAAATAAAAACAACTGCATGGGGTAATACCGATGAGTGTCTTGATCGACGAGTCTCCAACAGAATTTCCGATCTGAGCCGCATTTTAAAGCTGAGCAATACTCCATTGGAGCAATTTATTTGACATGATCAATATTTGCTCATTTATTCACTTGTGTTATTTTCATAAAAGTATCACGTACGAAGGGTGTTATCGTAAATACGTGTAACGACTAAAAACATATTTTTTTGCGTAATGAGACGTGATTTACGGATTAACTGTGACAGGATGTTGAAATCGCGCTTTAAAAAATAAAGAACCGGGGGATAATTGAAAATTCCAAAACATGCTCCGCACAAATAATTTTTTTTACCTAATTAGAACGAATAAATTAACGCTGAGATATCTTAACAACGTTTATGGGATACGCCATTCAAGCAAAATATACGAGGACATGATTGACACGACACTTGTTTTTTACTTCAGGAATCTATTCCCTATTAAGTTGTTATTAAGAATCTACCTCTGATGAAGTCAAAGCACCTATTTCATCAACGACAAATGATTTCAGAGTATTATACTATTAATAAAACATATATTTATGTGAGAGGATGGGCGTAATTTTTTAATTAAAACAAATTGCACATGATTTTAGAAAAAATGGCGACCGTTCGTCTAAACGCATAAATACGCGGAAGCAGCACAAAGTTTATAAAAACGCGTGCAATTTTTGTAATTTAAATTACACCCATTCCACAATTAGAGATTTCCAGCAGATATCGACCTATTCAGCGAATAATATATTTAGAAATTTTTCTAAGAAAAAAACCAATGACAACGTATGGACATTAAAAAAACTCAAAATTTGCGAAAGAACGACGAATTTCGAGGCCGACGAGGATCTCGCGCACGAAATAAATACTACCGAGTCGAGGCGAAAAAAAATTTTTAAGCCGCACATCAGACCAGAAAATGCACATTTTTGCGGTTTGGTTGGTGTGGGAGGGAGGGGGGAGGGGTGGGAGGGGGAGAGCCGCAGACCCCATGCCCCCCGTGAGAAAATTTTGCGCGGAGAACCTCTGACCATCGAACTCAATATAGAGAGAGAACCATCGGTTGCTCGCTGATGCGGTCCTGCCCATCCGTCTCACTCCTACTCCACTCCCTTTTTTTAAACCTTCCTCCTCCTATACCTCTCTCCCTTTCTCTCTTCATCACCCCATCTGCCGTCCATCCTCACATACTTCCATCCTCCAACCTCTCTCCCCCATCCTCCTCCCTAGGCGCTATCTCCACTCCACTTCCCCTCCCCACCTATTACCTCCACTCCTTCCTCACCCCTTTCTCTTGTACTCGCCCTCTCCCCCCCTGTTTAATGGGAATCTCTGAACCCCATCACCGTTACCCTCACGCTGTCCCTCTCTCTCTCTCTATAACGCCGGGATTGCAGGAAGGGAGGGAGTGACAGGGGATGGGTAATGGCGGAGGAGGAAGAGGGAGGGATTGTTGCGCGCCGCGGGAGAGTGAGGATGTTGAAGGAGAGGGAGAGAGTGAGAGAGGCAGGACGGGAAAGACGGGATAATGGTCGAGGAGAGAGAGAGAGATAAAGGAGGGAGAGAGGAGAGAGGGGGAGGTGGGGGGAAAGCCTCCATATCCATTATCATAAACGGATTTGCATCGTGATGTCGTCGACGGTGGGTCCCGTTCTGCCCTCCACTCGATCCCCCTTTTCCTCTCCTCCTCCTCCTCCCTCCCCCGCACTTCCTGGGTGAAATGAGTGGGATGCGAGAGAAGGAGGAGGGGTAAAAGGACGAGAGGAAGGAGGAGGGGAGTGGCGGCAAAGGGGTGGAAGGAGGTGTGGAGGAGTGGCAGTGACAGACTGCCCTGGCAGAGGGAAACCTGCGAATTCGAAGGTTTTACGACTGCACTCCCACTCCCCATCTCTCTCTCCCCCTCCCCTCCCCCCCCTCTCTCTCTCTGTTTGTTTCCCCTCCCGATATTGCTTCTCTTTCCCTTCATCCTTCTTCCCATTCCTACCCCATTACACCGCGCCCTTTTATTTACGCAACCATTAACGCCTCCGAATCGTGGGAGGGCCGCAAGACAAGATTCATCGGTGGGAAGGCGGCACTTGGATGTGTTTTTACGTTTTCCTTGTGTTTTTTATCGTTATTTTCTTTGCTTCCTCATTTCCCTCTCTCTCTCTCTCTCGCTCCTCTATATACGCGATACCAACCCTCTCGTGTCCATCTTCCGAACTTTTTGCAAAAAAAAAACCTTCCCGCCCTTCACTTCCGTACTCTCTCTCTCTCTCTCTCTCTCTCTCTCTCTCTCTCTCTCTCTCTCTCTCTCTCTCTCTCTCTCTCTCTCTCTCTCTCTCTCTCTTTCTCTCACGCGGACAAATGAAGAAACCGACGGTTAATCCAATCGGTTTTTATTTAGTTCCGCGAGCTAAACGAGATTCCGAATCTAATACAATCTTTTTTCACAAAACGAGATAGGAAGATGGGCGTTCTTTTTGTTCGCTGGAACTCTTCTTGCTGGATAAAACGGTCAGGAGGTTGAGTGTGGCATTTGTTTAACCCTAAATGTAGACTGGACTTCGCTGAAAAGTAAAAAATAAAACTAAGTCGAAGACGTAAACGGTTCGCGATGCTGACGACCGTATCTGTCGTTAGGGAATAGCTCGTTATTATTTAAAGAAGAAAAATCCGCGGGTTCTGCAGAGTTTTTTCCGCTCAGCGAGGTATGCCAGTGCGAAAATTTCAATGGACGCCAGGAATTTGCATATAGTATACTTCAGGGACGAAAACAGCGAGATGTTGGAATTTTTTTTGTGGTACTTTATCGGTTAAAAGTTCGTAATTAAGACTTGTTCAAGGCCTGGGACTCTTATTACGAAATAACGAACGCTATGTTTAAATTCAGTTTGTCACCAATTCGCATTTCGTTTCCGCGGAAACAATTTTCAACATAGATATTTTTTTAACGATACGTCACGTATGGTTTTGTGACGTTTAATCTTTAAATATCTTTAATATCAGAGTGAAGTTGACACTATAAGGTCCCCTCTTCCATTTAACCCTACTGCACTGTACTGACGTACTGAATAGCTGAAGTAAATTTAAACGTCATAACCTATTTTTTGATCATACTGATATTCAGATTTTATTATTTCTTGCGGGAGATCCGAAATTCCACACTTTCAACATCGAAAAAATGGCTGATTATTACAAAAACGCTTGAGAATTTCATGTATACAATTTAAACATTCTAATCCCCACGTGCTGTTATTTTTCACCTTTCTTATACATTATAATGCACTTCTATTAATAGAAGTTAATCTAACATAAGTAGAAATTTTGTCTTCCCTTGAGGTATTTGGGTCTAAATTTTCATACACGTCCGAAAACCTTTGGATATTCTCTTAGCTCTTCATGAAGTATGAACCTAGAATTCAATACATTTTCGTATCTTTTTAGCGTAAAAATTCAAAAAAAAATTACTTCCAAAAGACGTCAAAAGATATATCGACGATAAATGACAGGAGAATAGAGGCAAACGAGAGAGATGGACCGCTCGGAATCGTCCCGCAAATTCGTCAGACTCCCCACCGCAAAGTCAATATCGAAAAGGGAGTAGGAAGGTGGGGGAGCCGCAGCGAGGTGAGTATCGCTCCTCTCATCCTCTTCACTTCCAAACGAAGAGAACTACATTTCGTTTTTGTCACGGGGCAAAGATCGCTCGCGAAAGCGAACTGACGCAATCATTCGATCTCTGGGAGAAGGATGAGAGCGTGCCCGTCTTGGACCAAGTCCACAGGTCCATGCGTAGATAAACGGAGTGGAAGAGAGGGAGAAATGGGGATGGAGAGAGAGAGAGAGAGACAGACAGACAAAGGACTTTATTTAGGGCGAAATTGAGACTACATAGTCCCTTCTTACATTTAACCCTACGTTATGAATTACAAATGACAATAAAAATAATAACATATAAACACACAAACAGAAGACAAATATCTGAAACTAAACAAATGAAAAATAACAAAACAAAAAAAAAGAGACTGAATTACAAATTCGAAAACTTCTAAAACGAGAAGACTAAGTATTTGTGGTAAAAACCTAGGAAGGACCTGAGATGGCCAACCTATTAAAAAAAACCACGCAGGAAGAGAGAGAGAAAGGGAAAGGAAAGAAATGGGGGAAAATATGGGAGAAAGGGAGAAAATGAGATGGGGGAAGAAGAGAGATGGAATAGGAGATAAAAATAACTAAGGGAGAGGGGTGAGAGGGAGAGGAAAGAGAGGAGAGAGAGGTGGAGAGAAAGGAAGGAGAGAGAAGAGAAGAAGTGAGAGAGGAGAAGAGGTGAGAGAAGAGAATAGGAGAGAGAGGACGGGAAAGAGGAGAAAAGAGAGGGGGGAGGGAAGAAAGATGGGGACAGGAGACCAGAAAGGAGGAAATTGGGAGCTGAAAAAGAGGAAGGGAAAAGAGAGAAAATCGAAAGTAGGATAGATAGAGGAGAGAGTGAGAGGAAAGAAAGAGAGGGGATAGAGCAATGAGACGAGAATAGCGAATTTTGCACGTGTGTTGAGGAGAGGCATGTGGTCACTCCATTGCGGCACAAGGAAGCAATGGTGGTATGAGATGGGAGATGGGGGGGAGGGGGGAAAGGGAGGAGAGGGGGAGGGAAGGAGGAGAAGTAACAAGGGCGAGGGAAGGGGAAGTTTTAGAGGGCAGGGATGGACTGATCAAGGGAAAACCTTTAACCCGATGGGAAGGAGAAGGGGGGAACATTCCTTTGTTCCTCACAATGATAATCGACGAGGGGGACACTCAGAGGTTTCACCTTAACGATCGAGGGAGAGAGGAGGAATGGGGTCAGGAGGGAGATGTGAGGAGGAGGAGGTTATAAAGGCGAAGACGATGGGGGATCGGGAGGAGGGGAGAGGAGTGAGACGAGGTGCCAGTCGCGGAGGGAATACAGAAGAGAGGTGGGAAAAGAAAGGGTAGGAAGGTGGGCGGGGTCGGGATGGCTGAGGGATGCTATGCCGGAGTGGTCGAGATCGAGGAGGACGCCCTTAAGGGAGTTATGAGACTCGGAAGAAAATGGTTTCACGGCGAGAACGGATGGGTGTGACGTAATCTTGCGGTTTTATTGAAAGTCGGAAAAATTAAGATCGATTCATCCTGATATTAGATATGTAAAGCATTGTAAACTAACATCTAGTACACGGCCATTTGTTAATCAGTTATTTGTAACGTATATGAGGAAGATATTGAATGTAAAAACCTAAGGTGCTTCTACAGATCTGAAATTTCGCTTGATGATAAGTCATCGGGTTCAACAGACGGGATAATTCCGAAATTCCAAAAATTTTCATTTTCTGTAGGGTAATCTTTCAGATTCATTTTTTTCCATTCATACCCCGCAAGAAGAGTATGCAAATCAGCACAGGCCTTGGCAAAAAAATCTATTTTAAATTAGTTAAAAGATATCAAAATTCGGGGCGTGAACAGTTACATACTCTAAAGAATTAAGTTTATTTTTTAAAAGAAAAAATTAAACTAGTGCAGAATTAGAGTAAAAAATTTCTTTTTAACCACAAAAAGAGGGAATTATTATCGTTATTTATTAACGATGAAAAAATTTAACTACATGACAACGATCCCGATGCTTTTAAATGGTAATTAACCATGTATATTATATATATGGGAAAGAGACTAAATTATGATTCAGTTGATTTCAACCGACGACGTAAACATAAGACGTCATAATCCTAACGAATGCAATATCCTATTTATTTTTTTAAAAATACGCTCCTTTTATTTATTGGTATAAATCAGGTAATAATATGTATTATATATATATATAATATTCATTAAATTCATGTTAAATTATTTTTTAAATAATGGGCAAGCGCAGCGAGCCATCAGGAGTAATCGGGCCCCGAGAAGGGCCAGGGACAGAACCCCTATTATTTTATAATGACAACATTCCCATTTTCTGAAATCTGGCATGAACAGCATATCCGTAAGTGATAATTAACGATCGACACCAAATCAATTTATATTCGAAATGAATTGTTTCAAATGCTAGACAAAAACTTAATTTATTGCAGGGAGTATGACTGCATGTTAATGAAAAATGTTTCATAAAAATCCTTCAGTTAACAGGCATTAGAGATGAAAAATTACATGGATAATTTTCATAAAGGTACATATCAAATAGAATTTATGAATAATGGAACCCATAAATTCATTCTGTACAGCATTATTAAAATACTCAAGATATGCTACAGTCACAAAGGTGTCGCAAAATACTCCATGCATGGAAATAATATCAAACCGTTAGTAATAAAACTCGAAGGTAGCAATTTTCTAATAAATAGGGCAACCTATTTTTTCCCTAAACCTATTTAACCACTAATTTTTGTTTTAAATATTCTCCTTTGACATTTCTCCAAGTTAATATTTCACGAAAAATTAACTCAAAATTTTTTAACACTACATCACGAAGAGAGAGTTTTCCGAAAGATATTTACGCGTATTACAAATATATAAAAATAAAACTTTGATGACCCATTAAAACGACCGTTTCGAAGGTAGGCTTCAGAGACCTATTATAAAATGCACTTTTTCGCCATATATCTTCATCAGAACCACACACGTCGCTCTCATCACGAGCAGGAATGCGCAAAAAAATGACACTAAGCCGGACCCGTCCATGTTTTTCGCCCTTCAGGAAATGCAGAGGACGTCCGAGTGCCGCGTCGCGACGAGGGGAAAAAAAAACGAGAGGACGACGGTAAAAAGGCCAGGAGACGAGGAGATACTCCTCCCTCCCAAACTTCACTCCCACACGCGTAACGCGGTAATTAATCGCGTGTACATTGTCGGTCGAGTTGCGTTCGATAATCGACGGTGACAAGGACAGCGATGACGAGAGCCACATCAAAGCTGTTTGCGAATTTTCGTGTTACTCCGAGCAAAAAAAAAAACCGCGAATTCTCGGAAGAACTCGATTTATTTTCGGCGTTTCCACTAATATTTTACCGGTTTCCGTAAACAAAATCTTTTATATATGATGTGAACTTCAGTCTGCGGGAAAATTCTTAGTTGACGTTTTAGGTGACATTCCAGTGTTTTCAGGTGTGTATAAGTTTAAGGATGTGAATTTAAAACCGCCAGCGGAGATTTTATTTCTGATTGCACGCTGGCTTTCACAGAGTTCCGATAACAAATACAAATAGATTACATTTTTTGCGTACTGATTAATTAATTAATTAATTAAAAATGATCATCAGGCCCACCAGCTAGAGATAAATGAGATTGATCGACCGCGTCAATCTGTATTTTTAAAAAAACAAAAAGAAAACATTCATTAAAATGTAACGAACTACATCTCCATCTACAAAATGTTGGATTTAAAGAAAATATTAGAAAGTTCATAATATCGCAAATATTCCGAATAAATGTAAAAAGATGCTCTAATTTTTGCAGACGAGGAGCTGCTTTGGTTTGGGGAAAGGGAGGAGAAATGGTTAGGGGACCATTTTGGCTAGGCAGATACTTCCTCTGGATATTTTTGTACGTGTACACCCACTTCTCTTAAGTTCAAATGGAAACACCATTGACCTCATTCAATCACGAGGAAATCTAATTTTATTGACTGATGAAACGTGACGCGAACAAGTGGTCTACGAGGACATTTGAAGCACGCATTCTAGAAAAAAGTTATTATTTGGACAAAAGACGCGGTCAATTTCAGGGCACATGAGGTTGATTGATCAATCGGAATTCGCCTCCTTTGTTCCCGAGTGACGCCTACTCACCAATGGTAGTGATTTCGGGACAGCCATGTATATGTTATTCGAGAAAACTTCTTAATTACTATTAATACTATGCAATGTCGAAAAAGTACTTACAACATATGCCGATAGCTAATAACATTAAAGGTTCTGCCGGGATCTACTGCAAAAGTGGAGTTCTGAATTTACGTAAAAATGAAACATTTTTTGAAATAATACGTTAGTGTAACAGTGCACAGATGATGTTCTTCGTATATCCATTTGTACACCATATACATTTTTATGATGCGTGCATATGTATATTTATCATAAAATTGATGAAATAAATAACTTAAGAAATAACAATAGTGGAGGTATCACTTTCCTGATTACTAATGAAATCGTCGAAACAGTCGCTTATCTAACATTTTCCATAAAGCATCTTGTGATAAGGAGGTAAAATCAGACGGAAGGATTACTCACAAGAGGAGTCTAATTTAAAAGGAATAAAGCAATAAGGCACTCACATATTTTTTCTTTAAAAAAAATCACATTTCATAAAATTTCCTGATAAAAAAATCAGAATCATAAATTGGGCCATTTTTCAAGAGGGTGTACGCGTGTATCAGAGATTCCAAAAGATATATTGAACTTAGTAAGGAAAATAGAAATGTAGATTGTGGATTATTCGAGATATTGCGCGAAGTGGACGACGAAAGAAAAGAAGACCCGGAAATTTTTCTTTATTTCGCAGCTTTGGTAAATCAGTTTAAACTGTTCCGCTCTGAGATATTTGCTCATGATTAAAAAAAAACAACTATGTAACTTAAATACCGAATCTGATGGAAACGTTTATATATATAGAGAAGAAATGAAATCCCAAAGAGGTACGAAATATATAAGCATTTGGAGTACGAACTTTTTAAGATATTGTTTATTAGATTAATGTATATCTTATGTCAAAAAAGGACAATTTAGCTCCAAAAGTATTTTAATATAGAAAAAGAAAGAATTCTTAATGCAAATGTTTTCAGTCATAAAGAAAAAACTAATTGACAGAACACTTCTCCTTGTCGGCAACTGAAACACGTTTCTTCAACAATCGATCGGGGAAAATTCTATTCGATGTATCCGATTATTTTTTACGCACGGACGAGAATAACGTGTTATGCGCCCCATGCTGAATATTTCCCGGCCCGAAAAATGTCTTTCGAGGGAAATATTTCAGGGAGCGACGGCAATATCTTCGGGTCGCGCTCGGTTTCTTCCAGGGTAAAATATTTCCCACGATCCCGTCGATACATTTTATTTTTTTCATTTTTCGCGAAAAATTGGCGTATTTTATCGCACTGATTGATGACAATCGGAGGAGGATTACAGGACGAGGGAAATTTCCAGGATTCGAATGGAAATCCAATTTATTTTAGAACGAGACGTCGTTTTCCGCTTCTAAATTAACTCTGCTATTATAGAAAATGTTTAAAAACGGGAAATGAAAAACTACAAGTTTTTTTTATTGCATAAATTTAGTAGAGGAGCATCTTCAGACACAGCCCGCGATCCTTTGGAATACGGAATGCCTCCGAATATAAATTGCCATTTTTTTTTAAGATGACGCTTAAACAATTTCATAAAAATATTTCCTAAAACGATAAAGATATATATATTTTATAAATGTATCATACGCATAAAAGTACATATATGTAATACGTTTGAGTTGTTAGATTATGTAATTGTAAAGAGTTCTTATTCCACTGTCAAAGCGATTTCCAAAAATAATTTCATCAGCGATAAAAAAAAAAGAATCTCCATAGAGATGGGGAAAAAACAAACACTATTCAAGAGGAAGTATCGATCACGATACAACCATATCAGTATTCGATTTATATATACTTACCCGCCTCAAAATATCGGAGAATAATAATCCCAAATTAACCCTCGCATAAATCCGCGGTCCACTCTATTCCTCCGACAAACTCAATAGACGAGTGTATAACCTCTCTCCCTCTCAACGGGCAAGGGGTCTTCATTGATGGTTATCGCCATTCCTCCGAAAACCCCCTTCTCTCTCTCTCCCTTCGAAATTCCTTCCTACCGACCTTTCCTCCCATCACACACCCTTTCGCCCTCCCCTCTCATTCCCCCCCCCCTCCCTCCCCCTCATTCTTTCCTCACTCCCTCTTTCTCTCCTCCGCAGCCATGCATCTGGGCCACTTCCTGCGAGAATAGCGTGGGTGGAATGAATGCGAGGGTATGCGGTTTGGGAGGGGAGGGGAAGGAATCCATGGGGTGGGAGGGAGGGAGGGAGGGAGGGGGGAAAAGAGGAAAGAGGGAGAATAGGGAGTAAAGAGGATCGGGGACGATGCCGGAGGCTCTCTCGCCTTTTGTCCGTGGCGGACTGACACGGCGGGGAGTCCCCTCGCCTCATCCCTTCGGTTTCCTCCGTTCCCATGGTGACGAGATTGATTGTCGTGCGGACAGGGTGGGGGAGGGAGATGGTGGGTGGGGGGGGGGGGAAGAACCTCCCCCATCCTAAACTCGTCCTCTTTATTCCCGTCTCACTCTCTCTCGTTCCCTCCCCCCATTTCTCCTTTCCGAAATGCTCTTTCTCCCCTCCCCCCTCCCATTCGAATCATTATTCCGGGGATCAGACCTTCCACGTAGTCTCCCCCCCCCCCCCCCCGCATCCTTCCCCTTCCCATCCATAGTCGAGCATCGGCAGAAAAGGATTGCTGTGATAATGCGCACCATCAGTCGGACATAGCGCCGCACCATTCTCCTCTTCCATCTCCTCCCGCATTCTCTGTCTCTCTTGCACACATTTCCATCTCCTCGCGACACCCCTATCTCATCTCCCTGCCGAGGTATGGGGAGATGGGAGGTTTTCGAGCACTATCCTCCGACTAAACCTCCACACCCCCTCTCTCTCTTCTCCTATTCATACCTCCCCCCCCAATGTCTTTTATTTTCTTGTTCCTCCTCTCCTCGTTTACCTGCTCTCCTTCTTTCACTTCCATCTTCATTTTCAATAAAACGCCTTCCTCCTTTTTTTCCCTTAATCACACCTTCTTTCCGCTTCTCGTTTCCTCCCATACTGTTTCCTTCTTGTATCCTCAAATTTTCTTCTTCTACCCTCTTCGCCCTCCCTTTTATTCGCTCATCACTTCCAATTTTCCCTGGTCGTTTATATCCCTTCCTTTATTTTCTCCCTCTTTCCTCCATGTCTATCCTCCCTCCCTCTATCTCCCTACTCGATTCCCACTCCCTCCATCATTTTCTTCTTCCTCCCGATTTCTCCTCCTTCCTTTTCTCTCTCTCTCTCCCGTCAATCTCCCTCCCTCCCTTATCCCTCTACGTCCTCTATCTCCCCTCTCTCCTTCCTTCTTCTACCTCCTCCCTCTCCCTCCCCCTCCTCGCACTCCCTCCTCTTCCTTTTACCTCCTCATCCCCCATGCTCCTTCCTTTTCTCTCTTCCCTCAACCTCCCTCCGCCTCTTACCTTTCACCCCATTCCTCCAACGTCCACTTTCCCTCTTTTCTCACAATCTACCTTAAACCCGTCCCTTCCTTCTCCTCACCCAGCCCCCTTCCTCCCTCCCTCCCCCCTCCTCCTTCCGCCGCCTTCGGAGGATTCTTACCGAGGGAGGAACCATCTGCTCACGCTTTGCGCGATGGACCGCCTCATCCATACCCATCCGGATAAGAAAGGAAGGAAAATTAGACGAGAGGACGGTTATTCACGTTCGGAAACGATGTCGACAAGGTTTTCATAACAGGAGGGGAATTTTCCCATCCCTCGCTCATCATTCTCTCTCTCCCCCTCCTATCTTCTCGTTCCATACCGTCCACGGGTTGACGGCATGGAACTTACTTTCTTTATCGCACTTTAGTTGGGCCGGAGAAAGAGTTTCTGTTCGTCGAGGTGGTGCGAAAGGGTATGGTAATTGGGATGTAATAAGAGATATGGAGTAAGGCATAAGGAAACAGAGGTAATTAAGAGGTTTTAGAAAACGTGATATTTACTTGGCATCACTGCTTTGTGAATGTATGTTTGCGTTTATCTGTCGCGGAAAGAGATGTAACTGGATATTTTAATAACGGAGAAATATTTCTCCCAATTCATTCTCAAAGTTTCGCCATTAATGTTTGGTTGTGCCAGGTTTTGGTGTTATCGTAATAGCTACGTCATTGGCAACAACCACTACAATATCAGAGTGTAATGTTATTAAGGGGAATTTAATAAATAATAAGCATTAACTTAAATCCTATTGGACAATATGTCTGAATTCCAGCTTTGCAGCATAAAGAGAGAGAAAGAAATAATTCATTCAAAGTCATAATAGATTCAACGGCTGTTGCTTCATGTAAAAGATCCGGTTCACTTTAACAGATTCTTCGGTTTAATAATTGCAATATTGTTTTTATAAACTTAAAAAATAACAGAATATTAAAGACATTCTGGTAAGTGTTTCTAGCATATAAATTAAGTTTAACAAATAATTATAATTATTATATTTATGCTTTAAGCCATGTATGTTTTCAGATTTACTTGTGGTAATTGTATGTAAATATACAGTCAAAAGGAAATATTTACATAAATCTCAGAATATTTCTAGTTTAAAAAAAAAATTTCCATAGATAACTTAGTCGAGTATCCTGAATTTTATGCAGCCGTCACTACATCTTCTTTATTATGCGCTTCTATTTTGGAACAAGTTGCTATTAACAAATATAAGGAATTTCAAGAAAGAATACGCAATCCTTACATCAGCAACATTATTTTCATTTATTAATTCAATAATATGTATTAAAATAACGGGAGGACTTCCAATGCAAATTGCTCGTAATAAATCCCGTGAACTCTATGGCGGGAAGATTAAGGAAAAGAGAAAGGGTGAGAGGTTCGAAACGCATCCCGTCGGGCGACAATTACAGGCAAATTAGCAAAGTGAAAAAAACTTGGAAAAAGAAAAAAGTTCTGAATGGAGAGATTTTTTTAATATATAAACGGGAAAGAAATAACGCGGAACGCTTTGACGAGAATGAGATAAGAACGGGGACGAGAAACATGACAGGTATTAGGGAGGAGAGGAGGAAAAAGTTAAAGAGAAATAAAGGAGAAGAAAAGGGGCTGGGAGAAAGGGGAGGGAGTAAGGAATAGTGAGGGAGGAAAGGGGAGGGGAGGGGAGGAAAGTGGGGAGATATGGGAGGGAGAGGGGGAGGACCGACAAAGAGTTTAGTCATCCAAGACCCTGCGTCAACTCACGCCACTTCTCATACCCTTCTCCTTCCGACCGCGAAAGATGTACCGCGGAATAAGACGTCTCCTCGACGAATTAATCATTCAAAAAAGAGGGACAGTGAAAAAGAGAGGGGGAGAAAAAAGTGTGGAATGAGATGTAGAGAGAGAGAGAGTGTGTGTGTGTGAGAGAGAGAGATAGGACCTTCGTTTATAGAGGTTATATCACTTGGGAGAGAGGGGCGAGGGAAGGGAGAGGCTATCAATTTGTAAAAGGGGCGAGGCCAGTCTAATTCACGCTGTTTCGCGGGTTTTCGGGCCGGAATAAAGGCTTAAGGCGCTATCTCGGAGTGCAAGGAGGCGGGGAAGAGAATGGGAGAAAGGAGGGGGGCGGGGGTGGGGCGAAGGGGAGGAGAGAATTCAGGTACGAGCATTTTTTTTTTAAGCCGGGGATTCGTCGGATCGCTTCCAATCCTACAGGAAAAATCGCGCGTTAAAAAAAATGGTGGAAGATTTCAAAGGGGATTTGAATCAAACTTTCGAGGACAAAATGCCGTCACCTAAACCATTTTAAATATTAACTTGTGTATCATTTGCGCGGCGTCGAATGATTCTGTTGGTTTTTTTACGTCCGATTTCCTGCACAAAATGCTTTAAATTGATAGTAGTTCCGTAAATGAATTCGTAACAATAATCTTACTTTGCTTTTCTCGTAAACAGTGAAAAATCTATTTGAAAAGTCGCGTTCAGGAAAATAGCTTATTCCTTTTGAGATAACATCTTATTCACAAATGCAATAAAATCATGAGAGTCGTAATCTGTCTAAAGAACATTGAAATTATATATCTATAAGTAGGAACTTTGATAATAAATAATTTCAAATATATGGATTGAAATTCATATGAAATATGAGATGACGAAATTATAATATGACCTTTCCGTGCGTATTAACTTTGTTAAATATAGAAATATCGTAGATTTCAAGTGTCACTTTAGTTAAAATTTGTAAATATATAGATTTAAATTGATATAAAATATGAGATAACGAAACTGTGATATGATCTTTCTGTGCGTACTAACTTTGTTAAATATAGGAATCTCGTAATTTTACGTGTCACATCAGTTAATTTATTGCCTATCTAACAATTAAAATATAAGTGACATTTAAATTCCCTGAGAAAACAATTTGCAAAATTTATATTTAAAAGCTCATCAATCGTAGATTAATCCAATATTTATTATCATTTTCCCATATAGAATTTCATATGAAACAAAATGATTATTTCCTTGGGATCATAATCCTACATAACTGAATGATGAGAAAATAATTACTTCTATAAATTTCACTGTATTATTTTAAAATATTTAAAACAAACTACTGATTATGCACTGACCTGATTTATTCGATGACCAATATTGATTCACGTTTTAAATGTTTCATGCATAAAGCTCGTATGAAATAGACTGAGAAATCGATCGAGAAATTAATTACACACAATATCTAAAATATTTAAACCCACGTTCGATTGACAAAGGAGAATGTGGAAATGCACGTTTGGAGATCAGAAAAATTTAATTAGAGTAAAAATTTGAAAAAAGAACGACAAATATATTGCAAGTTGGATGAAATGTAAATGAAACTGTGAGCAGGTCTAGATTTGGGAACAAGTTTGGAGGATAACGATACATAAAATACGCAAAAACATCTTTAAATTTATATACTTATAGATAAATTTAGAGGTATTACGTCAGTTCATAAAATAGATTTTCGCACAAACACGGTGTTCATTGAAAATTAAACAAATTCTGTTTTTTTTCTCAGGAAAACCAGAGTGGGCCGCCTTAATCCCCCGCCGAGGAGGGCGGGGGCCATGTGGCCCCTGGGTGCCGGGGGCCACAGCCTCCTCCTCCTGCTCCTTGCTTCTGGTTCTGTGCTGAATTCGGGGGCGGGCGCTGGAGACCCGACTTCCTCCGCAGCCGTAGTATCCCCATGCCCTCAAGAATGCATATGTCTGTCCCACACCCAGGTAAGCGTCCTCCCACATCCTACCATCTCTCTACAACCCGGCATTAAATGCAGACTGTGACGAAACTCACGTGACACGAAAAGATTAATTGGTAGCAATGCCGTACGACGGGATTTATATTCGCAAAATACAAGATGGAATCTACAACCGAAATTATATTGGCCAGATGGGGTCTTCGTGAGTGGACTGTTGGGATTATCGAGTTTCGACTTCAATTCATGACATATGGAGGCATTTAAATATGAAAGTATATCAATATCAGCTGTACAACATTTCATAATCGCTTATTAAGTTGTTCGAGTTTAGCTGACAACTAGACTTGCACCAATATAATAGCTGCCATAAGTATTAAAAATTTACCCCCGCTGTCGTGATTTTTATTACATCTAATAATATGTAACGGACTGAATTCATTATCACGATAGATTTTTCAGTCTAACAATAAGAGCAATTGAAATGCATATCTATGCCTTCATTAGTGATGTTTTTCTCGCTCAACAGAATTTTAAGAAAAGGTAAAGGTCAATTTCGTGTTAAATCATAAAGTAGAGCCGGACCAAAGACTAGGTGAGTGAGGCGCCCGCCTACGTCGCGGCACACTTAGGGTCGCGACAAATGACAATTTGGACTTTTTATAATACAAAATATAATTTATGTATTTTATTTTAACTCTAAATTGTAAATAACTTAGTTGGAGAGATAAAATTGTGTACCGTATACATTCATTAGGAGGGTGCGTAATTTTCAAACCTTGCCTAAGGTGCAAAAAATGTCTTGTCCAGGCTCTGAGAACAGGTACGGAAGGATGGAATAAGAAAGGAAACAATCTGTCGCCTTTTAGATAAACAGCGATAGAGTGGTTATCTTTAAAAAAATATAAGAGCTTAAAATACGTGCCTATTAGAAAAATTCATTTTTTACCTTTGATAATTAGTATCAAAAATGCTTTGGTGATGACCATTGGGAGAAAACAGGCTGTTCTCGACAAGAACGGCACCAATATATGTCACGATGAGATATAATCTATTGGGACGAGCGAAAAATTATCAATCAGAATTTCGCATGTTCGGAATTGAGGGTATAAATACCCTCTTTAACTTCTATTAAGCTACTAAGCTGGTATTGGCATAAGGTAAGAGCGAGAGTACTCAGAATGTTTATGCTCAGCTATACGATAAGTTTTTATTTAATAAAAAAATATCACGAGGTTTATTCCTGGTAACGAGATAGCTTTTCGTTCAGCCTCTAATATGCCAAGTTTTTTTTTCTCAGATGAATGTCTTTCATTGAGCTTAAAATCGAAGTATAGCGTGATCGGATAACAGAAGAGCGCTTTATAGGAGTCTATGACGCAAATAGAGACACTGCAATGACGACAGCTTGCCGGGCAAGCAGCCAGATGATCCTCGTATTGCTGGACAAAAGAAATTCTAAGAGGGAACCGAGAGATAAAACGCGAATACAAATAAGTCTTAAAGGATTAGCGGAACAGATAAGCCTTTTTTCGTTCTGGGCGCATTAATGCATTAAAACTGCATTCGAAAGCTTCGATAAAAGGATTAGTGAATCGCTTTAGAATAGGGAACAATAAATGTTAAATGTACATACCTACTTCAGCAAAGGAATCAAGGATGAGGAAAAAGTACTAAAAAACTGAGGAAGGAATTGCGATTAAAATGAGGATTTTTTCAAAAATACCAGCAGGCATAAAGGAGGACGGACGATAATGGAAATTTTATTATTGTATTTTACTTTAGGATAGAGAATCGTAATCTGAAATTTCGATAAAACCGATAATTTTCATATATCCTTAATAGAGACCAAGGGAGAAACTGAATACAATTTTTGTGGTGAAAACCACAAAAACGCGGTTCAATACAAAATAGATCCGAGACCTTTCTAAATTCACGGCAGAGTTTCGAGTTCGTTCAAACCTCGTGGCACAAAAAAAATTCCAAGAGATCGTGAAGAACAATATAATCACCAGGGTTTAACGTGAGAGAAAATAATCACCTTACCACATTCATAGAACGTAGTAGCGCTAAAGCTACATTTTCAAATCATTTAAATATTCCAGCCAGATTACAGGATCGCTCAAATATAAAACTACTAATTCCACAATTAAGATTTCGCTTTGCTTCAATTTAAAGTAACGATTTAACAAATTCAATCGTAATGCACCGCTATTTTTAACAAGTTTATATGGTAATAATTTTAGAACAATAAAAAGAAGAGATATTCTTCAATTCCTTGTAGTTCTAATTGCATCGCGGCACAAAACATTTAAACGCAAAACTTACTTTTATTGTCGATTTCCAACTGATGACTTACAGCAATATTATACCCATTATAATCTGTCATTAAGTAAGGCTTACTGGTTAGGGAATATGATTTGCCATAGATTTCGAAATAATATGGGAGCAATGTATACCAGCAATGAAAATTTTCTATTCCTACAGAAATAAAACTTTTTTATTTCTGTTGTTGTATTGGAGACCAATGTCAAAGTTTAAATTTAATAAATAAGACCTAATAGGAACCCATATAAAATTGACGAAATATCTGTGAATGTCCAGATATTAAAGATAGAGAGACTCCACAATGCCGTAATGTTGAGATATTCTAAAACTTGTACTAATCTCTATGTAAATATTTAATTATAGAAATAATTATTATGTTTATTAATTTTTAATATATATAAATATATATATACACACTCGTATATATATATATATATAATTTATTTAAAAAATATATATAAATATAAAAAGTCTATTTAATTATAAAAATAATTATAGGTTATTAATTTTTAATATATATATATATAATTTATTTATAACTAGCAGAATTTCCCGTTGAATTTCAACGGATTTAGTGAAGCTATTACAACACAACATACAAACTCTTTAAAATACTTATATAGTAGATACTTTTTATATTACAATTAGCTTTTCTTAACAATTAATCATATTTGCTTGTAACAATCCGTTTCCGAGTCTATTGCATTCAAATATAACGATAATTTTATTTCCTATCAAATTACTTTCGCCAAATCCAGCTTAATTTCTTGTGTAATTATGCCTCGCTCAAATATTTACTTTTATGTCAACGTACAGTTGTCCATGATTGAACACTGACTGGTAAATGTACACCAGATACGTGAGCTTATTTAGGTTTTAAACATTATAATGTAGAATATAATGATTTTACTTACAGAAAATGTAAGAAGTTTCAATTGCTTTCATCAATCGTTATAAACGCTTCATGAATAATAATCAGTATCTATTTACGTTG
Organism: Uropetala carovei; assembly: GCA_036926305.1. NCBI lineage: Eukaryota > Metazoa > Arthropoda > Insecta > Odonata > Petaluridae > Uropetala > Uropetala carovei. Next base: position 2,306,294 of record JAXCHB010000318.1, on the reverse strand, counting down.
ATATCGATAAACATCGATCGTTTCGTTGCTTAAACAAAAGTGCGAATGGAATAACTCTAAACTTTCGTCTAGTTATAAGTTTCATTGAAGCTAACTGAATCGGAGGTAACAATGACGGCCGCCTTGGTTACACCCGGAAAGAGTACGAAAAATCTACAAAATTTCGAAACAAATATCGTATTTCTGAAAATTTCTACTGTGTAACATGTAGACTTCGCAGGAATAAGATAGTATAGAGTTTTATTCGTCGAAAAAAGTAAAAACGAAAAACATCGGTCCATATTTACGTATTTTAATGCTTGAAGTCAATAAATGGATTCATATGTTATCTTATGGAAAAATGTTAATCCCCTATATTGGCAGCACTGATTAATCGCGGTTGACCAAACCTTGACCATTCCCTAAATTAGGATGTAAGGAAGAATCGTACCAAATTTGGTTATACTAGCTTTTATCGTTTAGAAGTTCCATGAACAAACACACGCTTCAAAATATATTATAGTAGGTAAATATATATAAATATAAAAAGTCTATTTTATTATAGAAATAATTATTAGGATATTAAAATATGAATAATTTGTGCATATGATCAAGGTAAAAATTGTTTAATTATATCCGACACTCCAGAAATATTGTGTTAGCCCAGTCATCCATCAAGCAGCATCAGTCACCAAAAATTATGAACTTCGTGGATCGAAACTTGCCAGTATAGAAAATTACAGTTTCCTCGACCCGTGAAATAATTTCCTCTCGCTTCCCACTGCATTTTCTATTTTAAGAGTACTTCTCCACTCATTTTCTCCCACTTCAACGCCTTATGGGCTTCATCGTAAAGAGATTGACCCGTGCAGCCTTGCAGATGCGTCCGGAACACAGGTGCTTCGTGCACCGCCTCGATCACGTGACGCCCATCCCATCACGGTAATGGCGTTTATCCCGCATTCCGCGGCGCCGCAACGGACCGCGCACATACGCCGCACCACCGCACCCTCCCGAAGCGGTAATCCATCCGTTCGCGAGCGCACTCGTCCCCCTATCATCGACGAAAGACAATCGAAAATTTTCTCCCATCCCCCGGTCCAGTTTTATCGCGGACAGATAGCTTGCAAAATCGCTCCGTCCGCGTGGATTTACCATTTAAAAGCTTATTGATCCCTCCAATATCCCACTCGATTCAAATTTGGCAGGGGAAAAGAGAGAGAAAGAGAGAGTGGGAAAACCCGAAAATGCGAAACGAATCTAGATATACATCTCCGATACGCTTTACCGTTTTATTTCCGGCGCTGAAAATAGAATGGGATTTTTAGATATACGTTTCCCGATGGGATTATATTCGGAGGTGATATATATTCACTTATGCGGCGCGAAAATTCTCGTTCTCCCTCGAATGAGATTAGAGACGAAGTATCCAACCAATGAACGTCGATTCGATTTCCACGCTGTGATGAATAAATGCTACTCGGCAAAAAATCTGGAAACATCGACAGCTGACCCGTCGTTAACAGAAAACGTTCTTATGCTACAATATAATCAGTGCACATATATTTTACGATATTATTATAATTCCAGTTTGAAATAAAAGTAATAGAGATTATTACTCGATGCTAAATCGACCATTTAATATTAAACCCTTGATCGTATGCATCCCCAAAATCCACTGTTTTTAAAAACCAACCCGATAAAATCAAAATAATCTCACTCACAAGTCAGTTTATAAATATTGCTGCTTCAAACACAGAAAAGAGATAATGCTAGGACATTAATCTTTCCGTGTACTCAAAGCACGCTATCCATGTTACGGCGTTCTAGTGTGGCCATAGAGTAAGAGTGAAATGAAAAACCAGACGACCTAACTTTCCTACAAAAAGTGTCGCTAATATAATCCAGAAACGATTTTAAGTCCAGTATCTCAATTGTTCCAAGAATGAAAACCAAATACAAAATGATATTATTAAGGAATGGATAAAGCCCTTAGTAGCCATAAAAAAATAAACAAAGGAATGTAATCACATACACCAGGGATGGCAAATACGTGGCACGCGTGCCAGAACTGGCACGCAGGCGATTTTACTTGGCACGCGCAAGCATGTATTTTCTGTATAAAACGAAGTTTCTTAGAGAAGGAGTAAATTGGTGGCACGCGAAAAAATATTCTCATATTTGGAGAATAAACAACTGTCGCGCTAGTACTTTTTCCACTAATTTTATATGCATTTAATAACAAGAGACGACCATGGTTTCGCTACACAGTAGCATCATCAGGTGCTACTGTGTAGCAAAACCATGGCCGTCTCTTTTTATTAAATGCATATAAAATTAGTGGAAAAAGCATTAGTGCGACAGTTATTTATCCTCCAAATACGGATATATTCCACAAAGTAACGCCTAAAACAACGGATTTTAAATATTCTCATGGTTCACAGCACTTTCTTGGCACGCGACTCAAAAATCATTACATACACGCTTTTGATCGGCCTATTGAGGATGGAATCTTCCAAAATACGTATTTAGACAATTTTTTAAAAAGGAAGTAAACGTGTGTGGTTTTTACTTGGATGCTTTTGTGCGTGTGTGAACAAAGGGTCCCTGGCGCGGAGTAATTTTCCCTTTCTTTTTCATAATTTTTATGGTTATTAGGGGGTTTATCCATTCCTTATTGTAATTAACCATATGTCTCACAGTTTACTTTTACTTTGAAAATTCGTAAGTTACCTTTACATGGCAGATAACCCTATATTAATCTGTGAATCACCATTAATTTCGCTAGTTTTTACTCCACCCAATGATGTTTGTGTCGTCTATTTCGAAAAAATGTTTTGGATCTGAGCTGCAAATGAGCATTTTAAATTATTATATCCACGAACTAACCTAAGTGAGATCAAACCACAACTGTTTCCGTAGAAGAAATCATGAATGAAAACAGAAACTAAGTTTTATTTCAGGCAACTCTCAACGAACGATATCCATTTACGCTCAACGCATGAAATTCCCACACCTGTATATTTAATGCAGAGTATGTATCTGCTCATAACTCCTAACAATTTTCACCAAACTCTCAACTACGGCAATAGTGATAAAAAAAGGACGTTTTATAGAGCATATGAAATAAAGAAATGATAACCATGAAATCCACGACGCTGGCTAATGACAGATAAACCAGATATAAACTAAGATTCCCGTTTACTTATAAAGCTTCCTCGAGGCATCTCTAATTTTGGAATTTCTTTTTTCGCACATTGAGGGAATTAATACTCGTTGGGACGAATTTCACACTTCCCAACTGATGCTGAAAAGAAACGAGACTTGAAGAGCTAAGAAAAGACGTCTTCCTACCTGGAGCAGCGTTTTCCAGCGGTGGATGACCTCCGCCACTCGGTCAAAGCAGCAGTTAATCTTGACGCGCGCACACACATACACACACACACAAACAGCACTGCATCACTCACAACGATGGGAAAACCACTATATCATTTCACAACCATGGGCCGAGTCACATTAGCATAATGGTATCACTGAAAAGCACTTAAGGGTTTGGGCAGGAGAGGATTTAGAACGTGGTAAACGGGCACGAGCAAGATGGAAATCACGGCAATTTCGATGATATATCATAAATAAGTATTCAATGGAGAAATTTGAAGGCCCAGGGGAATTTAGATCACAAATTCGCCTTATTAACTGCCGAATAAGAGGTAATGGCAAATGAAAGGATTATGATAGCACGCTGGTGCCGCACCTGAAATGAGAAATAAACCATTAATATTCCAGATGGCGATTAATCGCGTATTCACCGATACGCTAAAGTAAATTTTGTAAAAGCAAAATAGAAAATTTCTCTTAAAAAAACCTCCGTTTGAATGTGATTCAAATATATAAAATACAAACGCTTAAACTTTCCCAAACAATTTTATAAATAAAATTTATAAATATTTCTCATTATCAAAGTTGTAGATAATATCATTTTCTACTAGTTTTGTTTAAACAATGTTTCATAGAACGCATTGTTTCAAATATATTTTATTATCCGTCTGAATTTGTTCAGTACATTAAATATCGCTAGGCGACAGCTTTATGTTATGCTATGACAGAATTTTAGAACTGTTGATTGCGACGTCAACGCTGTCAACAGTCATCAGTATTTTGTTATCCATAGCAGCAAATAAACATTTAGCTTACTAATTGCTTTTTCAATGTGAAAAGTTGCTCAACATATTTTACATTGTGAAAATTATTCCGTGTTTAAAAAAATATTCACGAGTGTACGGAATTGCCGATAGTTATTCTTGAAGAGGTAGTTTTCGAGAGCAACTAGCAATAATATTCATTGGCCTGTATGAAAAAAAGTAATGTTCTGGACACATGAGATTTTTTGATATTGAAGTAATTATTCTTGAATCGGCATTAAATAAAAACTTTAATAGATAATACTCAACTGCGCTAATAATAGATAAATTCCAACTTTACAAGGGTAATATATACATTTAATCTTCAGTTCTTAAATAAACACATCAAATATTTATTTAATTATAATTTTTTTCTACGTAATAAAAAACAGAGACATGAGACATGGACAGTAGGAGCAACGCTGCCGGAGTTTATCCAAGCTAGGGAATGGCTCGCTTATTAATGGATAATGTACAACTTATGAGTTTTAATGGATTAAAAATAAACAGCGAAGAGTAATATTTTTTGCATAAAATATTCATAAATATGCGTTTAAGTTTCTTGGGTGTAATGAAAATTATTTGCTCGGAAATTTTTGAGAATGTTATTTATATTCTAAAAATGTTAAAATGAAGTTGCTTAACCAAATTTTAGTGCGTCATAAGTGGCTATAGATACAATTAACCAATTTATAAAAAAAAGCTACCCATTGACGGTAGTTTCCTAATGAAGGATGTCTCCTACTCAGTGATGTACGAGTAACTAGGAGTGGAATTAGAAAATTAGAAATTAAGACAAAAAGATAAATTGCTGAAAAATCTTTATATTTTGCTTATTTGGAAATATTCGAGGGCTCCCAGAGACCCCCCTCCCTCCGGGCCCCTAGCATTTGACCACCCACGCCACCCTATTATTAGGACACTGCTCTTATTTATCCGGCGAGTGAAAAGGTAATTATTGATATCGAACGAACTGCTACGCGGCCTGCACCCGTATCATTGGTTGGCAGATGGATTTAGATTGGCGGCTTACAAGCACCCGCTGATATAACCACACACTTTGTCTTAAGTTATCGCGGAACAACAAAGGAGAATAAATGAAAAACAAGCGAAGGGAGAATAGAAGGGAAAATTACATGAGGCCCTTTTTTTCTAAATCCATCCATACATGCTTCCCTGTAAAAATCATCTTTCTAGCATGAATTATTATCGAGTTGTGAACAAAATTCTGACGTAGGCACCTATTCTGAATCTACTCAATGTTATATAGATCAACCTATCATGAAAGTTTGGCTTCATCAGATTGCAGGAGATCGGAGATATTGCTCACACAGACAGACATACCGACTACATAAGCTAAACTATTGTATATAAACTAAGGAAATTACATAATTTTCCAGACACTGTGCGAGAATACAGAAAGTAAATAAAATCCGTTTTAATTGCTATTTTATCCGTTTATATGGGGTTATCTTATTAGCCTGAATTGAAAATTTGAAATCCAGAAGAAATGCATTATATAAAACGTCGACATCAATTAAACAGCACAATGTACGAGTTTATAGTGCAAGGGGAATTATAATTATAATAATAATAATAATTTTTATTCCATTTCCCTAATACCCATTTTAAACAAAAGTTTACGGCAGATTTAATGACAGAGAATATGAAATATAGGTACCCCGGAGGAATCCTGTTTTGGGGTTACCATCACACACATAATCAAAAAAACATTTCCGCAAATGACATAATTTATTGTACATAATAAATTAAAATCAAGATGCAGGCACAAAATACCAAAAATAACAAAAGTTCGCAAGACAACAAAATGACGTAAGTTAAAAAAAAAGGAAGGAGAGATTAGGAATCTTCCTTATCAGTTAAGCTGAGAAGACGGCGAGTCAGCCGAGTCGATTCGGGTTTATCGGGCACAGACTGGGGCGCCTCCAACCACTCGTTTCGATGTTCCCCGCTTCGAATTTAGTCCGTTGTAAAATATCCCAAGCAGTGCCGAGGTCAAGTGGCAACCAACCTAATGAGACAACCGGTGGAGTAGGCTGAGAAAGGGGCAAGAGGAGGATGAAGAGGGGTAAGGGGAAGAGCCACGTGCCGTGAAACTCGGAATAGGTGAACTCATGGAGATAAGACAAACAACCTTGTCTCACCGAGTGCAGGTTGTTTATCAGTGGGAGCGAACCTCTCTGGGGTCACGTACGAAAACAGCGGAAGAAACGCGGCAATTAAATGTTGCCGAATCACGATAGACGGACGGAGTAGAATTGGACCGAAGAGGAATGGGAATCCGCCATTTGGAAAAGAAAGGAAGGAAACGGTGTCCATAGTGGAAGAATATTCTGGAACTGGCTACGTTTCTGGTTGCCATGCAACAGACAAGGAGAAATGCTGAGGACATATATTCAAACGAAAAGTAATAAAAAGAGCTAAGCAGAGCGATATCTTATTCAGTCGAAATAAATTTTTAAAATTCATAAAGACGTTTTGCTGCCGCTTCACGAATGGCGACTATTTTCTATTCAGTGGTTTGTGTGTATATCATATAAATAAAATCCTTAGTCTGTAGCAAACGTTCTGTATAATGTTTTTTGAGCTGAATAACTCGCAAACGACTTAATCGAATTTGTGTGTGTGTGAGACAGAGAAAGAAAGTGTGTGCCATCAAAAACTCATCAAAAATCAGCTGGAATATATGCCACCCAACTTGCACAACAAACCCTTAATTATTAGGGCCTAATATTATAACACTTAATTGCCCCTTCAATATAGACCACCCAACACACGAAATTACCCCTTGATTTAAGCCACCCAATTTGCACTTGACTGCCGATAGAACATATTCCTCCCTAGATGCATCAAACTCCCCACGCTCTTCTGCCAAGCGATGTACACTCTACTGCATCAAACATACACCGAATGCCCCTATGCTTATATAGCTCAGATATTCTATAGATATTTTCCGCGATCTGTTGGTTGGTTGGTTTGTTTGTTTGTCGGATGTAATGCTAAACCCGCTCGCTAGAAAAAATGCGAATAATGATATTTTTATTTTGACATGCCCTCGCAGGATTCAAACCCGCGACCATAACATTGGGAGATAGGCACGCTAACCATCCCCTCTATCGATAACTCGAGACAAAATAGAGATAGAAACTCGAAATTTGGCAAGAATGCTCGATTCGCATATGATAAAGTGGTGACGAAAAAAATCTCGAAAAAAGTATTGGGTTCGATTCCAATGGAAGACATTTACATCTCCCATTAAAGTAATACGTAATAAAATCGACTGTAGGCTTTCATTACTTTTACTTTCTCGAATGGTTCTACAAAGAGAAGAACAAAGTTTATTTTTATTGAAGACAGAATCCGAATCCTGATCGAATTAGCATAAAAATGCATTTAGAATCAATAAAATACGTGATTTTATCAGTTTTATTACAATACCCATTATAAGCTACCATGAGAACTCCCATTGTCGCCTAAATTTAGAGTTCAATGCATTTATAGGGGGAAAATTTTAATGGAATATCGTTTGTCAATTTCTGTGTACGATTTTAATTTGTTTACATGGAAACCAAGTATTTATTGTTTTTAAATGAATTATCTTCTAATCTAACATATGAAGGAGAATGTTAAGTTTGTTCGCCTTGAATGCTTTTAATACGAGATAGGGAGGGAGAGAGATGGATGGTAACGGAGAGGGGAGATGGAGAGAGGGAATTAGAAGGAAGGGGTGGAGAGAGGGAAGATGGGAGATGGAGGGGGAGGGAGGGAGAGGGAGGGAGAGGGAGGGAGAGGGAGAAAGGAGAGGGAGAGCGAAGGAGAGAAGGGAGGGAGGGGGAGAAGGGAAAGAGAGGGTGGAAGGGAGGGGGAGGGAGTTTATACGTTATTTTCGTAAGATTTTCTTCCTTCATCCATCTAAATAGGAAAATGCGAAGCGATTTTCTTCATTTTTGCTTTATTCGACGGGTATAACTGTGTTATCTTATTCTTACGATGCTTACATGTTACACTGTCAAAGTTTTAGATTCACTAAATCCGTTGAAATTCAACGGGCACTCCTGCTAGTATTAACTAAAAGAAATAATATTTACCTAATTTTATAATATAATAGCCCAGGTCTGTTGGTTGGTCACGCTAATAATGGTATTAACTCAAGAAAGGATAGAGATAGAATCTCGAAATTTGGCAGGAATGCTCGATTAACATATTTTAAGGTAATGACGAAAATAAATCTCAAAAAAAGTCCTGGGTTCGACTCCAAAGAAGACATTTACATTTTCCGTAAGGTAACACGTAAAAATCAATTTTTTGGCCTGCAGGCTTTTATTGTTTTGGAAATTAAAATTAGAAGGAATTAACCTACAATCTTTGGATCTGTACCATTTTGAAGAAAAAATTACGTTTCTTATTCTCTTCATCTTTTTCCGCCTATAGTTCGAAGCCACTCATGTTAAACGTTTATTTTGCCTATTTTGTGGAAATCTTGCCATTTTAACAGGATGTTTGCCTTGGCTAACAATTATGTATATTGTTATCCTATTGTTATATCTATCCTTATGGGTGTAAGCGTGCTTTGAATACAAGATAGGCAGGGATAGAGAGGTGGAGAAAGGGGGAGAGGGAATGAGGGGGAGGGGGTGGAAAGAGGGAATGAGGGGGAAGGGGTGGAGAGAGAGAGGGGGAGTGAGGGGAAGAAGGGAGGGAGAAAGAGGGAGGGAGAAAGAGGGAGGGAGAGAGAGGGAGGGAAAGAGAGAGATGGAGGGAGGGAGAGAAAGGGAGGGAGACAGAGACAGACAAACAACTTTATTGAGAGCAAAATTGAGACAATATAATCCCTTCTTACATTTAAGAGAGAGAGGGAGTGAGGGGGAGGGAGGGAGAGAGATGGAGGGAGGGGGAGAAGGAAAGGAGAGGGTGGAAGGGACGGGGAGGGAGGGTGGAGGAGAGAGGGGGGAGGGAGGCAACTATTTTAAGGTTAACTAAAGATATCCCGTCATATTGACGGGCAATTACGCTAGTCTATATTATAAAACGCGTAGGAATCTTTCTTGTCTACGCGGTTTTGGACTTTTTTATTGGTCCACCGGATATCACCCCGTTCGAATCCATAAGGTTGGTACTCTGCATTACCATCCATACGGTTGTATCCTGTAGTATCCCTGCTTCAATGAGTGGAGGGAGTGGAGCGTTTGGGAATGTTTTCGAATCGTTTTGGCATAATTAGACGGCGGTTTATATGTTTACAATTAGCTATCTTCGTGAAAGTTTTAAAATCATTTATTTTGTTGTTTATAAATATTATAAGATATTATTAGTAAGTATACTTTTTACACGGACAAAATCTATCAATTTCATTATACGTATCTTTCATACACGAATTAATAATTTTAGCCAAGAAATTATAAATAAGTTTAACGAACATATAAGGCATACTCATTTGTTTTTTAAAATCCCAATAACAAAGTTAATTCTAAATAACGGTATTGTATTGTTTATAAATAGAATAATACAGAAATAAGCATACTCCCGACAAAGAAGTAGATTCTAAATGTCGGTAAGTGTAATACTCCCAACAAATAAGTAGATTCTAAATATCAGTAAGTGTAATATGTTGTTTATAAGTATTATAATACAGAAGTAAGCATACTCCCAACAAAGAAGTAGATTCTAAGTATCGATAAGTGTAATATGTTAATTTTGATCGAAGGTTTTCGCAGAGTGGTTGTTCGATGATATTGTCATCTTTAGGTTTCAGCTGCGTCCGGAACATGATGGAACCGAAGTTTCGGACGCAGCTGAAACCAAAAGCTGACAATATCATCAGTGTAATATTTTGTTTATAAATATTATATTACCTATGCTTCATACATGAATTCATAATTTTAGCCATGAAAATATAAATCAGTTTAACGAAAACATAAGGCGTACTCATTTGTTGTTTTAATTCCCAACAAAGAAGTAAATTCTAAATAACGGTAAGTGTAATATACTGTTTCTAAATATTATTATTCAGAAGTAAGCATATTCCCAACAAAGAAGTAGATTCTAAACATCGGTAAGTGTAATATGTTGTTTATAAACATTTTAATACATAACTAAGCATAATATTTACACAGATATAAAATCTTCTTTCATTCATCCAAATAGGCAATTTCGAAGAGGTTTTCTTAATTTTAGCTTTATTCGACGGTTAAAACTGTGTACTGTCTTATTCTTACGATGTTTACATGTTACACGGTCGAAGTTTTAGATTCATTAAATCCGTTGAAATTCAACGGGCAGGTCTGATACTATACATATATTTACCTTGTATACAATAAAAGTTGATTGTAAATTGATATTATAAGTATAGCTTTAAGATGATGCTCTTACGTTATCAATGTTTTCGTACGGCGGTTGTTTTCTTAGACGCAAGTTAGTACGTCCATTTCTCAGTTTGGCCTCAAAAAGTCATTCATCCATCAAGATGTTTACTACCCAGCGATTCTTTTCCAGCAGGCAATCCTGAGAGGAGCCAGGAAACAACGGAAATAGGGCATCGAACCTCGATTTCATTACGGGAACAGTTGAGCGATTCATTTCGTTCGGCGCCCAAGTCTTCTATTTGCAAACGCGCCGAATCCGCCGTTTATTGAGCTTTATAGTCACCAATAGCAATGATTCGCAGAGTTGTTCATTTCTTAGAATCCATCGGGATTGTTAAACAAATTTATTCGACAAATAAATGGACACATATATTTAAAGTAAGTTTGTATTTCTGGGCGCAAACGTATGTATGTTATTACCGAAGCCAAAAATTAGGTAATGTCAAATTGGTGGAAAAATACTCTAGTATCGCATCGATTGACAATATAAGAAGGAAAATTTCATGCAGTAAAAGTGAGATTTAGTCAAATTACACACCCCGGACCTCCAATTGTCTTTTATTGAAACTTTGAGATGTTTTAAAACGCCTAAGTTACAAAGAACACCCAAAACCGGTCTCAAAATTTGTTATCGCTAAGTAATAACCGTATTTTTAAGGAGTACAGAAAATTTGTCGAGAAACAGTAGTTAGAAAAAGAAAACCTTTTAAAGATTAAACTAATTTAAAATGTACAAGAAATTATAACATTAAGGTTGTAAACTTTTTAATTCATTAAAACACAATCTTCCATTTAATAACTAAAATTGAGGGCAATACCACGCAAAGTATCACAGATATCATTATTCCGTTTAAATGTGTTGATAATTAGTTGGGTTGGATTTTGTTTTTCGAAAATTTTCCTCGAACTTTTTTTACACATTAACATTTCGTTCAAACTATAATAAGTGGATAATCCCCATATATCTTGATCGACATTTTCCAATTAACCTGGCTAGTTTCGAGATTAAGCACAATGCAATTCAACTAATAAGCATTTAATTTATCCATTTAAAGTAGCGAATCCATATTTTTTTAACCAATTAATAAAATCATTAAACCATAACTTTGTGATGGAAAAAGTTTTGAAGGTTTACAATTCGTATTTTTAAAAAAATAGTCATAATGTCCAACAAGTGTATCTGCTTATTCACTCCTATGAAATTGAAGTTAAAAATAATATTAAAAAATCCATATGAACCAAACGGAATATTGAGCATCGATTACACATACATTCCTATCACGAATTCTTTTACATTTTGGCAGTAAATATCATCGAAACATGCCTGATATCCTCCGCTGTTTCTCGGAAGTTACACCTACATCTATATGTATATACTCTGCCATTTATGTGGGTTGGAAAGAGTTGCAATACACCTAAATGCACCTCTAGTAATCTCCTATGATTGCTCTATTTTAAAAATAAACCTATTTAACGTTTTGTGCTGCAATCGAATTAAGATATTTCTTGGTCGTTCAGATTCTTAGTGTATACTCTTTTACAGCATCTGGGTAATTTCTCAAGGATTTTCCCGTATGGCTGCAGAAACAAACGAAATCGAATCTTTCGACTAAATATCCGCGTTAAACCTCTCAATCCAGTAACTTTTTAAATCCACGTTCGTCCCTCAAAGAGGCCATTTAAATATATTTCGCCACCCTTGGTATTTTTATTTTAATGTTTAGGAAAAGGTAAATGGATGATTCAAATATTTAGGTTTGAGTAAGGACAAGTCACGGACCATATAGGAGTACGCTACTGAAGCAGAATTTCAAGGTCCGTACACGTGAATGTCGAACCGGCTTCAGAGGCTAATAATTCCTTTTTCCCTTGTGCAGGTGCTGTGCAACACCGGTGGACTCTCAGAGGTTCCCCTCCGCTCCCTCCCGCCCTCTGTGGAGCACCTATCGCTCGCCAAGAACGACATCCCGGTGATCAGGAGCGACGCCTTCGCCGGCCTAAGATCCCTCCAGAGGCTGCACTTAGACGGAAACAACGTAAGCGTCATAAGGCCCTTCGCCTTCCGGGGTCTCCCGCGTCTCCGGGAGCTGTCCATCACCAACGCGCCCCTCACGTCGCTCTCCCAGTTCGCCTTCGCCGGTCTGCAGAACGTGTCGAGGATATTGCTGCCGCACAATAGGATAGCGCGCATCGAGGGATATGCGTTCGCAGGTTGGGATTGAGGTGCTTTGTTTCAGACTCTCGTTTCGAGCTGCGTTAAAAGAAATTATGACCTATCAGTTCGTTTATATTGCATATAAAGGTGTCCCACGCTAATCAGTTACTGGAAAACGTAACGATTAATGGAAGAACGATCATCGAAACTCGTTATATCAACAGCGCAATGCTATAAACAGGGGTTGCGTTCCAACAGATCCGGCTGTTGAAGAGAGCGGACGTGCCTTTCAATCAGACAAACAAAGGCGGCATCACACGCGCATAAAGCACCTCAAACAAGTTGGTAGGGATCACGCGAACGAGTATTTAATATACAGAACAGTCGAAAGTCTGCAAGAGACGAAGCGCGTAAGGAATTTGACGCTTACCGATCCACGATACTCACAGATTCGCTCAAAAACGACTCGAAAGAATTTTGGTCGTCCGCGCGAGAAGTTCGAGGAGGTCAGTCCACAGTATCTCATCTACTTACGGACAACGGTGAAAGTGTACACGATTCTTTTACTATGGCTAGTATGTTAAATCGGTTCTTCGAAAATTGCTTCACAATCGACAGCGATCATTTAATTGATTTCCCTACTCGTATAGATTCAAATATGAGCGACATAGAAATATCCGAAAGAGATATCGCTAAATTGATAAATCAGGTCCATAAAAGAAAATCGCCAGGACCGGAAGCCATACCTGCTTTCATTATAAACTTGCTAGCGAACGAATTAGCTCCGTACCTTAAGATCGTATTCACAAAATCTTTAGATGAGGGAGTAGTTCCTTTGATATAGAAAACAGCCCACGTTACACCTATACACAAAACGGGAAGTAAATATAAAGTGGAGAACTACCGCCCTATATCATTGGCATCAATCTTCTGTAAGGTTTTTGAGCATACTATCCGCAGCTCAATAATGCGATTCCTCGAAAGTAAAGGTGTTCTGAATAGAAACCAGCATGGTTTCCGGAGAGGCAGGTCATGCGAGACTCAGTTACTCACGCATGATATTGTGAAAGCAGCGGATAAAGGAATAGGAGTAGATGCAGTATTTTTAGAATTTAGGAAAGCCTTCGACGCCGTTTCTCAAGTGAAAATAGTGCAAAAATTAAGGGCTTATTCAATTAACGAGAAAATTGTAAATTGGATCGCCTCGTTCCTTTCCGATAGAACCCAGAGAGTAGTTCTCGATGGAGTTGCATCAGACGTCGTCAAAGTGACTTCCGGCGTGCCTCAGGGAAGTGAAATCGGACCCCTGTTATTCTTGATACATATAAATGATTTAGCGGATAATATAAAGTGTAAAGTTAGACTCTTCGCGGATGACACACTTGTGTATGGAGAAATCAACACAATACACGATCAGGAGAATTTGTAAAAGGACCTTCGGGCTATTAAGAAATGGTGTAAAGATTGGCAACTCGACCTGAATATAGAGAAATGCGCCGCAATGAACTTTACACGCTCCATGAATTTCAACCGTTACCCGTACCAAATATCTGAACTAAAGCTAAAATACGTCAATAACTACAAATACCTAGGAGTAACTTTCAGTAGCAATTTGTCTAGTAGAGAGCATATCAAAACCGTTATAGCATCGGCAAACAGAATTCAAGGGTTTTCGTCTAGAGTCCTGCGGGGATGTCCCTCGAATGTGAAGGAAATCGCATATTTTCCCTAATACGACCCGTCGTGGAATACTGTTGCGCCGTCTCGGAACCTTTCGAGGAGGGCTTAACTAGGGAGCTCGAAATGGTTCAGCATAGAGCGGCTAGATTTGTAAAAGGAGAATATGATGCTAGTGTATCAGAGATATTGAGGAACCTTAAATGGCAGACGCTGAAGAGTAGAAGAATTGAGTACAAAAGGAAACTATTCGAAAAGTTTAAAAGCTCCGAATTCGTTGAAGACGTACGCGGTATAGTTGTACCTATCGGTGTTAGCGAACGTAATGTTAGATCAGAGTGTACGAGAAAATATGTCGAAACAATCGCTAGAACCGAGAAATATTGCAGATCTTTTTTCCCAGACACGATAAGATAGTCCAACAGAGGAATTAATTAGAGTTCATTGGTGCTGTGACACCTCCTGCCAAACGCTTCTGGCGGCACGCAGGGTTTTAATGTAAATTTAAATGAACAGGTAATATAGAAAACATATTACAGCCCAAGCCAGGGATCGGTAGCATTTTTTCATTGGGTACTATTCTTTATATTAATAAACTATGTGTGTGACGCCCTTAAATTTATTTTGTCCATAAAGTTGGTTGGGTGAGCCTAAAACATACCGAAAGGTGGAATAAGTTGCATGAAAGCTTAAGAAGAGTGATAAAGCATCCTAATATATCATTACGGTTTCGGTGGGCTAGATTATACTTAAAATCTGACGTTAACCAGAGATTCTTAGGTATCATATAAGCGAAAATCTAGTCTGAATCAGGTTTTTAGGGTTAACATTTCAATTTAAAGATTTTATTGGAGTAATTTGAATAAATATTACACGAATTTGTGTTGAATGTTTTTATCAAAGCTTGGAGGACTGCAGAAAACGCTTTCGAGAGCCGCATTAACCCGCGGGCCGTAAGTTGCTCATCACTGATCTAGAATGTTGCGAGGCGATTTAATTTGAATATACTGAAAAGACAAAGTTTATAAGAGTTTATTATATTGTAGGCAAAGGATTTCAATGCTCCCTGAAGTAAAAAGAATCATTGCTCAGCTGTAGATGCATATTTCGTATCTCAGTTCTCGGTATTTCAGTTCTAATCGCCTAAAAACGAATCTTTAAATTATTCCCTACACTTACGCATCAATTGATACATAGGGAGAGACGGAGGGAGTGAATTTACCGCCTAATTCCTCTAACAATAAAATTATCTATATTAAGTAACACGACGCTGCATTTTGCCAGTATATAAATTGCAGTTGAACAGCAACGGTCGATTCTCGGAAAAATTTCCTTGTAAATTCGCGAAATCCTGGAGTCATTAAATAACGTTAAATTAACTTCAATGGGACTAGAAATGTATTAGTTTCCAGAGCCTTAAATTAACTTAAATGGGATTTAAAATATATTAGTTTCCAGAGACCGATTACAAACGGTTTCACTTCTAATGATGAAAATATTACGACCGTCAAGGAAGCTAACATGGGTTTTTAGATTTATTTGGCTATTGTTAGTTTTCGTTTCCAATCGTTGAAGCCACTCAATTAGTGCATTTATAATAGCTTCGCGCACAAACCTTGTTCCACACCGAGAGAGGATTATTCCCCTATTTCACGGGATCTACACATGAGTAAACGCTGAAACAACTCGTTCGGTCGGACCGTTCCCGACTTATTCACTGCATTCGCATTCAAAGATATTCTGATTGAATTCTGTTTCCGTCGAAACAGACTATTTGTTACACTTAAACAAACACTTCGCAGTCCGTTAATCGATGGATGGCAGGAAAAATAACTGGCTTGGTGAACACCCATGTCGCAACAATGCGTGAAGTACACATGGGAATTAAAGGCTTCATTGTCTTGTTCCTAATAATTACTCTTTTTTCGAATGCCAAACTAAATTTTTGGGATAGATGTAAATTATTTCAGCAGTAAAGGAAATATCCACTCTTAATAGCCATATATACCATCAAACAAGGGTTAATATTGCAGTTATAATGATTTTAATATAAGATGCACTAAAAACGCTTATATGGTTATTATAAGAAAAGGCGTCCTTCTACCAGGATAACCGTCGGTACGCATGTTTCCGGAAACTTGCCACTGAAAGCATTTAAATTAAACATTCAAAATTTTGTTAAAGCAGAAGAAGGAAATGATTTACTCGGTTCAAATCAATCACATCCACTCCCCTACCGATTAACAAGAAACAGGAAATAAAATAAAACCCTTAAAGGATAGAATTCCGCTATATTTATATAAAAATTAAATCAGTTAACAACATATTTGCATAAGGTCGCTCCACCAGGGCAATCGCCTAACTGATACATATAAAAATTAAACGTATATGCTTACAAAGAGGAACGTGTTAAAATCGCATGTTAATAAATATTGTTAATATATTATGGAGAAGGAAAAACTACTGAAATCGAGCGACTGCTATATTATAAACGATGCCAAAAACATTTCTAATTTAGCCTATTTAAAGCTAAGTGACTAGTAAAGATCGGATTCTGAGCGTTCTTTAATAAGTGAAACATTCCCTTTCCGATTTACAGAGCGTTACGCATTACTCCAAATGTTGCCATTACAATATATATTTTTAAAATTTGTTTCTTGCATTTTTTTCTCAGGCACTTCGAACGTTCGACTTATGCTACTCTCCCATAATCCCCTCTTGAGGATAGAGAGAGCCGCTTTTGCCGGTCTCTCCCATGTAGAACGCCTCGTCCTTCCGGCCGGAGTGCGATCAATCGACCCCGACGCCTTCAATGGACTCCGATCCGTCGGCCTTCTACGACTGGCCTTCATGGACCTCTCCCCTCCAGGACTGAGGCCCCACACCTTCAGGGGCCTGGCCCGCGTCGCCGTCCTCGCCATACACGAGTCGGACCTAGGGGTGCTGAGGGCAGGGGCCTTCGACGGATTGGCGGCCGTGGGTTCCCTGGATCTCGTGGGCAACAAGGTAGAAGGAACGAGCGGAGGAATCGTTGGGTTAGGAACGACTGGATTATCATCTGGAAGGCCCACTTGGAAGTATTCTAGAAGACTGAATCTGCCTCTACTTTGAAGGAAACCCATTGATAGCTGTCCAACATTGAAAGAAACATCTTTTCCCCTCTTTACCACAATTTTATCATTAAATAAAAGTCCATTATAACGAGTACTAGCCATTGGGAGAAGTTTTTTAAAAGGAGAATATTTCTTCATGTCGTTTGCAGCGTCGTTAAGAAAGTCGTATTTTAATTTGTCGCAAAATCATTGAGTAAAATTAATATAACGAATCTAATTATAATAAATTACCATGATTTCACTGAGACGGTAAATATTTCCTGTGATATGTCTTCAACCAGAACCGTAAGCAAACTTCATAACGACTCCTGCTAAATGCGATCCGACAAAACATGAACGAAATATTATCCTTGTGCGATACAGTTGGGGTAAAGTAATTTTTTATTGAACGTAGCTCGAGGAAAACTTTCGAAAGCGTTTTTAAGCGATTAATATCAAATTATATAATCTAAGTAACGCAGAAAATCAAATTTTTGGTGTAATTTATCTTTCTGTGGATTTTGGAACGGAAACTAAAAAATGTTTTCTCGCATGAACGACTCCAGTATTTGATAAATAAATACATATGCTGAAAATGTATTTACGATATTATGTATTGTTTTAATTTTAATGTGTCTAGTAAAAAGGTAAAATTATGGAAATTAGTTATAAAGTGACTATTAAGTAAAATAACATTGTACTAAATTGCATACTTTTCTCACGAGTACTGACAGCTTCATACATATAGAAATAATGATTCAAGGTTTTTCTAAGGGCATATCAAAGCTAATTCTGCGCAAAAGTAATTTATTATTAACCCTATACGCGACTTGTGATTCACCTCACAAGCAGTAACGTTTTATGCATATACGGATGTTTCGACAAAAATCTTATAATTTCATAGTGTGTCAATATAAATACACATACTTAAGTACCACGAGATTTCGGTAGTTTTTATTTCATGGAAACATTCCTTTTATATTACGATACTGTGACGGAAGAAAATTATTGGCGAAAAATATTTTTCAAATATACTTTTCAATAAATTTTTAAAAATTATATAAAATAAATTTATATGAACAGATACTTTATAAATCATCAATGATATCTAATAATACGTTGAATGTGCACACTCGGCCAGAGGTATTTTGACGATTCTAGTAAGAATTTCGAGCGCCACATTCTAATAATTTTCATGAAAAACTTTGCAAAGTACATACTACTTTAATCATTCCTTTTATAAAATAGTGATATAAATTGAAATATAGACATTAAATCAGTTATTAACGTCATAGAGATGCCAGTCTGTTAAGATGCAAGAATTGCTAACCATGATTTATATACCTGTAGACAGATTAGGAAAGCGTCGCCAGTATAATAATATTAATAATCCGTCTTTATTAAGAGCGACATTTAGGCAATGATGTCCAATCTTACATATAACTCAGACGAACACAAACATCCATGTCCTATTAGTGATTCGAACCCTCAACCTTAGTATCAGTTGGCAGATACTCTAACCACCAGTCTACCAAGGCCGAGTATTGGAATAACAACAACTAAATTATACAGCACTGATCTTGTTTAGAAAATTCTGCAGGTGAATCATCATTGATGATAACTGTAGATTAACGTGCATCTGGTCACTCCAACCTTTTTATGGCTATTGGAGGTATACTATTTGAAATAGCAGTCTATCTTAGGCAAAATCTGCGGTACTTTTTTTGAATTAACAGAAAATTAAGGTCATTCAAAGAACGTCATTAATATTTATGACAAACATGATGGAAATCGCGGTCTGAGTACTATCGTCTGATCATTCGATCCTTTTCCTCCAAAGGTGGACGCCGTCGAGGCCCTCTGGCTCACGCCGACCAACCGCGTGCGAGCCCTCCGTTTCGTCGGCAACCATCTCCTGGAGACCCCGGCGCCTGGCGCCGTCCGCATAGAGGGCGTCGAGGCGCTCAGCGTCATAGGCAACCACTTCCCCTGCGACTGCCGCCTGCGAACCCTCCTCCGATCCCCTTTGGCCAACACCTCTGACTTTCCATCCAGGAACTTCTGCATCTCTCCCCTAGCCCTGAACGGAAGGCCGATCGCCTCCGTGGACATAGACTCCATAACCAGGAGGTGCCCACCGTCTGCGGACGACGCCACCGACGCCAACGAGGTGGAGGACGCCGGACTTCTCTCCGGGTCCGAGTCCTCCTCTTCCTCCCACCCGTCTCCACCCTCCTCCAAAGGCCTCTTTTCCCGCCTCTCCGTCTCCGCCTCCCTTCTCTTCGTCCTCCGCCTCCTCTGACTCGCCTTCACTCTTCGTCATTTCACACACTTCCCTCGTCCTCGCCCAAACTACGCCAATGAGATTTGCTCTGTTCCTTTGAGCGACCTTCTCCTCCTCTTCCCTCCCTTTCCCGACACGCCCTCTCCTTCTTCCGCGCTTTCTCCCTCCCCACTCCTCTCTCTCTCTCCGCACACAGCCACAGTAACAGATTCCTGAAAAAACCATCTCCGCCTCCCAGAGTGACTCTATGCTCACATCCCCGGGACCACCCGCCCATCTTTCTCCGCCCACTCACTCCCTATCTTCCCTAGCACTTCCCTTTCACACTCGTCCACTTTGTATGCTCGGAGGTTGTCTCTCCCTTACTTCACCCCTCCCCCGCGCCTGTTTCCCTTAAAAACCTCTATCTCCCTCTCTCAGAACCTCCCCTTACTTTTTTTTTCGGTGGGACGTTGTAAACTCTCCGAAACCCGCCTCACCCCCATTTTCCGACCTCTCCCCCTACCCTCCTCCTCGCCTCTTCCCTCCCCTCACCAACGCAAACTTAACCCGCTCTTGTGTTGCCGCTCCGTTCTCTTCAGAGCGACATGTCCCAAAGAGGGAGCGAGTGGTCGGGAGAGAGTAAGAGAGAGAGAGCGGAAGGAGAACGAGAGAGGAGTTTATAGGTGCGCAGGCTTTCCAAGAGAACGAAGCAATGATGTAGGAATGTATAACCGAGGGATAAAAGCGCGAATATTTCTTTCGTTTATATAATAACCCTCCACTTCTCTTATTGTTTCCGTACAAACGGCGACAGACGTTTTGAATCTGTCGATTTATGAGTTAATATCATCCTCGCGCGCAACAGAGACAGTAGTACGTCTTGTCGATTTAAAAAAAAAACAAGTCTTCGTTTTAGTAGTTAAATTAATTCCCATCGCTGAATCTAGCTCTCCCTCGATACGACTCTAATTTTGATAAAATTTCTCTTTTTTTAAAAAATATGTATATAAAGTAAAAGCCATGTTTTCCGCGTCAACGATCCGAGAGATGCATTATAATTCGCACTATATTTGATGAAAAAAAGCTCGCGAAATTTATGTCGACAAAAAGTGAAAATTAAAACTCGTTTTGAGTCTCGAGATTTATTCCCTCGAATTCCGTTTTCAAATGATGCGAAACAGGAGTCGAAGGAGGAGGTAATAACTTACGAACGACAGATTGAAAAATGAACCGCGTTCTCCTTTCTTTTGTGGCTATTTAGAACGATTAAGTCATTCCAGCGGCGTTGATAATTTATCCACCTCCCGAGCGCCATCTATCATACACCTTAACAAAAGGAGAAAAGACCACTACTGTTCAATTGCGCGAACCATTAATTATTTCACTGGAGATTGTGACACAGCAACCTGGCTTAAATGTATATGCCAAGAGGAAGTAATTTGTTTTGGCGTTGAAAAAAATGATTGTTCATATCCAAAGAATCAATAACTTTGATGCAGAGATTGCATCATCTAAAATGTTATAAAATATATCAAATTAAGATGTTGTAATGACTATAATTTTTTCTAATAAAATTGGAAAACTTAGAAGTTAATGGACCGTATTAATTGATTATTTCAGTTTTAACATCCTCCTCGATTAATTAAATATAATAAAAATGGAAAATTATACTTTTTTATTTATCTGTTAAACTTGTAAACTTTTTAGGTATTAGTAACACTAGACAAATCATATTTATTTGTCAAATGAATATTAATGTTATTTCATTACTTTATTGTAAAATATCATATTTATTCAAATAATTTTTATTTTCTTTTCCTGACTCGAACCTTTTGCTTCAGAATATAGAGTGGGGAATCTGAAAGTCTTTAATAGAGAAACCCATAAAAAATGTGTAAACCAAACAATTTGCTTTCAACATTGTCATTTTTGTATTACTCTTTTATATGAAAGAGCAAACCCTTCAGAATTTTAAGGTCTGCCAATAGGAGATTTTAGGAAAAAGTTGCATTTTTTTAACTATGTATGCGCACTAATGTAGGTATAAATTCAAATGCAACATCACCGTAAATACTTCACTGTGAATAATAAATCACGTATCTAGTTTCCCAGCATATATATCTACTCGACGATCCACAACAAATCTAAAATAAATTATAAAAACTTTCAGTGAAATAGAACACCAACAACTGCAGACCTGAAATTGTTTCAGAATGTAAAATATTGTGCGGAACATAACATGAAAACAGTGAATGAATTTTTTGTCTCCGGCAGGTTAGTCATGACATAAAATCCACGTCTTTTATTAAAAAGAAATAATCGAAACTTCCTTCCAGTAACATCCAATCTCTAAACATTTCATTTCTTCGCTTTTAAAATCTAAGAAAACCTTATTGATTAAAGAAATACATACCAGATATTGAGTTCTTTGAGTTTATGATTTAATTTATCGCAGTATGAATTGAAATATTGTAAACACAATTCATGAAATTACTGAAAATTTTCTTGAATGCAGCAAATCCGTTAAAGCAAAAAAGTATGAAACAAAATGGACGGTTATTTCCTAATGGAGCTGCAATAAACACGTTTACCTAGTAACTTCGCCCATTAATAATTATGAGGAAAAAAGGGATCTACCACGGAAGACCATTATTAACAGGTAAGGTAACTCGTTAGTTTATTGTTTAAATAGATCATTTTATGAAAATACCATGAATAAGAGGTGACGGGAGCCCCGGGTGCAAACCGGTCAGGTTCTACGCTTACCCTACTAAAAGCCATTATTGGGTTTGGTGGATATAACCTACAGAAACGATCATTTAAGATACTATCATTAACTTTCTATAAGTGAAGCTGATGATGAGCCAAACGGCAATAATCCATGGAGGAAGGTCTAATTATAAAAAAATAACTAATTTCATTAAAAAAATCAGTTATTGTAAGGCAAAATACTCTGCATTATAATATCTATTGCTCTTTACTTTAAGATTGAAAACTGGCAGCGTTGAAATATATTTCCCAACATGACTGTGAAAATGGCAAGCCTAGCAATTGAGATATTGTGGAAATAAATTAAAATAAAAAATGAGAAGAAAAGAGGAATTGGTGATACAACGGAGAATTCGCTTATGTTAGTTAAAAATTAATTTTTTCATAATAAGAAAGGGGTAAAAATAGGAGTTAGTTTTGCCATGTGAATTTATAAATTAAACTAAATGAATGTTTAAAATTTTATCATTTTTATACACGCTCTTCGAGTTTTAATTAAAAATTAAACAATAAAATTTGCTTTGGAAAAAAAATAAAAATGTAATAACTTGGAGATGATTTGATAGAAAATTGATATTATTCTCTCAATTTTAATTTCAGCGATTTCTAAAACGTTTAATTTTCTTAAATTATGTAAACGAGTATTTGAGTCATTACACATAATAACCAACGGAAAATCTTGGACTATATCGATATGTTAAATACTAGTAAAATTGTCACACGAAAGAGGTTCACGACAAAAGAACAATGGTAAGAAGAGTACAGAAGTGCCACCTTGATTAAACTTTCGCAAAAAGTCTCAAAATTAGAACAAAGAAATCAAGTTAAACATGGAATCTTACAAAAATGCTTTCAATCATTATATTTATACTAATGTTGGACTGAATATACTGCCAATTTTGAAATGAGAAAATTCCAGGTTTTATTATAATTCAAAAAGCGTTTAAATTAAGGTAGTATATACGTAAAAGTCTCTAGGGAGGGTGCGTCCTAAACATTTTTAAAAAAATTTTAATACAAGGCTAATATACTGGTATAAAATATCGCTTAATCTCGATGAAAAAACAAGGGCCTGAAATCTTACGGACGTTACTTCTGTAGCAAAAAAACGGATACTTATTCCAGCTATGAATTAGAGGTTCTTATCGCTAATGATTATGGTACAAGATTTAAGCCATAAGGTGATATCGAATATTCAACGAGAATTCCACCTGAATTGTGCATAAAAGCAAATAACATCACGAAATCGACCAGTTCTTTAACCGAATTATAGTTCAGCGTAAAAACTACCGAAGTCAACTACTCGATCGATCCTTTTGTTTTTCAAGGCTCTTGGGCGACAAACAAAACTTCCACCTTGAGAAGGGAAACGCCCCCAACTGTTTTTCTCCCTACACTCTAGCCTCATCCTACGCAGTTCGACAAAAAAGAAACCCCTCTCCATAAAACGGACCGCCCAAGAGCTATAAGAGACGTAACATCCGGAATCCGCCACTCTTTCTGCCGCCCACTACGCCATCTGAGAAGCACGGAGGGAGTCTAAGGGGGGAGGGGGAGGGAGAGAGAAGGAAAATGCATTCCGACCGAGCCGATCTCTCCCTCCACCTCTTCCTCCTACCATTCCCTCTCTTCCACCCTCTCTCTCTCTCTTCCCTCGTTCCTCCCTCCGTTTCCGTTCCTTCCCTCTCCCCTCATTCCTTCCTCTCTCCCCTCTTTCCCCTCTCTCCCCTCCACCTCATTCTCTCCCTCCGCCGTTCTCTCGCACCAGCAACAGGTGCTCCATAGGGAGCGGGTGTGGGTGGTTCTTGTGTCCCGGGGGGAGGGGGAGGGGGGGGCGAGGAGGAGGGCGAGAAAGTCGTGGCGGGGCGAGGCGGGTCGGGTGGGATAGCAGGACTGTCCCGGAGGCTCGCGTGTGGGGAAAACCTACGTCATCGCGTGGACTCGAGGATTCGTGTGGGGAAGGAGATAACATTAGGTTTCGGATGGGAGATATTTTCGCTTGGAAAAAAAATCCTGAAAAGGAAATGCGAAATTCAGGATATTGACCTTCCGGAATTTTTTAAAATACCGACCGATATTCCTTAAAGCTCGATGAGAGTTGGTTTGATGCCATTAATATTTGAAGAAAGGACATTTTTATAAGGTCGCTGAATATACTCCCACGTTTAAGCTGGAAATAATCTCTTTTTCTCCTTTCTGTAAACAACGCGTGATATATTGTCTTACATATACCAGGAATTGAATCATGTAATTAAATTCATACATGCTCAACTTCTCCGTTTTAAATTTCCTTCGGTTATTAATGATTTAAAGAATTTGCCTGTTCGTAAAATTTTAAAATTTATACGGGGTCTACAAAAAACTTAACAAATTTTAAATGTTGTAACTATTTAGTAAAGAAACGTAATAAGATATATTTCTTTGACCATTTAATCCTACAAAGAACTTTCTAAGCTGATTTTCACATGAAAAACTGCACCTTTTCATCTTAGCTTATTGGAAAATTATGAGCTGTCAAAGTTGTTCGTGTGGACACCCTGTATTTACCCATAACAAAATGCACGATTTTTTCTCGAAAAATATACAGCAGGCGTATTTATCATCCTGTCGTGCGTATAACGCTTATATTGGTGCGTTCTTTGATAAATGAATTTTGAAGGTTGTATATCTAATGTTGATATGATGTTTTTTATACACGAGTGAATAAAGAGAATCGAGAAAAGGTGATACGGAGGGGGAAAGGGAGCGAAAAAGAGATATGAAAAAGAAAAGCGTTCGATCGGCCGTTGACGTCAGGGGCGATTGCGGATTCATACGAATGAATAACATATGAGCATCAATGTGTGGTTTGAATAAGATGTGTGCGTTTCGCGCAAACTCGATGACGTGGATTGTTTCCGAATCGAGGTCATCAAAGATGGAGGAAATCGCGTCGCGAATGTTGCTCCGGAAGCACACTAGTGTCCTTTCTCCACTTGTCAAGTTGTAACCATTTGCCTCAAATCTTTTTGTTTTATTACTCTTGTGCGTACTCTTTTAGTGAGAACTGTTGATTGTGAGCAATTTCTACTTCCAAAGTATTTTTGCTGCTTGTATTTCTTTTAAAATTTGTCGCGTCTAAAATTTTGCACGGGGGAAAGAAAATCTAAGTAAGTATTAGATCTGAATAATTGCCAAAAAATATTTTTAATTTCGTAGACGAAGCTTTGCCGATAACTGTATAGCGTAACTATATTGGAAATGAAACTGTTTCCCCACTTTTCTCGAAAATATAATGGTGGTTACGCTAACATTCTCTCAGCCAAGTTGTTCGGTCATTTTGTTCTTTAAATCATTTCAGAAACTTATTTCTACGATGGAAATATATAGGAATTCTATTAATTTTCAAGTACAAAAATTTTCTGAAAGGTTCATATCTTCTATCAGATGTGCCATTTGTTGCTAAATGTAAAACTCTGAGAGGTGCAGATGAAATTAAACGAATTTTTTAAACTAGAAAACGACCGGTTTCGTTACGATCATCATTAGGTCAATCTGATTGTACTGTTTTAATTAATAAATAGTGGAAGATACATAGTTTAATTATATCTGTGTCGTGAGCAATTTCCACAAAATGGAGTCTGAATTTATTAACCAGACTCTGAGAGGTATTTCGACCTAATATTTTTAAGATAGATGACTTCACATTTCCAGTGTAGCAATACATACCAAATATTTATGCGAGGTTTCATTTTATTTGAGCTCATATTTTATAAATGCCTTTGAAAAAGTCTCATTTTCATACACAAAAATTTTCTGCCTGCATATTAGATTAATGATTCCTGCTTGTCCTAGTGCACTTCTACCTGTTATTTCCTGGAATAAGTGACTAACATAAGTAAAACCTCATAAGTAATATGTCAACTACTACCATTCCGTATTGGCTTATCCCAATACATGATACAACATTAAGTCATTGTTATTTTCCGAAAGTATTACACTCGCATCTGTTATCAGTATTAACGCTTAATTGTAGTAAATAGGTTATTCACTCACAGATCGCGGGTTAAGATCTAGTCTCTGAATGGATATTCATGTTACTCCCTACCGTTTCGTACGTAGATGGCGAAACTCGATTTTTTCTATCACGGATTCGTTTCAAATAAAGTTTTAATTTTAATAATTAAATAACAAATCAACACAGCTCACCAGCGGGAAATATTGGATCGAACGCCTTAGAGGGAGGATAGAGTTTCCTCCCTACACCTATACGCGGGCTTTTAGCCAATGGAATGGCGTGGGCGCCAATCTTTTCAACGAGAAGGAGGATATCCGGCCGTAAAACAATTCAGCGCGAATGGGTCTTCGAACCAAAGATCAATTCAGTTGGCGCGAAGAAGATTCATATATCACCAGCAACTACGGTGGACTTAAGCGCAACATTTTTAATTGCCATTAAAAGGAATGATAAAGCAATCTGTAAGGATTCCCATCTAACGCATCATTTAAGTCACAAAATTTAAATTAAGACATTGAGTCGCAAGTTAATTTATTTTATTACTGCTTTCGCAAAGTCATAAAAGAAATCGGTGCAGTATATATTGCGCAAGCTTTCTCATGTGTCTGGTCTCGCTGGACTCTTTCCTGACTGGAAGGAACTCCGAATATGTTGCAAAAAAAAAAAACAAACCGCGCAAATTTTATTCCGCGCTTAAATTGTATTGGCTCTAGGAAAATTCACATTTTTATGTGAAAATCGAACTTGATAAATAGTTGCACCGTACATAAATTAATTTCAATCAAATTCCATTTTTGAATAAATCGACAATTTGAAAATTGAAAATAATAAACTATTCATTATTGCTGCGACATCTCGTTCATCTCTTTAAGTAGATCTATTTTGGATTTATGTGCCCATATACACGAGATATCATTCGATTTAGTTAAAGATTCAGGCCCTAAAGCTGCACCCAGACAGACAGACAAAATGCATGCGAAAACCACATTTTTGGACCCTATAACTAAAACGTGTATTTCTGTCAAAATCTCGAAGTCGATTTTTTCGCGTTTACAATATCTGCTACCTTCTCTATATATTACGTATATGAGAAAGTAAAAATAACGAAAAATTAAAGAAATGTCGTTCGTTTAGCGATATCTATTTCTAGGGAGCATTTGTCTTACGGCTTGTACAGCACAAGAAACGGGTCACCGAGATTCTAGCGCCCTGGACAGCCGACCGGTTCGTCAGTATCCCGTGCCAGCTCTGCCTGGAGCACTACAGAGAAATCATAATCAGTATAGAGAAAGGTTTTTTATCAATGAAAAAAAAAAAAAATATATATATATATATATATAAATCGCCAATCTCTATGAGATTAGTTGAAAGAAAACTGGACTCTAAGCTCAAGCTTTTTTACGACAAAGCACCTAAAATGTATGTACGTTACATTTTAAACGCAAGTTCATTACGCAAACGCAAGTTCAATTAACATGTCTGAATAAACTTCGATGCCATCAGGTCAATACATATGATGTCATAAACGTCATTAGAGTTCTGAAAACAATCATTCGTACCGTCATAGCAATCAACGAGAAAAACGCCCACTTTTATCGAATTAAAAAAAACCTTGCAAACATCATGTGGGATACAAATAACTAACATACTACCGTAAATTTGAGGATTTTATTTCTGCGATTAATTTTACGGGTATAACTCGAGGAGAAAGTTTTCGTTTTGATAACATAATGGCCGCACTTTAAAGCACTTAGGATCTGAAGGAAATATAACGGCGGTTTAGAAAACCGAAGTCGTTTTGACGTATTTGTCCGTCAGCTGCGCAAGCGCCGTGCCGGTCGTTTCCTTTTCCGTAACCCGACGCCTCTACTTGCATAAGTCATTCGGAATGTGCCATCGAACGGCCCGGTCACGTGGTCAGAAGCGTGCGTGTGTGACAAGGGAAGCCGTTTCGGCGGAAGGATCTCGAAAGGGCGACGGATGGAGGGGCCGCGAAAGGGCCTTCATGGATGAGCTCTGAATATATTTTTGGAACACTAATTTCCATATCTAAAGCGACATAAAATTTGGAGATGGGATGTATGAAGAATATAGGATAATCATTATAGTTGCGAATGTAGATCAGTATGTATGAATTTCTCTAGGCGAAATGGATTTATGCATGGAGATAGACAACTTCACACGAGATTCAAATGTTTAATTGACGTAATTCCTGCAAGTGAAGCTGTATCCAAGAAAGCTGCTATTACAAAATAGTACAATAGACTGTTACAATCGGTGAGCAGGTAATTAAATATACGTATTTCTACTTATAAGACACTTTCTTGTACACGTGATAATCTTAAATACAACAGAATTAACTGCAGTTAGTCCTCGCTATTCGTCGTGAATGCGTTACTGAGAGCCACGACAAATAACGGGGCCGACTGACCCATTGACTTACATGTAATACACGAAGATATTTCTACAAATAACTATTCGGAATATTTTTACTCATTTTCACTTTCTCCATACGTAGTACAGGGAAAGTATTGTTTTCATGAATAAAATCGATTTCGAGATTTCAACGGAAATGCACGATCTGAGGTCTCTAGAACATGTTATTATTGTTTTCTCGATGATGTCTGTATGTGATAGGAATTTTGCGGGCGCTCTAACTCAAAAACTAATAATCAGATAAGTACAAAACATTATACTTAATATTTTTATTAGCAAATGATGATTTGAAAAGTTTTTTTGCTGAAACTGGTCCACCGGAAGTGAATGTTTATTCAAGACGTTTATCCGTTTTTTCCTATAAAACTCAATTTCATAAATAGTTGTCATTATAAATATAGAGATAATGCAATTTTATAGAAGTTTTGTTTGAAACATTTTTTCATAAAACTGATAAGTTTAAGACAGGGGTCACTAATTAGTTTTCTTCGCGGTCCGTATCAGAAAAAATGTAACTCGTCGCGGTCCGGATCCCTTACTGGCATAATATTAATAAAACGTCAAATAAATATTATAATAACATCTTTTTGTTTCCTTTTATTAATTATTACATAACATTTAGAGATAATATTTATAACTATATTGCAAATGAATACTTTAATGAGAAAAATTACACTTCTTTTCGACAATAATTTTCCCAAAATTTGGAGACAAATTTGTACATGATATTTGTAACAAATTTCGAAGAAGTCTGTCGGTTTTCCGAGACCGAAACTTGTTTGTTATAAAGTTAATTTTCAAAAATGTTGATTCACATATATATGTTGAACCGAGGATACAAGTGCCGATGCTGAATTGAGGAAAAAGTGGATTATTGTGACAAGAATTGGTAAAGATTTACCGAAATATTCTTGTATTTGTAGCGATTATTTTAATTAATTAATTGTATTATAGAATAAAATTACGTATATTTCAGAAGTTTAATGGCATCAGTAACGCGAAGAAAGTTTCATTCAGTATAACGTACATACCTATGATCGATTTTTTAAATGTCATACGTCAAGTTAAGGGAACTTACAAAAATGCAAAACTAAAATAATTACTTTATGTACAAGTTATTAACTTAGGTTCAGATCACACAGGGTCCGTGAAAAATTTTTGGCGGTCCGGATGCGGACCGCGGTCCGCTAATTGGTGACACCTGGTTTAAGAGGTATTTAGATCTAAATTCTAAATTTATCGCAAGTGATACCATTGTTTCCTCTGCTATGATACAATTTTCTAATTACTGATAGCGTTGCGTACGCTGCCAACGGTGATTTTAATTGCGTTTCAAAATTTTACTTATCCAAAGAAAAAGCTAACAATTTTATTTACTTATATTGTTTGTTTAAATAAAGATTACTGAAAATGTTTCAAAATTATTCATGAATGTATTAGCTGATCATTATTTCTGAGAACGCCGAAGTCGGGAGTAGTCATATTCATTGCTTTTTATGGAGAAAGTCACTTGTTGGCCATGTCAGGTTTTTTCTTTCTCCATATACGTAGTGTAGAGAAAGTATTGTTTTCATGAAAATAAAAATCTGATGAGGCCAACACGACTTTCTCCATATTTGGGGTATAGTTATTTAAATTATTATGAATAGCACTATAAGGCAAAATTATTATTTCCTATCGTAAAAGAATACAGTCTTCCCTATTGACACAAATTAGGTATATTTTGAATGTGTTTACAGAATTCACCGGTAAATGGTGGTGGCGCTGTATACTAGAAAAAGCAAAATATCTCCGAAATGGATGGTCCTACGAAAATTTGTTTCAAACAAAACTTGGAAGAAATATTATTCTCTACAACTTTGGTCCTTGAGAAGATGACCAATTACGACGTTTTTAAGGAGATATTAAGGGTGTGTGTGTGCGCAATCAAAACTCATCAAAATCAGCTGGACTATATGCCACCTAACTTGCACAACAAACCCCTAATTATTAGGGCCTAAGATTATAACACAATTGCCCCTTCAATATAGACCACCCAACACACGAAATTATCCCTTGATTTATGCCAGCAATTTGCACTTGACTGCCGCTATAACATATCCTCCCTAGATGCATCAAACTCCCCACGCTCTTCTGCCAAGCGATGTACACTCTACTGCACCAAACATACACCGAATGTCCCTATGCTTATATAGCTCAGAAATTCTATAAATATTTTCCGCGATCTGTTGGTTGGTTTGTTTGTCGGATGTAACGCTAAACCCGCTCGCTAGAAAAAATGCGAATAATGATATTTTAATTTTGACATGCCCTCGCAGGATTCAAACCCGCGACCATAACATTGGGAGATAGGAATTCCAATGGAAGACATTTACATCTCCCATTAAAATAACAAGTAATAAAATCGACTGTAGGCTTTCATTATTTTTACTTTCTCCATATACGTATGTAGTATAGAGAAAGTATTATTTTCATGATAAAATCGACTACGAGCAGTTATTGTTTAGGAGTTATTTATAAATAATCGGTTTTATCGGTTTCCGTCAAATATCTCCTTAAAAGCATCCTTATTGGTAATCTTCGTGAGGACCAAAGTTGTAGAGAATAATATTTCTTCCAAGTTTTGTTTGAAACAAATTTTCGTTGAACCATCCATTTCGGAGTTATTTAACTTATTCTTAAATTTTCAGTATACAGCGCCACCACCATGTAGCGGTGAATTCTGTAAACATTCAAATTATACCTAATTTACGCCAATAAGGAAGACTATTCATTTACGATAGGAAATAATAATTTTACCTTATAATGCTATTCATTATAATTTAAATAACTATACCCCAAATATGGATAAAGTTTTTATTATAATATTGGTTGATGTTTAGGAAATGGAGAAAAAAATCCCAAAAAAGACCCGAGTTTAATTCTAGAGTATAATTTTATGTCCTACAAGATAAGACGTAAAAATCGGTCTATTGGCGCGCAGGATTTTAACATTTTGCACACTTAAATTAGAAATAATTAATCTTCGATTTTAGTACGGACTTTTTTAAAGAAAAAATATAACTTTTATTACTCTTATCGCCGAATTTCGCTTTCAAATCGAAATAGTTAAAGTTAACATTTAAATCACACGTTGGGAAAATCTTATTGTTAGTGGTTTAATGGAACGTTGTTAAACCTCAAGGTTAAATTTCAAATTTTGTCTATGGCAACCGGGGGTTCAAATTATTACGCATTTCTCACATTATTACCTATTTATATGCAACATTGTTTACGACACCAGTCTCTGTAACTGGACGAATTTTAATCAGAATACTTCAAGCCATTTTTGAGTAAATCGACAAAAATTAACTGATAGAAGCTAGAAATCATCACATATTTACTGTAAATTCATTAAAATTAATGTATTTACGCCACCAATGAGAGAAGCAATAATAATTATTGTTAAAAGTCTTCGAAATATATTATTTCGAAAATCCTAAGGTAAGTTACATTCAAACGACGAACTAACGAAAAGATGAAAAACGGGGCGAAGAATACCGGGGACTTACAGTATCTGAAAACACCAATTATCTAATTAATTAATCTGGTTTCGTTACGAGAAAAGTGAATAGTCTACTTTCTCTTTTCTTAAAATTGGAATAGCTGGGGGAGAAAATTATATGACCGACAGCGCCATCTTGTATAGTTAAATTTTAAAATCATCATCAATCGAAACACAGTTTATATATATATATTTTCATTATGTTTGTCGCGAAAAATGTTGTTTTTTTTTTACTTCTAAATGCAATTCAGATTTTAATATCCCGCACGCAGTGCCTTTGCTTCTTTAATAAGCACAGTAACGGTGATACACACGCACATACATATAAATTCCACGGCCGGCGTAACATGACGTACTTTTAAAAGTATAACTACCAACAGTTGAATGTTCAATAAAGACATTTGCCATAATAAATTCCATAACTAATGAGCGATTGTTTCCGTAGATAAATTTTGGAGAAAACGGTTATTTTTAATGATTACACAATACAATTATTCTCAGT
Source organism: Uropetala carovei (assembly GCA_036926305.1). Lineage (NCBI taxonomy): Eukaryota > Metazoa > Arthropoda > Insecta > Odonata > Petaluridae > Uropetala > Uropetala carovei. Next base: position 2,273,313 of record JAXCHB010000318.1, on the reverse strand, counting down.
ATATAAAAGATGAAACAAGGATAAACTCTTTTCCACAAAACAACAGCAGGAGTTGCCGTCGACAACGATGCAAAATTCCAAACGTACACCAATCACGCACCGCAGATGATTATTAGGTGCGTTTCGCTTCCAGCATCAGCGCCTATTAGCGGCGGTCTGTCGTCCGTCCGTCTGTCTGTCCATCCCTCCGTGTGATCGTTCTCGGCTTCTATCGAACGGGTTTTCATGAAATTTTACATTAAGGACACAATGAAAAACAATAAGAAAATCACATAAATGAATCATGTAAGCATATCAGGGGTACCACTTTACTGTTGACAAAACAATGAACTTTCCGTCGTATCTGGTATAGTATTCGTCATATCTCATATAGTATTCGTCATATCAAAATAGTTTTCAAATAAAACTACTAAAGTAGGGTATCTATTTATTTTCCTATACATTTTTATCGTTGGAGTAGCCGTTATCAAGAAAATCAAACAAGAATGTCTTAATTCGAGTTGAACTTTCTTGCATGGTTGCGTCTTCATTGTTGCTAACACAAGCAATCTCACAAGAATACGTTTAATTTTCGTACGTTTGCATGAAATATTTTAAAATAGGAATGAAACTGATTATTTATGACGAAGAAAAAAAAAAAAACTTTAAAACGCTATTTCCTTTACCTATACGTATATCACTTCTTTAAAATACTCCATTGCACGAAACGCGTTCATTTGTGATACACTTTCCTAACTTGCTAATTTTTTTTTTTTTTTTTTTTTTTTTTTCGAGAACTCGGCTGGGATTATAGCGGAGCGGTTTTCTGAGGCGATGAATTGTGCCCAAGTGGAAATCAAGACGCAGGTTCAGATATGTGGGTAATCACGACTTCGATAAGGACGTGTTTATCTTTCGCAAATCAGATTTTTTTTTTTTTTTTTTTTTTTTTTTTTTTTTTTATTTCAATCACCGCTACACCGGCGCAAAAAAAATGACTCCTGTCCACCGTCGAATCTACGTAGGTACCGCGGGAACGCATTTCGGACGGAGAAATTTGATGGGTTTCGAATTCCAAACGGCGTCATTTTGTTGACACCGCTAGATGTCGCTGGGAAGATTTGGTCCGCTTACACCTGTTTTTCGAAACATGATTGGAGAGATCAATCGCACGACCCGTGAAAATAAACGCGACGCGACGCGATTCGATTACCCCCGATGGAATCAGTTAGCCTAATAGATTCGAAACGGCAGTTTTTTGAGTACGCGTTTGAACATAGCAATGAATGAAAATTCCGAGCATGCGTGAATATTAATTTCATTAAAGCAGCGAAAACCTTTTAATAAAATAAATATAATACAACGATATTTCTAAATTTTTTAAATTGACCAGCTATTCATTGCACTACCTCTTAGATACCCATTGTGCGTAGGCAAGAGGGAATCAGCAGGTCGTAAAAAAAAAAAAAAAAAAAAAAAAAAAAATAAATAAATACCATCGGAATAAATTGAGATATATTGGGAAGTGACCTTTCTTCAAAAACTTTTGAAACTGATCAGCTATTCATTGCACTACCTCTTAGCACTAGAACGGCCGGCGGCTCTTACCCCCATAGAAAAGCCACGATATAAGAAACAATATTCTGAAATTAAAATATCAATTTTACTGAATTAATAATTACATTAATACACAATACAAACCTAGTTTTGTCATTATTTATAACTTTTTTATTCCGAGCAGTTCATGCAAAAATATTGTTTAAACTTTTGCTATGTATTTTCAACAAACTACATTTTACATACACACGTAAACATGCACCGATTTGTTTCTATTAGACCTAGTTATTCTTTTTCTTTGGTATCTAGAATTCACATTATCTCATACATCGCCATCACCCCGAGGAGCTGCTGCTGCTGGAAGTTTTGATCTCTTATCTAAACTATGTAAAAGACGGTGTCACTTTGTGTATAGTGCTTTTTGGAGCTTAATATCTCGCAAACGACTGAACCAAATTTGACGAAATTTTCAGGATAGCATTATGATATAATAAAAAAACTTTTTATTGGTTCGAACTCGAGATCAAAGATCCGGGTTCCACTCCAAGAGATAATTTCCATTTCTCTTAAGGTAAAACGTAAAAATGGACATTTCGACGTGCAGGCTTTCATTCTTTTTTAGATTAAAATTAGAAAGAATTGACCTACAATCTTAGGATATAAAACATTTTGAATAAAACATTATAAAGTTTCTTATTCTTTTCATATTTTTTCCGCCTACAGTTCGAAATCGCTCAACTTAAACGTTTAATTCACACAATTTGAGGAAATCTTGCCATTTTTAACGGGATGTTATCTTGCCTACCTATTCCATTGTTAGACCTTGATATCATATTGTTATTTCAATCCTTATGGGCAGTGCCGTAACTAGGGTATGGGGAAGGTGGTATTTGCCATAGGCGCCGTTTGCAAAAGGCGCCAAATGTTCCCGAAAAAAGTGCCAAAAGTACATTTTTCCATAAATAAGTATTATTTTAATACTAAAATGTTAATTTATATGTAATAAAAATGCTATTATTCTGTAGTAAAACGCAGAAAAAATTATATCCTACAAAACCAGGGTGTTTCTTAAAATTTTGCCATAGGCGCCATATCCCTCAGGTACGTCTCTTCTTATGGGTATTAACGTGCTTTGAATGCTTTTAATACGAGATAGAGGGAGAGGGAGGGGGAGAGAGAGGGAGGGAGGGGGAAACGATTTTCAAGACAGTTGAAGTTTCTGGTGTTAATATGATGTTCCTAAATAGTTTGAACGATCGTATCTTTCCTCCCGTGATTTTTCATATAAATCTCTCTGAGCTCTTCGGCCACCTGAAGGACGAATTCCCTTCTTTTGACTCTTTTCCATGTTACTTCTCTGAATAACACGCAGGCATTCATAGCTGCTTGATCTATAGTCTGTTCACTTTCTTAAGTCTCTTGACCTTCATAGAGCAAGTAGCCAATCACGAACGTTTCCCCTTCCATCGCCCCTCACAACTTTCGCGCGGGAGGACAGATACCGGTGCGCGTTGCCAGCTCTTGCGGATTTTCGCATTCAGCTAATATACTACACAATTTCTAAATAACATAACTTCCCTCCTGCTAGCCATTGCAGATCACGAACTCAGCAGGGTAACAAAAACAACAAAACTAATAACAAAAATAATAACAAAAAATAACAGTAACAATAACTTAGAAGTCCACAGCAACAGCAAGGAAACGGCGGTAGAAATGCCTACGCAGACCGATGTGAACTCTTGGAGAGCAAGAGTAAGACTGAGTTCCTCCCCAATACCTTCCCAAACGAACCGTCTCCAATTGGCTGCTGCTAAATGGCGTACTCCCCGTATTCAAGGTCAAGAGATTTTAGATAGTGAACAGAGTATAATTGACCAACGACGTAATGCTGCTTTCGCTGTGTAGAGGCGCGAATTTGAGAATTTGGTCTAAACATCAACACATATCGTAAAGTAATAAAAGTACCTACTGTTTCTAGAATTTTCTTCCTATCCTTCCCAATGTCTGCATATGGATGCAATGTTCTCATGATAATGACGTTTTTATTCATTCTACCCTGATAAACTGTTAGTGAAAAGTCATCACTGCTCTTGAGGTCACCTGTACTGTAGAGCTCGGTGCGTGCACTAATTACTAATGCTGGAACTTCCCTTCTAGTTCGGTTTATTGTACCCACTATACTTGTACTTATTTCTCTTAGTTTTTTGGACAACTTTAGAGAAGCGAAAACATTAAATGTTGTTACGTTTCTACCTTTATACAAAAACGTTTCAAGCAGGCGAAGCATAAAGCGTAAAGAGTATTATCACCTATACTACGTACCAAACTTAATGATCGCTAAGATGGCGTCGAAATATGAGGGCGTACCCTTCGTCAACTAATCAGAGGCATCCGGCGTTGCCGCCTCTTTGGTTTCTGCTCAGGGACCCTTTCTAGTTGCGTAGCAGATTTTGGTGGAGGCGGTAGGGTTTATTGCGTGAGAGATGTCTGAGCGAAAATCTGTGAGACGTGTTCTTCAGAGTTCCGCGCGGAATTTAGTTTTAAGTGTACGAAATTACTTCGAGAGGGAGAAAAGTAATGGTGGATCGTTACTTGCTATTTCGAAGGCTGTAAAAAGATCAGCTGCTGCCCTTAACTTGGGAACGGCTACAGTCAGAATAATAACCAACGAGAAGTATTCTCAGGAAAACCGTAGTAGAACACACAAAGAAAGTTATCGAGGAGGCTTGGATTAAAGAAGGAATATTGGAAGAGGGAATTCAAGAAATTATAATAGCATTGACCTCAAGTTCGGATTCGAATACTAGCAGTGATGTCAATATTAGCGAAGATAACGTTGAACTGGAAGAATTAGGAGTTTCACCTTTGTAGAGGTAACTATAAAAATAATAAAAATTATAGAAATTATTTATATTTGTTTCATTCTGTTTAAATACTAAGGAAGGTAGGTATTGATTGAATAATTACTCTTTGTTTAAAAAATTAAGTGTAAAATTAGATAATTACTAATATGCTGTATTGTTTTGCCATTTACTCATACAAATATCTCTTTTTTTGAACAGCTTCAATTGAACACTGTCAATCAGTCAACAATTTGTCTCCTGATTTAAATATATCTTAATGTTTTAATAGGTAAGAAGGTAAGGTGAATGATGAGTTATAATTTCCTCTTGACTTCTTATTAATAAGTTAAATTTTCAGTCTATGCCAAGTTGATCAGTTCCTCCATGGTGCCTTTGCCCAAATTTCCAGCTGCTAATTAATTTCCACAATGTAAGTATTTTGGAGTATTAAATTACCACACTATTAAATGAGTGTTTTGAAATTCATTATGCTATTCCTCTCTTTTTTGCAGAACCAGTTAATTCCAACCAATGTTCATACTTAAGTTTGATTATAAGTATTAATTCATAAGTTATGTTAAGGCAATGCTAATAATAAAAATAATCTGTAATGATGTAACTAAAACTTTCATCAATTAATTAAGACATATTAATTAATTTTATATGGTGAAAAGTCTTTCATTTAAAAACAATTTCATTCTTTTCTGCAAGAAAAGTATATGATTCTGTTACATGCCTTAGTTATCTCTTATGTGCAGTTTTGAATACTTCCATGGCTTGCTGTAATCCCTACGCTTCAAATGTGCATACATTTATTTGCATGTGTCAATGCCTACTGAAAATCCCTGTAGTGTGTGTTCATCCATCTATCCCACAGTGCTTTTACTCCCAATTTTAGTGATAGTCTGGCCATTTCATACTCAAATCATGTGTGTGCTTCAGCTTATAATGGTTTACTTATTCAGTGCCTTTTCTACCAAATGTGGTTCTCCCTATTATCCTTATTAATGTGTAAATTGTAATTTATTTGTATAGGGTCAGTGTCTACTTGAAATCCCTGAAGTGTGAATGTTTCTCCCTCTATCCCACAGTGCTTTTCCCTTTTTAGTGCTATAGTTTTTATATTTCATGCTCAAAGCATGTAAGTGCTTCTTCTTCTTTATAAGGACTTAGCTTATTAAAGTTTAAATTGCAATATATTTGTATAGTGGCAGGTTAGTGCCTGTGTGTACATGAAAGTGATGGATTTAAATAACTTTAAGGCAAGTGAAGATAAGTGATTATTTCAAAGGTATTTTTGTCTTAACTTTTCTCATTATTATGCATTTCCACTTTATTTTATTACTTACTGTTCATGCTTAGTATATAATTCCATTTCTGTTTATTTTATATCCTAAAATTGCTTCTCTTATTTTTACTTCATCTATTTACAAATAACCTAAATTTTATATGTAGCTACTCTATTTTTAATTCACTCTGTCTCTCTACCTATCATTATATTTCAATAGTGACATTGATGTGGCTATGATTAATCTAATGTCATATGTTTTTCAGGCAGTTATATTACTTTCTTCTTTTTATGAAATTCAGCAATAATAATATGCTGACAAAACCGGTTATTTTATTCTAGTGTTGATCTTACTATTTATGTGCACAATTTAATCGTGTTTATTGTTATGTTTTCTAACCACTGCTTCTTTTGCAGCTCTCTATATCTTAGTTTACCTCAGGTTTCGCAGTTTTTTCACATCCCTCTTCTTGCGGCCGTTTTTCTGCAAATGGGGTTTTTGCCTTACTGGTTTTTCCCTGTAAAAATGTTCAAATTGTTTGCAGTTTTAAATATATTAAGTAATTTTACTACTTTGAATTTCTTTAATATTCCCATATTCATGCAAACGTTTACTCTGAATCACAGTGTATATAATATGTAATGGTTTATTGTCTTTGGAATAAGTAAAAGTACCTACTCAATGAGAAGCGTTATTTTTATTCCTTTATCCAATCATGATTTCCTAATAATATGATAATTATTAACTTATGTGTTTGCTTTAATTTGTGTAATGTATTTGTTATATTATAATATTAGTAACAACAGAAGTAAGAAAATACTCTAAATGTTATTCTTCTGTAATCCAACTGCTACCTTTAAGAATATTTTTCTCTTCTTCTTGATGTGGTCTATTAACTATTTGCAATTATATAGAGTTGATTGTTAATAATAAAAATAAATAGATGAAATTAAATATTGCGTATTTATTCCTACTCCACACCCTCTTCCCTTTCATGATGCATATTGTACTACTTGGTTTTTTTAAATTAATAGTTCAATAAGACCTAAACTTTTAGAATGCTGCGTCTTTACAACCTATGGCTAAAATTTCTGTATTTTCGGCAATACGAGATAGGATACGGAAAATATGGCAGTATTTTCATCTGGCTGAAATGTTACGAGATGGTTCTACGCAGTTCTACCGTTATATACTTAACAGCTGCTTGAAAGCAGAAGCAAATAACTGTGAGAACGGAACATATGTTGTGGTTATACATGTGGTCCCTTAGAAATCCCACACCATTCTTTTCCCTCGTCCTTCCCTCCTTGTGTTTATTATACTACCTGCTCCGACATTTGCCATTCGCATACCAAATAGTCTCATCTTCCTGCTAACTTTTTTTCTACGTATTCTCAAAAATGTAAAATATAACATCCTTTTCTCTTATCTGTCATTTAAGCAGAGAATATTCGATATTGTTTAAATGACAATCATATAAAATAGGTACACTATAACGTGGAAAATATTTTATATCTACTTATGAAAGATAACGTAGGAAGTAATATATTCGTAGTTACTAAGATAATATTACCAAACGTAAATACTCGTAATTTCATTTTATGTAGCTTTAAATGTTAAAGTTTTCAACATTTTCATAATTCCCGTATCTGATCCCACTCTTACAAAGTCTTATCCATCCAGCGACTCTGTCCACTTGCGAAGCACTATAATTGGTCCACGTTTGTGGACTGATTCGGCAACAAGGTTCCCTTTCCACACATTTTAACCCCGCCTCCCAGCGATCATTAAGTTTGGTACAGACCATAGTCGTTATTCATCCTTTCAGAGATAAGGAAAAGCGTTTAGGAAGTATTTCGAATACACTTAAACTGCAATCCAGATTTTCAAACCAGATTTTTCAGTTTTTATATTATATTTAAATTACCGGTCAAAATGACCGCTCTGGCCGTTCTAGGTATTATATGTTATATGTCTGGTTCTAATGTCGTAAGTGCCTAAAAGTGATTATGAATATACAGTTAAAGAACCTATATTTACGAAAGTCATAAAATTACAGGTCATTTGGTGCACATCCACAAACACGGCGACACGAGAAATATCGCTAGCGGTCAAATTGACCGCCGTGGCCGTTATAGTGTTGGATACCCATTGTGCGTAGGTAAGAGGGAATCAACAGGCTGTATAAAAAATCTAAACATTTTCGTCGTCGAGAAAAATATAGGAAAATATTTTCTAAACATATTTCCTTAGAATTCCGCGCAAGATTTAAAATACGTTATATGCTGATATTTACGAATAATTAGAAAGTACAAGGAACTCGTAGATTTTTTTACGGAGAAAAAATTACAGTAAGTCTGACTGTTGTTATAAAAAATTACGGCAACTAAATGCATTTTCTACGGCTTCTAACTCTTCCATTTTTCTCCCGCTGTTGCCCTGTGTTATTGTATTCCCCGCACTTCCATTTTTCCACGTCGCGACGCGTCGCCATTACTTTTCTTCCACCCTCAATATCGTGGATCTAAGAATAACCTCCCATTGCGAGCAGAGAACGTAAACGACAATTGGGTTGACATAGCGACAAAAATTTTCGCTTCAAAAATCCGCTAATTTTGCTGTTAAAAAGACAATTTTGGATGGATTCGGTCCATGCTTAAAAATTTGACAATATGAAGATAAAACAATTTTCCCCCTGATTTAAGTACAATAATAAAAATAAAGGAGTTTAAGAAATGACCAATGTGCGGATTAATTGATTTTGCGGCTCCATAGATTTGGTTGAAAAGCCTATGGAATGGTATTCAACCTAAGACATAGAGATGCAGGAGATTAATTTTCGCGGTTGCTTGAGTTCTATCGATGGGTTTAGTTAGCCTGAGGTTAGAAACAAAATGAGTTCACGAAAGTGAACGAGAACACAGTTTGTTTTGTAACCAAATGTACTCGCAAGCGAGCGTGGGCTAGAGAAAGGGGGGAGAGACATGGGAAGATGGGTGGAGAGAGGGAAGTGAGGGGGGAAGGAGGGGAGTGAGGGGAGGAAAGATAGGGGGAAAGGGGGGGAAGAGGGGAGGGAGCAAGAGGGGGGAGGGGGAGAGACTTGAAAGAGGGTGTGTGAGATTGTGAGTGAGAGAGAGGGCCTGTTCGAAAACGGTTTTAATGATTTTGGTTTAAATTTATTCAGTTATACAGCCTGGTGCCATAAACAATACCATATGACCCATATTTCTCTTTAAAAACATATAGAATATCATAAGATATACCTAGACAACAAATCTGAAGATCCGATCTACTACAAAACTCGAGATATAACGGCTTTATATGTTGAAAACAAACAAAATGACGTGAAGTTGAAGTTAAAGTTGTCTAAAAAGATGGAAGCAGCGGGAAATGCATTTGGTAGCTGTAATACATTATAACTGCACCTTCGATTATTCTTTTTCTGATTGTAGATAAAACAATTAGTTCGATGATATTTTTCATTATTTGCAAATATAATTATATAATATTTTTTATATTTATCTCAAACTTTAAAGAAGTAGAATCGCGTGGTCTCTACTAGTCTAAATAAACATATGGTAAGTGTTGGAGATGTCGCTATACATAGACAATATCGAGATCACCAATTCCCTATATTATATTCCATCTGCGAATTGATTGATACGGCATTACACAGAAAATATTTTATGATTGACTTGCGTATTTTTTTAAATATAAAAATTAAAATTTTAAAAACACTGAATGATGCGCGAGGGATAATATTGTTGGTGTGACGACGCGTTGGATTTTCAGAAACGGATGCATTCCCATCAATATAAGAGTATGAGACGCAAATCATCTTTGCCGATAATTTTGCAGCGCAGTCATTTTCATAAAAGTTTATTTCGCATTTAGGTCCATTCGGAGAATAATTAATTCGGCGCGCGTTGCATTAACTTGTTGTTACCACATCCAGCTTCGAGTTAACGCGGCTAAATGAGAAACCTAGATGCGTAAATCTTTTTATTTTTTGGCATTCGTTTCAACGAATCATTTTTCAAAAATAAATTCGAAAAAGAAAAACGGATATTTTGCCAGTGTATAAATTCCACCTGTTATAAATCTTTTAAAAAAATGGAATTCGCGATGCGCTAATAACTCTTTATTCCTTTGGAAAGTTCGGTTATTTTTACGATAATGGAGTTCCACGGGGTGAATGATTCGATCCTGATTTACGTTCATTTCATTTAATTGGATTTATGAATGTTAACGGGCAATTTTTAAAAATTTAACGCTTCGATTTACGTTTTACATCATTTCTCATCTCGTTTTAGAAAAGACGTAAGATATATGTAACTTCAAAATATTTTCCCCTTTTAGTTTGATCAATTATGTAACGTTATATTTCAGGTTAAATTGAAAATAGTATTATTATTCCGTCTGTTTTACTAAAAAAGGAATTTATAATTGGTGTTGGTCTTCTAATAAATGATTTACGCCGTCCTTACAATAACTCAATAAGCTTCTATTATCATTATTTGGTGCAAAGATGAGCGCATTAAAAAGTCTCAATAGACGTAAAGTAAAGCATTTGAAAAGAGTATTGCCAAATTTATAAAATAGATGACTTCTTAAAATCTAACAAGTGTATTATTCTGGTAAATTGAAGGGATACATGTGTGTGTGTGCACACACACACATTCATATACATAATAAATCCCGCTACGATATACTGGATGGGCAAAAAATTGCAACAGAATTCAGAATGAAATTACAAGATAACCATACAAGACAGGATAGAATAAATAAATTGATGTGTCCAATATAAAACCACAAATATAGAATTTCATGCTGATCTGATGAATAGCTCTTGAGTTAGAGCGCACGCCAAATTTCTTACAAACATACGGACACACAGACATCATTGAGAAAACGGTCCAAACGTGTTCAGAGGACATCAAAACCAGTATTTCCGTTGAAATCTCCAATTTGAATTTTTTCATGAAAACAATACTTTCTCTATACTACGTCAATTTTTTTTACTGAATAACCCTTTTTGTCTTAGGCTCAAAAAATGATAAAGTTAATATACAGCTATAAACAATATTAGGCATAAAATTCTACAGGATGTATTCAGCAATTTTACTGTACCCATCCACAAGTATGCTAAGAATGATGGGAGACTTTTTGGAAATCTATATTGATGGAAATAAATTTGATAGATCCCTCTATTAATTGGTTTTTGTTTCACACATATCACAGTTCATTAATTTTTAAAATTAAAAATCGGGTACATTTCTTAGCCCTGCACGAACGTGAGTATTGACACTCTGCAAACTCATTTAGACTTTAATGTCTTCGAGTAGAATCGAATTTACTTGAGGTCCTATCACTTATCCAAAAGGTGGAAGAAAAATTCATCCAGAAGGAAGACAGAATTCAAATGCCTCTTAGAGGGAGTTCTCAAGCTAATGCTGAGCATTTCGGGATGCTACAACTCACTTATGACCTCAAACTATTTTACTGAGCCTCCACAAATTTGTTGACCTAAATTTTCTATATTAATATGTAACCTCTTTTTAAAAAAATTCACAATTTCGTCAAATATATTTTGTCCCATGAAATATTTTTACCGGGTGATTTTTATTAGCCGGAATATTTTCCTAATATATATAAAACCGAAGCAGTTTTAAAATATCGTTACCTATTATTACTTTGAAAGAGGAAGAATCCCATTTAAAACAATTGTCAGAGATCGCAGTACCACAGGGCTCCGTGAAAATTACTGCGCCATGACTTATCGTCGAGTCTTCTCCATAAAAATGCCCATATTTTTCTTCCCAACGGTGTCGCCCATCGAATTTTCCTAATACACTTAAATACGCACCGCAGCGCGGGAGTGAGATATATAAGTTTCTCGCGATAATTTTTCATCCTCGATTCCTTCGAGACAATTGTTATTTCCCTCCGTTTGCCCCTCCTATCTCCTCCGCACATTTCTTCGTTTAGCGAGATACGTATTTCCTCCTCTTGACGCCCGTGATAATGCATTCTTATCACCGTCCGAGGCACTCGAGAAAATTAAGCAATGCATTTCGGAAGGTTATACACATCCGTCGCGTGCGTTTTTCTCCGAGTTTTTTCATTCTCATTTTCCTCCCGCTAGCGCCATCTCTCTTCATTTGTTTCAGCATCAAACCGCCTATCCACCAGCGCGCGGCCCTCTTTATTTTCTTACCGTTTCTTTGTTTACCGGAGGGAAGACGGTTTCGCGACCTGCTAGGATTTAAATGCTCCTCGCGCAAGAGGGTCCTCCTAATCGAGGTTCGAAATTCTTTATTTGAAAAAAAAAGAAGAAAAGACGGACGAAATATGAGTTTCCAAGAGGCCGTTACGCTCCATTTTGGCTTCGTGAAAAATGAAATATTTGGAGGTAAGGCGACTATAAATTTGCTATTTATTTCTTTTCGCTGAGACTTATGATAACTGAAGGGAATTTGCGAAGAGAAACCACAGCAAAATTTCAGCTAATTAGTTTCATATCTTACGGAGGAAAAAGGAGTCAAAATTAATATTATATTATAAATCAATAAGTTTCATAGAAAATTATTTTAAGGAAATATCTTGCAGTAAATTAACCAAGCGGGTAACCGGAATTGAGAAATGGAACTTGGAGGAGGAAAGAAATAACGGGAAACGTGATTTAATATCAATCCAAAAATATTTTAATGTACTTAAATAAACGTAAATGGAGATAAATTGCTTTTGAAAAATTTCACCAGCGAATTTTCGCGCATGAAAAACTAAAACGGAATTTCTTTTTCATTTTTGATGTATTTGATTATGTAATTTCCCAGTAGCAGAAAAATCAGATACAAATCAAACTCGTAAAAAATACGCGGATTCCTTCATTTAATGAAATGATTTAGGTTAAAATTCTCTTGAGTTCATTTACACGCATATTTTTCGCACCGAAATCGGATTTTTTGTGTTGATATGCTTCAGCGTCAAATTAATGTCATTTGACAACATTTCCACCGATGATTTACGTTTAACAGGTAGGTATTTATCAATTTTTCTGATAAAAATTTTCATATAGGTTCGAGTAATTTTTAAATGTACAAAATGAAATAATTTTGATGTTCTTAAGGCATTTAAAATTACGTAATTCACAATTATTTATCAAATAATTGCACAATAATTATTTACTATTCTATTAAAAAGAGGGCTTCAGGATTTCTGCCTGACAATCACTTAAACCACGAACTAGTATCGGCTAATTAAGCTGAAATTAACTAGAGCGATATTAATAATGGACTAGCACATTGATAAAATGAAACTGATTTGACATTTAGTATCATTATTTAACCCATGACTTAGGTTTAACTCTTACGATTACAACTAGTGACGGGGAGTGATTTGGTTTATTGGCACGTTACACATTAAATAAAAATGTACTGAGTGGGCATAAATTCAGGCAATGCACATATAGAGACTAAATTCATTTGCACTTATTGCAAAAAAGGCATTTGCGTCGATCACCGAGTAAAAATGTGCATGGAGTGCACTGACTGACAAGGCCATGTTCCAGGCATTGACTAAGAACAAATTTAATTTTTTTCCAATGAACAATATTTTCAATATTACGAATTAGTTGTTCGTTTTTTAATTATATGTGACTAAATAAAAACAGAAACTTTAGTAAGAAAGTTTACTTTTTCATTCGTCAAATTGTATTTAAAAAAAATAAATTGCATATTTTGTTTATTATTAAAGTTGATGTACTTTTTTGTTTCCCTGCATAACTCATTAGTTTCCAGACCTCACAGATTAAAAAGTAAGTGAAAAACTATTCCTTATTTTTATACAATTATTCGTTTATTTAGGTCTGAGAGACCCCAGTAGGTTTTTGGTGTTAGAAAAATATAAGTAGGTAATTACAGGGGTAAAAATGTGCAATGTGTCATAGCAAGAAAGGTCGTGATGAAAACTTCTTCAACTGTACTCAAATGCGTTATGTAGAAGAAGAAAGTAAAGAGGTGATTGTAAGCTTTTTTAGGCGCGTTTCGCCTCCAGCGTGAGCGCCTACTGTCGTCGGTCTGTCCGTCCGTCCGTCCGCATGTTTGTTCTCGGCTTCTACCGAACGGACTTCCATTAAATTTGATATTGAGCACTTACTATCAAAGATAATAAAATCGCAAAAATGAATCACGTAAGCCAATCAGGGGTACCACTTTACTGGTTACAAAAGTGAAATTTCCGTCATATCTCGTAAAGTATTGGTCGTATCAAAATATTTTTCAAATAAAACTTGTAGAACTAGTAAAATACAGCATTTCCTTTCATATATATTTTTATCGTAGGATTATCCGTTATCAATAAAATCAAATCAGGATGGCTTAATTAGAATTGAACTTACAATTAGAAATTTTCTTGCATGGTTACTTCTTTATTTTTGCTAACATAAACAATCTCACAAACAAACGTTTAATTTACTTACGTGTGCATGCAGTAATATTAAATAGGAAAGAAAATGGATTATTTATGACGAAGAGAAGAACTTTAAAACGCTATTTCCCTTACGTACAGGTATATCATTTCTTTCTAATACCCCAATGCACTAAACACGCCCATTTGTGATACGCTGTACGCTTTCCTAACTTGTTTTTTAAAGTAATTTTCGGTGTTAAAGGGAAGGATTGAATAGTGTTGACACCAGGGTAGAGGTTACCAATAAATAATCATGTTGAACATAATTTTATCAATTTTACGAAAAACATGGATTGTGAAATTTTATGCAACCGATCAATTCATTCATTGCAATAAATTTCCAAGAAATGTGTTGAATGATTGACCTGGTAATTCGATTAACACGATACAAAGCTGCGAGAAGACACCAGAAACGATTCTTTCACCAGGTGCCAAGTAGCGATAATTTATGTACACAAACTTGTGCATTATATGGGTGAAACAGATTGCTTGCTCCGGTTTCGTCCATACCGTTCTTACTGGATTCAAGAGAACTCTCAATTATTTTTTATCTTTATACCAAAGTTTACGATATAGAATTATTATTGATTTTCCAACCAGCACGTGTTTCTTTCTTTTTATGAATTTTTCAAAGAGCCTTCCTGGATCAGCAATTCAAAGGGAGGCAAGGTAAAGACTCATATTTACTTTTAAAAAATTCCGAAGCAAGAAAACAGAGCAACCCTAATCGAAGGGTTATTTTTTGTCTCCTGGGCTCGAATTCTAACCGAAGAGCTACGTACTTTAATTCAAAGCGATAAAATTCTGAATGCTAACGTAATAATCCAGGATATGCAAATTTAACAGTGAAAATAAACTAAGCGTATTGGAAAATGGAAAATTTTCCGTTTCAAAGAGCAACCTTTAACCAGACCGTAACATTTAATTTCACGCACTTTTACTTCATCACACCATCGGCGCCGTTTGGAGCTCCTCCAACTGCAACAAAATTTTCAGTTTTCTTGATCCGAAATGGGAAACAATTTTTCCTCAAGAGGGACGACGACACGCGATGAGCGGGGCCCTCTAACGCCTTCCATTCTAGACCCGGAAGGTAAAGTGTTTTCGTGTACGTTTGTGCCCGTCATTTTTTTTCCCAGACTCCCTTCCTCCGTTCCTTTTTTCCTCCCGATGGAGGCGCGGGGACACCACTTGGGAGCGCGTAGTACAGGATGAGGAGGCGTGGGGGCGAAGGAGGTTGGAGAAAGGGGGATGGTGCGCGGAGCCGGAGGGGGGATTGTGGAAATGGATCGGACTAGGGCGTCCATTGGAAGCATAAGGAGGAGGAGGACGGGAACGGGGCGGATGAGGGGCAGCTCGCCCCGGGTCCCACGAAACAGGAGGGGAAGAGAAAAGTTCACGCCGCCTCCTCTCCCTCTCTCTCTCTCCCTCTTCCACACGTAATGCTTCACACCCTCTCCCAGTCTCCAGAGAGAGGAGAAAAAAAAGAACCACCTTAATTCCCGTTCAAGCTCGAGAGAAACGCCCCCCTCCCCCTCTCTCTCTTTACCTTCCACACCCACCCCATTCCCCCGTCCATCCGCCCCTCATCTCCCCATCCCCCAGGCCCTCTCCGCCACACACATTCATCGTGGCCCGTCCCGGCGGCGTGGAGGGCGAAGGGGGAGTGGAAAGGAGGCGGAGGAGGGTCGAGATGGGACTGCAGCTCCGCTCCGTCGCCCCCAATACACTCCCTCCTCCATCATCCCCGCCAACGTGCCAGGGTAAGGGTCGTGGGAGGGTAGTAGTGGGGAGTTTTGGCGCGAGGGGGGAGTGGGGCGGGGGGGGGAGGGGGGGAGGGGGAAGGATGGAAGGGGAGGAGATAAAGGAGGGAGGGGAAACGCCTTTGCAGGTGGGGTTAAGTGGAGTGCTATATACCTCCTCAATCCTCTTTCCCCCTCTTCCCCTCTATATCCCCCTCTGCGCGAGAGGTGGCCGGGTACGACGTACGCTTTCCCCCTTGACCCCCCTCCCTCCTCTCTCTCCTCCCTCTATCGTTCCCGGTTTTACATTTTCTCTCACTCCTCTTTCGCTCTCCCAAGCTCTATCTAGTCAACCCTTTCTACCCGTCTCCATTTCTTCTTCTTGCGCCTTTACGATTCCATCCGCCTCTCACGTTCTCTTACACGGAAGAAAAAAAACACCCCCTCTCTAGCCCTATCCTGTACGGTTTTATCCCCGCCCGCTTCACCCTACACCAGGGGTGGGCAAACCGTGGCCCGCGGGACATATGCGGCCCTCGAGAGCATTTAACGTGGCCCGCGAAGCTCTGGTGAAGAAGCGATCTGTAAAATTTAACACAATTTTATATTACTTTTGGTAAAATTGTGACGATAAAACATTCAGTTTTGAAAATTTAGCCCTACAATCCTTGCTTTTGCTTGTTTTTCACTTATGTATGATGCCTAAGAATCTAAGCAATTTCCGATTTAAACCCTAATCCGGCCCGCCTAGGCATTGGCATCTTTAAATGTGGCCCGCTGAAGAATTCGCAAACACCGATGCAGAATCGTTTGCCCACCCCTGCCCTATGCAATGCTACAACCTTACCTTCCCGTCATCACCTCTCCCACTCTCTCTCTCCTCTTCCTCCTAAACAACCAAGATTAATCTCCTCTTCCCTCCACCTCCTTTCTCCTTCGCCTTCCTCTTCCTCGATTATTCCTGCCTCCGCCGGCGATCTTCTTCTCCAGCGCATAACTTTACGAAAAGGTCACTAGCATCGACTCTAAAATAGGGTCTTCGCGCATCCTGGAAAGGGTGCATATTCGGCGGATTGCAACCAAAGACGGTTATTCCGCTGCTTTAAACGCTCGTCTAGTTTACTCTTCCGGGTTCTGACGAAAGGGATTGCTCAATTCATACAGCTTTGATGCTAATAAGTCGACGAAACAGCGGAAACCGTTATATTTTTAAAGGCTTAATAATGTGGATAATTGAATTTGCTGATCCAGGAAGCCTCTTTGAAAAATTCATAAAAAGAAAGAAACACGTGCTGGTTGGAAAATCAATAATAATTCTATATCGTAAACTTTGGTATAAAGATAAAAAAATAATTGAGAGTTCTCTTGAATCCAGCAAGAATGGTATGGACGAAACCGGAGCAAGCAATCTGTTTCACCCATATAATGCACAAGTTTGTGTACATAAATTATCGCTACTTGGCACCTGGTGAAAGAATCGTTTCTGGTGTCTTCTCGTAACTTTGTATCGTGTTAATCGAATTACCAGGTCAATCATTCAACACATTTCTTGGAAATTTATTGCAATGAATGAATTGATCGGTTGCATAAAATTTCACAACCCATGTTTTTCGTAAAATTGATAAAATTATGTTCAACGTGATTATTTATTGATAACCTCTACCCTGGTTATATTTCCTTGTCAGACTCGACTGCGCTTATGTTTCGTATTTTGTTGCTGTCTCTACGGACGAATATTTTCAACTGACGTATAAACGTGCAACAAAAATATTGAGAAAACTAAGCGTGAAGTTAGATTATACGGTAGTGGCGAAAAGTCAATTTAAATATGATATGCTCGTGAAGTGAAATCGATAATTCTCTTATGAACCGGAGAATGAATATGGAATTAGAACATCGAGTATTTCGATGCTGAATCGTTTTAAACTAAGCTATCGGAAATACTTATATATTAGGGAAACTCCACACTCATATTACACGTGTTCATGTCGATTTACATTCATGAACGATACTTTGAATATAGTGGACAGGAGTTAACTATTTATTTTAGATGGAAATGGCGATCATTACAATTTACGTACAGTTCGGGAGGAATTGATGTAGATCGTAGTATTTGAATTTCGACAAAATACATCATCGAAAATTATTAAATTAGTGTTTGCTATTAAATTTTTAGTCTAATGAACGCATAAGAAATGAACTTCTTTTCTATATAAACTTTGTCGAATTATCCACTTTCCTTTTTCATTCATCATAGATCCTCGACTCATAAGAAGTGACATATCCTCATATTGTTTCCTAAACATCTTCCATACTTTAAAAACAAACGTTAAATATAGCGGCCTAATGTTGAAAAATAACAGCAAGAAATTTCAACGATGAACCTGTTTATTCATTTTCATGACAGAATCATTTCGCTCATTCATTCAAACACTTGCCACCAACCTTTTCCTAGAATTTAGAACGTAGGCCTTCCAAGTTTATTTTATGTTTTAATTACATCTCAACACGATTTGGCACAATCCTTCCCATTTTCTTATTTGTTCATCTCCCTTCACTACAACGAGTCACAGAAGCAAGATTATGCTGTTCAGTCCGTCCCGCATTGGTTTTCGACCCACTCCTAACCAAACAACTCCTTAATCTTCTCTCCTTTAGCTCTTCCACCTTCCTCCAACTCCCTCTCACTCTCCCTAATTCCAACGGAGAGAGAGAGAGAGAGTTAGAGAGTCTGCGCCAAATAATCTTTTCCTAATTTGTGGAGCAGTTATACCGGTGGAAGGTTAATCTAACCGGAAAGCCTTTTACGGCCGCCCTATCGACTCCACTGCATCAACATAACTCAGGGAGGGATTTAGGCACCACCAACGGTAGCGATCTCACTCAATCCCTCCCTCCTTCCTTCCAATGCTTCCCCTCTCCTTTTAAGGGTTAAGGCCGAGCGGTAAGGAGCGAGGCGGCAAAACCCTCGGCCACGCTCCGCGAACCGTGCCCCGCTTTCCTTCTTTCTCTCTCTCTCTCTATATATATATATATATGTATTTTTGTATGTATGTATATATATATATCGCCCCCACCTTCTTTCAACCTCTCCTCTTTAGATCTTCGACGCCCTGAAAAAGAGTAAAATAAGGAGAGAAAAAAGAAGGACCTCTTTCCTTTTCTCTTTCCTATCCTATTCCTTCTTTTAATTAAAAGAGGGAACTTGCTTTCTGCTTTTTTTCCTCCTAAATGGAATTGATGGTTCGAGACGCTTCACCTATTTAACTAGCTACTAGGTCCGCGGAGGCCTATTTGGAGGATTTGTTTTCATTTCTCCGTGATGGCCTATCCTCTCGCCCAAACTTCGCAAGAATGGACGTTTTCGGTGTTGGTTTTCACTTTCTTACAACTCCCGACTTAATTTGTAAATCAATTAGTAAATATCGTTAAATTTGGGTAGCTCGCAAAAGGCGACAACATTACAATTTCTTTCTTTCTCATATCAGTAACACCAAGTAACGCCTGAAAATCACTAATATGATCTAAATTATGTATTGATATTTTGACCCTATAAACGTATAAATATTTAAATTTTATGTATTTTATAAGATCCGTTTATTCTAAGCCTATGAAATAAACCAACTTTTAAAGTATATTAAATTGCACTACACAGAGAGAACATTCTTAGAAATACAACGATGAATGCTAATGGCTAATTTATTTCATTCGGTTTTAAATGCATAATGGGGTAAAATTAAGATTTACGCCGAAATTGGCTCATTTCACCGAAGTGGCTGAAGCAACGATGATTATATGTGCACCTTATAGAAATCAATAACAATTCAATTCCCTAAAAAAAGAAGCATGTACTTGAAAGATCTACTGCTGTGCCTGAGAGACATTCATACGAATGTTGAAGAGACTGACGCGAATACTTTTTAAAAATATATCCTATACTTATTTAATAAACATTTGATTTGGTCCAGTATAAAACATAAATACAGAAGAATTTATTCCAACAGATTTCATTTAACCAATTTGATTTGGTTCAGTATAAAACATAAATACGGAAGAGATCAGAATTTATTCCAACGGATTTAATTTAAGCAATAGTTTATTAATGCGAGAAAAATAACAACTTAAATTTGTTTTTTTAAATGATTCTGTGGCACACTATTTTCTCTGAATGTGGTTTATTTTAAAAGAACAAAGGCTAAAAACTTAAAAATAAAAGACATTCGCATTATTATAAAAACTAAACATCAGAATGGGTGAAACATTCTGATTCGTTCGGGAATAAAAGTGGAACACGAATGCTACATTCCACCACTCGCTGCTTCAAAAAAAAAACGAATATATTCTCTTATAAACCATAAATTTGGACACTTCATTATTTTGTAAAAGAAAGAAAATCGATATATTCCCACGCATTTATTCTCAGACGAGCGAAAATAAATCCGACTTATGCGCATGGATGTACGAAGACAGTTTTTGCGCCGTGTCCAGGCTGCTAGTTTCCTGGTCATGAGCGAGTCGGAAAAGAGGGCAGAGAGAAACGGTCGTTTAGAAGAGTTTCTCACCAAATGGCATATTTCATATGATAATATTGTTATTTTTTCTTTCGCTGATTCTTTTACTGCAAATAGCTTCTTTCATTTGTAAATAATAAAAGATAAGTACGAGGGTACCAATGTATCTTTGAATTTGATTTTAAAAAATATAATTTATCAAGAGTTAAATTAAGTCTCTAATAAAGTAAAGAGGCTGAAATGTGACTGGCGATAGAAAGTTATCTATATCAAATTTCTTATATGTGAAGTTTTTCATTAAATTTGTATTTTATTTAAAAGTAAGAAATTTTTATTTCTAATTATTATTTTCTCCACGACTTACGGGAGTATTAATGAATGGTCATCTAAAATTGTTATAATGTTGTCGATGAAAGAAAAATTGACATATTTTATATTGTATGTTTAATTGAAAGCAGTCTATGAAGTTCTTATAAATTACAATGATTTTCGTATTGCGGAAAACTTCCTCAATCGATAAAATTGAGACTACTATGCCACCGAGAATTTCGCTTTGAAATTTCGCCAATTATATGTAATTTACTATTCTGTTTCAACTTTTATAAAAAATGAATGGAAAATACATCATGTATATTTAAAAATGAGTCCCTTGTGTGGCAGAGAAACGCATTAAAGTTGAACAAAGGTACAAAAAAAACTTTACTCCAGAATTTTCAAAAGGAGTATCGAACGACCTTGTTGACTTCTGCTTATTTATTCGCAGATGCCCATTTTCAGTCGCAGTTCGTTAAAGTAATCTGTGACATAAACCGTCATAATTCGAGTCGATTTGCGCGCACATACTCGACGGGCGCACAAACACGCACACGGACAGATTTTACGCATTTTAAGCGAACCTTTAGTGACGTGAATTCGCCTCGAAACATTTCGATGTTCCAACAATGGCGCAGAAAACCCTAAATCCTCGGGACGAAACGCTTTGTAGAACGAACGTATTTTCGATGTCCGCGGTCCGTTTATGTTTCTTTTTTTCTGAAACGAAACACGTTTACTTCCTCCTACCAGTCAAAGCTACATCCAGAAAAAGAGCTGGTATACGCGTGTTTATGAATAAGTAAGTGTGTGTTTGTGTGTAGATCGTACGTTGTCTGAGTTAATACAATTTACGGGGACGGATTTAGTCCGGAGTATCGATTTATTCGTATAACTGTAATGGAAACGAATTGAACTAGATGTTGGTGGGCAATTTTAATTCATTCGGAAATACACGTGTTGTAGGGCATGTATAAAAAAAAGATTGACTTGTTTTGTATAGTTTCTTTCAAAATAACAATTGATTGTACGATGCACTGAACGACGCGGGCGTTTTTCGCTGCTTTTTCTTAAAAGTCACTCGAAACAAAATGGCATTTGGGAAATCGACGTTTTGATGTGTGTTTGTGTTTATAAAATTATATACACACATGTATAAATAAATATATATTTATGAAACTGGGTCACCGAAACAACACGTGCTCCCGCATCGCATGAAAAATATTACCTTTTACAAACCAGAAATATAGAAAAACGCCCGAACGTTTTTCGAGGATCCAATCAAAATCCTTTTCGTTTAAAACGAACTAAATGACAGGAACGTGCACCCCCGGTATCGCTTCGAGCTCACGTCCGCACTTAATGAAGTTTCGAGCGAAACAAAAATAACGTTTCGAGAATCGTTCGTTTGTCACAGCAAGAGGATGATGCTCTTCCCTCTGCTTTTTGTTGCCATTAATATAATTTCGGTTTAATACTCTTCATCTCTTGACGCATCGAAAAATTTCCCGTAAATTTTAACATCGTCCGTTAATTAATTACGAGATGAACGGCCAAAAATACCGCCGGAATTTATTTCGCATCCATTAAAAACGAGTGTAAATCACGGCATGTTATTCATCGACGGCTTTCGATTCTCGGCTATTATTTTTTTTGGCGGACGCGACAAAGGCGCGGCGGAAAGCTCAGTTGGCAACAGGATTGTCTCCTGAAATATGACCGCGAAACATTGGCCAACGGAAGGCATCGCTGTTCAGACGGAATATGAGAATGGAAAAGCCTCAGAAGTTTTTAACAGCTGATTTTGCCAAGGGAGAACAAAGTATAGGTTATAATGATTTTACATAATAAAGAGAACCAGTTTCCTGTCCTATTTCAAAATAATAAATCCTAACCCGTTCGCGGTTAACGCTCAACTCATTTTCTAATCAATTCCGCCGATCTCTCATCTGTCCTCGCATATTAACAGTTTATTAACCATTGAGGTCGACATTTAAAAATAATTTTCAGCTTAACTGATTTTTCTGAATTCACATGAATGCTCAGTTTTAAATTATAAAGTCAAAGAACAAAAGAACCTTTTGACGACAGATCAAATTTCAAAGGGAAATAAGCAATTTATTTATACCAAGTGATTTTTTCTCATTTTATTTAGTTTTATATAAGGCATTAGATGAACACAAAATTTAACGGAACTGTTCCGTATGTATAACTCGATGAGATAAACAGGAACTATTAAAGTCAGCTAGACAAAAATTGATTCACCGATCGCGTTACGTCAAAATTACTAGCTGAGAAAGCCTATACTAAATACATTTAGTAATACTCATTGCGTATACTCCAAGACACAGTGGAAAGAATAATAATTCGCAATAAGAAGACAAGCTGTTCATAAAAATGTAATGATGCAAATTAACACCTCGACAACCATAGCTAACTGTTACGCAAAAACTTTACGATTTAGGTCTTATATAACAAACAAGATTATAATGGTTTATTCTACCCTTACGACGTTTTTGAACGCATCCCCGTCCGAAATTGTTGAGTAAGATATATTCACCTTTCAACTTCAATCCATTCAAAATCCGATGTATTAATTTTTAGCGTAGGAGCGTGCGAGCGTGAATGAAAAATGCCTCTTCATCCTACGGGAGTATGATACTCTTAAGGTTGGAAAATGTCTCGTCGTTTCGGCGGAAGTACGATTCTATTAAGGTTACCAAATGCCTCGCCATCCTAAAAGCATCAGGAAATGAGAAATTCTGATAACCCGGAAAGGAGTCACATAGGTACTTAAAATGGGAAATGGTGTGTGTGTGTATAAAGAGAGAGAGAGAGAGACTGAAATGAAAAAACGAGAGGAAATATGAAAAACTATTTAATTATTAATACAATACGGTTCTTTGAATTATATTTTTTAAATAATTAATATTACCTGCGTAAATTAAGCTTTTTAATAATTTTTCCTATCTTCCTTCATCGTTATATCTAAATTGCAAGCAACGCTGCAGCTGGTAGACTAGCGTAACGTATTTTTACCATATTAATGTTGTCTGAAAAACTTTTACGTATTTTTAAACGATCCGCTTCGTTCTCGCAAATACGGGAGCAGATTACGAATTTTCCTGTTACCCTGATAACCTACCGTTCACGTTCATTTCGCGAAACATAATATGGGCGAACTACGAGTGATCTCCCTAATTTACCTCCAAATCGTTAAAAAAAAAACAAGTTGCAAAACGCTTCCGCGGAGAGATTTGTACAGAAGACAGAGTGATTTAGTATGGTCACAGAAATCAATTAAATGGTAGTTTTTATGGCAATTCTCTTGTAAATATGAGAAGACTAGCTTCTGTTGAAAATAGCAGTAAATGCGCATTAGGAAAACACAAAGGCAATGCAAATTCAAGTAATTTATAGAAATAATTCGAATTTCCAAAAAAATACTCGTTCATTTAATATTATCGTAAAACACTATCTCATAGTATGCTCTCAATTATCTGCTGTAAAATTTTTACGCTTTTATTTCGCACAAGAACTCTTGTGTATGTGAATTTATAATATTTGTCAATTTAATCCCTAGAGTAATGAATAATTGGTTGGGATTGCAAAGAAACTAAAAAAACGTAACGGTGAAAAATATGAATATTTGTTGAAACTAAAACAGCACGAAATTAGAAATTATTCATAAATGAAATAACGGGAATATATTTTTGAACGAGTAATTATACAATGTCCAATGCTTGAATCCAAAAGATGGTTAAGCAATGACGGAAACATACATTATTAAATAATGATATCGATAGTTGCACTGTGATTTAATATATAAATTTGTTTTGAATAAAAGTTGGAGTTATGTAAAACAATCAGATATTTTAGTTACGTTTCAGTTACTCGGCGAACATTACTCAGCCCAAACGTATGAAAATCACGACAACGTTGAAATATAGCAAAGACACCCTAAATTGTGCGCATTGTACCTCGTACACAGGTGAGAGGCATATAAAGTACTAATTTTACCGATGTTTTCGGCTGAATTACTTCCAACTTCAAAACTATGAAGTCGCCCGACAGATTAAAACGACAAAACGCCGGGATAAATTGATTTATTTTAATTGCCTACCAACTCGTTAACTCGGATGACACTTCCTTTATCCAGAAAAAAAAAATGGCAAAACATCTGCGAATCGCAACATTAGGAAGATGTCTCTCTCTCCCTCCCTCTCTCCGCAGTGATTAATTTACGAGTTTTCGTGGATGCGAAAGAATTTTTTCCCAACTTTCTTCCTCGTCACGAACAACGCCAAACAAACGACGGCAGCTTCCTCCGCTCTTTCTTTTTTTTTCGTCATCCGTCCTCCCTTCCTCTCGCGACCCTTACGCCCCCTTCTCAGTCCTCCCTTTACCCTCTCGTTCCCTTTCTTCACAAATCTCCCTCCTTCCGACTTCTACTACTGCTAGTACCACTCTAACCATTCGACGAATTTCAAATCACGAAGCACGAAGAGATTGTATTATTCTCGGTGACACTTTTGCCTTTGCCGATGTACTACCTCCCCTACTTCCTTTAAAACCCCATCCCTCTCGAGAGGGCGTACTGCCCATCCGCTCAGCATGCTAACCGAAAATTCCCATTTTTCTTCACTTTTTCCTCGTCTCTCCTCCCTCTTTTCGTCACCATTTCCTCTTCATACTCCTGCTAAAATTCGATCCTTTTTTATTTCAAAATTCCTTTGCCACACTCTTCAACGCATTCTCTCTCCGCAAATGTATTTTTTTGATCGTCTTTTCTTTTTTCTTTCCGTCTCCTCCCATACATTTTCCCCCTCTCTTCAAAAGTCCCTTCCTCCCACACGACCATTCCAACTTACCAATAATTTTTCAGCAAGTTTCCTTTTTACTTTCTCCATACGTAGTAATGGGAATGTATTGTGATCACGAAAAAAATCGACTGAGATTTCAACGAAAATACACGTTTTGAGGTCCCTAGAACATGTTTGGACCATTTTCGGAATGATGTCTGTGTGTATGTGTGCGCGCGCGTGTGTATGTGATTGTGGGCGCTCTAACTCAAAAAGTATTTGCCACATCGTTATCAAATTTCATATATAATACTTTAGCATGAGCATAAAGAACTGATTAGTTTTTGGACAATAACGGTTAACCGGAAGTCGAGGTTTATTCGAAATCCGATTCGGTTTTGGCAAAATATCTCCGTTAAAACATCATTATTTTATATACAATTCTATACAAAGGTTATAGAGAATGTAATTCCCTACAACTTTCATTTGAAAGAAATTTCCATAGCAGTTATTGTTTAGGAATTATTTATAAATAATCGGTTTTTTCGGTTTTCGTCAAATATCTCATTAAAAACGTCGTAATTGGTAATCTTTGTGAGGACCAAAGTTTAGAGAACAATATTTCTTCCAAGTTTTGTTTGAAACAAATTTTCGTAGAAGCATCTATTTCGGAGATATTTAACTTTTTCGTAATTTCCTGTATACAGCGTCACAACCATATAGCGGTGAATTCTGTAAACATATTCAAAATATACCTAATTTACGGCAATAAGGAGGACTGTATTCTTTTACGATACGAAATGATAATTTTGCCTCATAATGCTATTCATAATAATTTAAATATCTATACCCCAAATATCGAGAAAGTCATGTGTTGGCCACATCAGATTTTTTTTAGAGCGCATGTTATTCTATGATCTATGCGTCAGCACGTCTATCTATTTTCAGCAAAACATTTTAGGATATGTTTCGGAAATTTTACCCTGGTAATCCTTCGAAATTATAGCATTATTTCACATAAATGATGTAAACCCTTTTCTCATTGCCTTTCTCCAATGCGTCTATAATTTTTAGGAGTTTTTTTTAAAGAAATGGATCGTATTACCTTTTGATCCATCCATCTGCCTGTCTATTTCCAAACAAAAATTTAACATATAATTTTTAACTAGTGAAATGAGTAGCCATCGCACATTATATTTTTCAAATTTACAATTTTTAATGAATTTTGAGAGGTTCAAAACTTATACGCGTACATTCAAGTAGCAATGCTATGTATTCTTAAATTCGATTACAAGTTTACAACTTCGTGGAAAATTCAAAGTTTTTGTTTTCGGGATTTTTTGGTACTACCTAACATAAGACATAGAATTTAAAAAAAAATACTTTCGCCATTTTATGAATTTTGGAAGGTTTTACTACGATCACTCGCTTAGGCAAAGGTCAGTCTATTCCAAATCATCCATCTCCTAACTTAGAACGCCTCTCACTCCATCTCTTCCCACGCCATCCACGGGCTGAACACCAACCCTCCCACGCACCCCTCTCCATCACTTTCTGCCTCTCCCACTCATTCGCGCTTTCACAACATCCCTCTTCATTCTCTACATATTCTTCCCTACTCCTCCCTCTTCCATCTTTAACATCCGCACCCTCTCTCTTACTCTTGTAAACCCCCCCCTCCCCTCCTCCATCTTTCCATCTGTCCACTGTCGCACTCCTCTTCCTCACACCCCTCCCTTCACAAACCATTACTTCCCCCACCCCACCCCTCCCTCTCCCTCCCCACCCCAACTCCTCCCGCCCTCCTCTCTCTCTCGTCGCCTGTCGAACCCGATCGTTCTTCATTGTTGGTCGATACAATATTTTAAACGCTCGTCGGGGCGTTTGCGAACTGATTTTGTTATTTTTTCTTCTCTCACACCCGTTCTTTCTCGCGGATTTATATATATATATTTTTTTTTACATCCTCAACCTCCCTGTCGCCGGGCTGATAAATGATTCCAGACGCGAGGAAAAATATTTTTTAAAAAAAAAGGAAAAGGAGGAGGATGGGAGATGGAATAGGAGTGTGGGAGTCGGAGAGAGAGACGAGGAAGGTGTAGGAATGCGAAAGGAACGGGAGAAGGTGGAGAGAAAGAAAGGATGGGAGAGTGGGGTGGGGGAGAGAGGGGGAGTGGGGAGGGGGGGAGGGAGGAGAGTTGGGGCGGACACCAACGCGTCCACGCGACCCCTTTTACGTCATCCAGGGTGGCGTTCACCTTTAGGAAGGGGGAAAAAGTGGTGAGAGAAAGGATGGAAAGGAGGAGGGAGGGAGGGAACGGAGAGAGAATGGAAGGAACGGAGAGGAAGAGTAGGAGGGAACGGAAATGGAACGGAGAAGGAACGGAAATGGAACGGAGAAAAGGAACAGAGAAGGAAAGGAGAAGGAACGGGGCGAACGGAGAGGGAAAGGAGGGAATGGAGGGAGGGGATGGAAGAAAAAAGGGAGAGAGAGAGAGAGGGAGAAGAGGAGAGAAAGGACATGCGAAAAAAAGATGAGAGAGCGATCCGAATGGGAAGAATCTTGCGCAATGCTAGACAGAGGAGTTTCGGAAGTTGGTGTGCACTGTTTCGGATTTGGGGGATTTCTACACGTATACCTGAGATTGGAGGTAGACACGGATAAAGACAAGTTCGCTACTGCAAACGTTTTTCGCACGATTTATCAAAAGAAAAAACTTGCTAATGTGATCACTCCGCCTGTCCGTCTGTGAACAATTGACATTTTGCTATGGCAATATATCTATACTTGTTTAATACGCCATCGACTTAATATTGCAAAGTAAATTACCATCAGAAAGAAAGCAAGCGCTGAAAAATTCCTGCTATTTGTAAATAAATTACACTTATTCTCCTTCCATTCCTAAGCGACAAGTTTTAATACGTACAGCTTATGTAGGAATCATTTTAGCCTAAATATTCAACAATATTACTAAATTACTATTAAACGTTCATTCTTCAATGAATTGGATTTCTTTTTAAAGACACACACACACACACACACACATACATATATATATATATATATATATATATATATATATATAGGCATAATTCTGTTGTAATACTATTTTCGAATTCGAGGCAGTTATGTTGCGCGTAACAATTGAAAAGTAGACCGCTATCCGACACAGAGCTGATTTCCGTCTTCCAAACATTGTATTCGCATATAACGAGCGTATATATCGGACACTTTCATTGCGTGCACGTGCGTGTATGGACGGAGAAAGGGAAGCAAAGCGGAAAAAAGGAAAGAAGGAGAAGTCGTAAAAGAAAGACCGGAATCTATGGAATAATCGATTGATGGTATGAGGGGATTTTGTACTGGAGGGATAAAAAAAGGGAGTTTGGAGAGAAAGAGAGGAAGGGGGAGGGGAGAGATGCGTCGCGTGGGTGGGAAGGGATTAGGGGATGTGGGGGAAGGATGGCAAGAAGGATTGAACGGGGGAACAAGAGGCGTAGGTTGCCTTTTTGAATCATGAATAAATTGACGATGTATAAAGGTCTACTATGATCGATCCGGTGTGATCCCTTTCCAATTTCTCTCCGTTGGCTTGATCCCCATAAGCTCATCTTTTTCCTCGCCCTGTTGCGGCGGAAGGTGCAAGGCAAGGCTCCATTTGTGCTCCATCAATCCCTCCCCGTTCCACCCCCACCCTTCTCTCTCCCTCTCCTCAACATTTCCTCACTAAGCCGTCTTCTCTATTTTTCCCCCCTCCGCGAAACTGCTAAAAAAAGCGTCAAAATTCGCGGGATATCTCGTTTCTGGTACGAAATTAAGTGGATTATGCATAACGGGAATAATTGCGCTGGTAAAAAAGTGTGTGGTGTTGGGTTAGCGTGGCAAGATGGAAGAAGATGTTTGAAGGAAAAAAGTGAGCAGCGTTTAACGCTCTGATTCGAATCGAAACTGCTTTAAAGAGAGAGAAACAGCAGAGCCAGGACAAGATATATTTTTGCTCTAGGCAAGGTTGGAAAATTTCGTCCTCCCCCCCCTCCCCCCTCTCCTTATGAAAAGTGTTCATTACAGATTTTTACCTTTTAAAACAGTAGTTTATTAAAATGTAGAAGTAAAACAAAATATATTTTATAATATAAAAGTTGAAATAGCCTATCTTTGCGTCCCTAAGCGTGCTGCGCCCTATGCGGGTGACTCGCTCGCCTGGGCATTGTCCCAGCTCTGACAAACAGGCATCGATTTTTAATTTCATCTGTCAGAAAGGAAAGTAAAACTTGGCTATACTTGGAGATAAATTCATATCGAACAAAATAATATAATTCAATTTCACACAAAATTGCACCTCTATCCTATTGGGTGCAGTGATAAGAAACAAAAGAATTTCATACTAAAAATCAACGGATGAAACCTTAAATTTGTGGAACTCCATCATAAATGAGAAGGAAAAGAATCGCTTAGTAAAAATTCCACTTTATTTAATAAAACGACCGGTTTCGACTAAGAGCTAGTCTGGTTTGCTCGGTTACCTGTTGCTCTACAAGCGAACTGCCTCGCTCCCCTTCTTATTTGTCTCATCATAATACAGCGCTTGGTAAACAATAAGATATCCCGCAAGAAATATGACCCACATAAACGGAGAGAAACGAAATGCCGGCTTCATTTCCCGTTTCAAATATTTATTCCTCCAAAGTAGACAGCGCTTGAAATGAATACATATTAACAATTTGAGGCAAAATCTGCACAATAATGTATAAAAACAACTACTGGCACACTAGAATTATCTAGTATGCATAATCGACTGCAGAAGGGTTTCGAAAATCCATCAAAATATAGTTTGATTAATGAGTTTTAAAAGCCTTTATTTCGGAAGACTCGTAAGTTTACCGATCATAAAACCGATTTCTGAATTAGGTAAATTACAAAGTCACGTACGCGAAAATATTAATATCAGAAAAAAATTGATATTAAAGAGAAAACATAACGAAGTATTTAATTACAGGATAATTCAAATAACGTAAATTTTTTTCCTTCGGAGAGAATGGTGTTCGTGTGTATTCATAGATGTTTTCATTGCCAACCGTATTCTTTCGTAGTCGTGGATGTCGCATTTTATTGGATTTTAAATTTTGTATAATAATCACAAAAGGTTTCTAACTCGGATAATATGTTGTCAAGTACTTTTTCAAAATAAAATTTAGCCTATTTTATGCTACGATTCCGAAATAAATACGTAATGAAAAACAAATTTTGTAAAAATGTAAAATTTACATCATTCGCTTTTTAGTACGCTCAAAATCATTTTCATATATTTCCTGCTTTCAGAGGAAAATGAAGCGCCTCCAACTAAAAATCAATGCTCAAAATGTTACGACGCATTGTAGTAGGATACCAGGAAGGGTTATTATCCTATACATTAATATCGAAGTCTAGCTTTCTACTTCCAACGGTGTATAAGAATCCGAATTCAAACTAGTGATATATATTTATTGAACGTTTAATTATAGTCTTACATCTACGAGTCATTTATAGGCTTCCAGTTTCAACGATAAAGTTTATTAAAGTATTTCAATCTAAGCTATCCTAACATTATTACTAGTTAACTTGTTATTACCAAGAAAATGCGAAGCTTTATCAGTTTGCAAGATTTGTACATTGAAAGGATACCGAATGATGCGATACAATATTGAATACAGGAGAATAGTCTCATGAATAAATCACTCACAATACGATAGATTAACGAAATTAATGGCCGAACTGAAAAACATATAACACTACATTGCAATTTTAAGAGTAGAATGTCAAACGGCCGCTTTCAAGAACGTGTAATTTGGAACACAGTTGTTATTCTCCCTGCGCTCTCAGTTCGCCAAGAAGACAAATCGTCGAGTTTTGATAAATTGCGACACAACAAACACAAGGTGCAAGAAATTGCTCAACCTTCCAAGCTTTCGTTATAAATGGCGCATATGGAAACTTAGAGAGCAACTCGGAGAAGAGTTCCACTGTAGAGTAAATATTACACAGATAAACATCCTTTTTTATGAAAGGTTCAAAACAGGTGGTTGTCTGTTACCACTTAGATTTTTGTGAGAACAACTGATAAGACCCGATAGCAACTTCAGGTTCAACATTTTAACACGCATAACTGTTCGTTTAAGTTTTCCTACAATTCATTTTAAATTCAATGATTTTTATTTGCTACATTCTATTACATTACGACTGTTTTTACATCGCCCTCATTCATACACACCCTTCTCAATTACATGATATTTTTATTTCATTATTCATACTATATTTTACGTAACTCGAGTTTTGAACTATTTTTTCCTTCGGTTAATAGTCGACTACAAGTATATTATACTTCGTTCGATCTGTTTTCCACTAATTTCCTTAATAACTTCCTTCATGCCTCGCCTTAAAGATCATTGTTAGTAAAACTGACTACAAGACCTGGTCTCTGTATCTTTTCCATTAATCATAATACAGTTATTTCCCACTTTATATTGCTTTCAAAAGTCTCATCTCGCATCAAATATTGGTAACATCATTCTACCAACCAGAGAAGCTGCGTAAGGATCCACCGGCGGGGGATCCTACTAAAAAGCATTATAAATTTGCATTTCTGTATTTTTTTCACACGCATCCTGTATTTTTTTACGGTAAGATCTGCTGATCTTTTAAAATATCCGAAAAAAGGAATTTCTCGAACTTAAAAATTAATAGCGAGAAAGTCCATGTCCATATTAAGTCTTCACAAGTGGATTGACGAAATATTTCTATTTCTGATAGTTATCCCACTGGTCTTGTATGCAGTTCTCTCCCGCTATCCATCCTCCCGTAATCTAAATGACGAGTTCCGCTCTCTTCCCTGATCTGAAATGGTTTTTTACAGACGTGTTTGGAAAACCTTCTTCTTCATATTTATTAACTATATAAATTATGAATAAATAATCTTTTGTAACCACTTGTTTTCTGCGCTCTTTTTTTCTTACTATCGGAATAGGAAAACATAGATGAAAATTTTTCCCTGGGTTCGCAATTGTTCGCTCCAGCCGAAAGGTAGAAAAAACATATGATGATCACTGATATAGATAAGGAAGTTTCATGACCTTATATTCATAAATTTCACAATAATCTGAAAAGAAGTAAAATTTTCTTACTAGTGAAGCATATTTGAAGTCCTATAGGAATGTTAGGTTGAGCTATCAGGAGAAGGCCACGATAGAGTGAAAGTTATAAAAAATACAAAATCGGATTCACAATTCGCCCATAACGCAAATGACGGTATGAAAGCTCCAAAAAGTTACGAGCAGAAAAGCCCACAAACCCCAGGGAAAAAAACAAGAAAACACGGTTTGTAACTTAAAATGTCGCTTACTCGTTTTGATCTCTTCCGGTATAAAGGGAAAGGCCTTAAAAAAATTCACCCTCGATGGCATTGAACCCGTACCTTTAAAAACGGTTGAAATACAACACACTCTCATTCACGCCAAGTTATTATTTCCAGACTAACGAGTCACGTCTCTCTCTCTCTTTCTCTTAAGTCTGGAAATGAAGGGGATGAAGAAGATTTTCGAGGCTTTTACCCTCGAGAACGAATTCCCGTCTGGCGAAGTCGTTTTATTTGCCGCCGAAAAAAAAAAAGACACGGGAGAAATGGTTGCTGGGGCACTTGTACCCCGACGCTCTTCTTCCTACCGCTCCTAAAACCCTTCTCTCTCTCTATCTCTCCCTCTTTCTCAAAACGTTCCACCTCCCTTTCCTTCTCTATCCCTAGTGTTAGTAAGTCATCGAAACTGCGCACACATCGGGAATTCCTCCTTCAAACAGACATTGCCGCCCCACAGACACGATCCTGCTGAGATCATTATTATGACATTCTCCTACTCGATCTCCGACCCGTGTCTTCTCTTTCCACCTCTCGGCCTCCCTCCCTCTCCTCCTTTATCTTTCCATCTCCCTCTTCCTGCCTGCTCTTTTCCATCACTCCTCCCTCCCATCTTCTTCCTCTCTCTCTCTCTCTATCTTCAAATCTCTCTTCGACGCCATTCAACCTTTTCCTCATCCTCAAACCTATTTCTCTCCCCCCATCAATCAAATGTCCTTCTCCCTCTTCCTACTCATTCCTTCTTCCTTCCTCTCTTTCTTCTGTCTTTAACTTTAACACTCCTCTCTCTTCCTTCTTCCTCGTCACTTTTCACCCTGTCCCACTCTCTTTCACCTTTAAAACTCCTCGTATTCACGTCCCCTACCTCCTTCTTTCTCTTCCTCCCTCTCTTCTTTAGATTTAATTCCTTCCACTCCCTCCATCTATTTCTCCTCCCCCCTCCTTCCTCCCTATGCAGAGTTCTATCCATTGCTCCCTCCCTCGCTTTTACTTCTCTTTCTCCCCTTCCCTCCTGTCCTCTCACCTTAAAACCCCTCTTTCCTACCTCTGCCTCCTTCCCTTTCTCTCTCTCTCTCTCTCTCTCTCTCTCTCTCTCTCTCTCTCTCTCTCTCTCTCTCTCTCTCTCTCTCTCTCTCTCTCTCTCTCTCTCTCTCTCTCTCTCTCTCTCTCTCTCTCTCTCTCTCTTTCTCGGATTTAATTCCCTTTCTTCCCTCAAACTTTCTTCTCCTTTCTTCAGCCTCCTTCCTCCCCTTTCCTTTCCTCTTTATTCCTTCGCATCCTGTCTCCCTCCGTTTCTTTCCTCTTTACCTCTCTCCCTTCTTCTCCATCGCGTCTCGGCTTATGTCTAATTCTCCTCTACGAATTGAACCTCCGTCATCATCAAATCAATTAAGTCTTATTTCATCAAAGGAACTCTTAGTTTGACGATTGATTGTCTTAGCTTCAACGCGATTTAAGGAGTTCGAGATGAAGGGGAGGTGACAATGGGAGTCGGAATGAACATCAAAGCTGTGGTCGGAGTTCAAATCGACGACTCGTGAGGCGAGGGGTCTCACTTATTATGTTTTCGAAATATCCTCCGGTGTTGTGTTTCGAAAAGGCGGGTGAGAATCCTATGCAAAACTAACGTTATTTCGAATGTCAATTTCAACAGATGCAGGGATATATCAAAGCTACAAAATACCCAGTATGTTTGTTCTTGCCCGATGGCTTGGGAAAAATAAAAAGTGATCACTTTACTTTGGACTTTGGAGACTATAAAAGGGTCTTAAAAAGTAATTTAAAAAAAGGAATTTATTGATGAAGGTGCTGTTCATAACTCGATAAACGCGAAGCTAATGTAAAATCAAAACATTTGCATTAGTCTTTGAATAAAGCCGAATTTGCGCGTGGTCATGTAAACGTTAAAGTTATCTTATTAATAAGGAATTTAGAAATCAAGATTCATACAGAACAAGTGGGAAAATAATTGCGTGGAAAGTTACATAAGCCGATTCATAATTTCGAAAGATATCGCCCAAGTGTACGAAAAGACAGAGGGACGGACAGAATATACTCAATATGATTTTGTGCATTAGGTACTCTTAGCTAAGTGAGATGAATGCTATTTATAAAACTGTTTTTATATTTGTATTTTCCCTTAAAGATAGTTTATTTTAACTGTACAAAATAGCGGAAATTTTGACTGTTATTTCTTTAAGATTTCAATCGGATAATTTCCTTTAAAAATGAATCAGAAAACTGAGAGAATCAACTCAACCAAAAATTCTCGATCAATCTCGTGTTTTTTTCAGTAAAATCGTAATAACAAACAGAAATAAAACGATGAAAACACAATGCCGTTTGTGGAAAACAAGGGAAAATATCTTGCCTAAGACATCCCCTCAATCCAAACACGAATCTAAATAAAGAACGCGGCCTTATTCTCCTGAATCGGAATTTTTTCCCGATAAACAATCCCCACCCTGATATATGAATATGAACTGGAAGGCGCGAAATTATTGCCGAAAAAAAAACCGAATTCCGAATGAAGGTGGCACAATGAACCGCCACTTCCGCTAATGCATCCGATTCTTCCGCTCGGGTTTTTTCCGCAGCAGCCATCCTCACGCCCAAAAACTCTTCCGAAGCGCCATTCCACCCGCCACCTGTCCCTTCCTTCCGCTCACCCTCCGAGCCCTTGCATCCGTTCCCTCCTCACCCTCCCGCAAACACTCCCTCACTACCATAATCTCTCTCTCTCTCTCTCTCCCTCTTTCTTCCCCGCCCACCTCTTCCTCCCGCGAACACACTGCATTATCCGTCGAAAGGACTTCCCTTCTCTCTTTCGGGATACGGCGGGCACGCCCCCTTAATCTCGAGACCCCTCTTGCGACCCGGTTCGTCTTATCTCCTACCGCCCCTTCCCCCCTTCCTTTAACCCTGCCTCCATCCTCCCTCCCCTCCCCACTTCTATTTCCCTTATAGACTTCCTCTACCCACTCCCTCCAACCTATCCTCCCTTGGGGTCGGCGTCACCCTTTGTGCTCCGGGCCCGGGCCTTCCCGCCTCCATCCCCCACCCACCCACCCACCCACACACACACACACACCCTTCTCTCCTCCTCCTATCCTCCCCACCCTTCTAGTGGCGGATGGCGGAAATCAATGCGAGCCTCCGGAAGGAGACCGTGACTGAAAACGTAAGAATGGCAGAAGTAAGAAGAGGAGGAGGAAGAGTAGGAGAATGGGGGAGGAGGAGAGGGGAATAAAGAGAGTAAAAAAAAGAAGAGGGAGGGAGGTTTCGGTTAGGGGGGGGAGAGAGGGAGAGAAGGGGGAGGTAGGGGGGAGATCCTCAAAGTGAAAAGCAAAAGGGGGTTGAAGGAATGGCATGAAAAGGGGAGGAAGGGGTAAGTCAGGGTCCCAGCCGCCTCTCTATGGCAATCACATCTTCGCCCCAACGCCTACGTACTCTCCCTCTCTCTCTCTCCCTCTCTAACTCCTTATCTTTCTCTCTCTCTTCCCTCCAAACACATACTTTAACCCATTCTCTCCTCCTCCCACATATTCCACCCGTCTCCTTCTCTCAACACACTCTCGGCACTCCACTCCGCCAAACACACACGTACAACCTTCAACCCGCCCCCCATCTCACTCTCTCTCTAACGGCATCCTTTCTGCTTCTCTCTCTCTCTCTCCTCCCACCTCTCTCTGTCTCTATATCTCGCCCACCAGGAACCTTCCTCCTCTCACATCTCTCTCTCTCTCTCTCTCTCTCTCTCTCTCTCTCTACATCTCTCGGCACCTGACTCAAAATCCGTGTGCCAACGCCGCAACCCAATTCCACACTCCAAATGAATGGATGGAGTTATATATTTATATAGATATATATATATATATTTAGGGAAGGTGTCGGTCTGAAAAGGGCTTTTATAGAAGACGGTGCTTTTAATCTACTATATTGGATGTTTTTATGGCGAAGGAGGGAAAAAAATGATTAAAAAAAAGAAGAGGAGGCGAGATGCTACGAAATATGCGTATCTTCCCTGAGGAACAGGTAGGAGAAGATTTTGAGCCTTAAAATTCTGGCTGGGAGCCATTCGTGCAATTGTTCGCCTCCTGGAATTCGCTGAAGGAGCGAGCTGTTTATTATGTGCGTGTCTCAGTTAAAAAAAAAACGCAGTCCTTCATCGACGTGATTTTTTCACACGTTTCGTTCAGAATTCTTATTAAAAGGATTTAATTTTTTAAACCTTCAGCCTAAATTTAATTTAATTTTATGTCAATTCAATCAGAAACAGAACAAAATTATGTAAAGTTGTTCGAACATTTACTGTATCCAACAGAATTTGTAATAAGAATGCTAAGCCGTGAATAACGCGCTATGAAAACGTCAAAGTATATTTCCGGCAATCTTATTCTTCAGAAGAAATTTCAAAGCAAATTATTTAGAAATTTTGATTTTATAACAATTTAATGGCTCAATGACCGCTTATTTCCTTGCTGTACTCATTTGTCTTGAGGAGCCTTTTTTCCTAATTTAATATGTGAATTTGAGCGATGTTAAACATTGGAAATTATGTTATCTTACATTATGGTTCACTGAAACATTAATTTAAACTTTTATCAACAACAAATATTTTAACATGAGAATATTAACAAATACGGTGACTTACTTATATGAAAAAAGTACATAAGAAATATATTTTTCTAACAGTAGTGAGAGTTATGACGCAACTTCGTCAAATTAAAAATTATTTAGAATGCAAGAGTCGATAATGTGTCGATAAAATCTAAAGCTTCGCCTGAAATGGGAGGATTATGCGAAAAAAAAATTTTAATCCATTTTTTCAGAAATTAAAGCCGATTTAATATTAAAATAACATCATATTCCTAGAAAGACATCGCTGTTACTTAATACTCTTCCTGAAAATAAACGCTTCTAAGGTAACTTTTTAACTCGTGCGTGAAAACTTCAATTTATTAACAACAGATTAAAACCACCATTAAAATCAACAAAGTTCGGCTTACGGACGCAGTGAACGACTTGAACGCAAGTGCTACAAGTAATATCAGCAATAAGCTAAATCGCATCGACGTAATGGCATATCCCGTAAAATCTAAAAAAAAAATCCGATCATGCTCGGATTTATCAAAACTTTACCACAGATAAAAATCACCCAGTGAGCGAAAAACAAAAAGAATTGAAAGAGAGAGAGAGGAGACCATCTCTGTTGTTTTTGATCGATGACCTCACGATGGAATTCGATTTATTGCACATGGAACGCGAGAGCTGCAGAAAAGCTCCACCCAAGATATTGCGGTTACCATTTCCGAATCCATCACACAACTTCCGATCCGTATGAAGACGCGATCCGATAGTCACATTTCTTTTCTTCCCCCCCTTGCCTACCCCCCACGTCACCTCCCCCTCCCGCCGCCTTTCCCGTCCCTCCAACATTCCCTGCCACTCCCTCTCACTCTTCAAAACATCCCTCTTTCCCTATATATATATATATATCCTTTGCTACTTCTCTAGTTTATAGTTTTCCTAGCTTTTATCTCTCTCTCTCTCGCTAACACTTCTTTTTCTCGTATTTCTTTTTCTCTCCCATCCCAATTTTTCCTATCCTTCAGTCTCTCCTTTCTTTCTCCCCCCTCTCTCCCTTCTTCTGTCCCTATTCTCTTATGACCTCAGTTCATCTTCCCCTCCTCCAACTCTCTCTCTCTCTCCTTCCATCGCTTCCTTTTATTTCACCGAGTCCATCGCGTGCACGAGTTCAATTTCTTGGTGTCCTGCGTCCCATCCCGGACTTCCAATCAATCCGTTCAGGCCTGTAGAAAGGAGATGAGAAGGAGCAAAATGGGAGTGTGTGGGGGGGAGGGGGGAGGAAGAAAGGGATTCAAACAGCAAGCCGACCTCCCCCCCCCCCCCCACATCGGCGACGTCTTCTCCTGATGTACGCAGGGATCGAAAGAGAGAGAGAGGAAGCTAGGCGGTGCGGTTCATGGAACCCACCTCCCATCACCCTCCCATACCAAAAACCCTCACTCCTTGAAGGCAAGGAATTCGCGGGGGAATCTGGGGCGCAGCCTTCCCCCTTTTTTGCGTTCTCCCTTCCCCTTCCCTCCCCCCTTCTAACCAACTACTACCCCTCTACAATACCCTCAAACGCACTCCGAGAAGCCGTCAAATCTGGGAAAACGGCTCTACGGCAAGGAAGGGAGTGAGATGGAGGAAGGACGCAAATCCTCCTCCCCCTTCTTTCTCTCTCTCTCTCTCTCTCTCTCTCCCACTCCTTTTGTACTAGCCGGACCGTGCCTCTCCTTCCCCGCTCTCATACCTTTCCGCGACTCCCTCATCCTCCCACCGTCTTGACATTTCCCCGCCGTACATTCCCTAAAAATCCCCCTCTCTCTCTCTCAACGTCGTTTTCTACGCCTGTGAACCCTGCTACTCCCATTCCTCCCACTATCCACCTCCTCCCTCTATCTCCTCCACCTACCCAAACAACCCATTTTCCTCCCTCCCCATCCCTTTTTCCCTCCTACTACTTTATCCACTTCCTTCCAGAACTTTCCTCCCTAACTTCCTGCATCTAACCTTATATATTTTTTCCTTTTCTCGTTCCCTCTTTCTCCCTTTTCTTTTCACGCGCCTCCCGTTTCCTACCCTCCTCCCTCTATTCTCTCCTCCTATTCTCCTTGCTCTTCCTCTCACTCCTCACATTCTCTTTTACAAACTCGACCCTCTCCTTTTACCACGCCAACTTCCTCTAATCTAAAAAAAAAATCTCCGAGATTACAAGATGCTTATCACGCTTTTTTCTCACTTTCCAGGTGCTCTTGTAAAAGAAAAAAAATATCCAGAGTTTCTCGCGCGTTAAGTGTCCTTTTCTTTCTCTCTATCCCTAACACACACACACACACGTTCTTTCTTTCTACCTCTTTCTCCGACCCGCACGAAAAAAAAAAAACTACGTTGATTTAGATTGGATTTTTTTTTTAAATAATCAGATCTGTTGGGGGAAAATTCTTGTCAGGGTTCCGTCCTAGAGAGTTCATTATGACCGCAAAAATTTTATTCCGTCCTTTTGTCTGAAATGGTGGTAAGGCTGTATCGCGAAAAAGTTTTGAGTCGTGAGATAACTTTTCGCCCTCAGTATAAGGATGGATCGAAAGAATGACCAGCAGGTAAGAGAAAATTGACTTAAAAATAAAATGTTTACGTGCATGTTTATACATTATACGCATCAGAGGATTTGTAACAAGGCCAAAGTAGGCAATGGCCTAGGGGCGGCAGGATTTCGGGGCGGTCAGATTTGTACGTATTCATTCGCCAAGTTGCAAGACCGTCAATATAGTATACGAGGAAGCGCTGTAAAGGGAGCTTTCAGCGTGATTTTCAAAGTTATGGAGGTCTATGAAGATTATTTCGAAATCATGAAAGACCCTCGGTACCCACCTACGGAAGTTTGTCAAGGTAATAACGTTAAATGCGCGGGAAAAGAACGGATTGTTCCTCTGGTATAATATATATAAATTAAATCAATTTTATTAATTTTTTTTGAAGGGGGCGGAAAAATAATTTGGCCTCGGGGCGGCAAGTTTCCAAATCCGGCACTTATCATACGCATGTATATCGTACACAGTATAGGCATGTGTATACAGGATGGTTATGTGAAGTACCAGGCATAATTAGAGAAACTAAAGATTTTTTTTCGTTTTGAATCCACTAATCTGCATTTTAATCACAGAAAAAGAAAGATGATACGGGCAAAAATGAATTGAAAGCATGTTAAATATGAAATGCTAACTTGGAGTGTTGTGACAATGAGTTGGTCAGCCTGTCTGCCGCGAAATTAGAGAGTCGCAGGTTTTGATCATGCCGTGGGGTTGATATATTCTGTTATCTGTTATATAGTCTTTGTAAAAGGCCTATGTGTGCTGTTTATCGACTGCACGTACATGAATAGTTATAAATAAAGTATATAAAATCTGGTGTTAAAATCAAGGGAAACGTAAAAAAGAATGAGAATCGCAAGCATTGCACGAACCAAATATGGAATATTTCAGCAGATACCCGCCGATGCCTCGAAAATATTTTCGTCCAATATAAGGTATATTTGTGATGGAAATATATATCACGCGTAGAATTAGCGAGAAAAATAATTAAAATTCCTTCCATGTACGGGGGCAAACTTCCTGAAAGTTTTCGCAGTTACGATCTTTATGGGAAACCACCTCTCATCAACTCCCGTAAACGCAATTATGTCGCTCCTTTCATTTTCCGACGAAAGACTTTCACTTTTCATTTTCACCCTTCTGTTTTATCTAGCGACTGACTTTCAGCGAAAAAAAAAACGTTCGATATTATAAATCCCTCGCCCCCCGCACACAAAACACAGGAAGCGTGATTGTGTTTTCTCCTCCGATAATCAAACACATTCCCGCGGAATATAATCGATGAGTAGAAGAAGGGGAAGAATAAAAAAAATATCCCGACGTCCTCTTTTGTTTTAATCGGAATTTTTTCCCTACTGAAGATCGCGAGAGAAAAAGAGAGAGAGAGAGGGGGGGGGATTAAAGGGGCTCTGTTGCGGAGAGATGCGTAGGAAAAAGGATTTTTTTAATGGAAGAGGACAATGAAGACACGCCCTTACAACGCTTTCAACACCTAAACTCCCTCTCTTATCCCGCCCTCTTCCCTACCAATTTTTTTTTCACAACATTGTTGAGAGGAGTTAACAAACGATGGTGCGGGGAAAGAGGGAGAAGAGAGAGGGGGAGAGAGGGGGAGGAAGAGGGAAGGAAAGAGAGGGAGAGAGGTAGGGAGGGAGAAGTAGGGAGACAGACAGACAAACGACTTTATTGAGGGCGAAATTGAGACTATGTAGTCCCTTCTTACATTTAACCCTACGTTAATAATTACAGTGAAGAATAAACAATATAATGATTATATATAAATATACACATTCGCAGAAAAACAAAAACCCGAAAATAAACAAAAGAAAAAAACACAAGTAAGATATCCAATTACAAATTCGGAAACTTCTAAAATACGAAGTATTTGTGGTAGAAACCTAGGAAAGACCTGACATGGCCAACCTAGAGTGAGATGGAAAGAGAGGGGTAAAGAGAGGAAGTGAGTGAGGTAGGGAGAGAGGGGGATTGTTAGAGATGAAGAGGTTTGGAGGAAAAAAGAGCGGATAAGGAAGTCACTTCCATAATACGAGAAACTTAATTTGGAAAATTTTTGGGAACCGTTAAAGAGGAGAAAGGAAAGGATAGGTAGTGAGAGACAGAGAGAGAGAGAGAGTTTGAGAGGGAGAGAGAGAGTTTGAGAGGGAGAGAGAAGTTTGGGAGCGGGAGAAAGAAAGAGCATATATGAGAAGGGAGCGAATGAGCCGGGTGTTGTGAAAAGACTGAGGTTTCTGGAAAAGAAAGGGGTAGAGAGGGAGAAAGAATGGAATTGGTAGAGAGGGAGAGAGAGAGGGTAGGGAAGGGAGACAGAGAGAGAGAGAGAGAGGTACGGAGAGGGCGCGTAAAAAAAGCGGCAGTAGAAGAATGGAGGAGTATATTGGAAGGGTGACGGGGGACAGTTTGGGTGTTATCCCCCTCTTAAAAAAAAAACCCCCTACCCACTCTCTCTCCCTCCCTACCGAAACAGGGCGATTTCATTCCTTTCCCCCCTCACCGTCACCACCTCCTCCCTTTTCCCTCCTCCACCCTCTACGTCTCTCTCCCCCCTTCCCTTTCCTCCTCATCACCTCCATCCTTCCACCTCTCAAAGCCGCCCTGCTTAGCGTACGTGTGATCTCGAGGAAATGGGGGAGAGGAGGGGAGGGTGCGGAAGACGGGGAGGGGAAAAAACCGTCTCCGAAACCCTCCCATGTCCCCTTCCTCATCCGCTCCCCCCTCCCTCCCTCCTCCCAATCTCTCTCTCTCTCCTTTGAGTCGGCGATCCTTCCGCGCTGCCGAACGTATTTGGGATTCATGGCATGGGCCGAAAACCCCCTCCTCTCCCTTCCATCTCTCCCTAACCCTCCGCCGCGCCAGCCTCCCCCCCCAAAAAAAACCTCCCACCACGCCTTCTCCCGGGCCTTATCCCTCTTTTTCCTGCCTCTCTCAATTTCTCTTCTCTCTCTCTCTCTATTCTTCCCTTTCTCTCCCCTTTGTATCCCTCTTTACGTCACTCTCAATTTCTTCCTTCCCCCCTCTCCTCTATTATTCTCTCTCCTCCACTCTTTTTGCCATTATCCCCGCTAAATCGGGGAACGTTTTTTTTATTTATTTGTACCTGTCTTTGCATTCTTTCCTCTCTGTACTACGTCGCCATTTCGTCATTATTTATTTTATTTCACGCGCACGGTGCAGCAGGAGGTAAATCGGAGGGCGCGTCGTGACACACACACTCCGAGCGATCCGTCGCAGTCACTGCCGGTTTGTAATCCCCTCCCATCCTCATTTCCCCTCCCCTCTTTTCCAAACCCCTCTCCCTACCACCTCTCTCTCCCACCCTCCCCTCTGCGCGAACTCACGCTCTTCTTTCTCTTTAGATATATACAGAGAAGGTATCAAAATGAGCTTGAACAACTTCTCCTCGCTCATTTTTTTCCGTTTCGTTAGTTTTTCTCTAAATTTTCGCCGTTAATTAAGTCTCGCGTGATTGAATTTCACTTCTAATTTACTTCGCTTTGTTCTCTACACTTCAGGATCCTGGAGAAAGTTTATCAAGTCACTATACTGATGAATCCACACAAAAACCAACCCAGTTGGCTATATATATATATATATATATATATATATATATAACATTCGTGTGCACCACACGAGGTCTTTTGGTTACTGTACAAAGCTTTTGACTTATATAAAAAAGTACCGATTTATTTCTATCCACTACAATATGACGGAAACTATTCGTTCCTGTTGTCGTGATAAACGTTGGGCACTTTTGTACAATGGTTAGTGTTGATGTGAAACGTGAGGGAGTTACATCTTGCACGTAATCTGGGACTTCGTCTTACATCTATGAGGATAGACCGAAGACATTTTCTTTTGAGCGCCTCCTGTTGATCGAGCGCTTAAAATGTGTAGTGCGACGCGGAGCGGATCGCTAAGGTTTCTAGAAAACAACGCGCGATGAAAACTTTCAGGGTAACTATTTGTCATTTCTGACTGATGCACAATCTGCTCCTTTCCTAGATGTTACTGATTGTTCGCGCACCCTATACATGATTCCAAAATGTAGTACAAAGTTGTACAATTTCTCAACATAAAACACGATTTCGTGCTGTT
Source organism: Uropetala carovei (assembly GCA_036926305.1). Taxonomy (NCBI): domain Eukaryota; kingdom Metazoa; phylum Arthropoda; class Insecta; order Odonata; family Petaluridae; genus Uropetala; species Uropetala carovei. Next base: position 2,229,148 of record JAXCHB010000318.1, on the reverse strand, counting down.
TCTCCAATAGATACAATAAATTGTCAAACTTTGAGTCTGGCGACTTTATGGACACCCTGTATTATCAAATTAATAGAACGTTTGAAATCAACCTAGCGCGCAATATAATGTTTTGATTAAGTGATAAAATATTTCTACGTTTGGAAAACTTTCCCCATTCTGAATAATGTAACACGTGCAATTTATGTATAATTTCATATGAGATAAAATAAAGCACACGGAAACATATACTCGGTACTATTTTAGCGATAATATTACCAATTGATTTATATCTACTGTGAGTTTTTTTTGTATTTTGCATAAATGATACCTAAAAAGGACTCCCACAAAGTCACGGCCTCTTAAGTGGATTCAATTTGATTTGCTTTTGTATTTAAAAAAATTTAAGTATTTATTTCTATCCAACACAAATCTAAACGCTACTATAACAAAGATACAGCCGTTTTAGTCAAAGCAACAAACAAGAAATAAAACTTTAGAAGGTGAAGTTAACGGGAAGTGGGATTTTTTAGTTACAGAAAATGACAGTATACTGAATAAATGAAACTAGTGCAAGCGCAACTTGGTGGAAAACAATAATGGAAAATAGATAAATTCGAAAACAGAAATTTGCGATTTATCTTAATTCTTAGACAAATGATTTCACAATAAATCTTATAGGCGCAGTTTCACCTGTAAAACCTGTCATATAGTAAGAAACAATAAATGGAAATTATAAATTTTATTAAAAAAGGGGTTTGGAGACTACGGCGTGATGAATGTTTCACAAATAAGAAAAAACTCCTTAACCGTACGATGCAATGTATGGTTAAGGAGTTTTTTTCTTACTTGTGAAACATAAATTTTATTGTTAGATTTATTTAATTTTCGGCAGCATCCTTTTCCATCCTATTCCTCCTGAAAGCATAACGTAAGCCATACGGTAAGAAATATCGTGGGGTATAAACATAAAAATCCGATGCATATCACTTAAAGTGCTACTCGTAAAACGATACACGAGGTAAACATATCTTATATCCTACAAAATGGGTGACATCCTGGGCGGAGGAAAAGGAAGCTTCGATGTAGACACAGCGCGCGAGAGAGTATTTTTCGGAAGACGTCGAACAGCCGAAAGAACTCCGACAGTGATAAGGAGAACAGTGGCACTCCGAATGCTCTGAGGCGCCAGAGAGGAATCGGAAATGGCGCTGGATATGCATCAAATTCCCGAGGAGTTCGGAATGGTCACCGGACAGAATTCACGGAGAACTACTCCCGAACAAAGCCGTTTTCTGATCGGATTCGATTTCTTCCGGAAACGGTTGCCCGAGGAATGATTTATTGAGGAACTGCGATTAATGTGAAAGGTAAACAAACGTTTTACGAATTAAAATTCACCGGTTTCTTTCACTTGCGAGCGTATTCGCAGATGCAGCATTTGTATTACATTGAGAGTGATCATTATATCAACGACATTTGTCCATTTCTTGAATTAGGTTCTGTATAAACGCATGTGCAGCAACTTGAAATTAGAAGGAAGATAGGGGTCAATTGCATATTCATCTGCTCTGAGGGATTCATCTCCAAACATGAAATATGCAAGACTCCCACATACGCTAAACTACTAATGGTTGAAATATTCATCGTAAATGAGTCAAAAATTGCGAAGAAGAGGAAAGTCTGCCAATAATTGCATGGCGCCATAAAATGTGAAAGAAATATTTAGATTGGGTTTTTCTAAGGATGAATTTCATCAAATTCCTCATGATATCGGAAAAATCGTCAACGAATTCAGTTCCTTGACTTAAAAATTGATTTCAACCACTCAATCTTTATTTTTTCGTCACAACAAACGTAACCTATATTTCCTATAACAAAAACTGAGAAGTTCTCGCCGAAAACGTCGAGAAAAACCCGCGTCGCAAATGGATTTCGAAAAAAATAAAACAAAACATCCGAAGAAGGAGAAGAATCCACTGGAGCAGCAGACATGCACGGCAGAAATAAATTTCCCTCTTCCGCTATACACACACAATACACTTATTTCGACCGACGTTAATCCCTCATTCCCCATTTTACCGGAAGATTTTGGCGCACAAAAAAGAGCGGGAGAGAGAAAAAAGCTTTTCGGTATTCGAGTGGGGATATAATTCGGGCATTTTAGTCGCAGTCCCTTTTTTTTTTTTTAAAAAAAATTCCGTTTCGCGAAGAAGGGGGGAAGGGTTGTTTGATCGCGCCATTCGACCTGGCATATATAGGCCACCTCGCGTTTCCCTCCTCCGATCTCCCACTACCCGCCGTATCGTTCACGTAACCCCCTCTGTCTTTCCCCCATTCCTTCTCCTCCCCCTCGATATGGCTTTCCCGCCATCGCATCAAGCGTCTTTAGTGCCCACGCAGGAAGAGGGATGGAGGGGCACATTGGCCAACACGCGGACGGCACCTCGTGTCAACAGAAACATTATGCAGCGGAGCGGGTATCACACAAGTGGTGATGAGACGACGGTGGGTGGGGGGGGGGGGGAAAGAGAGAGAGGGAGAGAGAGACGTGTGAGTTGGGTTGCATAGAAGCAACGGGTAAAGGGCGTTACAGGGATAGAGGAAGGTTGGGATAGCATGAAAGGGCAAAGAGTAAGACGCTTTGATAGGGAAATGAGAGATCGGTTCGCTTTTCGTCATGCTTAGCGTCAGGCGATTTTATTAAAGAGGGAAATCTGGGCGAAGAATGACGAAGTTAACGGTCGCTTGGTCATTTCCATTTAGTTAATACAGCGATTTCCTCCTTTATTTGTTTTTTTACGTCTTTTGGTCTTTGTATGCAGTTACATCATGAGGTTTATAGAAGAAAATTGCAGTAAAACTCATAGTTAGAGATAATGCATACGGAAATACGACCATCATATATGATGTACAAGTATGATCAAAAAATGCTTTAATTAAGTGCTAATAGTTAAATAGCGAAAGAAATCTAGCAGATAGTATTCAAATAAAAGCTTGGGCCACAATACTGAAATGAAAGTTTTATTTTAAATATTTTATACTTGATGACAAAGGATTAGAAATAATTTTAAAACGGAAGAAATTAGCAAGTATAATAAAAAGAGAGGGGAAAATCAAGACTCGACAATCGACCTGAATGAGATACGAAAAAAAAAAAATGCAGGGAATAAAAGGATTAAGAGGAAAGATGAAAGGAAGGAATGCTGCCAAGAAAGCGGATTGAGGGCTCTTTATGATTCAAAACCACATGAAACGTATTAAAAAAGAGAAGGTAATAGGCTAACGAATTAACTGATAAGAGGGTTGGTAGAGGATTAACGAGAAAAACGGGAAATATCAAAAATATATTTGATAGATTTAATCGTCAAAAATTAACGTACGAAAAAATCAAAATGTCGCAAGGCAGATACATTTATTTGATATATGGGGATTAGTACGTATCACGGTCAAACCTGAAAGATGGGGAAAGAAAACCCGTTGAAGAAAGAAGAGAAAAAGGAAGAAATGGAAGCAATAAAGCACCTGAAACGCAATTCGAAAGAGAAATAAAAGAAGTGGAGAGAAACAGAGAACAAAGGCGTAAAGCTGAAGAAGTTCAGCCGTTCAAGCGTGCGAAACGTAAGCAAAAATACTCCTCGGGGTTCAGAGGAGAAAGAAAGAAAAAAGGGAAAGGGTAGACGTTACGAAAGAAGAAACGCTACGGGACGGAAAGAGTAAAGCTAGAAAGAGAGAGAGAGAGAGTGGAGGAGAGAGAGAGAGAGAGAGAGAGCGGAGGAAGGAATGAGAGAGGGAGAGGGTGTTTGAAATAGGCAGGAGATGAGGCAGTCTCACACGCCCCTCTCCCCTCCACGACTTCACTCGCGACACCTTTGCCTCCGCCGTATTAAGGAGCGTGTTTGGGCCTCCGCGGTGTTCCCGCCACATACTCCAACCCTCCCTCCCCTTTCCTCCATCCCTCTTCGCCCCCTCCTCCTCCAAAATGCTTCTTCGCACCTACCCCTAAAACCACCCTTTCTCTCTCTCTCTCTCTTCCGATCGATCTCCGAGACGGGCCCAAGTGAACGCGTACTGTATCCGGCCGTGTGTGGAGTGAGAAGGAATCATTTCCACGGACAATGGGGATATTTTTCTTGCGTGCCTCCCTCTCTTCGCTACGTTCCCGCCCCCACCCCTTTAACACCCCCTTACCTCTTAACTCCTCTACCATTTCCTTCCCGCCACTCTCTTCCAAACTTCCACCTTATCTACCTCCCTCCCTCTCCACCCATTCCCGACGCCACGCTCTCCTCCACCTTCCCGCTCTTACAAACCTCCTTCAGGGCGTCAGACTATGAATACAGATTCACTTATTCCTTCGCTCCCGGATCCTCAACCACCCACGCTCCCTTCCCCCGACCCCCCTTTCTTCATCCACCTTCCCCCGTCACTCCTCCCCCCCCCCGCCCCTCACCACTCCGCCGCCGCAAAGCCTCCCTCCCCCTCCCTCCCCACCTCCTCATCCACAATGCCTCCAGGCACAATTCAATCTGCCTTCGACCCACCTACTCTCTCACCCTCCCACTCCTTCCCTCTCTTTACTCCCTTATTTCTCCTGCTCCTCCGACCCGTCCTTTGTCGACTCCGGGCGATGCCGCCGTCGCCTCCGGGAGGAACTCCCCGGAGCACAAAGACTGCTCCGGGAGAAGTGGAATAGGGGGCGCCAAGACATTTTCCGGCTTGACGCTGCTCTCTCTCTTTCCTACCTCCCCCCCCCCCCCCACTACTCCCTCCTGAGAATACCTCTCGCCTTCCATTCCTCCTCGCGTCCATCACTCTCTTCCCTCCCTACCTCATTCCTCCTCCCTCTCTATTTCCACCATCTCCTATTTCAGCGGTGGTAGTAGGGGGCGTTTTTTGGTTGGGGGTGCTCTTCCTTGGGGCGATTCCGAGGCACCAACGATGGTCTTCCTCTTTTCACGATTTTTCTCCCCCCCCCCTCTCTCTATTTCGACCCCTATTTATTATTTCCACATCCTCGGAATCTTGTCTCTCTCTCCCCCCCTCCTCCTCCCCCCTTCCGACCCTCTTATCCTCACCCTCTCCTTTTCCTTCCACGTAATTCCCATATCCCTCTTCTCTGCCGACCTCTTTAAAACCCTTTCGCGACCTTTCCTCTCACTCCCTCTCCCTCCTTCCGATTCCTCCTCCCCTTACTTTAACCCTCCGCATCGTCAATTCTTTTCCCGTTCCGTTATTCCCTCACGATCTGCCCTTTTGTCCCTTTCTTTCTCATTTCTCTCTCTCTCCCTCTCTCTCCCTCTCTCTCTCTCTCTTTTTTTTCATTCAACTCTTCGGGGCTCGCGTTTTGGAACTCCGCGGAGGAATGCCGAAAATTAAACGAATTTCGCCCCTTTCGGGCCGATACATTATCGCGAAACATTTGCGCGCGATCGGTGTACGTGCGTTTGTATAATTTACAACTTTAAGATTGCAATAGTTTGGAATTTTTTAAATTTTAGTTGTTCGTTTGATGACCAAGACAATTAGTTTCAGTAAGAAATGCTTAAGAAAATATGTTTGGGTTTTATACAACATTTAACGGGTAAGGCAAACAAAAGGTGGCTTCTTAAAAGCCCGAATATGTTCTTAAAGTAGAATTAAAATAATGCAGTGTTCGCGAAGAGCAGCAATTGTTGATTTCCGAATTCATTTTCTATGCAATTTAAAGTATGTATTTCAAAATAATTTCAAGTATTTCAAAACAATTTAAAGTATTTTCAAACAAACAATAACTACATCTTTTCACAGCTTTAACTTTTTCGGGTTTAAACCTTTATTGCCCGTATTAATGAAAAGAATTGCTAATTAATTTATATTTAAGAAATATGTGAATTACAACAAATAAACTCTAAAGTTTGTATTTGATTTTGGGCCAATTCTTAGCAGATTTGCGTATTTTTCAAAATAATAATGTTTTTATCTACGTAAGCAAACTTGATTGGGTTTACTAGAGACGCATTAGCAATAAATCACGTTTGTTCGCTTTATGTTGACTTTAAATGCGTATTATAAATATTTAAATTTACTTATCATTTTAAAAACATAGTGTCGTTCCAAGAGAAATGCATAATTGATTTCCTTTTGCTCACAATTTCCTTGTACCTTATTTTTAGGATGCCATTTTCTGTCGAATCATTAACTTTTAGTATTGATGCCTTTTGGAAATTTTTGCACTAATTCAATGAGAACTGCAATACAGGTTCTTTAAAGTTAATAATAATAATAATGTGCAACAATATCCTTCAAATTTTTTAAAATAAAAAATTTAAAGCATAAAATCCCCTCTGAATCTTATGAAATCATTTCAACAATTTTAGCATAACTTACTTTATTAAAATTCGTTAAGTTAAGATGGAGTACAATCTTGATATTGACTCGTGATTGACAGAAAAATTTTATACGTTTTTAACAACTGACCCGATTATAAACACTGACATTTTTTCATACGGCGTCACCTGAAAACGTTGCAGAACGCATACAAAGTCACGTAATATTTTTTTAATGGAGTAGAACCGCATAAGAAGATTCTTTATCCATCCCAAAGTAATACTCACCTAACATCTCAGCGAAACCTAATTAAAATCCGCGATTTAAAAGCGTCACCTAGAAACCGATCCCTCCCCCACCCCTACCCAAGTAATTTTTTTCCCTTCCAATTATTTCCCCCTCTCCCGTTTCTTTCCATCTAGCCCTCCAAAAACTTCCATTTTCCTGCATCGCCACTGCCTCCGATAGACCTGTCTCATTTCCCCCGTCTCAGCGGTGCCTTATCTCTGCGAAAACCCATTCCCTTCTCTTCCTCCTCCTCCTCCGGTGCAACGGCTGAATCGCATCGGAGCGAGATGCAATGAGAGGGAAATCGAATACGAGATCAAGGGGCTCTCTCTCCCTCTCTATTCCTCCTTTCTGACTTTCCTATGCCTACTCTCACGCTCTACGGAGTTCTCCCTCTATCTGAAGGAGTTTCCACGAGTTTCCTTTTTGGAGAACCAATCCCATTAGTAAATAGGAAAAGGGGACGAAGTGCAGAGGGAGGAAGAGAGAGAGAGAAGCAAAGGAAGAAAGAAGAGGGAACAACACGGGGAAGAAAGAAGAAAGGGGAAGGAAAATAGGATAGTCCGAAAAGGACCGTGTTTTTTTTATATACCGAGATACGATTCCTTTCAATCTAATATGCACGCTGCTATATCCACCGCTTCAAACGGAGACGAATGCAATCAGTTCGAGACTTTCTTTTCAAAGACAATACTCGCCTGAAAGAAAACTTATTGAGTTGATTTAAGACGTTATATCGTCATCCCAAGGTGGAAAACGAAAATGATACGTCGTTACGAACGACAAAAGAGCAAAAAAAAAGTTTAGTCGTCGATAAATATTAAGGTGAAAAAATTTCCCGATACTACCGAGTCGATTTTTAAAAAGGATTCACTGCTCATTGAAAGCTTCAATGTCCGAATTATTGATAAAAATATATAGTCATTGGAAAGAAGCAATAAGTCAAAAAAATAAATTTAATTCACATATCAAAAGTAACCTGATCGGATAAACGAGTGTTATATAGTTTCTAATAATTCAAATATGAAAAAAACCCGATTTTCATTCTAACAGAAATATAAGACGTCTTTATTAGGTCGATATTTAGACATTAATGTCCATTCTTACATATAAACCTGACAAACACAAACATCCATGTCCTATTTAATTCACATATCAAAAGTAACCTAATCGGATAAACGAGTGTTATATAGTTTCTAATAATTCAAATATGAAAAAATCCCCATTTTCATTCTAACAGAAATATAAGACGTCTTTATTAGGTCGATATTTAGACATTAATGTCCAATCCCCATTTTCATTCTAACAGAAATATAAGACGTCTTTATTAGGTCGATATTTAGACATTAATATCCATTCTTACATATAAACCTGACGAACACAAACCCATGTCCTATGCGGTATTCGAACTCTACCATGCATTATCTTAGGTAGATACGTATAATGTTTACATTTGGATGAGTATTTAGCTCTAACAGCAGATGAATATGTAATTATAGTCTTCTAAGTAGAACTTCGCAAATACACTGCACGATGAATCAAATCAATAAAATTACTAATAAGATATATTAATTGATATTTAAACATTAGCGTAAACGACAGCCAAAATTGGGGAAGCATCAACTTTAAGGATACGTTTTATGGATTTTTAAATGGAAAGACTAAAGTTCTTTGAAAATAAAATTTTTATTAAAATAGATATAACAAAATATTTTTGAAGTGTTGTTGATGCAAAAATGTCCATTTCGCCCTCTCTCCAGCTATTCCTCAGTCTTTCTCGACCTCCATAGCCCCTTGCCCTTGACGACGAAAGATTATCACCTCAAATAAACGTAACGTTTTCGTATTCGAAACAAATTTACGGACCGATTCGATGCGTTTGAAAATCGGCAGTAGGAAAATCTACTTAAGTCCCGAATTTATATGAGTAATTTTAAAAAGCAAATTTAAAAATGTCGGAATCCGTTCCCATGTTATTAAAATAAATAAAGTCTTCTGCAATCTAATCCATGCTTTTAATCATGGACCCGTTTAAAGTCCACAAGGGGATGTCTGAGTGCCTGGCCAAAGATTCATACAAACATAACCGATAATGATCCATTCGCATCGAATCATAACATCTTACACACAGGAAGTTAAAATGAGATTATCTCTGGTTATAATGATAAAATACCAGTTTCTGCATAGTCTCCACATACCAAGCTGACCTTATTCACCCAAGATTCTGATATAGTTTACATAAGGCGTAACCTATTTGCAGTGGTTTAGCAATTGTCCTAAATTTATATATTAATTCAGACCTAAACCACGACGGAGGAGATATAAAATTCTTATTTTTTATACCGAAGAAGCAGAATAAACACAATTAAATAGTTAACATATTAAAATTAAATTATTTGCGCCTATGACAATAACTGGCTGGAGTACTTAAAAAACTGACGTTGCTTCCACGTGGTATTTAAAATTTAAAGGGAAAGGGAAATGTTATTTTTGATAAAAGACAGGATCCTTATTTAAATTTATAAGCAATTACAAGTAAAAGTGAAGCAAAATTATGGGAATTTTTCTAAAATAATTATTGTCTGCTTACTAGGACAGTGTAGATTCGACGCCATTTGAGTAAAGCAAGAATTATATTTTATTTTTATTCTCGTATTTCGCGCATTGTGCGGAATTACGTACTTTAAAACTGGATGTTAAGTAAATCTCAAAGACTTAATTATCCGTGAAATGACTAGAATGCCTTCTTCAACTTAACGGAAATCTTTTTTTTTTAAACAAGATATAAGATAAAATTAAAAGGTGTTTCGAAAAGACTCACGCGTCTCTCTCGGGCCGACATATTTCGCATTCAAAGGCACCGACTTTATCATATCTCCGGCTCCTGTAAAGCAAACCTTGTTCCGCGCAACCGCCGTGTATGTGCGCCATCTGTTTACTACGATTGCCTCGGGCAATCACTCGGTTACCCAGGCCTTTGCGTTGCCCGCCTCGATGTTTGCATTAAGATTCCGTGCATTGGGCATTACGGGAGGAGATGGAGAGAGAGAGGGCGAGAAGAGCGTCATAGTTCATAAGGGGAGTTTCTCGGCCAATCAACAGGTGGCGCGCCGTTGCCGTCTCGTCACGTGACCCCATGTGCGCGACCCGAGAGGTTCAAAAACTGCCTCCATTCCGGCGGCAGAGCCGTGAAATCCCTTAATGAGCCAAGTAAGGGACCCCGCGGGGAATACGTGAGTTTCGTGCAGGAACATCACAAGAGAGCGTCCCTTAGTGACTCTAGGACGACGCTCGTTCCACGCCGGTATTCGAATCTCAACGAAACGGAGGCATATTTAACTCTCAGACTACCAAGGGGAGCACAACGAAATTACCTCAGACACTGATTTTTTGGATATCTTCCTTAAATATTTTCTGATTTTTGTCCTTCCATGTATTTGCTGTATAATGTATTTTAAATATAATTATGAAAAAAAATTCAGAAAATATCCAAAATATTAGGAGAAATATCGAAAATTTTCTTGGCATTATTCGGAACAATATTCCTCATAAAAAGTGCACTAATAAAGCCTTTAATTATGTTAATGTATTTTATCTTGCTATTTTTTATCTCTATTAGAAAGTGAACTGCAGAAAATAAAAATATTTACACAATTTTTCTTTCAAATAACAATATTTGATATTTTGTTGTTTTAATAAAAACGATAGTATTCTAGTATGACAAAAAGAATAATGAATTAAATTATTTACTTTTATGTAAATATTTTTTTACAGTAGAAATTTCATAGGGCCATTCACTTACCCCACTCGGTAGGATTGAGGTGTAAAATACTTTGGCAGTCTGAGGGTTAAATAGGCTAATACGTTTTATCTGCTATGGGAGGAAGTTCCTCAAAAAGCACTTATGAAGTGAAGAAAGCGACAATCTTGGGAGATTAAGGTCATTGAATGACTCGATGCAAAAGCGTAATTTTTATGTCGTGAACAGTTGTCTATTATAAAATAAATTTTAGATAACAAACGTTTTATAAATAATTTTAAAATCCAACACGCAACGAAAATATTGATTAGAAATGTTGTATTCAATTTAACTTGAATATGCATTCAAATACATAGGTTAGTTATAGAGGCAAGTCGAATAAATACACTTAGTTAATACCGCCGGATGACGATGTAACTAGCAACCCTAAGAGAAACATAGTTGCTGCCCTTAAGTAAGTAAACGAGGTATAAAGCGAATACTCAGAGTAATACAATCCTTTAAAAATGACCATAGAGAAAAACTGGTCCAAGACCTAGGAGCTATTTATGTAGGTGAGATCTTGCTGATAATCAAAGTTCCTTGTTGTCCGAAATGGAAGCATTGAATAGTCTTGGCAAGAGAGATTAGAGATGGGTACAGTGGTATCAATAAAATATATAAATCAAGATTTATTTTGGATTCAAAAGAAGTAATCGACGGAATGCGAGAATATGTTGACACAAACAGTTTCCGAGGATTTAGTGCTATTATTTTAGTCAAAACATGTCCTTGCAGCATAGCTGAACGCGAGAGGGGTTATTCTGCAATGAATCTGATTGGAAAACATCAGCAGTTTACTAATGATTAAAATGAATGGACCACCTTTGGATGAATTTATCCGGCCAGGTATTTTGAATCGTGGAAAATTCACACAGTTTAGCTAAAGACAACCAATCAAGAAAAAGGGCGTTAAAAGTGAAGATATGTTGAATCCCTTACAGGAATTGAGGAAATTATATAGGTAAATAAATTTATTATTTTATTAAACAAAGAATAAAAAATGTTCTTATTCTAAAGATTGCATTTGCACAAATTCTGCTGGAATAAATTTTATTGTTTTCTGTTCTATCATATCTCCCTCTTCTGAAAGTTTTCAACGAGTTTTTATAAATTAAAGATTTTAAAATACGTGGAATACCAACGTGTTTGATCTATAAGACAAGGGTATACGCCAAACCAAATGTTTCTTCAAGCGTATGCCAACTTCTTTAGATAAGGCTATACCTTGGAGTGAAACGATAGGAACTAGGGAATGCAATACCGGTATGCCGTATATCGGAATACCGGTATGCCGCCCAACTTTTCAATACCGAAATACTGTGGTACCGTTCCATTTAATACCGGAATTTCGGTATTGGATGATATAATAGTTTTGCAACGAATTGCTAGTATATACAGTCCACCATTTCAAAAAAAACAAATCTGATGTGGCCAACACATGACTTTCTCCATATTTGGGGTATAGATATTTAAATTATTATGAATAGCATTATAAGGCAAAATTATTTTTTCGTATCGTAGAAGAATAGTCGTCCTTATTGTCGTAAATTATATGCTGAATATGTTTACAGAATTCACTGCTACACGGTGGTGGCGCTGTATACTGAAAATTTAACAATAAGTTAAATATCTCCGAAATGGATGGTTCTACGAAAACTTGTTTCAAACAAGACTCGGAAGAAATATTATTCTCTACAACTTTGGTACTCACGAAGATTACCAATAACAACGTTTTAAAGGAGATATTTGACGGAAACCGAAAAAACCCATTATTTATAAACAATTCCTAAACAATAACTGCTATGAAAAATTGTTTCAGATGAAAGTTGTAGGAAATTACATTCTCTATAACCTTTGTATAGAATTGTATATACAATAATGATGATGATCACAAAAACCGAATGGGATTTCGAATAAACCTCGACTTCCGGTTAAACGGTACTGTCCAAAAACTAATCAGTTCTTTGTGCTCATGCTAATATATGAAATTTGCTATTAATATGACAAGTACTTTTTGAGTTAGAGCGCCCACAATCACATACATCTACACACAGACACACACACACACACACACATCATTCCGAAAATAGTCTAAACGTGCTCTAGGGACATCAAAACATGTATTTCCGTGGAAATCTCGACGTCGATTTTTTTCATGAAAACAATACTTTCTCTATACTATGTATATGGAGAAAGTAAAAACAGGAGTTCCCAAAGATTCGCATAGATTCGCAGTGGCGCCTGCCGAGGTTTTTTCAGGTGTCCTAAAACTAATAGTATTGAGCGGACACAGATTGCTGGAAAATACCGCTCTAACAAAACTTCTTGAGTTTGTTTTATATAATTTACTTAAATGGTTATACACTGTATTTTATGATTTTATTTGTAGTTTTTCTGCCAATTCGCCAGCCTCTTGGTTGTGTTTTATATAATAGTGCCATTTTACTTTAATCTTTATCGTAGTGGCTGTGTAAATTGGGGTATACCTGTATTTAAACATATGCCTTATAATATCTATTTCATAAGACCTAAATCTGTCATAATCGTACAAGTTATTAAGTTTCATTCGATTCGTTTTCATGATATAACCTGACAGATACCAAATAAAAAGTTAACTACGTTTTTAAACAAAGAATTTGATACCGGAATCTAATCATACCTACAGTTGGAAAAACAATTTTGAAACGATAAACTATTTCAAATCTTCAGCTTCCGTCATATCATATATCTGCAATTAACTATCTTTCAATATATGCATTACTAGGCAAACGAAATTGTACGTGCTAGACACACTCAACTGTAATTTTAAAAAATTGAAGATTTACTTTAACGATCGTTTTCCTTTTAAGTGCTTTTATTTATATGGCGCGAATTCTTCTTCAGGTGAAAGGATGGAATTCTAACTAAAACAGTACTACCACTTACAATAAAAAATAAAGGTATTCTGAATTTAAATAAACTTTTTATGATATGTTTCAGCTTCTCGCACTGCATTTTGGATTATTCGCTATTGCTGTCTAACTAAGAGGAAAATCTCCTACATGAACTAAACTATATAGAATACATAAAGTTCATTCATTAGAAGAAAAGATTATATATAAAAAATCTAGCTCACCATATAGCTGGACTTCAATTGATTGGGAAAACCTTGACGGCCATCACGTGATCTGAAGAACTGGAAGCCCATTTAAGGAGTCGTCCTTGGTGATGATCCATCGACTGCAGATTCTATAAAATACGAAAAAATAGAAACCATCGTTTGAGTGGGAATTTAATACTATCCGTGGCGTTAAGAGTCTTCTTTGAGAAAAATTTCACGAGTTTTTGGGAAACGCTATGTTTTTACCACTGAGTCATGCATTTAATATATTCTCTGAGTTGTTTATTTCAATATTTCGCCATTGGAAGGCATTAAGCTCATTAGGACGAAGGAACGTAATAAATTAATATGGTCAAGATTGAAGTTGGATGAAATTCAACCGATGACCAAGATAACTCCAACAGCATCAAAATATTTATGAAAACCCAAAACGAGTTTCGGTTACAAGGCAGCCATCCTCATCGGATACACAGATCGATGACTTTGAAATTGTGGCTCTTGAAGTAGAAATAAGCAAACATTTCTCAGCGTGGTCACCGTTTAAATAACACTTCATAATTATTAGTTTAAACTATTTTTATTTATATGTGGAAATTAAAATTGTAAATAATGACAAACTGCGAAGATTTTCGGGAACTACAGGCCTCTAATGTTGAGCAAAAATAATTTTTTTCTTTTTACAATGTTGACCGTAAGAATCACGGTAAAAAACTCTCGGCGCATTTTTTTTTCACATTCAAACGTAGCCATCGATACAAGCTGAGTCGACGGGCGAATCATAACAACAATCGATAAACTTCATTAAAATTTCAGCCGTCAAGTTCGTCCAAAAAAAAAACCCTGACTTTTTTCTCTCTCTCTCTCCACCTCTCGCATACGCGAACGCTCGCCTGGCGTCCACTTTTACTCCTGCCGAGTCCTCCCATCACTTCCGCCATCCCACTCTCCTCATTTGGGTTGCTCTTTTTTCCTTCTCCCTCCTTCACCTTTCCCCTTTCCTCTTACCCCCCTCCCCCCCATCCAGCGCGAAAAGGATTAACTTTTAGCCTCCTACTCTCTCTCACTTCGTAGTGTGCAAGGGAGAAGGAAGATAGGAGAGGGAATAGAGAGAAGGTGTGTCTGTGTGTGTGTGTATGTGCTGCCCTCCGCCGTTTCGTTCGATAGTCAACACACACTTCCTCTCCTACTCTCGCTCATCCCCTCAACGACCAAACTACGTCTCATTCTCGCTCTAACTAGCGATGCTACCTAACCTCATCCTTCTCCAACCTTAAATCCTATGCATTTAAAAATCTATCTACCGCTACCCAGATATATTGGTACTAGTGTAATGCCCGTTGAAATATCAACGGAAGAATTATAGTTAGAAATGTTGGGTGATAGATTTCTATCACCAACAATTGAAAACATATAACAATAATGGAAAAAATATAAAACAATGAGGAAATAGCCTGACCGTCTTCTGAAAGCTCCTAGCAGTTATAATAACTGCCGCAAGGTGGCAGCACCAATCGATGATGTGAAATCTTATTTGCAAAGACACAGACAAAATGCCAGAAACTGCCACTTATTATTATTATTATTATTTGATTGATTGATTGATTTGATGATATAAACTCCACACAAAAACACATTACCTAAAAAAAATCAAATGCCGTCACTGTTAAATTAGAGTACAATTTGGAAAAGCAGATTTGCTTCGTTTATGACAAGCGTCGGCAACCTGCCGCTCGTGAACCTCATGCAGCTCATAAAACCAACTTCTTCTCCCATGTAAAGCACCTAAAACGTCCAATTCGCTCGTGAATTCGAATACCGAAACTTCAAGTTTACTCACGATGAGTTATGAAATATGAATCGAATTTCTCGTGAAGAGCTTTATATCGAATTGGAAAATAGTGGCTCTTATTGTTTATTCAGTAGTCGACCCCTGGTTTAGGAGACAAGACCACTTTAAAGATGTAAAATGTTTATTTTACTGCATCCTAGTGAAGAAACGCAGAAACTTAAATAGCATAAAGTGGAGTAAAGCATACCCCTTGTACGGGGGGCTTACTTTCCTTGGCATTCTGCTAAGAATAAATAAATCTCTCCGAAAAGGACGTTGACGAAAATAGACTTCGGGCTCTTCCAAAGGAGACGGTTCACCCAAAGATTGAAGAGGGCCAATTTTAATGGCCATCTCGGATTCCCTCTCGTTTCGAGGACTAAAGAGGGGACGATTTGGACACGAGATCGCTTGAGCAATGAGGGGGGGGGGGGGGGGGGCGTGCGTGTGTAAGACGGGTTGCGTCCAGTCCTGGCTTTACCCCATCCCCACCTCCTCCGCACGTACTTTAATTCACGATCCAACGACGCGAGACTTTTGGAGTGAGTGAGGGAGGGAGCGATCCCAACAGACAGAGCGGAATTATTTAGAAAAAACGCCGCGCGGATAGGGAAAAGTTTATTTTTTTAAGCGATGACGCGGGACTGAAACGTATCCCTAACATGGCAGGACAGAATTTCGGACGGGTATTGTATGGGAGTCGGGAATATTTTTAGCGGCGTCGTTTGACAGACGCCGGGTGCGACGAAAAATATATTATCGTCTTAGCGATTCGTGCCATTGTTGAACATGCTGTGAATGAAATATTTTGTTCGTTGCAGCTGGAAATGATAAATACGCAGAGGGTTATTGGAGCGTGATCTTATTATATTATAAAAATATAGACTGGTTCGATGACTTTTCAGTACCTAGTCAATTTTTTAAAAATTCCTGTCCGCCTCCTCTGGCAATGACTTCCTAAGAATGCATTTGGACGTAATTTTGACAATCAAGATTAAAAGATCGATAAATCAAGACATCTTTCTTGCTTTTTCGTCAAACACTTGCTGTACAGAGTTATACCGGTTGAACAAGATCTTTTACTTAGCTCAGTTCAAAAATATTGATCGCAATCACCGAATTCTCCTGGTGACTACTTACTGCGCTTCAAAATTTAAACGAAAATATCGATAAAGTAATGCTCAAATTTGTAGGCGCAATTTTATCATCTTTTATATCAAGGATGGTAACATTTTCTCCATTATGGGTCGCATTAGCAGCTGAGAATTATTCGGCGGTCTGCATTGGGAGTTGCCAACGACTTCGGCGGGCCACACTAGCGTTTACATAGGAAGTCATCTAGAGATTCCGAGGTATTATGTTAATGACAATCAATTCTAAATCGAGTTTATATGGTTAAAATTCCGATATTAAAGCCTCTATTATCACGGGCCGCATAAAACGCGCTCGGAGGCAGCCTCGCGTGTTGCGTGGGCTGCATAAGATATAGGATGCGATTAATTGCTTTATGCGTGGTTTGTTGATTTTTAGCACTGAATATCAATGTTACTTTTGCTTTACGACTTTTTAACGTATTTATTGGTTTTCCAATGGTTTAAAGAACAGATGAAAGATAATATTCAAGTTTGGCGTGAATTGAGATCGATTATCGAAAGCCAGGATATCGCCCCGTCAAAAAAAAAAAACAATTCCCTGTTTACTTTTCGAAAAATTTCGAAATTCTGAACAAACCTACGTCAACATTGCGATCGACTGTTGCGGATAAATTGATGGACGTTTCGGGTCGGATGAACCGAGAGAGAGTTATAGAGAGATATTTTAATCGCCCTCGTTGGGGTCAACACTTCACAAACATGCGGAGTCACGTCGCCCTTTGACCCACTCTCGTTCCAATACAACTAACCCACATTTTCCCCTCGTCTCCGCTCAACCGTCGTCGGGAGGCCGTCCCGTGCTTCCGAAATCATGGATACCACTTCGCTGTTCCGAGGGGCCTTGAGGCATCAATGTCACGCCGCTGATTTTCCTGTTCCTCTCTCTCCCTCCCTTTCTCTCCATCTCTCGCCCCGTGTTGTTTGCCAGATACCGTCATTACCGCAGCGCGGTGCAGTAACATGATGCATGGGGCAGTCATCTCTGAACTAGGGAGTTTCTTCTCCAATCAATTACCGGACATTAAAGGACTCTTTCGGTGGAAACATGCACGAATAGACGTGCTTCTAACATTAACCTATAATTTCACGTACAAATATAATGCCTGCCATCTATTATTTGTTACATATCAAATAAAGACACTAAAGACTGTTTCAGAAAATTTAAGTTCAACGATGAGTTTAAATTAAACTGAAGAATAGGCGAAGAGAAATAATTCGCATTTGATGTAATGTGCTAATAGGAACTTAAAAAAATACGTAGATCGAATTTTGGATCCGTTTTCATTTTATAACAAGTACGGTATTATCCATGAAAATGCATACAATTAGCATGTTTTTTAAAAATTTTTATGTGGTTATAATGCCACAAATTCGGTCACTGGAGCCTCGTTTGTTTTGTTTCTAGCTCTGTATCTGAAAAACCGTATACTGTAGAGTAACGTGGTAAACGCCATTTTGTTTCTAGCAGCTAGAAGACCACATGAAAACTATTTTCATTTTCACCTCTTCATCTTGAAACAAAATGGCGGATGTTAAAAAAAAATTTATTGAGAATCTATCCGATTCTGTATATTTCTCAAAATTCAAATCTAAAGGAAAAATGGCAGTAGTACAGAAATAAACACCCCAAGTTTACGTTTACGGTTTAGTCACAATTACACAGACGGACGCCAAAGTGAAATTATAAGCGCATTAAAAATAGCGCGCTAAAAATGAAAGAATTATTCCAAAGACCTATATGACAGTGGGGTGAAAAAATACGAAATTCAATTTCAGATGAAGAATAATTAATTCTTATTTTGCTTCGCTGCGCGTGACTCAGAATTTTAAATCGCCGAATCAGCTGATTAGTAATGGGCATAGTACTTTCGACTTTAGAAATATTTTTAAATTATAAAAATCGCCTCAGTTCGGAGAGGCATAAAGGGAATTTATAAGTTACAGATTAATCCAGGGGCACATTCGACGAGTGTAAAAAGCGTCCAGCGTAAATCTAAAGCTAAACTCCGGCTGACGTAAAATAACTACTATGCAAAAATTAAGTACAGGTAGCTCCTAGCCAAAATTCCTTGGTTACCGCACAAGTTGAAAGATTCGCTACGGAATATTCAGGCGAGAATGCAAACGCTGCTGGCGTATAAAAATATCTTTTTCCGCATGCTTCCACCAACCTCCCTCTCACCGGAGACTTCAAAAAAGTGCCGTTTCCAGCTATACCTCCGCGTCAGCTCCAGATGTGAGTCGAAGCCCAGATCCCAATGAATGAGCCAACAACCAAAAGTGGGAAAAAACTTTTACTTCTTCGGACAGTTTTAAATTTTTAAGGGCGGAATTTATTTTTTCCCCTTTGAAGATGTTTGCATTTTCTGGGAAATTTGTCTCGCACACTCTTATAGCCTGCTTTACTCCCCCTCATTTCCCAACTCTCCCCACCGACAAGCTCCTTACACGAAAACGAGGAAGAGGAGGAATGGAGAGTCGATCCGATACTTTACCTCTCTTGCCCTCTTTCTCTCCCTCCCTTTAACGAACGATGTTTTCTCTTCCTTTCCCTTCCATTCCTAATCTCTCCATCTCCCTCTTCTCCTTCCACGTTTTACTCTCACACAATCCCTTCCTCCCATCTTTATTTCTCTATCTCCATCCATATTTCTTCCTCCTCTCTCCCCATCCTCTCTCCTATCTTCTTTCCATCTCTTTCTCCCCTCCATCCCCTCTTTCTCTCCCTCCTTACCACCCTTTTATCACTCCGTATCTCCCTCCTCTCAAAAGGAGATTGAAAATCTTTCTCTCTCTCCCTTCCTCCCTCCCTCTCTCTCTGTCTACCTCCTATCCCTCCCTTCACAGAATAAGGTTAAAGGAAGAAGATGGACAAGAAACACTTCCAGAGGAGCAGTCGTGACATGTTGAGGGAGTAGGGAAAGAAAGAAAGAGGGAGGAGGGAGTTTTTTTTTTTAAAGGGACTGGGGTCTCATTTCCATACCGGGGGGAGGGGGGGAGGAGCTGGCGAGAAAAGAAAGGATGGTGGAGAGGGATGAGAGACCTAAACTCCTCTCTCTCTCTCTCTCCCTTCTCCCAAAGCTTTCACTCCATTCCCCATGCTCGCTCTCCCTCCCTCTGAAAGTATCCCCTTATTTCCCTTCCCTATCCGACTCATCTCCCCGAGGGACTGGGACTTATCAGAGGGTGGTTGTGTTCGGAGAACGTGGGGGGAGGGGGTAGGGAGGAGGGGGAGAAGGAGGAGTCCAGGATGCAGAATGGGGAGTGAGAGTGTATGGAAGAATGGATGTAGGGAATGTAGAGTAGTAGGGAGGGGGGAGAAGGAGCCAGGATCAGCCGTGATCCGGAGGGGTTTTTTTTCGGAAAAGGGAGGGACGAGGAGTGGGCGGGAAAGGAGGAGGAGAAAGGGGATCGCTTGACACACACACATACACACAAACACATTCGCGTAAAGGTCTCCTCCGAACACCCTAAATCTCCCCCTCCCAACTCACCCACCCACCAAAAGGACCCTCCTGCAGATGCGGCGGGTGGGTCGGTTGAGATCTGCGCGCGAGTCACTACGTTGGTATCGAGTTCGAAGCACAACGAATAAGATACGCGATGGCTGTTTATTCGTCCGAGATGGGACATTTTTATTCACGGTTAAATAGGAGAAAAAATCAATCGTGCGGAAAAGATATACAAAAACAAAAAAAAGGGCGTATGCATATGTTGCGACAGAAATAAAATGCTAAATCGATTAATTTTTATCACGATAGCAAACGATTTCGGATAATTTTCATTATTTTCCTAGGGGAAAGGGAAAATTCAAATCGCTTCGGAAGAACGGAAGAGAAAAACATTCTTTCTTGAATATACGCAAAATTGAGCGTTTGAAAAACGAATAAATTTTGCTAAAATCCGCAGAAAAACTTTACCAACGTCTTAGGAAAATAATATATTACTACAAATATTACACTATATTATATACCTATATATATATCAAATTTTTTATAATAATTCAATCTGAATCACTCAATTAAAACTTTCCGCACTAAATGTAGTAATCATTTGATATTATTTCCCAGGCTAACATTCTGAGAATAAAACCTTCTTACGCACATCAAAGAAGCCGCATCGATGCACAAAAAAAACGAAAACACGAGTGCGTCCTAAAGGCCGAGACGGGATAATCAGCGACATATTTTGCAAACGAAAAGAACGCCAATTAAGCGATTCATCTATACAATTCCTTTTCCCAGTATAAATCCACCTTCCTGATGAAACCGTATCGGTAATCTTCATAACAAATATCCCGGATCAGGAATTTTTAAAGTCTAGTCCTTTAGTTCCGAGTCTTAGGTCGCCAATTAAAAATGGGGATTATACGTCACAAACGGGAAAAACTCCATACATACATACACACATACATACATACATATATGTATAAAAGCGAGTCGGGGGGGAGAGACGGCTGAATCGCGAAAAAAGGCAGGATCACGTCCCGCGGGACCCTCGACGGGGAGAGAAAGGAAAGGGAAGGAGGTGAGAGGGGAGTAGGAAGGAGAAAGGGAGGACAGAGACAGATTGAGGTGGGAATCTTAAGAGGGAAAGGTAGGGAGAGGAGGGGTCGAAGGAGGAGCCTACAGGTGAGGGAAAAAGAGAGGGAGAGAGAAGAAACGTCGCAGAGGGGAACTGAGAAACATCAATTGAAGGGATTCGAGACGTACAACGCAGACGTCGTGTCCGTTCATCGGTGAGAGGAGATAACTCTCGTGTCGCGCCAAGCGTTCAGGAATTTCGGTTTAAATGATAAATAATCCGCGAGTGTTTCTTTTACTTTTTTTCATTTTCTCTTTAAATTGTCATTTAGAAAGAGGCGGAGGTCCTCGTATAGAAAAGGGCGGTTTTTAATTTATTTTAAAAATTATTTTCCGTAGTTTTATAGCCTACATAGTTACCTACACAACACACAAAGTCAACACTCTGAATACCGGTAAATTTAATGTACGACAGGTCTAAAGAGTTGTTTTTTCCTACGAGTACTTCTCTTCCATTTGAAGTTTCATTTATGGAAGCTTATGTGACAGCAATACTTTTCTGTACGAGCGGGGTGTTTATATTGTGTTCTCTTACGTCATTCGGTATTACCTTTTGGTGCGAGAGAAAGATAGATTGGTTCAAACAAAGGAACAGCAGACAAAGTTTAAATTCGACAAAATAATGTTTATGAAATTTTTGCAAAATTTAATCGTTTCTCACGATAACCAGGTAGTACTTATGTCTAACCTAGAGGGTGAGATAGATACACTATCATGTAAATTATACTGTATGCCCTTCGACAATTAGTATTCGAAATTAACATTAACATCTTGTAGAAAACTATTCGGGTGTCTATGGAGTATTCCCTCCTAAACAAAGAAACAAAGAAGTCACCTGGAAAATCAGCCATTACCGTTTCTTGAAAACTGACATTAGCTTTCATAGACATTTGGCACATGTGAAGGAATTTTCGCAGATTTTTAATGTTAAACCCTGGGGTTTAGTCTATTTGCAGGAAAAGTGATTAAAATATAAACATTTAGTTGAAGTCCTGCGCATGGGATTACCTTAGTTAAGCGATTTTGAATCTAACAAACATTTTCATCCATCAATTCCTTTTCGGAACTAAATTTTAATTGATGACGATTTGAGATTTTTTTATTTTTGACATGAGTCACTTCAGTGCTTGGATCCGTATCAAGCCGTTATTGAACATAGTCACCAAGCGGATTAGAAAGTGGACTGGAAGCACGCCAGATGGAATCAGTTGTGAAGCGGATTAACAAAACATACAATTTTATTGGGAGCTATAGGGTTTGTATGCGGATAGACCTTTGCAGGCAATCGAGTTTCACATAACTGACCCTTTGCTATGCTTATTACAGAACAGATAACTTTCAATTACAATTAATTTCGTTTTAGTGCTATATTTAGTAATCTTTGCGGAGAAACTGAGAGAGCAAAAAGCAAGAAAGGAGTAAGAGTGAGCGAGAGAGAGAGGGAGAGAGAGAGAGAGAGAAGGGTTTGAAGCTAGACGAAAAACTTTCACGCCTTATCTCCGCGTAGGAGGAAATGCAGAATCGTTAGGAATAGCATTAAATGCACATAAATGTGTGAGGTTGCGTTTGTGTATTTAGGAAACCGTTTTGAAACGCCTTCATTGAGTGTGTGGAGGTGTATGAAATGTACATAAGCATATAAACATGCGAGAAAGGATCAGTAGGTAACCATAATTTCGCTACATTTCCCAAATTTATAGCTTTAAATCAATGAAACTAAAAAAGTACATTGTGACATAAGTATACCTATTATATTTCTGCATAGACATCGACTATGTTCAGCGAATTTTAACAGCGCAATGTACGAGTGTCTATGTCTTTGCATCGCTTCGCGTGTAAACGCTGTGAGTTTCACCGCCATTTTGCGACAACTGCTGAAAACGTGACATGAACTAGTTTTCTTGTTTCGACTATCGTTTGATTTAAAATGGCAGGAAAAAATGTCTGGTTACTTAGTGATCCATCCTCTCGCACACACCCACAAATATATTTATAAAGGTGCACATACAGTCGTCTTTATTAAAACCATAGCGATTCCCTTTGACACGGCCGCTGCTCTTTACACTAACGAAAGGGAACGCGTGGGTGAGGGATGATCCTGTGGAGCCTATTTGCGATATTGAAATGATGCGGAAATAAAAATTGGCGGCTATTAAAATTTTAAAGGAGATGAATTGATATGGCACGTTTTTTTTAAGCTATAAAAAAATAAAAATTCGTGTCTCTCCTTCGTAGAAAATAAGAGGATTCCCATTTCATGTCATGTCTTGCTCAAAGAAGGCGTTATGATGAATGAATCGAAATATGCAGCGAAGGGAGAGAAGCGATGCGTGTTTCTTCGAAAATTAAACCACATAGCGTCATCTTATTTATTTACGCCAAAATTTCCGTTTTCATGAAAAAAACTGTCATATCTCTTGTATTGAAGTATAAAGAAGCATATATGACTATTAAAGATGTGAATGAAAAATTTCAAGTTTCAGGAGCTCGAAAACTGCTCCCAAGCTCTACAGACAAAAACCTTTCTTGGACCAATGAGAATTAAATTCCACATCCGTCGCTACCAAATACGACAATATTTGATTTAATTAAACTCTACTGCTATGAATAAAATCATAAGACCAGTCAAAGTTTGGATACGCTTCAAATAGTTTAATCTTACTTTTTCTTTCGTACAAAACAAACAAAGTAGTTATCTTTATTTGGGACATTGCAAACTATAAATCTGACAATAATAGTCATTACAATCCGCAAATACCACCAAATACCTATATAATACATTAATATATTATACAGGTATTATTATATTATATTCCCTACTGTATACTGAATATTTAAATTGATACGTTAATATCGAAAAAATAAAGTTCTAAAAGGGGGAAAATATTGGGAAAGATCTGCAAACAGAATAAGTTTAAAGAACTCAAATAATTTGAAATTACTGCCGATGTCTCGAAATACGACCATTAAAATTTACTGAAAAAATATTTACAATCTAAATACGGCTCACCAATGCATATGTACATAAAAAGTAATATACTAAATAAAACTATGTGCATGCGCATCAAAATGAGAGCGGAGAGAAACAAATAAAGAGGGCTTAGCAATATGGAATTTTCATCAAGTTCTTCTTCGCATCTTCGAAAGAAAAATAGGCAAAACTTTAAGTAGACGTCGAGATTATTGAACTCGAGTTTAATTAAGGGAACAGAGGGAAATGACCCAACCCATGATTTGTATCGTGGGAGAGGTTAGAGCAAGAAATGAAACGCTACAGGGCTAGAAAACGGAGAGAGAGGGTGGAGAAGAGGAGAGAGAGAGACAGAGAGAGAAGCGGAGAGGGAGTGAGAGGTAAAGGGAATAGAGAGAGAGAGGAAGGATAATACATGGCCTAGCGAACCGGAAGGTGGCGATAGCGGTGAACAAGGGCGAACGGAGGGCGGTTCGCGGGTGCGAGGATAACTTGAAGGGAGGGAAGGAGAGGGAGAGAGAGAAAGACGTGAGGTGAGAAATGCAATAAAAGGCGGAGATGAAAATCGCGGAGAAGGGCACGAGAGGAAGCGGTGGAGAGGAAGTTAAGAGAGAGAGAGAGGATAAGAGGAAAGAAGGAAAATATTGTGTGAGCTATCGAGGGATAGGCGGAGAGTTGGAGAGGAAATAGGGAGGGAGGGAGGGAGAGAGAGAGAGAGGGATAAACAGAGAGAGAGAATAAGAGAGTAGGGAGAGAACAGAGACAGAAGGAGAGAGCGACAGAGGAAGAGGTAGAGATGAAGAGAGGATAAAAGGGGAAGCAGTAATGACGGAGAAGAGGGAGAGGTTGGAGAAGAGGGCGGTTAAAACTAGAAGTAAAATTATATTTTAAAAACATTTTTAGTGTAACCTTATGGAAAATGGAATTGTCTTCCTTGGAGCCGAACCCAGGACTTTTTTAAGGGTTTTTATTTTTCGTCGTCACCTTAGAAATACGCGAATATAACATTCCTGCCAAATTATTTCTATCTCTATTCTTTCTAGAGTTATTCGCGTTTTTATAGCGAGCGAGTGTTGATGCGTGACAAATAAATAAATACATAAATATGAAGGGAAGTTAAGTAAAATGGTGTTACAAAAAAGTGGCAAGCAGACCGAAAGAGGGAATAAGGGAGGGAGTGGAAAGTACAACAGGGAGATAGGCGTTGGAGAGAGAGAGAGAGAGGGAGGGAGAGAGAAAGAGAGAGAGAGAGAAAGAGAGAGAGAGAGAGAGAGAGAGAGAGAGAGAGAGAGAGAGAGAGAGAGAGAGAGAGAGAGAGAGAGAGAGAGAGAGAGAGAGAGAGAGAGAGAGAGAGAGAGAGAGAATACAGTGTGAGCAAACGGAAGATACGAGGCCAATGGGTTGCCCTATCTCCCCCCTTCCTCTTCTCACCCTTGCAGCTACCTCACTATCTCTCTCTCTCCCTTTTCCCTGTGGGCTCCCATTATGCGAACGCAATGGGGCGAACTCGCAGATTCGGTCACGGACAGCGGTAACCTATGCGACAAGGGGCGCGCATCTCCAACCAGCGACACGTGCCACTGACCAAACCCAACACGCAATCGTCCTCACCCCTTCCCCTCCCCTGCCTCCTCCCTCTCCTATCCTCCTCCTCCCTGTGTTCCTAACGCTCCTCCTTTTGCCGCTTTCCTCCCTCTGTCTCTCCCTTACTTCATTTTCATTTGCGCTCCCTTATTCCTTTCTTACGCCTCTTCCTCTCCTATCCAGTCTTTTCTGTAAACTCATTTTTCTGTCTCCTTCATCTTCATATCCTACCTATTTATACTTTCCTCGCTATCTTCTTACTTCTTTTCCTCCTCCTCCGTTTCATATCTTCTTTCATTCTCTCATATTCTCTTTACTGTATTTTCCTATACTTTTCCCATACGCTCCGAAGGAAATCGAGTGTCCTTCCTTCCCTGATCCTTCCTTATTAAATCCCCTCAATCGTCTCTTCCCTTTGATGATCAAAGTCAATCCTGTAACCATAAAGCGGCTGAGTAAAACGCGTAAGCATTCCATTTATAGAAAAGCCGTCCTCAGCGGTAATTCACCGGGCGTTGATTCGCAAAATCAAAGATTCGACTCAGTGTCAATGGTTATTAAATTACTAACGAGAACTGTTGCTTTTTAGCTGAAAGGCACAACTGTTTTATTCGTAAGTTTCGTGGCTTGAGGATTTGGCAAGATAATCCCTTCGATTAAACCTAAGGGGTGGCCAATTAATTCCCAAGTCGGTTAAAATGAAGCAAAAATACAACAAAAATTCGAAGTAAATTTTTAAAAATAAGCTTACATAAGCGATTTGAGACGGATTTGCTTTGTGCCGTGAATAAGAAATAACAATTTATAAACTGATTAAAAATTTTTACTTGGATTATTTTTGTATTTTTCCTTCCTTAAAACCTACTGGGCCATTCTGTATAATAATTTGTTGATTATTTATATTCACATTATTTTTCAATGAATTAATTCTCTCTATATCTCTCACGCCTTACTTTGTATCTTGGCAGTGTTGTATTATACTCTACAGCAGGGGGTCTCCAAACTTTTTTACAAGTGAGCCACTTGGTCAATAAATTTTATGCTCGCGGGCCAGATTATCAACATGAAATACTTTTTGAAAATATAGGCGCACAATATACAAATGTATGCTATTTTTAGGCGCGTTTCGCTTACAGCGTGAGCGCCTATTATCGTCGGTCGGTCCGTCCGTCCGTCCGTCCGTCCGCATGTTCGTTCTCGGCTTCTACGGAACGGATTGTTATGAAATTTGATATTAAGGGCTTTCAATCAAATATAATAAGAAAATCGCAAAAATGAATCACGTGCGCCAATCAGGGGTACCACTTTACTAGAGACAAAAAATTAAATTTTCGTCATATCTCGTAAACTATTGTTCATATCAAAATATTTTTCAAATAAAAGTTGTAGAACTATTAAATTAGAGTATTTCCTTTTCTATATATTTTTATTGTAGGGGTAGCCGTTATCGAGAAAATCAAACAAGAATGTGTTAAATCGAGTTGAGCTTAGAAAATTTCTTGCATGGTTACTTCTTCATTGTTGCTAACATAAACAGTCTCCCAAACAAACGTTTAATTTCCTTACGTGTGCATGTAATACTATTAAATAGGAAGAAAATGGATTATTTATGATGAAGAAAAGGACTTTAAAACGCTATTTCCCTTACGTACAGGTATATAATTGCTTTCTAATACTCCATTGCACGAAACGCGCCCCATTTGTGATACGTTGTACGCTTTCCTAACTTGTTGTATTAAAAGGTGGTTTAGTGAATTGGGTAAATAACGATTTTTCCAGGAAATTCTTCGACGTGTAACTTTTATTTTTTCTTCATCGAATATGAATCTAAATTAGACAAATAGAGCACGAGTATTTGATAAAGTAGAAAATATTGTCTTATTCCTGGAATGAATTAGAATTGATTGCAAATGCTCATCAGATAAACAAGATAGTAATTTAGACTTAACAAATTTCATTCTGGAAAAAGTCTTTTCATAATTGTAGGCAGCAAATATTTATTAAAGGCTCGAGGGCCACATTAAATGGGATCGCGGCCCGCACGTGGCCCACGGGCCATAGTTTGGAGAGCCCTGCTCTAAAGGATAATTCATTTTCAAATTATTCTCGCGAAAATAAATTAAACCTAATTTCACATTTTAAAACGTTCGTTAACATTGGGGAGGATTCTGAGATCCTCTTTAATTAATACTATTTCCCATCGAAAGGTTAAATAATTTACACTATAAATTCATACTAAGTTTACAAAATGATGTATTATAAAATATATACTATTGCGATGATTTAGCATATGTTAATTAATAGCGTAGATCATTCATACCAGTAATTTCTGACAGGCTATCTTTTAAATAGTAACCAACATTACGCGATGCATTATTAGCAACATTTTCTCGCATTCAAAACAATCTTCAACGCGAATTCGGACGAGTTATACCTAGAAAATGGAGGAAAAATATTTAAGAAGCATAAAACAATTTATTCCGCCGTAATGTCCCCGTTGATTTTATAAATGACCGAAAATTCTCTGAAAAAATAGCTGAACCTTCCTGCCTTAAATTAGTATTTCCGTCCTATATGCATATGCACATGCATAAAATAGCACCAAGAAAATATTTTTTCCTAGCTAAAACGCAACTGAAACGTGTAATGATATTTTTTCCCCACGACCGTCTAGTTGGCTGCCATTACATCCCAATGCTAAAGCATTTGCGGCGATTTAATGAACAAATTGTTAATCTGATTCCGAAAAATATTTAATCAAAGCAGCGGACTTAATTAAATGAGGCATTTCTGTCATTTAAATATTTGAAATAGGAAATGTTGTATAATTCCGCGAAATTGAATTTAAATTAAATATTTGGAGGCAATTATGAAGTTGAAATGTGAGGCAACTAGGACCGCCGACGCCATCCCCTCCCCCCCCCCTCGTCCGAAAGCGGGAGCTTAAACGAACGTAATAACGATCTTCTTTTTTTTTGCTTCATAGAAAGAGAGGGGGAGGTAAACCCTTCAAAAGTCAAAATCAAAACGTAATAACGGTTTCCAGTGCCCGAAATAATAACACGACCACATTCGTTATCCCATTCCACATGCGAATGATTTTTATCAAAACATATCGAATGTATGCGTCCGCGATAGCTTCGATAAATAATAATTATAATTACTGGATCGCCTTTATACAGAGCGTAGATTCGCCGCGTGGTTTGCATTTAATGAGTTCGGCTGCGAGATGATTCAAACTAAAGAGAGGATTGAAAAGCGTCTCGTGGAATCGTTATAAGCTCACGGAGACTTGATCGTTCGCGCTTTACTTTTATTCGAAATGTGATATTTTTCCGACCCGATGATTTAAGGCAGTTCTTCTTAAACTTTCAACTGTCGCGACCCTCTTGACTTTCATGCGACCCCACTTGAATTTAAAATGATAAAAATAATAAACTTTAATACAAATTCCTTTATTTTATATAACTGTTAATAATTTTTATCACATCATGTTTCCTAAAATTTCCTGATGATATTTTATTATTGCCGAATATTTTATATTTTGGCATTTCCATCTAATTTCTAAAATAATTTTGCGGCCCCCTGGGGAGCCGCGACCCTAGTTTGATAAACAATGGTTTAAGGGATTCCATGCTAAATATGGACGAGCATCCAAAAATCAAAATTGAAAAAAATACTTATTTTATTCCTTTATTCTACCACCAGCTATCACCACTGATGACGGCTGCCAGGTATGTGAAATGCACATACGGCTTTTTCATAACTTTTTCTGTTCCAATAAGTGATGCCTTACACATTATGTACTTATTTTTTTCAATTTTGATTTTCAAGTGCCTGTTTTTGAGTGTTGCGATGGCTTAGAACGCATGACAACATAATAACAACATAACAAAAATCAAACTGAAAAATATATGTATTGCCTGAATGTATAAACGGATGCTTGAAATTATCTCTAAAGTTTTGGCTTTATAGAGGTTTATATGTGTGCTACATTAACTTAGGCTAACCATCTTGACCTATCACCCGACAACGGTTCCATAGCAGCAACAATATTTTTCCGTAACAGATGACTGTTATATTCGCCAAGTAATTATTTATTAATCTTAAATTGGCAGTGATAAAAAATGCATTTTAACATAAATTGTCAAGGGGTATAAGTAGAACTGTGAAGGTATTGAAATCGCAGTTAAGATATTTTAAAATGGTCAATATTATCGAAAGGGCTTTAATTATGAAAAATCTTAGAGTACGGGACAAAAATAAAAAAATCAGGCTCGCAGCAGAAAATCCGTTGGGATTCTGAAGTCATACATACGCGGACCTCATGCAAGCCGAAGTGAAAACGTTCGTTCTAGTCAATCAATAGTGAATATCAATCTTTGAAAATAAAAAAAACACACACGTCGATACTTTTGAGGGACGCAAAGAACTAACTACAGGCGTCCGACAGCACTCGTTCGAAAACCACGCCAAAATCACTCAGTCCAAACAAACGCGGAAACGCAGTAAAATATTCAGAATATTCCTTCGCCGCTCTCTGCCTCAATTTTGATTTCCGCGGGCGGCTATTTAATTCAATTTACCTGAAAATTAACTTTCGCGTTTTGAAAAATATATTCCATTAACCCCGACTGTCCTGCCGTTTCTCCTCTCTTCCCCTCCCTCTCCCCCCACTGCTCTCGAAACCATTATTAAAATGTATAATCAATTAGCGGATGAAAGTTGAATTTAAAAAAATATGAAAGATCCAACAAAATTGCCCTAACAATCGGGAGAACGTACCCACAAAAAAAATTGACGAGTGAGAGGGAAAAAAAAACAAAAGACAGATTAGATTATTCATTTTGCATTATTAAGCGATTCGGAAAATTGCGAAGATTGCGTCGCTCGCTAATCGAATGCGTTTTTACGCGCTTCGAAACCTGGTGGGCCGGATAGCTTGTGTTCCTGTCCGATTTGTCGATGTGATCAGGGCGCTGTCAATTCGAATAATTTAGGAAAAATCACCGTTTTAGTGCCTTTCTGGTTCTGGAAGCCCCATAATCAGCCGTTGAACGACTTACCTACGTTTCTGAAGAAATAGCAGAGTTAGTATTCCAGTTTGAATTCAGTTTATTAAAATTTGATGATGTTCATATATTCCGAATCTTTGAACGTTTCGCCGGTGTCGTGGTATTTATTTACAAATCAAAACTACGCGCTTTGATAGATCCATATAAAATCATTATACATTCATTAAGAGGAAACGATTGCTTAATAATTGCCAAGAATCAATTAAAGGTAAAATAAAGTTAAAAATCTAACAGGTCTAACCTATCCATATTACTACATTACACGCTGCATTTCCATAACGTCAAGAAGTAAGGGTGGTCAGCTTTTGAACCAATCATTCATCTGTACCGAAGCAACCAAAGAATTCTCAACCTGCGATTATACTGCGTTTCCAGAGATCGTACGGGTGAGGCGTGTCTACGGTTAGACTTGTAGGGTGAGGGGGAGAAAGTGTCAGCCAATAAGAGGTCTTAAATTTCCCACGCCTTTCAAAAATTCTTGACGAGCCCTGTTGACACGATTGCTCTCAGAACTTCACTCGTCCACAGCTGCTGTTGAAATGAGCGAAATTCGAAATGTGGCAACATTGGGTCGTAGCCTAAGCGAAATAACCCGAATGCGGACGGAATACTGCGAATCTGACCCGTACGACTTCGGGAAACGCACTATAGTATCAAATCTGCACAATCAACAAAAGTCTTCCTACAACTCCATGATCATAATCTATTTTTTACTGTCTAATAGCTCATCTTAAAAAATTGGCTAACTTTCAAGGAACTATTTTGTGTTCTTCAGATAACATATTCGATTCGCTATACTATTTTCAAGGACAGAAAAAACATAATCATCAAATATAATGTTTCAAACTGTGAAACCGGATCCGTTACCGTTTAATTTCAGGTACACATATTCCGCAAGTCATAATTATTATGTCACAAGCATATTCCTATTCTTTCGTTTTGAGGTACGCGCAAATCAAGAGAAATGATTATTTTCTACTGTTTGCCAAGAGAGTAATTTTCAAACTACACCTAACACTTCTTAAAAATTCTGAGCTAAAAGTCTAATGGACTTGGTGTACATATAGAAACACCTATGAGTTATGCTTATTCCAATTCGTCATATAGAGATGCATTTTCTCCACCTGCTAGAAAGCAAAAACATACTCCGATATAAAAATGACCGTTTTTTTAATCGATCCGATAAATCACCCCATTTTTTAAAAGCATAGTCCCTCGCGGAATCTCCAAAAAAACGAGAGGACTCGAATCACGGGACAGGAAGAATCCTTACTTTTTCCTTTTATTTCCGACCGCGAGGGAGTAAGAGAGAAAAGAGGGAGAGGGAGAAAAAATGAGGAGCGCTACGCGTCCTTCACCAAGGAAACGGCCGGGATTCAGGCGGTTTTGATGCTCAAAGCGTTCATTATCACGGAGGACCGAGAGAGAGAGGGGGATGGGGGAGGGGAAGAGAAAGAGACGCGGAGGTACGGCGACGGAGGGGAAGGCAGGGAGTTGCAGTCCCTAGCTCCCATCCCAACTTTGACCCTCCTCCCACCCCACCCCCGCGTCTCCACCACACTGGGTCGGGTTGGTAGGGCGTCCGTGCGTGCTCTGAGGGGCTCTTTCGTGAGGCCTGGAGGGGGGGGAGGAGGTTGAGGGGGGAGAGTAGAATGAGCTTCGGGAGGGGCAGAGCACGAACTCTCCACGGTCCTCCACTCCGTCCTTCCCCTTCCCCCGAACGTGTGGGAGAAGGGAAAAAAAAGGCCGTGGAGGACGGCCGTCCGCAACCCCTCCGACCTCCTCCGCCATCCGGCAAAAAGGCCCTCCACTCCGCACCTCCCCACTTGAGACGGGACCTGCAAATGGCCATAACTTCTGCTCCCTAGGGTCCGAGGTTCGACATCCCGCAAAGAGAGAGGGAAAATCTCGTAGCCGGTTCCTCGAGGCGAGGGATATAATGAACGGAAGGTCATGTGTCGACGTGGAATCTCGATATTGTAATAATGTCCCGCCTCATTATCCTCGCCTCGTTGGGGATTCTTATTTCGCCCGCGCGCGTGCGTGTACCCGGGAGCCATTCGTGTTTTTATTTATTTTTTTCATTTCCGTCTTTCGCCATTTTTTTAAAAACTGTGCCGGCTCGGAAAGCCACGTAATGCTTTAGCGTCGAATACGACGATAATTAATGCTTTTAGTTATTTTTTCACTGCGACGGAACTCTTAACTTCTGGAAACCGTAACTAAATATGATCTTCAAACAAAAGCTGGTGAGAAACGCGTGGCTTTATCAACTCCGGGTCTTGTGGAGAAACCTTTTATGGCCAAAAACCATCGTTTTGGTGAAATATTTGGGAAAAACGGATGAGTAAATTTGTGGGGACAATTAAATACAATTTCCTTCCGATTTGAACTAGTTTAGTTGAGCTTTCTTGTACTACATATATTTAGGAAATTTCAATTCCAATTTTAATTTGCAAATAAAAATTGTTTTTAGAAGTCTCAACGTATTATTAAAACTTTCCAAAATAATTCAAAACAAATGGATCTTAATAACATAGGTGAAAACCTGTTAACACAAAATGCTGGGGACCGACACAATCATTTCGCGTTATCCGAATTTCGAGTTAACCGAATTTCATGTTAACAGCTTTAATGGTAATATTTTTATTTTTTAAATATGGAATTAGTCTCGTAGGCAAATCCATGGTACATATCAATGTAATACACAGCCGAAGATATTACCACAATCATGGGGAAACCCTATCTCAAATGCCATTTCGTGTTATCCGAAGAATTTTGCATGTATTTACTTTCGTGGGACTGAAAAATATTTTCGTGTAAACCATTTCGCGTTAGCCAATGAATAAATACTGAAAGGTATAGGCACTGGAACGGACCGAGCACGCGTTTCGTGTTGACCGATATTTCGTTTTAAGCGTTTTCGTGTTAAGTGATTTCCACTGTACCAATGTTATACAACGGCAACTTATATTTGCAGTAATGCAAGTTTTCCCAAAAAAATCTTTAATTCGTATTTGTTTGATCGCGAAATGTTTCAAAATATAAATGAAAATGTATTATTCGTAAAAGATTAAAATGCCCGTTCGAACCTAGTCTATATGTATTATAAATTTCACATTTGACGAATTTTTCCCTTCACGGATCCTTGGAAAAGAGATTAATTTGAAAGGCTACAAAAATGAAGCCAGAGGCTTCGAAGGATCGATGAAATTAGCAACAGTAAACTTAAGTTTGCTATTCGAATCCCTCATTTGTGGAATTGTACTTTTTAAGGCAGGCTGCTATTCCAGAAAATAAAACTAATTCACCATTGCAGCGGGAAATCCGAATCACAGTCATAGCTGATCCATCAAAACCTAGCGATCGCCTTATCATGGTGGAATTGGCGCTTCTATGTTCTGTTATCCAGTCGGAGTCTCACTTTATCCCTTCATTCATTTTCAATGCCATAAGTACGAGTCTTAAATACTCAGTTCTTTTACTAATACAAGTTTTAACGGTCCAAAGACCCTGAAACAGTGCCCACATGGTTGTATCCGTCGACAACGTGGAATTACGATTATTATTTCACGCGCACTTGGCAACGCCAACGAAAATCGCGAATTCCAAACATGTCTACGTAGCGATGCCCACATTTCGATTTTTAACGACCGTTTCAACCCAATTTCACTCGCACAAAACTCCGCCTCGAATAAGAAGCGAAATATTGTTAATTTAACCGACCAAACGCTATTCAAACGTCGAAGCCTTATTCTGAATACGAATTCGTCGTATAATGGCGCACTCGTTATGCTGTAGGCTCGAAATTTGATTTATAAGAAAAAAGTGGCAAAAAATGACAGGGCCCCAGAGTGAAATTGTGGATGATCATTTATCCTCAGGGGCGGATTTATAGGTATGCGCAGTGCGCGCAGAAGTAGGGTCCCGTGCTACTGAGGGCCCCCCGAATTCCAAAATTTTCAAAAAATAGGGCCTCAAAAAAGGCTGCGCGCATGGCCCCACTATCCATAAATCCGCTCCTGTTTGTCCTGGAAATTGTGATGTCAAACGAGTCTTTTATCTCAGGCCACATTGAAATCCAAGCTAAATTTGATTGTTTTTATGGAATCTCTCTCCTCAAGATGCTTCTAAATACGACGATTTTTTCAAAACCATGCTTAATGGATTATCTTGCTATATTTCAAAAGCTTTCATCTGATAATAAAATCCAAGGAATATGGCTGAACGTTGCGGTAATTGATACTCATATTAACGAATAACACTTGGTTAAATTCCACATTTTTTTTATTACAGGACCGGTTTCGCTAAATAACTAGCATCATCAAGTATATCATCATCTGTATAATTTCCTTATTTAAAGACGAAAACAACGAATGATGGTTATATACGTATAT
Organism: Uropetala carovei; assembly: GCA_036926305.1. Lineage (NCBI taxonomy): Eukaryota > Metazoa > Arthropoda > Insecta > Odonata > Petaluridae > Uropetala > Uropetala carovei. The sequence continues at coordinate 2,194,078 of JAXCHB010000318.1, read as the reverse complement.
ACAGGAAAACCTCGTTAATACAATATCGGTTTATACAAAGTTTTCATTCATACAAAGTAGATCTCATTCCCCTTTAAAAGGGATAGGCATTATCATGTTAAAAATTTGTTTACTACAAAATACGGTTAATATGTATTACAAAATCAAAGTTTGCGCAATGGATAGTATAATCATACTTTTCAGTACGGTTAGTCTGTCATTTGCGGAGAGGGGAGTCAGAGCCGTCAGTTTCAGTGTGAAATACGAGGTGAGATGAAACACGAGTTGGATAATTCGCACTACAGCTGTGATCAGCGGCGTAATATGTAGAACAGTGTGAATGTTTTCAAACATCGAATTGTTCTGTGCCAGTAAAATTTTCACGTTTTGAGCCACTTTTATTTTTCAGCGAAGTAAACATTCGGTTTGTGTCAAAAGTGAAAATTACCGCAGTTCAACGTGCGGTACGAAGCGAAAACGAAACGAGTTACGCTTGGATACTAAACCCAAAATCATTGAAGAAGTTGATAAGATGGAGCGCACCAAAACAGAAATTGCGAAGCAATTTAACATTCCTTTACCAACGTTATCAACGATGTTAATAAACCGGAAGAAAATAGTAGACGCTTCTGAGGCTGGAATGGCGCTAAAAAGAAAGCGTGTGTGTGGTGCAAAGCATAAAGATCTTGAAGAAAGGCTATTGGAATAATTCCACCAGATGCGGGCATCGAATTTACCAATATTGGGTCCCCTGCTGCAAGAAAAGGCTGATTGTTTCGCACTGCGCCTTCGTATCAGTGATTTGAGTGTAGGAATGGTTGGCTGCAGCGCTTTAAAGAGCGAAACAACTTAGTCTCGCTTGATATCTGCGGTGAATCTGGAGGAATTGACAAGGAGAAAACCCTAGATTGGTTGGAGTCTTTGCAACCAATTCTTCGCGAATGTAAAACAAAAGACATTTTCGACATGGATGAGACAGGAGTGTTTTACAATTTGCTTCCCAATAAAACACTTGCTGTTCGTGGTGAAACCTGCCATGGGGGAAATTTGAGCCAACAGAGGGTGGCTGTGCTGTTGTGTACCAATGCAGATGGCAGTACAAGCTTCACCCCCTAGTCATCGACAAGCCGTCTCGGCCAAGATGTTTTAAAGGAGTAACCACTCTCCCTTGTGAGTACGAATCGAACAAAACAGCTTGGCTTACCGCTAAAATCTTTCAATCATGGATTCTAAAATTGGATAGAAGAATGCTCATGCAGAAAAGGAAAATTCTGATGATACTGGATCGTTGTGCTGCACATTCGACTGGGGCGCTGAAGTTGTCAAATATTAGATTGCTCTTTCTGCCTCCAAACACCACAAGTTTCCTGCAGCCACTGGACCAGGGCATCATTCACAGCTTGAAGAAAGCCTACAGATCCTGCTTCGTGCTTTATTTGATCCGCCACCTTGAAGGTAAAACAGCGATGCCCCAAAAATGGAATGTGTTAGATGCCCTTCGAAACATTGTGATTGCTTGGGATGGCATTCCTCCTAATGTCATAATAAATTGCTTTGCCAAAAGTGGCTTTGGCAAGAAGGATGTAGAACCTCTTCCAGAAGATGAATCTGTCCACCAAGTGAAAGAATGGGAGGAATTGAGGGGACACATGAACCTCGAGGAAGAATTTGAAGACTATGTTCATGTGGATGACTCTGTTACCACCACAGCTACGCCATCAGGAGAAATCTACTAAACACTCAGTATGTTGACAATAGTGAAGATTATAATAATGAAGAGGTTGTACAAGAAGATGATGAAGAAGAACCTGTGCACACATTACCTAACAAATCCGAAGCCCAAAATGCATTGAATGTTATTGAAAATGTACTGGCTTGCAGTGATGTTAGCAGTGAGATGCTAGTAGCCTTTGATCAGATCTGAGCTATTGTTAAGAACAATTATAAAATAAAATGTGTTCATAAGTTGGACTGTTTTCTTAACACAGTGTAAAGCTCTTGAGTTAAATTAATTTAATGTTGAAGCATAAAAGTTAACCAGTGTATTTACCCATGAACAACTATTGGTACGATTTTTTTATTCATTTCTAAACTAATCTTTATTGTTTATAATTCACAATTATAAGAGTACCTTTTATTGCTTGTTTAATCCTTCGTTAAATCCCACATTTCTTATGAATCCTTAACGTTTATTGTAGAAAACCTTGACTGTTTTAATTAACAATTACCTTTAAAATTTTCTTTGATGTAGACCTTGTTAATTGTGAATTCAAGTGATTTTCATTCTATCATAAATAAGTAGTTTTTCTCTTATTTTTATATTCTTGAATATATTAATTAAAAACGTGTGTAAAGTGGCAAATTAAAGTTTAATTAGAGTAAATTATGAAACCAAATTAGAAAGCTGATTTTGACATGGTCATTTCACGAACCTCGTTATTACAAATTGAGAGAACTTAGGTCCCTTGTAGTTTGTATTAACGAGGTTTTCCTGTATACGTGTGTGTGTGTGTGTATATATACATTTATTTATTTATTTATACATACTAGGAGGCAAGCCCCCTGCTCGCCAACTCTCCCCCCCTCCCCTTTCCTCGCTGTTCCTTCGTTCCTACCATGTACCTATTGGATTTAGATTAGTTAAACGGAAATATGCTTTGAAGATGCGTTTAATGAATATATTTTATAAGGGATGTATGTTTGGTTTTTAATAACAAATTAAGAAAATTAGTTGAATAACACAATAAAAAATAAACTGAAGGCTAAAATTCCTAGAGATTAAAAATGGCTGATGTGTAGAGCATTAGAGAGAGAGACAACCAGAAATAGGATTTTAGCAATATAGATAAAAGATATAAATAATATGAGTACTGCGTTCGATTTATTGTATTAAATTCATATCTTCGGTCATTTCGAGCAAGTTTTAATCTTATTTTCGATCTTTAAGCCTTTATTTAAGTGCATATGCACGGAAAATACCGAGGACAACAATACCCGTAACCATGGAATCTTATTATTGAAATGTTAAAAAAATTACCAAAACTCGAGTATAAATTCAAAATATGAGCGAATTCGAACGAGATTGAGTATTCTACGGTAAGAATAAGAGTTGTAATTCATTTTGGCGCGTTTTAGCGCAAATTTCGTGTCAATAACTTAATTTTAAGATATTTAAAGAGTAAAAGAATAAAAGCCTTCAAACAAAAAAGGTGATTTTTACGTGTTATCTTATGGGAAATGACATTCATCCTCTGGTGTCGAACCCGTGACCTTTTTTGAAATGTTTTTAGCCATAACGTAAAGATTCATCAACACTGAAATCCTGAGAAATTTCAGGCTTCTAAGTTTATTTCTAATCGAGTTATTCACAAAAGTAGAACGTTACGCATCATGACCATTACGATTTTATAATATAGAGAGATATAATAACTGGTTATTTAAACAACTTTTATTTACATTTACATTTACATTTACATAAATACCCTGCAAACCGCTAGAAGCGTTTGGCAGGGGGTGTCACAACACCAAGTGAAGTCTAGCTAATTCCTCTGTTGGATTGTCTTATCGCGTCTGGGAAAAAGGATCGGTAGTATTTCTCTGTTCTAGCGGTAATTTCGAGATATTTTCTCCTGCACTGTGATCTAACATTACGTTCACTAACACCGATGGGGACGACTATGCCGCGTACGTCTTCAACGAATTCGGAACTTTCAAATTTTTCAAATAGTTTCCTCTTGTATTCAATTCTTCTACTCTTCAACGTCTGCCATTTCAGATCTCTCAATAACTCTGATACACTCGCATCATACCGATATTCTCCTTTTACAAATCTAGCCGCTCTACGCTGAACCATTTCGAGCTCTCTAGTTAGGCCCTCCTCGAAAGGGTCCCAGACGGCGCAACAGTATTCCACGATGGGTCGTATTAGGGAAAAGTATGCGATTTCCTTCACATTCGAGGCATCCCCGCAGGACTCTAGAGGAAAGCCCTTGAATTCTGTTTGTCGATGCTATAACGGATTTGATATGCTCTCTACTAGACAAATTGCTACTGAGAATTACTCCTAGGTATTTGTAGCTATTGACGTATTTTAGCTTTAGTTCGGATATTTGGTACGGGTAACGGTTGAAATTCGTGGAGCGCGTGAAGTTCATTGCGGCGCATTTCTTTATATTCAGATCGAGTTGCCAATCTTTACACCATTTCGTGATAGCCTGAAGGTCCTTTTGCAAATTCTCCTGATCGTGTATTGTGTTGATTTCTCCGTACACAAGTGTGTCATCCGCGAAGAGTCTAACTTTACACTTTATATTATCCGCTAAATCATTTATATATATCAAGAATAACAAAGGTCCGATTACACTTCCCTGAGGCACGCCGGAAGTCACTTTGACGAGGTCTGATGCAACTCCATCGAGGACTACTCTCTGGGTTCTATCGGAAAGAAACGAGGCGATCCAATTTACAATTTTCTCGTTAATAGAATAAGCCCTTAATTTTTGCACTATTTTCACGTGAGAAACGGTGTCGAAGGCTTTCCTAAAGTCTAAAAATACTGCATCAACTCCTATTCCTTTATCCGTTGCTTTCACAATATCTTGTGTGAGTAGAGCTAACTGAGTCTCGCATGACCTGCCTCTCCGGAAACCATGCTGGCTACTGTTAAGCGCTTCTTTGCTTTCGAGAAATCGCATTATTGAGCTACCGATAATGTGCTCAAAAACCTTACAGAAGATTGACGTCAACGATATAGGGCGGTAGTTTTCCACTTTTAATTTACTTCCCGTTTTATGTATTGGTGTAACGTGGGCTGTTTTCCATATCAAAGGAACTACACCCTCATCCAAAGATTTTCTGAATAGAAGCTTAAGGTACGGAGCTAATTCGTTTGCTAACGAGTTTATAATGAATGCAGGTATGGCTTCAGGCCCTGGCGATTTTCTTTTGTGGACCTGACTTAGTAATTTGACGATACCGCTTTCGGATATTTGTATGTCGCTCATATTTGAGTCTATACGAGTAGGGAAATCAATGAAATCACCGCTGTCTATTGTGAAGCAATTTTCAAAGAACCGATTTAACATACTAGCCTTAGTAAATGAATCCTGTACACTTTCACCGTTGTCTGTACGTAGAAGAGGTACTGTGGACTGTCCTCCTCGCATTTCTCGCACGTACGACCAAAATTCTTTCGAGTCGTTTTTGAGTGAGTCCGACAGTGTCGTGGATCGGTAGACGTCAAATTCCTTACGCGCTTCGTCTCTTGCAGATTTACGAATATTTCTGTATATTAAATACTCGTTTGCGTGGTCCCTACCAACTTCTTTAAGGTGCTTTATGTGCGCGTGATGCCGTCTTTGTTTCTTGAGCAAGGCACGGAGTTTCGGTTTCACCCACCGCGGATCCTTGCGATCACGAATTGCTTTAGTTGGGACAAACGTTTTTAGCCCTTCTCGAATGATTCGCAAAATTTCCGTCCAAGAGTCATCTACGCTGTTACTATTCGCAAAATTGATAAATGTCGCTATTTGGTTTGTAACATAATTTTTTAAGCCTGGGAGATCTGCTTTACTGAAGATATAGACTAATCGCGTTGGCTTATATATTGTCGCAGGGGTGTATTTGAAGTCGGCAATTACTATTTTATGATCACCTATGCCGTCGTCGATTTGTAGGTTTCTAGTCGATAGTGGGTGGGTAGTGGCTAGCAGATCTAATATGTTTCCGTTTCCGTTGTTGTCATATCGCGTCGGCTCGTTGACGATTTGCTCTAGCGAGTTTAGAGTGAATGCTTCAATTAATTCACGACAAACTTCTCTATTTTTTCCACCACTAACATAGGTTACGGATTTCCAATCGATCGATGGAAGATTAAAGTCTCCTCCAAGAATGATTACTGGATCGTTCTTTCTCCTAGCTATCACCTGCAATGTACGACTGAGTTCTCTAATGTTCTCGACTCCCGAGTCAGGTGGGCGGTAAAATGAGCAAAAAAATAATTTTTTACCATTTCTCGTACGAAGGGAGCACCATATCGTTTCGCAGTGTTCGCTGACGTTAATCTCCTCTAATTGGCTTGATATACTCTTTCTGACGGCGATGAAAACTCCGCCTCCGACTCTTTCCCTCCTGTCTTTGCGATACACCACGTAATCTGGTGGGAAAATCTCGTTAGAATTAATGTCGCCCGATAGCCAGCTCTCAGTTCCCAATACAACGTCTGCACGATGGCTTTTAACTAAGTGGCAAAAATCAGCCTGTTTCCTTCGAATGCTTCGGCAGTTCATAATAATAATTTTTATTGTGTTTTCTACGGATATTTTCGTTCTGGATTTCCCCGCCACTTGATCTAACAATTTTATTTTTCTACTTCTCACTCTACCGCTATTCTTGGACTCCCTACGATTAATGTTGGCGGATCGTTAATATCTAAGATATATGTCATTAGTTGGTCACTACATGATGAAAGAATTATTAAACTCAAACCACGGTGAAGAAATATTATGCAATCATTAAAAATTTTTACTCTAACAAGTTAGAAAGAGAAAGAGTTATAGCTTTTATAAACAGACTTTTGCCATTCTTCAGCGTTGGGCTTGCGTATCTGTGCCATCTAATTTTATTCTGGCATTTTAATGTTAGTGAATCGAGAGTTACATCCTTCAAAAGGAAACCTGGGATACGTATTGCTGCATCACCCGTGCGTAATCAGTTTATCTGCCATCATTCTCTACGGATCTCAGTCTTTGTCTATCTTCAAATTCTCGTGCGAAATTATAATGGCTTTTAAGTTATACTTTAAATAATGTCTAACGCTGTACTGTGCAAGTCGAACAGATTCTAATTTCTAATTTGCCCGACAGATATAAGCGTCTTCGATAAAAAATATTTCGACATGGAAAACCACACCATTACAATAATGTGTGAGCATTCCTCCTAATAACCATAAAATTAGTTAAAAAGGAAAGTACTCACATACACAATGGTTCAGGGGAATTTACTCCATGTCAGGGACCAAACACACGCAATCTCACACATTCTGGGCTTCGGGGGAATTACTCCAATGCCAGGGACCCTTTTTCTTTGTCACACACACAAATACACACCAACCAGAAAACATGCACGAGTACTTCCTTTCTAAAAAAATGCCCATATACGTATTTCGGAATCAATGATTCCATCGTCAGTAGGCCAATCAAAAAAGACCATTTCATTTGGTCTTAAAAAATTGCTACAAATCTTATTAAAAGAATACACATTTTTATTTTATTATTTAACTCGATTAAGGGATTTCTGAATAAGCAAAATAATAAATTCGTCAGTTGTAATACTAATAGATACTATTTACAATGAATATTAAACTTTCACTCAATGGGTATATCCCTTTTGCGAGGATGAATATTGGCCCCACATTTACATTACCACTGAAACGTTTTGGGAAGTCACATATCTCCCTAAACTTTTGAAATTGACCAGCTATTCATAGCACTCCTCTTAGATACCCACTGTGCGTAGGTAAGAGGGAATCAGCAGGTCGTAAAAAAAACGGACCCATTTTCTCAGGTAACAAAGAATGAGTAGAAGTAATTAATATAAAATGTAGACGTTTTACTACGAATAGGCCAAATTATCACTTAGGTTAGTCTGCTGAATACTGAATATGGATAACGATTGAGCACTGCGACAATATTATTTTGTTATTATACTAGGTACAAGCAGAGAGGAAAATGTGAGCAAGAGATAGGTCAATTTTACATTAAAACCAATAGACAAGCAAATACGAGATGTTAGTGAGCAATACAGATTACGTGAGATAGGAGTCCAAATTATGACACTTTACAAGGACCCAATCTCGGCCTTCGTAAGACGTTTGCATTTATTTTGTCTATTAACGAGCGATAATTTTGAATTTCTTAGATTAAATTAAGAACCCAATTTCTTTCGCTTTCATATTCCCCAGATGCGTCTCTGGGCAACTCTCAGTATTCTGGCTAGAAATTGGTAAAACTAGCATGATACACAATATTTGTATGCAGAGTAGAGATGAGTTTAACTGATATGATTAAAACAGGAACAGCATAAATTCACCGCTGGAAAAGTAATGTTGACGGGCAAAAGTGTATTGAAATACTTAATCGGTATGATGCGAGTGTATCAGAGATATTGAGGGATCTGAAATGGCAGACGTTGAAGAGTAGAAGAATTGAATACAAAAGGAAACTATTTGAAAAATTCGAAAGCTCCGAATTCGTTGAAGAAGTACGCGGCATAGTCGTCCCCATCGGTGTTAGTGAACGTAATGTTAGATCACAGTGCAGGAGAAAGTATGTCGAAACTATCGCTAGAACAGAGAAATACTACCGATCCTTTTTCCCAGACGCGATAAGACAATCCAACAGAGGAATTAGTTAGACTTCACTTGGTCTTGTGACACCCCCTGCCAAACGCTTCTAGCGGCTTGCAGGGTATTGATGTAAATGTAAATGTAAATGAAGAAATGCAGAAGAGTTGAAGGTTGAACCCCGGAAATACCAGTAAGAACAAAACTGCGTTTTGATAAATTTTTCCATACTTTAACATACAGAAGGACCAAGAGTTTAGCTCATGTTTCAGTATAGAAATTGGACACACTTCGTATTTCACAGTAGCAAACGGAAAATTTTTTGAACCGACGACGAAAATCTATATCGTTAAGTCAACTTCAATGCGCCTGAAATTCGCTAATATCTGCGTGATTAATCGCTCTTACGTATTTACACGGATGAACTTTGCCAACCCTCGCAAACACTAATAGTCCCCTAGAAAGCCTCACTGATCCTGATCCCTTTCACCTCATTTCGATAGACTTCCTCTTTCCCCTTCCACTTTCTACCGCTCGTTCACTCCTAATCTCTCCTCCTCCCAACCTCTTCCCTTCCCTCCCCTCTTCGCTACTCCCTCCTCCTCTTCCATCCTCTTTCTCTCTCCTATCTTCCCTTCCTCCCTATATATCCTTCTCCTCCTCATACCCCTTCTTTCCACTTACTCCTTTTCGAGAATCATTCTCTTCCCTTAGTAACCTGTCGACTGAGCTTCCCAAGAGATGTACTGCCATTTCCCAGAGCGGCGTTGGAGGCGGAGGAGGCAGAGAAGAGGCACGCCTGCAGGGGGGAGGGAGAGGGAGGGAGGGAGGCGGCGAAGGTTTAGGGGCAAGGAAGACGCGCCTTTTTTTCCGGGAGAAAAGAGAGAGAAATAGAGAGAGAGATAGATAGATAGATAGATTGGCCGGGAATTCATTTCCTGCGCGTCCGCCCCCTCAATTAGGCCCATGACGGGGCATGGCTGGCGCGTGGTGTGTATGTATGTGTGTGTGAGAGAGAGAAAGAGAGCGAGGGTTGCACGAGGAAGAAGAAAATTTCGAGAGGGAGGCGGCGCTCTAGAGTAGCAACGTAGGGAAGGCAGAAGTCAGAAATGCGATGGGAAAGGAGTCGGTTGAACCCCGAAACAGACTTAGGAAGCGTGGGTGAGGAGCGGGGTAGAGATGGAGGGGGGGGGGGGGGGAGAGGGCATTCCCCGAGGACGTTCCTCGGAGCGGAACTCTGTCCTTTCCCCCCTTTAACCGTCCCACATTCACTCCCCCCCCTCTCCCCTTACTCCTACGCCGCCCTTATCATGCGGCTCTACTTTCTCCCTCTCCTCTGGGAAGGGAGAGGGAGAAAGAGAGAGTGGACTTACTGCCCCCGCCAAGACCAGGGTGTAACTCACACGAGCCACGATGTCTCTTTCTCTTCTTCCTCTCCTTCCCTCCTCCTCCCAACCCGCACCGCTAACTCTATACCTCTCGTCCTAAACCTATCTTCACCCACTCGCCCACTCCTCTCTCTCTCTCCCTTCCTCCCTCCGGCACACCTCTCTCTCTCTCTCCCTCCCTCCCTTTCCCCATACTCTCTTCTTCCTTCAAATTTCCTCTTCGGTTACATCTCCGCAAGCTTCCTTATCCGATCCGTTGAGATTATTATCTTTCCTCCTCGCTTAACATAATCATCTCCAGACTTTATTAATTCAGAAGTTTATGGAGGGGTTTTTTTCCGGTATTGACTTTCTCGACGATGATAAGCTTACTTGCTAACAAAATCTTACGCTAAGAAGTTACACGTTGCGTGGTTTTTTTGAGGCTCAAAAATATGGTATTATTACCTCCTTCACCCACTTACATTCATGGCGGAAACAAGATTAGGAGAAAATAGCCTGGTGGAGAGGGGGAGAATGATGTATAAACGTGGATAAATCTAGGAAGAGGGTCATTTATCACTTTAATTAGGAAATCATTAAGGTGTGACAAACAGGAACGAATGCCTATGGAGAGAGGTGCCCTGTTTTAATTTTTTCTCCCTGACACTACAGGTGATACCATTTGTACTCTTAATAATTAAGGGTTAGATGGAAGAAGAAGCTGTCTAGTTTCAATCTCGCCCAAATAAAGACGCTTATCTATCTACCCATCTAATACCTAAAGGGAACATATATTTTCCATAATGATACTGCAAAAACAAACGTCGATAACAGTTATTAACATCGAATGAGATAGAGTCGTAGAGGTTTTCAAATGATCAGAGAAAAGTTTACTCAAGCGAGGAAAAAATGCGTTGCATGTTACACAAACTTTTTTCAATATTTACGTTTCTTTTTAATAGTTAAACTGGCTGACTATGGCCTAAATTCTGCCGTTCCTTTCTATGAAAATTTTATTACTCTATTTTCGTTATTATGACATTTCAGCTAAACAAATCCACGGTATAAGCAGAATACATCCCATTTTATTACCAGAAAATCTCTTAAAATGTTTTACAAAGAGGGCGTAACTTATGATTCATTTACCTAACTGTGGATAGCCTCTACATATATGAAAAAATTCAGAAAATATCACAATTTCTCATTATTCGATTCCGTAAAATGTAGATATAGTATGGAATGGTACGTTTTTAGAACGCCAATAATTTGAAGCATTTACGCGCAAAGTATCCTAGGAAAATTCTTTAACATGCTTAAGTAATTTATGCTGAACTTTATACTTACCTTTAAATATAAAGTATTGTTTAATATTTATTATTTTACTAAAAATGTATAAATATAAAATGATAATAGCGCAACAGATTCCAATTTTTCCTAAATAGTTTTTGATATTCAGTATTACCATTTCAACCCTATTCTTAGTAGAAAAAAATCGATTCCGTAATCCCATCTTTTTATTCTGAAGAGGGATTCTTTGGACGAAAGTGGCATCCTGAAACCATGGTTGCATCAGATAAAATGGCCTTCGTTATTTTTCTAAATTTTAAGTCGCGTTCTCTCACAGTGATTTGAGATAACGAATATGACTTTTATGTAGAAATTTAGCTTCCCTAAACGTACAAAATGAGGAGTATATTTTTAAAACGGAGAAATTCCCTTACGAAGGGGCTGGTTTTATTTTTTTTATTCTTAAATTCAACGTAAGATATTTAGTCTGCAGCTAAGTACGAATGATCACAAAACTTACGGCCCTATATGGGTAACATAAACTATGATTCTCATGCATGGAGTTCCTAGTCACACCTCATAAGATAAGATAACATCCATTTCAAAGCAGAAAGGTACCTAGATGGACTTTTTACTGGACAGTTCTCAAAAGGAAGGATATATAACTAATTTCCATGCTCATGGCTACCAGGCCGTGACTAATAGAGCTATTTAAGGTAGTTAAGTCCCCGCGTCACTTAAAATGCACGCCGCTGTTTTTTTAAATACCCTTTTTTAGGTCCAACATCATTTAAATCCATTTTTTCGCTCTTTCACCAAAATTATCCACATACGCTTGTTTCTTTGCCTCTTGAAAAATTCCTTCATTTTCATCAGCATCTTATCCACGTTGCCTGAGACTTCGCTTTGATTCCTGTCCTTCATTCTTTGTTTCCCGCTCGCGTCAGCATCTTTGACCTTTCATTTTTGCCTCTTCGTGAATTCATTTTCCATACCAACCTATCTGAGCAACCTTTCGTTTATGGTATTTATTACTTTAATTCTAACGCTTCTCATATCTTTATATAGTTTTCCCTCCGAAAAAACTTAATTGATGCCGTTGACTTTCTTCAGTATTCCATCAAGGCCATACACGTAGTTATATATATATATATAGTTATTTTTAATTTCTTTTATTTATTCCCCAATCAAAAATCCATCCATAAATGATCGATTTTTTATGTGTTCAGATTCACCAAAGTGCACACGCGCACATAGACATTCATGATATGCATGTATCTGTGATTTATATTTTCTGTCCAACTATTTATAATATTTTTCTGTTCCTTCCTTGAATATCTCTCCTACCTTTCCTCTTTTTCCCACTGCCATTAACTTAATTTTTATTTGTAGTTTATATTACATAACATCCCTTCTTTTCCTTTCGTAACATATTTAATTTCTTCTCTTCCTCTTTCACCTTCTCCACCCTCTTCATTCCCGACTTCCTCCACGCATTTCAAAGCTATTTTTCAACCTTCCTTTCTTGTCCTCCTCTTTCCTCTCGCTTCCTTTTTCCCCTTCTCCCTCTTCGTATCCTCCTCTCTTCTAATCTCCTCATTCTCTCTCTTTACTCCCGTCTCCTCAATTTTCTCTCGCTCCCTATTCACATTTCCATTTCCTACACGCTTTAATACCACACACACACATCGATTCTGCCCTTAAAACTCCTATGCACTCACGCTCGTACGATCTCCAATTGGTTCCTCCATCTCTATAGCTAATTTCCTTCCTTCCCTTTCCTCTATCCTTTTTGTTCTCATATCTCGTCTTCGTGCGCCTTCCCCCCCCCCTCCCCCCCCTTCGGGACTGCACGTTCCCATGCCCGCGTCATGGTCACTTCCTCGGGTCCGTCCTCTAACCGGCCTCTCCCACCACCTCGAAGCATCCCTTTCTCCCCTCTAAAAACCTCTCTCTTTCTCTCCCCTCCCCCGTCCCGCTCCCTCCTCAAAACTCCCTCCGCGCTCACCCGTTTCGCCGAAATCGCTGAGCGCATCGCATAGTCTCCTAGCGTGCGCTCCGTCGGTTGGGTTTTTGGAGGAGAGGGAGGTTAGCGGAGAGAGAGAGAGGAAGTGATGGAAGGGAGGGAGAGAGAGAGGGAGAGAAAGGAGGGCCTTTTAAGGGGGGGGTTGTTTCCCCCCTGCGAGACCGCAAAACCCTTCACACCGCCTGCGCACCATTCACCGTGACGCGGTTGTAACTTCGAGAATGGTAACAACAAGCCATTTGTAGCGTCGCCCCCTATTGTTTACACGGGCGAAAATTCCGGCGGAGACGAGACGGCGGGAGGGGAGGAGGAAAGGGAGGGGGGAAGGGGGGTGGGAGGAAAAAACAAAGGAGTGTGCGAGAGAAACCGTGCGGGGAAGAAATCGAGGGAAGAGATTGGTTTTAGGGAGTGAAGGGGAAAAGATGGGTCAGTGGATGCGATATTGACGAGGAGAGGTAATGCGAGGAAAAGCCGCCAATACGTCTACTGAGAGAAAAAAATGTGGAACGATAAAGAAAGGAATCCGTTAAACAAAGAGAGGGAATACAGTGCCGCACGTTAATCTGTTTCTATATCTTTTGAAATGTCGGAATGCCTTAAATATTTTGCGATATATAATTCAAACAATCTGGCATAACAACGTAAATTTAAAAAAATACTAGAATCGACAAAAGCATGAAACAGAATGAAAAGCCATTTCTCATTTACTTCATAATTGTTCATAATTATGTTTTTGTCATTTATTCACTCAATAAATAATGTCTTTTTTCGAAGGAATTTTGAGCCGAGAGGCAGATTTCAAGATGTAGTTTAGCATATTGGTGAATAAGAATAAAGAATTATTTCTTCTTACTGACACATATAAACATATTAAACGCGTTAAACAACACTACATAAATGCAAATCATAACGAATTTGTAATTCGTTTTATGAAAAAATGATTCCTTTGAGTCGAAAGAAGGTATTTTCGATTCAGTCCCAATAAGGCTGTAAAATAATATAATTAGATGCATACGAATAGGTTGACTAAGTTTTCGTGATTATAATTTTCATGAAGATATTTTTTTTGCCTGTTTCCACAGCATGAAATCATTTGAAGTGTTGTTGAAGCAATAAACGGTTTTTTTTTTACATTGGTCAACTCAGGAAGTTTCCTATGATTCCTATCAGTTCAGCAAAAATAAACAGTTTTACACAAGCAGCACTTTAATAGCGAAATAGTAAAAAAAATCGTTACAATAAAACGGAAAATGTTGACCCCATAACTTTAAAAATTTATGTTTACATACTTATTCAAGTTAGAATGACAGTTTTAAAATGAAATCTCAGTCGACAGGAATTTCTCCAGAAAAATGGCTTTAAAAACAGTCGTTTTTGCTTAGACATTTCCATTATATAGTCGGACTCAAACGTGAAAAAGCGGTGAAAACAAAGTTACTACGATAATACAGATTCTGGTAAATGAAAAGAAATAAAAGAAACAATCTGGTGTGACACTTCGCGCATTGCGATGATCCGCTACCGAATCCGAGAATTCATAGCATGTGGATTTGTGCGAGATACGCTTGCGGATTTGAAGGACTTGTAATGGAAAAAAGGAAAATTCCGCCGCATCCTTCAAATCAATATACTGGCCGCGGGATCGGCTCTTAAATTCGCTGAATTTGAACTTTCGATTGCTAGGGCATATATAAGGGTAAAAAATGAGGTCATGGGAATATATTGTTTTGGAAGATCTAGACTTGGGAATAGAATTTTCCACCGGCAAATGTTCGATATTAACGATGGACGGAGGCGGAGATTTTATGAAACTATTTATTGCGCAAATGGCTTATAGAAACGGAGAATTTTTATTATAAGTTTAAATTGTAATCCTAATAATCTGCAGTTAAACGCCGTAATTTATTTAACACAGACCAGAAAACTATTTTCAAATGTAGGTACATCATTTCTCAGAATTACTTCTATAAGATTGAATAAATTTCTTTCTTAAATTCATGAGTTTCACTAACTTATTCATTCTAACTGGAATAATGAGGTCATAGCCATACCATTATTGAAATTCTTATTTGCTAAAGACTATAAAAATCGACGTTTCCTCCGATAATGAAAATATTTCTTCGCAAGTTACACTATGATTCTATATATCCCTTCAATAAAATTAAATTATGTCAATTCAATAGCTTCTAAATTTCGATGACGTAGTTTAATTACTCCCTCCCATGAAATATAAATAAAAACTCGGCTACGCTAAGACAGGGAAAAATTGAGAATCCACCACAATTTTTTATTTGTAGCAATGTAAGTAAAAATTTAAAATCATTTCCAGGCTTACCTAAAATCTCTTTATGATATCTATTCATTCTTAAATATAACTTTTTTTATTATTTTGAAAATTTCACTTAATTTTGAAACATTTGCAGCTATTTTTAAGCAAACCACGACTCGTTCAATATAATACATAGCGAATTAATCGATATGATACAAATATACATCTTTCAGGTAAAAGTATAAAATTAACTATTTAAAGGCGTACTTTACTAGAATCACAAGTTTAAAAAAAACACACACATTCGTACTTTCAAGTTTTTAATCTGCACGAAAAAGAAAGACGTTTCCATACAACGTATTTTTCCCCGGAGATGCGCTTAAGAAAACAACGCTAAAAAACAAACAACAAAAAGAGAGACGAAAAAAAAACATTCAAATCGCGAAGAAAGAAAAAGTCTCCGAATTATTCATAACCGGTTTTGATCCGGTAGAATAGGTTCGCGCCATAAACGCTTGTATTATGTGTTCTAGATCCATATCGCACTCGGCAGAAATAACAGACGATTTGCTTCTGTGTCTGTGAGCGAGTGTTCGCGGAAACCAGAGAGATATAAAGAGAGAGAGAGAGGGAGAAAAAAAGAGGAGAAGGCGCAGCGAGAAAATATATACGAGAACAAAAGAGCTGCTATGACGCGCGGCATAAAACAACAGAAGGACGTAAAGAGAGATAGAGTAGGATGAAAGGAGAGAGAGAGAGAGGGAGAGGAGACACGAAGTTTTGAGCATCGCAGTTGGAGAGAGAGATGGGGGAAAACGGGGACTTACCCCCTTCCCTTACGAAACGAGAATGAAAAAAAAAACTTAAAAAATTAGCCTCGTTTTTTCACTCTCTTTCCCTCTAATCCCAAAAACCCTCACTCCTGTATTCGTCCACTACCACGACGTAGCATGAGAGAGAGAGATAAAAAAAGGAGAGAGAGAGAGGGAGAGATGTCAGGGAGAAAGACTGATCGGAGTGTGGGAAGAGAGGAAGGGGAAAAAAGAGGGACGGAGGGGGGTGAATAATTCATCGCAGAGCGTGACTTCAAAACCATTGCCGACTGTCGCGGCCGCATGAATTTCCAAATCGGATGCTCTTTGGAATTTCGCAGCGATCGCCCGCAAATAAAAAAATAAAATATAGGAGACAAAGCATTGTCAACCTTCGTTTTCGTCATCGGGAGGAGGAGGGGGGGGGGGGAGGCTGCGAAGTCGGGAGATCTTTTTTTTGTAGGCGTTTTTGGGGGGGAGGGATAAAAAAAAGAGGGAAAGAGGGGTGAGGACAGCCATATAGCGCAATGGGCGCTAAAACTCCCCGCGCGTGTGTGTGTCTCTATCTACGGCGGAGAGACTGTTTAGGATCACCGCCCATCACGCGCTCAGGGAAAGGTTCTCTGTAACTTGGCAACGAAGTGCAGAGAACTGTTATAAAAGAGAAAGGGATGAGTGGAAGAGAGGGAAGGGAAATATTGGAGACTGCAGAGCATGGGGAGGAGAGGAGGGAGGAGAAAGGGGAGAGAAAAGGAGAATGGATTATAGGAGGAGGAAAATCGAATAAATTCGCGATTGGGATACATATTCATGATGGGGAGTCAAGAAGACAATAGGTTGAAATCCGTAAATTCAAAACTACCTATCACGGCTTAACGAAACATTTACATACCTAAGAGACGTGTAAAAACAAAATTTCCAACTAGTCTGGATCTGACTTTGCTCCTTTACGGTGCAGATAACTCCAATATCCACAATACCGTTCGGAAAACTGAATTTCGGATAAAAACAGCCATCCTCAATGGTGTTCCAACGATACTTGTTCTTCATAAGCAATAACATCTCAGCCATAAGGTGATGATATTTAAAAAATTTTTGGTCGATGAGTTGACGAACGAAATTCCGTATTCCTTCGAGGGATATATTATCTCTCAAACTGAGATTACGCACGTCCATGCTTCGCGTATTATTCTAGCGCAGCGCTTAGGATGTCCACTTTGCGGACTCCCTGGCTGACTAAATGTTTGTAGATAGTTAACAGATGCATCGATTTTCACGGTATCCGTACTGATGATTTTCCAAACTTAACTATATCCCTCCGTTTGAAGAATATTTGTTACACGCAGCCAAACCCAGGTCGCTCATTCGTCAACGGTCGGGGTACTCATGTAAAGCGAAGATTTCTGGGGAAATAAGCATATTCAAAGTTTCCCTTGTTAACAAACTGAAAAATTCGAATTTTTCGCATTACAAGTTAATGGTGGGGAACATGCTGTAGCGGAAACTCAAAAGAAACAATATTTTTTAAGGCACTAGAGAAACATCGAGTCCGTCAATAGGGCAGAAAAGGAATTCAAGATCAAACGTATGAAAGCATGAAAAAAATAAGTACTTACCATAAGTATCTCCAATAGCCACAACAAGGGTTATGAAAAACCAGATGCGTCTTTCGGATATACTACAGTCCTCTTCAAAAGTAGATTATTTTATTCGATTATTTTTTAGAATCTGAAGATGGCTGCACTGTAGCAGAAATGCTCATCTCTTTCTTCTTAGCTTTGTCATGGCTAATGGAAATGCCTAAGATAAGCGCTTTTTTTTTCAATTTTTATAGTTTAGAACTTATTCTTGGACATCTTTAAAGGCAAGACGTTGTTCTGGGAAGGAAACGAAAAAGCGAAATCAAAAAAGAAAAGCGGGTGAAAGCAGAAATACTTTTCAGCGATCGAAACTCAATGTTCCAGCGTTTTGAAGACCAAATTTTTGACAGCCCAAAGAATATTTTTCCTCTTCCGTTATCATAAAAAAATTATCTATAAGTTCCATAATTTTATATTTCTATAGCTCGATTTTATTTCAGTTTCCACAAGTTTTTTTTTGTTATAGGAGTTGAAATGGGTAATAGCAAAGAAGGGAAGACTACAATGGAATTTGAAGTTCAAAGGGTGCGCAACTGTCAGTTTCCAACGAGAAGAGGAGATGAGGGAGAGACCGACGGCTCGGGGAGGGTGGGGGGAGGGGGGGGAGAGGGAGAGAATGAGGAAAGAAGAGAGATTAGTTGGAGAAGGAGAGACAGAGGAAACCGAAAAGGCCGAAAAGGGGGCGGAAAGTTTTTTTTAATTCCAGAGAGGGGGAAAGGGAATGTTTTTCGGTTGCGGGCGAAACGGCCGTTTTGAGACATCGCAGTCACGGCGTCGCCATGGATACAACGGCCTCGCGCATCACTGAAAACGGCAGAACAATTGCCTCCCACGTGGAGATTATCGGCGTATACTCCAGAAGCGAGCGAAAGAATTCACGCTTCCTATACCCTCTCTTTCTCTCGTCCTCTTCCCTCTTTCGCTCATTTCTCCCTCTGCCTCTCCATCGGAGTTAAATTCACGCTCTAATCAAACCTTTCGATCTCAGCTCCTAGTTCCACTGAAATGAACTGAAATAAAGGCGAAATTTCCCTTACAGCGTTCTATCATTTGCTTGCTCGAGTTCCGCAGAAGCAGCTGGATTCTGGTTCATACATACGCAATATGTTTAAAAATAACCAATTAAATTAAAAGACAAATAAATTTTGTCATACAGGTTAGGAAATTATACAGGATGTCCCAGGTCTCTTTCGGTTTATTAATGCTGGCTGTTTGTCGGATGACTTTTGATTAACAATGCTTTAACTATAAATGATTGCCAAATGAATAATCGATTACTGCCTAGATACCTAACAATATAACGATCAATCTGCGCGATTGTTTTCCGGACAACCTATAGTATCACAATTTCCAGGTGTGTGATCAGTATTCTGTGTGTTGGCAAGCATAGTGAGAACTGACAACGTCGATTCTTCGTTAAAAATGCCTCAAGTTTACAAATGAATTGAATTGGAACCCTGTGACTTCAAACAACGACCAGCGCTATTAAGCTACTCATTGCCAGTCTAAATCACAAAGCAGAGTGAGGAGATAAACCCGGTGCCGGCATTAGCCTACTATTAACGAGAAGCACCAACGGGGCCAACGGCTTTACGTCCCCTCCGAAGGACGGAGTGCGGATTCGCGTGCTCTCCTCTAAAAACACAAATAAGAGGTCCGCAAGAACTCTTGAAAAAATCCTACTTTCGCAGGATTCGCACCCGGTTCGCACCGGGTATGCTCAGCCCTCGCCACTACGCCACGGCACCCCCTTTACAATGCGGAGATTCACATTATGTCTAGGGACTCTGCCAGGGCAATACTGTACTAACTCGAAGTCTTTAAAAGTGGCTTTTAAAAGCTTGTTATTCTTTGGCAGAAATGTATAGAACGTATCGGTGCTTATTTTAATTGATAAACTTCAATCCCAATTGATTTATTATTTCTAAAAGAATGGGGTTGCAAATCCGCAATTATTTTCCGGAAGACCTAATATTTTAGACGTGTAAATTTACACTAGCGCTTAACTGGATAAGGGAGCGGAATGGAACTATAGTTTATAGGAACTTTTTTTGTTCCAAATGATCCCTAGAATGCGCTGTCCTGACATTTCCTCCTGGGACACCTTGTATATTGCTATGTTTATCAATCAAATCCATTAGCTTGGCCAAGAGAAAAGAGGTAGAGCCAGTCCTTTGCAAAAGAACAAGACATTTTGTAAATAATTAATTTCATCATCAACAGTGCCGCATCATTTCATTGTTTTTTTAAGGATAGAGAAAGAAACCGAAAAGCAAACCTCCGTATTTTAAATATTTGCCTCGTCGCTAGATTTTACTGAGCCGCTTATCTCAGCGTTCATTCTTACCCTTTCTATCTCTCGTTATTCCTTCCTTTAAAAAGCGTTTCCTTAGAACGAATATTGGGAAATTATATATCGCTATAATTAACCAAGCAACTACGTTAGCTTGGCAAAGAGAAAAGAAGTGGAGTCTATCCTCACAAAAGAACAAGACATTTTCTAAATAATTAATCTCATCGTCAACACTGCTACAGCATTTCATTGTTTTTTTTAAGGATAAAGAAAGAAACCGAAAAGCAAACCCGCATTTCAAATTTTTGCCTCGTAGCTAGATTGTACTTCGCCACTTAACGTTCATTCTTTTCCTTAGCATGATACTGGGCCGATAGTTACAATTTGACGAATAAGTTTCCAAATACCTAAGTACCTCTTGTTTTGACTTCGAGCCCACTAACCCCTATTCGCTCCTGATGACGCAAGCTACGCTCAAGCAATATTGGAGGACGAGATTCCTAGTTCCTCCTCGCTTCACTACCTTGTCTATGTTCATGCCTCAGCGAAAGCATGGTAAAATGGATGTTCGCTTTCTTCGTAGATTTTTTTTCAAAAAGGCTTAGGTCAAATTAATTTCAGTGGGTAAACCAAATAATAGGTAAAATATGTTTCTTCCTTATTATTAAAGTATCTGCTTAATCACTTTCAATAGGGTGTTCATGTATTCCGAGAAGTGTGCATTTGAATATATGCCCAGGGGAGTCGAGATCTTAATAATAACCATGGTTTCTGATTATGACACCGAAGTGACGGGTGTGAAGTTTATGTTTACCTATTTCGAATAATAAAACCGCGTGTTGAAACTAACTTGGAGACGAGTAATTCAACCTCATCTATATCCCACGAAACACGGGGACTCGCACTTTAGAGGGCCCCGATAGGTGATTCAACGTGAAGGCCTTGGAAAAAATCTTGCTCGGGGCCCCGCACCACTAAGTGGAAGGCTTAGTTATTTTATTATACTTTATGCTGATTTATTTATGAAAGGTTTCCTTGTATTTTTAAGGTGCGATAAAATTTTACGGCCACAGTTTTCTATATTATTTACACCTGCGAGCCTTTTTTTTTATATATTTTGGATGCAATAAAAAAACGTGAATAAACATTCCCGCGGGTAAGAATGGCAACATTCAAAGTTTTCCTTATTTAATCAGAATGGATAATTATTTATGTTCATGAAAATTATTCAGAATATCGCACATTGTAGTTATCTGAACTTTAGTGATAGTTCAATATCAATCAACTACACCGAAAAATCCAAAGGGCATATCGAAATTTAGCTTCAACGTGCCTAGAGTGGGACATTAGGATGGTTTAATGCAAAAACCTTCCTTAATCAAATTACCGATGCGATTTTCGGTAGGATTTGGAACCCACCGAAGGAAACATGATTCAGAAAGTATACAAACTCTCAATTCGAACGAAGTAGACTTTGCAGCCGCTGCAAGTTGGGAAAAGTAGGTTAACCCGCACGCAAACTCGTCCCGTAAATCAAAAAGTTTCCTTCGTATCTAATAGATCCCCTCGTCGTCGGTAATATTCCTTCGAGCGTTTCGGCGAAATTGAAAAAAAAAACGCTATCCGAGAGAGGAAACGGACTGTCATTTTCAAGTTTCGCGTCCCACCGACAGAGTCGAGGAAATAATTACCACCGAAAACACAGCTCCCACTTTCTTAAACAACCCTTCAGGAATCTCTCGCACACCCTCTCTCCTCCGAAATTTCCCTTATCTTTATTGCGTGGGAAAAGTCCTACCCTTTTCCGGGTGACACGGAAACACTTGGGGCACGGGAATCAACCCGAGGAGGGGGTGAGAGATATTACCAGAGAGAGAGAGAGGGGGGAGAGGGAGGAGGGGGGTGGATGGATGGAGGTGAGAGGGTTTTGGAGGTGGAAGAGACAGGAGAGGATCGAGTGGGAGGGGATTAAGAGGGACTGAAAAATAGGAACGGAGAAGAGGAGAGAGGAGAGGGAGTAGGAGGAGGGACTGCGTGGGAGTGGGGTCGGGAGTTTTTTTTTTTTTTTTGGGCCGCTCATAACGAGGCCCTGCTTATCTCCGAGAGGTTCTAATCGATGTCCATCGCCAGAGAAGGTCGGATGTGCGAGAGAGAGAGGGAGAAGGATGGAGAGAGAGAGAGAGATGGAGAGAAAGCGAATGGGGAGAACGGAGAAAAGATGAAAACGAAGAGGGAAGAGTGAGAAATGTAGAGAATTGGAAGGGATAGGAACGAAATTGACCAAATGAGGGAAAGGAGAGAGGAAAACGAAAGAATAAATCGAGAGAGTAAAACGAGAGGATAGAATGTCTGATGAAAAGAGAGGAAGAGCTGTAAAATGGATGAGAGCAGGAGTAGGAAACGTTTTTCAGTTGGGCGTCACTCTTTACCAATATTCCAAATTCGTGTCGCTCCCCAACATTTCAACCTTAAATTCATTCTGTCCGTAACGTTTACGAAAAGTGATTCTTATAACCTTAGGCACCCCCTGAAAATGATGCGGAATTTAATTAAAATAAAAGCGCTTTTTTCAATGAATAATTTTATTTAGCTGTGAAGCAGCGTGCCATGTCAAATTTCTACGTCTGTCATAGGTTGCTGACCCCTGAGATCGAGGATTGGAAGAATATCGGTCGAGAAAAGGGTAGAAAGTAGGAAAAGGAGGTTGGAGCTAAAGAAGAAGATAGGAGACGGAGATGAGAACGAAAACTCGAAAGAAAGAAGGGAAAAATTATTAGGAAGGTAAGTAAAGGAGATGCATGGGCAAATTATGGAAAATACGGGATCAAGGTAGAAAGGGAAAGTACAACAGAAAGAGGAAGCACGAATGGGGAAAAGGTTAAAAATGTAGAGCGGATATCAATTCGTATAGAGACGGAAACAGCGAGTTGAAGAGGGATAAATTTGGGGAGAAAAACAGAGAGAATGGGAGAATAGAGACGAGGAAAGAATAGTTTCGGATTACAGGAGGTGAAAGTGGTGTAAGAAGAGAGGGATAGAGGAGGAGGAGGAGGAAGAGAGGTGTGGAGATGGGCGGAAAAAAAGAGGGTGAGATAGCGTGGCAGAGAGAGAGGGAGGGAGATGGAAGAGAGTGACAGAGGGACGGCGAGGAAAGAGGGATAGTGGGAGGGACGGGAGTGGAAGAGAGTGAGCAAGATAGAGAGAGATTTATAATCGCCTCCCACCAGCTTTCGGCCGAAACACATGTCCCAGGATGGAGGAGGCGGACCTCAAGTGGTAACAGGGAGTGATAGTAATAGGAGTGGCTGGTTGCGAAGGAGATGGAGTTTTCGGCGAGAGTAGGATAGTTGGCGGCAGATACAGGGGAGATATATTTCACTTCGGGCCCCTACTCGGAACGATTATTTGAAGGGATACCATTGAGATGACGTTTATTACTTTGAACGGAGCTAAGAATGGAAGTCATACGCTTCGTGGGTAGCAAGGGAAGGAAAAATATAAAAAAATAATTAACGATTCAACAGGAAATAAGATGGAAATTTAAGAAGAAAAATTTGATTAAAAGCTAAATCTAAATTAACTTGTAATTTAAGTTTAACAGTAAGAAACAAAAGCGCAAGGAATGCGACATGATGCTATTACCTATAAGAAATAGAGTAAAGGGTGTAAATTAGAAAACGGGTACGATATGGCGTATTGTAAATTTTTTAATTGAGATTCAAAGGGAAAAAATGTAATAATTAATATAAACTTATTTTAACAATGTTGTAACATCACTGTATCAACTTAATTTTTACTTGGTGGGCGTTATTAAGCGTATGCATCGAAATAAAAATAAACGCAAATATTAAGCAAATAAAATGGATATTTAGTCATTTATATTCGTGTAAAAATGTATAAATCAGTGGGGAACATTACATAGTCTCCTTAAGTAGCAATATTTAAATTTCTATTGTATTCCTTATGTAACGAGGATGTCCTGAGATTTATGGGCGATTGATATTGCTCACTGAAAGTTTCAGAAACATTTTATACGCAGAGCCACGGATTGAATTAAACGTAAAAGTTGTAAACTGAAGAACCTGTGGACAAACTATACATTATTTAACATAAATTTTGTTGATCTATGTCATCACAAACATTTTCGTATCTTGGGCTCTCCTAAGTCATGCGAATTCAAATATTATTTGAAAGTGGACAAGTACCTAAATAAAAAAATCCTCGTACGAGGAACACTGTTACCACCAATTCTCTGACAATAATCTTTGAAAATAATTAAAAACAATTAAAAACAATCAAAACATTTTTTTCAATAAGACAGAATTTCCAGGAACCAATAAAAGCTACAGGAAAATAACAAAAACGGAGTACACAGTTTAGTTGGGAGTTTCGTTCGTAAGCGTAGGGTTTCGCTATTTTTTTTTAATATAAAACTTAATTCCAATGCGTAGAGGCCATCTCGGGTTGAGGGTGGGAATTCTTAATGGAGAACTTGGAAATGGAATTGATATTAAGGAAAGAAGGAGCGTTGATGAGATTATGATAATAAGTTCTCGCGGAGGAAACGAGGAGCAGGATGAGGAAGCGACCCCGTTAAGCCGAAACCAGACGCAATTCGGAAGCGTTTAGAAAGTGGCGAGGGGTGGAATAAACACCATCCGGATAAAAATGTTAAAAATATACCCTAAGTTTATGGGAAGGAAGAAAGACGTAGAAGTCGAGAGTAAATCCGGAAATACAAGACCTCGGTTTTCGGAAAATATATCCTGCTTCAAACAGTTAACGAGAGTGGAAATAAAAACATCCTTGAGATACGCCGACATATTTTATCAGTGGGTATATTTCGAGGAGATAAAATTGCAATCAGAGTTATTAAAAGTATGCGGAAGACATGGAGGATTTGGAGAAGGAAGGGAATGTTTAAGGAGGTCTGAGAAAGAAAGTCTTGAAAATGAGGAAAAGAGAAATGGACTTTATTAAGAATTCTTGGGAGTTTCAGAGAATCTGGAGAGATGACCCGCTAGAGAAATGCGGAATTTGGTTGAATCGTATTACGAAAAGAGCTGATTTTCACTGCTGAAACCAATACCTTTATCTTAGCTCGTTTAAGTGGATTTCAGAGAAAACACTTATTAGCCCTATACATGCTGTAGCCAGAATTCACCACAAAATAGCAAAAGAGAGAAATATATTTCATTCGGTTCCAGAGTTTCATAATTCCAAGTAAACCCCCAATAAATCCCCGCGGACTACGACGTTTTATTTAAAATTTCGGTCAAATAATTTCGCTTCGAATTAACTGCAAGTATCTAGTCAAGTCAATCGAAGTCGCTTCGGTTTAAGATCCCCGCCTAATACGGAAACCAGAGCGTTGGCGGAAGGAAAAAAAAGAAACTCTCAAATTATATAAAAAAAAAAGGAGCGAAAACAAATTCGCAGGGAGAAGCAGAAAGGGAGAAACGGAGAGAGAAAGAAAACTTGGAAGAGGAAAAAAATCTCAATCTGCGATGTAAACTAAAAGAAAGTCATACCCCGCGTTAATAACGTAGTTTCGGGTGGAGTTAAGATAAGAAGCAGGAATGGATGGAGGGAATAGTAGGAAAAGAGAGACAGAGAGAGGAAGGGAAAGCTGTCCCTGGGAAATAAGGAGGCGGAATGAAAGAAGCGGGGAAAAAAGAGGAGGCGGGATAGGAAGCGAGGTCGGGTTTTCTGGTTAGGAGGGAGGAAACAGGAATGGATGGGGAGGAGGAGGGGGAGTTGAGAAAGAATGGAAATAACGGTGCGTGGTATATGTCTCTCGAGGAAAAAAATGGACCAAAGACAAACACAAGTGTGGGCATTAGGGGGGTGAGCGAAGAGGAAGTTGGGGGGGGGAGGAAAGGGAGGGGGGGAGGAAAGGGAGGGGGGAGGGAGAGGGGGCGTTGGAAAAGGTAAGAGGGGGAGGAGGAAGAGTTTGGAGGAGGTAGAGTTAGAGAGGGGGAGAGAGAGAGGTTTTTCGGGATAAAGAGGTCCAAAAGTAGGAAGGAGGAGTAGGAGGGGTTCGAAGGGGGTAGAATGTGGGAAGGGGAGGGAGGCGGGAGAGGGGAGAGAGAGAGAGACAGACGGGCAAAAAGGGGAGGCAGTGAGTGGGGGTGGGAGGAAGGCGGGAAAGTGGGCAAATGGAAGGGAAAAAAGTAGGAGAAAAACGAGGGCTGGCAGAGATGTGCCTGCGATCACTCGAATTTGGTGGGATTTTTCGAGTAAGGGCCTATATGAAGGGATGAAGGTTTTTTTTGGGAGAAAGGGAAGGAGACAGGAGATAGAAAGAGAGAGAGAGAGAGAGAGAGAGAGAGAGAGAGACGAAGGAAACAAGGGAAAATCTTGCACGACGACGGGGGCCCCCCAACGGGAAAAAAAAGTTTATGGATTTAAGGTTTTGACAAACAGAGAGAGGAGAACTTTTTTTTTAATAAAAACAAACAAAAATGGAGAGGAATTTTTTTTAATTAAAAAAAGTTTTAATTGTCCTATTTTTTGTCCCGGATGGAGACGCCCCGACGTAATAGCTGATAAAAACTATATGATTATTTATTATCATCCGTGTCGGCAGCTTATCTAATTTTTAGGTTTTTAATACACTCGAGACAATTCGAGAGAAAAAAACTTACGAAAGTTTTAAAAATGAATTTTCTGAAAATATTTCTCCGAAAAGTCGCGGGGTATTTTTTCCATGTGTGAAGTGAAAAAGGCACGGACATTGATATGGAAGAAATGGGACTTTCAATTTTTCGATTCTCGCAGTGATTTTTAATTTCCGCGAGAATGGTTAGGTCGCTGATTAAACTTCCGAGTAACTTTTTTTTTCAAAACTATGCGGTCTAGAGCATATCAGTCGGAAAGAAAGCAAAAAGTAAACACATTGTTTGAGGGATATAAATGAAGAGGAAACGAAAAATCATTGAAATTTCCAATGTGGGACAGTGGACGAAGTATTTAATTAGCTAAGTCCAACTTTCTCATATTTGAAACAAAAATATGACTCATTTGCACGCATGGAAAAGTAGTACAACATGACGATGCTTCGAAGATGATCGTTATTTGAAATTTAACACTGTAAATTACA
Organism: Uropetala carovei; assembly: GCA_036926305.1. NCBI lineage: Eukaryota > Metazoa > Arthropoda > Insecta > Odonata > Petaluridae > Uropetala > Uropetala carovei. Next base: position 2,166,959 of record JAXCHB010000318.1, on the reverse strand, counting down.
TTTAGCGTCTGGGGTACATTATCAACTTTTAAAATTCCATGAACAAACTTAATACGATGGAAGAGGAATAATTAGGTTATCGCTTAGACTAAGTAAAATTTTTAATTACGGAACTAAAAACTGGGACGAGTAATAATATTTGAAAAATTTCGAAACAAAAATAAATTCACATCGTTTTATCAAAACCTACCCGAGGATTATGACCATTCAAAACTTAATTTCTTGCTTCAAAATATGAAAATGTTTTTTAAATAATGCAAGATATCAAAACATTTAACATAAATTAAAAATTCGGATAAATAAGTTATCATAAATCCAAAAATAAAAAATATATTACAATAATTGTGCTAATATATTGACTTGAGATGATATAATTTTCAATTGCTAAAACGTTCATGCAAAGCGACTCGGAAATATTTCCATGATACTTTTCCTTAAATAATGGATCATAAACGAATACTAATCCCAATGGCTTTGTTGCTACACGCACACTTATTATAAAAGAAACAGGCGTTCCATTCACTTAAGGAACGCTTAATAAAGATCGCATGGCAGCAGAAATCATTCCTTTCTTATCCCTTTCGATCGCGATAATAAAGAGTTTCCAGTCCACGGCGAAGCGAAAGAGCCCAGGTTGAATGAAAACGAATCGTACAAGTTTTGCGGGGAAAAAATCCTTCTCCTAAAAACGCTCGTTTGGAATTTTGTGTAAGGAAGAAAAAGGAGAGGAGAAGAGAGAAAGAGAGATTTAGAAATTGCAATCGAGGACTTCAAATGGGACAAACCTTGTGGATTTTTTATTCCAGAATGGGGATAGGGAAGACGATAGAGAAAGAGAGATAGGAAGGGACATTGGGACAGGAGAGCAAAGGGAGAAAGAAAAGAGTTCTCTTTTCAGTGTGTGGTAGAGGGATAGTGAGAGGGGAGATGGCGGTAGAAATGTGTAAACAAAGAGTAGAGGGGACTCTGAAGAGGTAGGAGCGGGTAAGGGAATGGGAAGCGGGTCGAATGGGAAGGGGGTCGAATGGGGGAGGGGAGGTTGGGGAGGATGTTGGAAAAGGCGGGGATCCGGGAGCCAGAGCCCAGACGCAAACTAATAATGCGAGAGAAGACGGGTAAAGGAGAGGGAGAGAGAGGTAGAGGTAGGGAGGGAGGGAATGCAGGGGAAGGATTGTGGAAGAGGAGAAGGGAGGGGAAAAAGGTTTGAAGGTTTCGTAGAGGAGGTGGGGGGGGAGGGAGGGGGGAGGGGGAGATTGTGAGTGGGGCAGCTCGAGGGGTGCGTTATTAGCATCCGCCCCCGGGCGGTGCAATATCGCCGGAAGAAGGCGAACTGCGTCACTCCTTTTTCCACCCCTTCTCTCTCTCTCTCTTTCAACCATCCCCTTCTATCAGTCTCCCTCCGAATCTCGACCCGTGTGGATAGGAGAGATTGTGGGAGGGAAAAAAAAGAGGGGAGGGGTAAAGAGGGGGGTTAGAAGGGTTGTGTAAAAGGGGTTTCATGCCTTCCACCGCAGTGGACCCACTATCTTCCCTGCCACGACGACTTCTCCTCTCTCTACCCCTCCCTCCCTCCACGTTTCCTTCTCACTCCCTCGACCACCAAAGTCAAAACTAGTCAGATAAGAGAGCGCTTGAGTGATATAGTCCGCTTATCGCAACTTTCGCATTTCGATCGATCCTTCTCCCCCCCCCCCCTCCCCTCCCCCCCCCCTCTTCCTTCCTCCCCACCCATCCTCCTCTCGTTCCAGACGAATTTACGACGGATAATAACGTCTAAATTAAATTTTTCCGCCCCGATTTTTTTTATCTGACGCCATATTTTCCGTAATTTGTATCCGAAAATCCACTGATTTATTTTCGGCTAATATTATGCATCGTCCATGTTACGCGAGACCGGACATATTTTCCAAATATGACAAAAATAAAAAAAATAAAACGTTGAAATATATTACGTGAATTTGAAACTGATTAATTTACGCAGGTGTACAACACCAAGGTGTGAATTTCATAGACTGAGTTACAAAAGATAAAAATAAAACATATCAATAAACAATTCCTAATTTAGGTTCCAAAGAAGAGCTAGTACAATTAACTTTCCAAAAAATAAGAAATAAAAAAATACTTAAACATATTCCCGTGAGTATTTTGTAATACGATTTTCGAATTAAAATTATTCATAATTACGCCGAGTGGTCAGTTTTAATAAAACGTATATGAAACTACGATAAACGCTTCTATCCTCTCAACTGTACGTGTTGTATCGATAATCGATAGAAAATGCATCAATCATTCTATCAGACGGTCTAAATCACGTAACAAGATAGAGAATTAAATATATTACGACGAAACGTAAGGATTTTATTTTACTATTCATATAACATCTAAAATTGGTAAGAAGTTCAGAACGTTTTCGCAAACACTTAAGGATAAGAACAAAAAATATTCCATTCTACTCAATTTCGCGAGGCCGCCCTTCGCCACTCTCCGCCTCATACGTTCGCATGTCCGCATGAGGGCAGCACCTTTGTACCACCCACGGAAGCAATGTAAATTTTTAATAGAAAGTAAGAGAGAAAAGGGATTCCGAATGAACGGAAAGATGGTAAAAATCGTGAATACTCAAATCTCGAAAATATTAGTGAATCGATCGGTAAATTAATTTTTCAAAATATCACACGTAGTTTCCCTTTAGCAATACTCTTTAAACGAAAACCGTTGCTTTACTTAACCCGTTTTCGATTACTCTTTCTGAACTGAAATTCGCGGATTTAAAAGCCCAGTAAGAATATTTTTAATCGGATAGTTACCTATTTCGCGCATACCAAATATTGGCCGCCGAAAAATATTTGGAGAAATCAACAGCAAATTTAATAACGTCGAAATAACAATTTCAAGAATCTTAAGGACCGATTCTAGAACTCGCAGAGGTTAAAACATTTTGCTAAGCAATTTAAGTAAATGAGGGGATGCTAGTTCAGAATTTCTACCCCCCCCCCCCCCCCCCCCCCCAAATCAGTTTAAACGGCCAACCAATTATTATCGGCCAGAAAATTATGTAAGATTGGTAAAAGATTTCAAAATAAAATTTCGATTTAATTTCACAAGTTAATGAAGGCAAATATTATTCAGAGAATAATCCAGAGAGAAAGTTCGGGTCTGGAAAACTGAACCAAATTAATTTTTAGTAGCTAATTACACGGACGCTTGAATGTGACGGCAGAGAACGTCCCTAAATATAACTGGGTGAATTCATGAATAACGTGCTTAGTGTAACTGCCGTATATTTAAAAAAAAGAACATAAAACCGTACTATATTCCACCAAACGAAAGAAAATAACAGTTTTAGGAGCTGAAATAGCTGAAAGCCAGGGTACACATATTCAGCTATTTAAATGTTGAACCGGGGTTATCTATTACCGCACAAAATACATTCGACGGGTAAACAAAAACTTTTCATCAAAACATCGACATTCCCTCTTTATGCATATATATAAGTATATATATGTTTTCGACAATAAATTTCAGAATACCTTTTAATGAAATAAAAACATCACCATAGCCCCTCCCCCCTCTCTTTAAAACAGTCCGGTCCAAAAAAAAACCAGCGTTTTCTGCCTTCCGCGCGTCGTTGTTCCTTTTTTTTTCCCTTTCGCTCGATGATGAACGTTTTTTCCCTTTGCAGCTTCCGCCTTTCGATAAGCGATGAGGGCCATCTTTCTTCCTCTCCCTCCCTTTCCCTCCATACCCTCCTCTCTCTCTCTCTCTCATTCACCATCTCACTCTCCCTGTCGATATAAATATACGCGCGCACACACTCAAACAAGCACACACGCACGCACTCGCCGAAATAAAAAGCGACGTCCCCCTCCAAGCAGCTAGCATGTGCCTTTCACCCATGCGCTGTCGTCCATTTCAAAGAGCCATACGTTAAAGCAGAGTGGTTAGGGATGGAGGGAGGGTCATTATTTCCACTCACGCCATCGGTGAAAAATAAAAGGAAAAGATCGAAAAAAAAAGAAATAGAGAGCGCGCGGATGGCGTTCGTTTTTTGTTTCTCTTTTTGCGGCGGCGCCGCTCCCGTGCAGAGCGCCTTTTATCGCAGTTTTTGAGCCTGCTCCGCCACCTTGATGGGAGACTCCCTCCCCCACTCCTATCTCTTCTCCTCTCTCTCCCTCCCTCCCTCCCTCACTCTTTCCTCCTCACTCCCCCTTCCCAATCCCACCACCCTATCGCCTCGTCCAATGCAAACAGAATTCACTCCGATACAACACGCGGTAAATCAAAGGATAAACAAACCGAAAGGTATCCATTTCCGGTTCCTTTTTTTCCCTCTTTTTTATATTCGATGTATTTGTAGCTTCCCTTTTTTTCTTTCTTTCTTTTCCGAAAAAAAATGTTTGCTCCTTCCCACGCTAGGGAAGTCGAAATAACAAAGCTCGAAAAAGGACAATAAAAAAAGCGCAAACTAAAATTTTTGTTCGCTAATGGCGACTTTTTGCGTAGGGATCATATGGCCGCGGGAAATTGACGAAGTGAACATTAAGTCTGATAAGAGAGGGGCAATTACTTCGCGGTTGCACGTTTCGGGGGAAATTTTTTTTTATTTTGTTTGGTGACGCGAAGTGATGAGAGAGAGAAATTTTAAATGCAAGTGCGCTATGTGGACCTTTAAAACTTATATATTAAAATCCCGTTGTGAGTAAAATCTGAGGGCTGAGCAAATAATTTCGCTGCACTGAAAACTAATATTTGTTCAGCATTATATTAAAAAACCGTTCATTTATGTAAAGCGTTATCATATTTTTTTAAAGTTGTAACTGCCTTCTTGATGGAGGTAAATATAAACTTAAATAAATCTTCAAACAGGAACTTGTAAAAGTGCACATTTTCTATGCTATGCCGGGGTCTAAAAGTGTTATTGTTGCGGAAAATGTTCATTCGCTTTTTTCAGCAGAATTAAGAATGATTGAAATTCAACACAACCAAAGCAAACAGTCGTACTTGATCGGGCCCGCCATTTTTGGATTCCGAACGAGCTTTCGGAGTCAGAAAATTTTCATGTTTACCCAGAGGTGAAAATAAACTTAAATCATTTTGTTTGTGCTCAGATTCAAATTAGGCGCTTGTACATAACTTAACAAAAATGTTTTCTAATAGGTACCTATAAAACTTTTTTCTTCTGATTCCTGGATACTGATCGTTTTAGTTCAGATATGTTTAAACGGTCTTGGATGGATGGGTGGACCCGATAGGTATACACATAAAGCATTTGCAAGAAAATAATTATGTATATTCTTATGATATAGTTACTGAATAAATATATGCATACTACGATCTCAAAGGAGTAAATCCACTTCGAATGAATTCTAAACCTTTCGTAGGCCGAAATTAACGTGGTAAATTTATATGACGGTGCAGCTTTTGTATGATGACAGTCACCGCACAACATCGCCATAAAATAATGAATTAAAGTGTTGCAGCTTTCTACGTGAACGAAAACTGTTTAAAAACCCTTAATAAGGATATGAAAGTTTGTTAATGCACAACATGTCATAAATATTCATACACCACATATCTAGAATATCTTTCAAGGGTACCGGTCCTTTCTAACCACTTGTTCAGCAAAGTTTATAGGTGCAACTCGAAAATACTAAAATAAATCGCAGTTATTCGACCAATTTATTTCTTTTCCCCGAAGAAAAGAAGAATATGGCTACTGGTAAAGGTTTCTGTACAATCTAAGTACCATAAAAAAGAAGTATGTGCGATAGACCGCTTTCCCCTCCATATGTGAGTCCGCCAGTTGCAACGGGCCAACATCCCGCACGTCCGTCAGTTCAAACACAGAACGATATTACGGTGAGAGTTAGAGACAATAGACGGATGTGGAGCCAATGGGGAGGGGAACTGGTGTACTATAACGGAGAAGGGGTTGAAGGAAGGGAAGGATTTTGAGTGTGAGATTAGAGGGAAAAGGAGGAGAGGACAGTGACGGAGGAAAGGAGGAAGCGGGGTGGTAGTCGAGGGAAGTCTACGGTGAAAAAATTGAGGGAGTGAGGAACGGGGTGGAGGGGGAGAGAGAAATGGCGTAGGTGAAAGAGGGAATGAAATTGAGGCGAAGCAGGGAGGGATACGTAACAGTATATAGGACAAGAGGATGGGGAGGGAAGGGTGGAAAGGATATAGGATTTAAGAGGAAGGGACACAGAAGGGTACCCTGTGGCACTCATCAGGCGATTTGTCTTCGTTTACCTCCATTACGGTTCTTCCTCCCCCTTTCTCTCTCTCTCTCTCTCTCGTCATCGCCGCGATGCGTGCTCGGTAACGCTTTTCCGAAAGGAGAAATGCGTGGTAGTGAGAAAGAGTGAGAGAGGGGTGATAGGGAGGTGGAGGGGGTGAGAATTAGAGGAGTCATGGGGGGGGAGAACAGCGTCGCCGAGTGACACGTCCGGGATCACGATAAGGGAATTCTCTCTTGACTATCTCTGAAGCGCGCACGCGCTGAAAAATATTTTATGACTGACGCAAAATGAAACGAGAATGGAAAACCTTTAGAGTCGATGTGTAACTGCCGTTCCATTATTTTCATTAAACGTGATTGATGGCTCGCAAATACGTAACTTCAATTTTTACGGGATGGATATTCCGATATCTAAGCCTTCATCGAATACGATGCATAAAAATATCTCCGCAAAAAAAAACCAATTAGATATAGATTTTGGCGAAAAAGTATCATAATAGAAAGGGTGTCTCCTGATATTCAGAACGATTCCTTGATTAAAAACAATTCAGGGTAAAGATACTAAAAATCACCACATAAACCGCAACAAATGAATTTAAGGAGAAATTCTAGAGTTAGTGTTAGGAGTTCTGCAAAATTAATTGCTATCACGTACAATAAAATACTGAATTACCTAATCAAAATCTAAAATACGAGTATTACACGGAAATGGATATAATATGATGGGGCAATAATACAGTGGCTGTAAGGGTAATACGAAAGCAATACACTTAGTTACAGCCGTTTTATAACGTTTTCAAATGAAATTTAATGCAAAGTAAAACTTAGGAGGGTAGGGTTTATTTTAAAATCATTCTCTTATCCGTTCATAAAAGGATGCAATATTTTTTCAGCTTTGAAATAATTGGATACTTGGCCTAAAGGTTTGTTTAAAACTTAAACTTAACTTAACTTAAAAATACGCTGCATCAATTTATAGGAGCATATATTCTTTTATAATAACTAGGGGGCAGGCACCTTGCTCGCTTACGCTCGCCAACCACCCGCCCCCCTTTGCTCGCTGTTTCTTCGTTCCTACCATATACCTATACCTATTGGATTTAGATTAGTTTAACGGAAATATGTTTTGAATATGGGTTTAATGAATATATTTTATAAGGGATGTATGTTTGGTTTTTAATAAGAAATTAAGAAAATTAGTTGAATAACTCAATAAAAAATAGACTTAGAGGGCTAAAATTCCCGGAGATTAAAAATGGCTGATGTGTAGAGCATTAGAGAGAGAGAGAGACAACCAGAAATAGGATTTTAGCAATATAGATAAAAGATATAAATAATACGAGTACTGCGTTCGATTTATTTGCATTAAATTCATATCTTCGGTCATTTCGAGCAAGTTTTAATCTTATTTTCCATATTTAAGCCTTTAAGTGCATATGCACGGACATTACCGAGCACAACAATACCAGTAACCATGGAATCTTATTATTGAAATGTTAAAAAATTTACCAAAACTCGAGTATAAATTCTAAATATGAGCGAATTCCAAGGATATTGAGTATTCGACGGTAAGAATAAGAATCCTCATTCATTTCAGCGCAAATTTCGTGCCGATAACTTAATTTTAAGATATTTTAAAGGGTAAAAGAATGAAAGCCTTCAAACCAAAAAGGTAATTTTCACGTGTTATCTTATGGGAAAAGATATTCATCCCCTGGAGTCGAACCCGTGACCTTTTTTGAAATCTTTTTAGTCATAACGTAAAGATTCATCAACACTGAAATTCTGGGAAAAATCAGGCTTCTAAGTTTATTTCTAATCGAGTTATTCACAAAAGTAGAGCGTTACACATCATGATGACCACTACGATTTTATAATATAGAGAGAGAAAGTCCTAACAGCATCGTTTGAGTAAAAAAGAAGCATTTATCTCGAACAAATTGAGATTTTTTGTAACTGACTGAAGCTGCTATGTGGTGCTGGAAGTGTTGCTTGATAGAATAATGAGGCTAATCATTTAAATCGTTCATGTTGGCCGAACTTTATGAAATAAAGAGGTTTTACATGTGGATTTTTTATTGTTTCACAAAAGGATTTCCCTCAATTATTATTTGGAAAAGAAAAATGGAGCCTAGCTAATGACGGGGCGCAACGAAATAAAACATTATATTATAATTTGTGCATGTTTTCATAAAATTGCAGTTTAAATTTAACATTTCCTAATGCCATAATCTTCATAGGCAATAGTTAATCCAGAAACATTCTCTTAATGTCACTAGCTTTTTTTGGGTATTTGATATCATCCTATATATTCCGGAAAGGACGATATCTGATATAAATGACAAGCGGACAAATTTCGAGTTAAAAAAATTTTTTTAAATTTTAAAAAGCTGCTTGATCAGCCGCACACGCCAGCCTTTTAGAAGCACTAACAGAACTTCTCTTTCGAGCTGACGCGCGATTAACAGCCTATCTCGTTGGTATATTACTCCGACCTCTAACATTATCAGTATCCTCTTCTTCCTCGTTTCTACACATCTATGGTCAAAATCTGTTAGGTGTATGAACCGATTCAATTACTAATTTAGTTAACTTTGTCTTATAAATGAAATTTAAATTATACATCTGTGATTTCTGTCAGCTATTTATGTACAAATACAGAAAATGGACGTGTGCTTCACTAACTCAGATTACAGAATACAATCCTAATTTATCTTAAATGAAATTGGTAAATTATATACAGTAGACCTTTATCTGCTGAGGATAAGTAGTAACACGGAGGGCTAACAGGGATTTTACAACATTTTTGAAATATGCCAAACTTCAAATAATCTAAATAATTACTTTCGTATGTTATTAAAACATAAATAAAAGTTTCTGAGGTAGAATAATAAAATAATCTTTATTTTCAAATGACGCGAGGTATTTGCGAACAAAATTTTTTGAAGTATTACTCATCGAAAAATATGAACGAAATAGAAAAGTTATTATGTAAACCCATTATATAGGTAAATCATTATATATGTAAATGTAACTGTGTAATTAACATTGCTATTAAACGAATTTTGGATTATAGAGAACATACCTATGCGGGTCTATGTAGCAACCTGTACTAAGACTTCGTAACGTATATCGATCCAAACGCAAAGATAGCATTGGGAAAGAGGTACATATGAGATGGAACAGAATAGATGAGAAATTCAAGTTGCGAGGGAAATAATGGGCACGGAGTTATAAGGGAAGGGTTATAATAAAGAAAGGGAGAAGGGATTAGGCGTGGTGCTTGGCGAATACCACGGAAAACGAGGAAAATGAGCCGGAGGCAACCGGAGTGGGTGAAAGGTATAGGAAATAGCGTATAAATGAAGGTGGGAATTCTGGTCTTGTGGAGGAGGAAGTGAGAGAGAGAGAGAGAAAACCAAAATGTAGGGATGATAACGGCGATGAAGAGAAATATGAGAAAGACGGTTGTGAGGGAGAGTAAGGGATTGAAAAGTAGGAAAACGAGAGGAAAAATTTGAAAGTTCCGAATTCGATGAAGACGTACGCGGCATAGTCGTCCCCATTGGTGTTAGTGAACGTAATGTTAGATCACAGTGCAGGAGAAAATATCTCGAAATTACCGCTAGAACAGAGAAATACTACCGATCCTTTTTCCCAGACGCGATAAGACAATCCAACAGGGGAATTAGCTAGACTTCACTTGGTTTTGTGACACCCCCTGCCAAACGCTTCTAGCGGCTTGCAGGGTATTGATGTAAATGTAAATGTAAATCGTAGGTCTTGAATAAAGGAATGAAGCTCAGAGAAAAAAATAAGAAAAAAGAGGGTAATAGGAAAAGGTTATTTGCGAAATTGTAGGATTTTAAATCCAACGCATGAAGAACAATCACACCGAAATGACAAAGAACTCTATAATTACGAAGTTTCAGTTTGGAAAAATCGCAAAACAGAATGTGCGATAAATCTAATTAGGACCTGACTCATCTTTGTTACATACGCCTTCCAAGGTTAATCTAAAGGAAATTAAAATATTCATAAGAAATAGAGAGGAATAAAAATATAAACGAGTGAATTATTTATTGGAGGAGGAAAAATGAAGAGTTTTACAGGCAGAATAATTCAAATTAGAGACTTAAAAGTTCTTTCACTAGTCACCAAAATCAAAGAGGAAGCCATCTAAAATTTTCAGTTTATAAAAAATTCTTCACTTTTTCTTTCTCTCTCTCAACGTAAGTTATAAAAAAAACAACCAAATGCTATCCCTTGTTCAAGAGCCTTTCCTCAAACTTCTCCTTTAGTTCATAAAGTCTAAAATCCCTCTTTTCTTTTATATTTCATCCTTCTTACGCTAGCCTTCACATCAAATTCTTTCTTCGTTTCGAAATTCACCTCGATCATTTCTTTCGCTGCTTAAATTTTATCGTGAAGACCGAACAACTTTCTTCCCTTGCATTTTTCTATTTCCATATCAAACAATAAGACAAAGTTACTATAAAAATTTTAGTTTAAAAATTACAAAATATCTTCAATTCTCAAGGCATTCTGAACTAAGTAGAGATCTGCATATCCGCAATTCATCCGACCCGACCCGCGGATATCCGCACGAAAAATTGCGGTTCGGGTCGGATTATGCCTAAGTTTTTGTGGGTGCGGGTCGGATTCGCATACCTATATATAGCCTGCGAAAGCAGATACGAAAATCAGTATCCGTGCTGAAGTCAAAATTCAGTGCCCCGAGTATGAAAAACAATAATAACGTTGCGTGAACCCTTCTCCTACCCCGTCTAAGCCTATATCCGTAAAGGCTTTGGGTCTCTTTTGACCCTCCCCCTTACCTTTCGAGGGGCGGGACTTTCTTTGGGAGCTAAAGGTGGGATTTCCCAAAACATTCTATGCATTGAGGGTCATTGATATGTTCTGCTGAGAGTCATTTTCTTTTGAATTCTTGGGTTTTGGTTGGTAGATGTTGCTCCAGATAAATTTTTGCCTGCGGATATGACTTCTACCTGTGGGTCGGGTTGGGTCGGACAATTTATCATCGCGGGCCGGATTGGGTCGGGTAATTTAGAAATTTTTGCGGGTACGGTTCGGGTATGTAGCCTGCGGGCACGGGCCGGGTAAGGATACGGAAATCTGTATCCGTGCAGGTCTCTATTCTGAACTACAAAGCTTATAGGGAAGCGAAAAATAGACGAGAGAATGTTTAAAGACGCGAAAGAGAAATAAGTTTGAGTCATCCAAAATGTTATAGGTTGTTTGCATAGGAGATCATAAACATCAGCAAAATAATTAATTAGAAATAAATAACGTGACGATAACGGGTGAAATGAATGAATTGCGAAAAGAACGAGACAAACTGAAGAAGTTTAAGAAAGAGCGGATGGGTATAAAGGGGTATTTGATAAAAAAAACATGAGAAGAGGTGCGACGAATGAAGCGTCAAAAGGGGGCTGGTTAATGTAATAGAGGTGATTTGAGAAGCAGATTGAACTGAAGGTAAAAGATAGCGAAATCTCGGCTGTCTTCCTCCTCCTGATGCTGCTGCTATGAGCTGTCCGCGGTTATCCAATCTTCGCGTTCTTTCTCACCGGGCGAGAATCCGACGTCCGAAATTAGAACTGGCTAATGCACCCGTAATTCCACCTCCCTCCCCCCCCCCCTTTCATCATTCGTCTCTATCGCGAGCTTGTGTGATATATGCGAGTCGAGCGCCTCGAGCTTAATTAAAACTCCGTTGATGATCGCTGCAGTCGAGTGGGTGAGGAGGAACGGGTAAAACCAGACACGAAACAGATATCCCAAACGCGGATTATTATTATGGAGTCGCATGGTTTGAGATAACGAGAAATAATTCAAGGCAGGATATAATAATTTAGGTACCAACCCTTAAAATGACTAAATGTACGAGTTTTTCCCAAATCTCGAGGTCGTAAATGAGTTTCAGTGAGAAAAAATGCAAAGAATTAGTAGTAATCTGGAAATAACTATCTCATCAAGAACATGTTCTAAATCCATTGCCAGAGTTATAAACCCATACGTTAAATGCGATAATGTTTTTTTTTTAATTTCGCCATAAAAATTTTTTATTGAAATTGGATTTATTTCCGAATGTTACTCACTTGGGCTATTGTATTATAGGTTTTGTATTTTATTCAAATGTCATACAAAATATCACAGAAAATATGCAAATAAATTTAATAAATCTGCCTTCCAAATCAAATAAAATTGTAGCGAAATCGAGGGAAATTCTTATCCGATAATTTATCCATCGGAAATACGGCTTCATAGAGACAGAAAGAAGAACAATAAAGTCTTTTGGAAAGAGCATGTTTTTCTTAATGGTACTAGTAAAATGTCATTCGACAAATTTACTTGCATTTTAAGGAACTTTTCAAATTACTTATTGCAATATTATTGTTTGACATCCTTATTACATCTTCATAATAATTATGTCAACTTTTACCATGAAAATTTTCCGAGGACACTATAGGCAATAATTTAAAAATATCAGTCCATGTGGCTCACAAATAAAAACAAAAGAATATAATTTTTAATTTCTGGATAAGTGAAATGTGGAAAATAAATTACCTGCAGAGTTTAACGTTTCAAAGCAAATCGAGGGGATATTACGCTTTGTTACACAATTTTTTGACAGTTGTCTGAAGATCGGAATTGTAGATTGAATTGGAGGCTGCAGGAAGGATAAAATTTCGAAGAAATAAATACAGCGAGAAAGCTTGAGCGAGAGCAACGAAAAATAAAATCTTCCCGCATTCTCAGAACGCCATTTTCCCCGCCCCCTCTTCTTTTTCTACCTCTCTCCTCATTCGTAAGTGTTACACTCCGCATTCACACCAGCGACCCAAATTCTACGTTGCAATAGACACGGAGCATGCTCTCAGAGATGGCTAGTAACCCCGCGGGGTCCTCCAACACCTTTTCCGTCCGCCCTCCCACGCCAGCCTTCGCCCCAGGTATTATTCCTTCACCCAATCTCTCACCCTACCTCTTCCGCTAGCCTCCCTCTTTATGCAAGTGTGTGCATATATTTTTTTTATCAATTTCCCCAAGCATAAGGGGGCAGTGACGGCTTCCATCACATGCTAACACGGAAGACGCCTCCCCCTCCCCCATTTTCACCCCTCCAAAAAAAAAGAAAAAGAAATAGAAAGGTTGAGGTGGCGAATGTTTGGGATGCTGTCGCTGGTGGAAGGATGCCTCTCTGCAGGAGTGCTGAGGGTGGGCGAAGAGGAGATGGGTCGGAGGAGGCGAGGGACAAAAATGTTAGGAGAATGGCAGAGGAAGAAGCGGAGAAGGGCGGAGACACGGGAGGTGGAAAGGGGAGGCGGCGTGGTCGAGAGTGGATTGTTAAGCGGGAAAGAGTTTTCGGGGAGATTTCTATTTTTTTCCTCGACCGGGGTGTTTGGCAGGGGGTGCGGAACGGCGGAGGGAGGGGGAAAAAAAAAAGGAATATTTGGAATGTTTGGAGTGCGGAGCGTGGAGGAGGGCGGCGGTGTGTAGGTGGGTAAAAAGGGCTCGGCCAATAAAAGTTCTTCCTCTTTCCTTGCACCCTTTTCTCCCTCTCTCCCCCCCCCCCCCCCCAGCGTCTCCCCAGAAAACCCTCTCGTACAAGACGACCAAATACACATATTTCATATCCTCGAGGATTTATTTTTTCCTTCGTGAATATTCGCAACTCTCTCCGCTCCGATGCCTGAGGGAATCTCGCTCGTTTTTATTTTCGTCCGGGAATGCGTTTTTCGACCAAAAAATAACCTCCATAAGCCAAGGACCTCCTTACCTCTCGCGCCCTTTCGAAATACGTTCCTTTCTCCGTTAAAAAAAAAATTTCGCCCATTCCATCTCTCTCTCTCTCTTTTCGAAAAAATATTTCCTTTTTTTATTCTCCTTTCTATTCTTCCATCCGGCTAAGTTTACCATTAGCGCTACCGCCGCGATAACTCGCGCATTTCTGTTAGAAATAGGTGGGTTAGAATGGCGGATTCCGTTGTTCTGGCCCCGCTCTTGTTTGTTTACATGCGATAGGTTTCTCATATTACTGGTAAGTCTTTTACAATTTGATTTGACCGTATTATTAGAGTTGTGAATCAAAGAATGGTTATTTACTTCATACGCGTCATGAAGTCTTAACAATATCTAATAAAATTTAAACATGAATATTGAAATCTGAACCTCACAACTCTGTTACAATAAAATTTCAATGGAAAAATATGTTGTAGTTCCATGAGTTGATGAGTCATAAATGGCCGGTATTTTCCTTTATAAGTTCCATAAAGGAATTTCAATATCTAACCTTATATCAGCGTAAATATTTAACTCCAATTCTTAAAATTCTACGGCAATACTTGTTAAATAATTTAAATTACATCATCCATAGGATATTCTTTAAAAAGACAAAGGGTATTACAAATATTATTCAAATATTATACAGTTTGAAATGTAAGGCTGGAAGTACAATTCCACGTATTTTTTTAGCTCAGTAAAATAATCCAAACACTCACAGAAAGCAGTTTTCCACTATTCAAATTGCGTTCATCGGTTGAGCTATCCTCATTTCTAAATGCTTAAGCAAAGACACTATGTAATTAAGGTGATTGGACGAATTTCAGCAACGGATTTGAGCTCGATTTTCAATTTCTGGGAGGAGCTCTTTAAACCAATTAGGCGAAACTTAATACATTATACGGCCGGTAGTTCCCATGGTATTATCCCTATTGAGTTTTCTGTCTCTCTTGGGGTCTATTGTTCAAAATCTTCCACCATGCCCATACCATAAAGCCCTTCCATTCATATTGCAGAGAATCCCTACCCTTTCTCCTTTCTTTCTCTTTGTCTTTTTCCAAAACATTATTCCTTTCGCAAAGCCTTTCAACACATTCACCTTCCAAAAAATCCGTCCCGTCCGTTTATCCTGCCTTCCTTTAATCAAACTGACTCAACGCATCTTCTGCGACTCCATACTTCTCTCTTGTTATGTATTTCCTCCCCTACAAATATACCACAAAATTAGTTATAGACAACTTGTAATAAAACGACGATCAAGTAAAAAATACACACCCAAATTAAGCGGCTATTAATTAATTTATACGGCAAGATTACATTCTCAACTATAACCGATATTACGGTCATGCCTTATGTTGCGTAGAAAACGAAAGACTCTCTCCCGTTCGCCTTTCTTTGCTATCGCTTAATAAGTACAGTGACGTCCTCCCATGTCCGTTGCCTAAGCATTCTTAATTCCATTAATTTAAGGGCCATAAATTCTCAAATAAATCCGTCATGAATCCCTTGAATTCTCACCGTGATATACAACCAAACGTCGCTGTGCTCAAATGATATATTGCACTTCCGCTAGCATTAAAAAAAAGATGATTGAAAGTAAACAGTGCGTTGTAGACTTTGTAACATAGATAATCTTATCTCTCCAGAAGAATCTATTCCGGTCTTTGCAAAGATTTGTCGTCACTGAAGCTTATAGATAACGGCGAACACATGTAGGTACTTCTTTGGAAAACATTCACTGATCCTAGTCCTCTAAAATGTTTGCACTAAAGGCTCAATTATATTAACGTTAAAAAAAAGGGGGGCAAACCGTCTCCCATTCCTCTTTGACGGCGCCCTTGAACCCAAACTGAAAATAACTATGTATGTTTACACAGTTTAGAAAAATCACAATTTTCAAAGGGTGGATCAGGACCCGGTGGACCCCCTACTCCCCCTCCGGTGTGTGCGCCACTGCTTTGCATTAACATTGTAAAAAATCTCACTTCAAGGCCAATTTACTTATCATGCAGAGATAGAATTATGGAAAATGATAAAATGCTCCCTTCAATTTCTCTCAAGTTACTGTTTCCCTACTGTGTTAAGAGCGATAATAACAGATAAACGTCAATTACCTCTTTTCAATACAGTTGACTTTCATTATTGCGCAGTAACGTCAATAGATATTGTAATCTCCTATTAAATAATACCCTTCTTCTGTAACCGTGTCACGCTATACGGAGTAAGATGGGAAAATAAGGAAAACCGTCCATAACTAAAAAACTTTTCAATCTTTTTCGATCAAACTTTCAGGAATCACTTGGCTTTTCAACTTTTCAATTTGAACCTGCTCGCCGTGTACATAGTAGTCTTGGGTTTGACTCCAGGAGTATATCGTTCCTCGATTTGAATAACATGGGTAGAGCTAAAACGTAACGAGCAAACCTTTCTTCTTTAACATTAAAAATAAGATATCGACGAGGGATTTTCACAGATACCTATGCCTGGAAAACTATGGAAATGAATTTCCATATTGTAGAAATTCAAATCTCATTAGAAAAAAGCCAAAAATTACTTTTAACGACTATTTTTTCGTGATTTTTACGCATTTATTCAATTCATCGCCATGACAACTGCTATTGTTAAAGTATATTGTTGGTTCAATCCTAATGCGTAAGAAATGCACAGAAATTGTGATAAAATCATATTAAAACAATTTTTGGGGATTTTCGGATGATATTTGAATTTATACGCTACGGACATTAATCTTTATAATTTTCTCCGCATGACTGCCAAATTTCGCGTCAAAATCGTATTTTTGAGATATTTTTAAATGTTAAAAAAATAATAACTTCAGTCAAAAAAGTCGATTTATACGTATTATCTTATGGGAAAAAGAAACAATACAGTCGAAAGGAAGTACCCATACAAATGAATAATTTCTCGAGAAATCTATAATGCCAAAAGCATGCTACCAATATATGGGCTTAATAACTTTAAACGTTAAGCATGAATGGTCACATACATAAAACCAATTCTGAACAACAATAGCCATAAGTAAAACATTTCGCGTCAAAATCGTATTTTTGAGATATTTTTAAATGTTAAAAAAATAATAACTTCAGTCAAAAAAGTCGATTTATACGTATTATCTTATGGGAAAAAGAAACAATACAGTCGAAAGGAAGTACCCATACAAATGAATAATTTCTCGAGAAATCTATAATGCCAAAAGCATGCTGCCAATATATGGGCTTAATAACTTTAAACGTTAAGCATGAATAGTCACATACATAAAACCAATTCTGAACAACAATAGCCATAAGTAAAACATTATTTACCTCTTTCGCCGGAAATCTCGTCAAATGGAAATATTGCCGAAGCTAGGAGAAAAGAAACGGAACCGGATAGAAAAAAGAATGAACGATCAGAACAAACAAAAAGCGAGGAATGGAGTTAATGAGTATCCGAAGCAACAGTAAATCGATTGATAAGCAACAGATTTATAGATGCAAGAAAACGAGCACATGAAAGTTCATTACAATCTGGCGGAACATCAGGTTATATGAATTTTATATTTTTTCCGTTTTAGTGCGCATAAAAGTTGGTGTCTCTAATTTTTACTTTATCTTAATACTTCACGCATACACGTCGTATTTGACGGGCAATTACACTAGCAGATATTATAATACTAGTTATAGTTCACAAGAAAGTAAACTGTTTTGAATTAAACTCCAGAAAGGTTTACAAAAGCAAGACATCTTATTTTGCATCATAAGCTGCACTTAAAATCCAAATGTAAAAGTGTTATTGGCACTGTGTTCGAAGATCCTAATATCAATTTGCCTTTAGGCAGTTCGCTCCTGATTAATTCTATGTTTACAATTTATGCAGTAGTCCGGTTTAACTGAAATTATGGCGTATTTTCACAGTAAATTTTATGCCGAATCCGATGATATATGTTTTAATTTTCTGCAAATTCGGGAAATATTTTAAAAGTTTAAAAAACTACAGAATTTTGTAATCTGCATATATCGTTTTTTTTTAAAACATACACCATCTTATCTCGACATTTTTAATGTAACTTCTGTAAAGATTCTGAGTAACGACTACGTAACTGAAATAATATAAGCCTTATGAAATTCCTATAAAAAATTAAATTAAACATAACGTTTACCTAAAATTTTTAGTCACAAACATGACAAAGTTAGTCTGCGAGAAACTTTTTCCCTATTTAATTTAGTGGTACACGCAGCAAATAAAAGTTTCAAAATAGTTTAAATATGTTTTTAAATAAAATATAATGTGGCCAACACATGACTTTCTCCATATTTGGGGTATAGATAGTTAAATTATTATGAATAGCATTATAAGGCAAAATTATTATTACGTATTGTAAAAGAATACAGTCCTCCTTATTGCCGTAAATTATATTTTGAATATACTTACACAATTCACCGCTAGATGGTGGCCTGTATACTGGAAATTTACGAATAAATTAATTATCTACTAAATGGAAGGTTCAACGAAAATTTGTTTCAAACAAAACTTAGAAGAAATATTGTTCTCTAAACTTTGGTCCTCACGAAAATTACCAATAACGACGTTTTTAAGGAGATATTTGACGGAAACCGAAAAAACCCATTATTTATAAATAATTCCTAAACAATTAACTGCTATGGAAAATTGTTTCGAATGAAAGTTGTAGGAAATTACATTCTCTATAGCCTTTGTATAGAATTGTATATAGAATAATGATGTTTTAACAGAGATATTTCGCCAAAACCGAATTGGGTTTCTAATAAACCTCGACTTTCGGTTAACCAGTATTGTCCAAAAACTAATCAGCTCTTCGTGCTCATACCAAAGTGTTGATATATGAAATTTGGTAATGATATGGCAAGTAATTATCGAGTTAGAGAGCCCACAATCACATACACACACACACATACAGACAACATTCGAAAATAGTCTAAACCTGTTCTAGGGACCTCAAAACATGTATTTCCGTTGAAATCTCGAAGTCGATTTTTTTCATGAAAACGATACTTTCTCTATACTACGTATATGGAGAAAGTAAAAAGAACGTATTAATAACTGCGATAGCTTTCATGACACAAATGAATAAACAAGTTGTATGAAAAGGCAGGAGCTCGTGGAACAGAAAAGCATGCGGTAAGCAGATGCGTTTACAAAGGGATGTACGTTTTGGGATATTAATTTACTACAAGAAACGATGATTTTTTTGTTTCAATTTTAGTATTTTTCAACCGCCAAAAAATAAAGATTTTAGTAATTTTCGATTTTTCTGGTCGGTTTTGCCACAATACCTAACTACTTACCAAATTTCAAGTTTCTAGCTCATTTGGAATTGCCTAATAATTTGTATACTCCTACACATACACAAACGCGCGCGCACGCACGCACACATATCATGTGTAAGGAGCGTCAATATATTATAGAAATAGACACTAATTCAAAACTTAGGTATGCTCAATATAGGATGACTAACAAAAATTATTTAAATTATGACTCCTATTTTGTGAACCAATTTGCAATAAAAAATAGAAAATAACTTGGAAATTGCAACTTTCTTTACTAAAATAAGTTTAATTTATTAGATTTAGAATAAAACAAGCTTCAAAGAAAGATAAAAGAAATATCATAATCCAATTTTTTTAAATTATATTTTTGGACAGCGGCCATTTTGAGAACGGAATGTTTTTTCTTTCATATTTCTCTTAATTACCAAAAATACAAAACTTTACTTTCGGAGTTATACATTTGTCTCTTAAAATAAAAAAGCCTATGTCAGCTTTTAAAAAACTAGCACTGTACGAACATATATACTGGCTATGAGCTCGTTGCCACAGAAGTGTTACAAATTTCTCATTAAAATCAACCAAGAAGAAAAAGGTGCGTAAAATATTTTAACTTGTCTAAAGCGGAAAACCTGCGAAAGACGGAAAATTTGACCAGTCCCTTCCGCCTCACGCAGTTATTACTGTATATACATACAGGTTAAGAAAAGCTCTGCGATGAACCGGCCGGCGATGAACTGGGCCCGGCGCTGAAACGACTACTATGAAACGGCGGCCATGAACCAGCGGCGCTGAACCGTCCCATTCCGTTGGTAAATCTATGTTAATCGATTGTGAAGTTTAAACATCGCGAAAAAGAAAAAAGTCAGAATTCTCCTTAAAAGGTCAAAGACACGGAAAACTCAATACGTGCTATAGAGAATAATCTGGCTGATAAATAGCGATGGAAATACTAATAACATGGGACATAAAACGCAAACGGGATTAAGTCGCAATATACCTCTTTGCGGAAACTTAAAAAAAAATACCAATCCGCATCGAGACACCCGACGCAAAATAGGGGGAGAGTTCCCTTTTTGGAGTTAATTTTACAGAACAAGATTAATCTCCGCCCATTAACCTCTCGACATCCCGTCTCCACCTCGAGGAAAAAGCGATTATCTTCCCCCTTTTGTCTCCTAATACGCCCTCTTCAAAAAAAAAACCCACAAACGAATCAACCCGCCGCTCCAGAAGTTTTTATTATTTTCTTACGGCGCTCCTTATATAGTACTACCCTCGTTCCCTCCTCTCAATTTCTTTCTTGACAAGAGGAAATAATAAAAAAAAATGAAACACAAAAAGGCGACTCTCCACCCCACTATCCCCCTCCCCCCTGCCGTGGGCTTCCTCCCTCTTTTATTCACTTTCCTCGCAAACTCTATGAAACCTTAATGTCTTAATTCTCGTCGTCGTTGTCTCTACCGTACCAAACAATTCCCCGTCATCGCCCCCTCCATCAACTCCTCCCCTCCCCCCCCCCCAGGCCCCTTCTAAAGCGAGAGGTGATGCGATACCGACCTTTCCACCCACCCCACCCCCAACTTCCCCTCTACATCTCGCCCAACACACACACACACACACACTTCCTATTTCCCTTCTTCCTCTCCCATTTCTTCCGCCACTGCAAACATAATGGACTTGTCTCTCGTTTCAGCGAAAATGTCCGAGAGACCATTGTATACCGTTCTCTCTTCAGGAGTTCGGAGTGTCTTCCTCCTCCGCTCCTATATATTTCTCCCTCCCATTCCCCTCCCCCTACGCCCCTCCTCCACCTTCCCCTCCCTCCCCTTCTGCTACGCCCTACCTCCCTTCCACAACCCTTCCCCTATCTCCAACCTACGATGTATCTCTTCTTCTACCTCTCTCTCTCTCTCCTTTTCCTACCCTTCATTCCCCCACCCATTTTCGACTCGATCTCCTCCCCACACCCATTCCTTACACGGCCGCAGGGACGTGTCTTCTGTATTCCCTTCCGCCAACCTATTCACTTTTAACTCCCTTTGTCTCTTTCAATTTCTCCCTCTTTCTCTATCTCTTTATTTGACTTTTGCTTAACCAATTATCCGGTCATTCGCCTCTGATTATCGCAGGAGGGATAAACAGGATTAATTTTCGGACTAAATGCTGATAAAGATAAAGCTATGGATGAATCGTCTTGTTTGACGTGCTTCGTGTTGAATGTAAACAGATGAGAACATTCAAACAATGATTCATCTTTTTTCTGTTAGTAATTTCTGTATAGGGGCTAAAATAAAATCTTTGATTAGATTTTTGAGGTAAGAATGAAAAGCGTCTGATAACAAGTTGAAAGTATAAAAAATGTATTTTTAAAAACCAGCTTTTATTTAACTTAGCGCGCACAACTTTTATCTCCAACAGAACGGAAATTTGTAGCAGGAATGCAAGAGTTAAACGGAAACGCTCATCAACGGAAAAACAATTTAAAATCAATAAATTAGAATTCCATTATTGAGCGATGTGGTGAATTTGAATTGCTTATTATTAGATTAGTAATTAAATGACATTAAGTTTTAAATTCACAAAAGTAACAACATAATTGTTGAAATTGATCTTACACTTATTTAGGAAGCAAAGAAACGTAAAAGTTGAATCTCTATTAAAGATTCATTTTCACCTAAGCAATTTAAATAAATAAGAATCGGCGCAAAAGTCTACGACATCGTTAACACTATGGATAAGGCGTTCGATAGCGAATCCGAGGAAAGGTGATTCAAATCCTGAAGCTTCAAAGATTTTTTCTGCTTTCGAAAAAACATATAAATGCATACATATGTGTGTGTGTGTATTATAAAATCGTCATGGTCATGCGTAATGCTCTAATTTTGTGAATAAATTGATTAGAAATAAACTTAGAAGCCTGAAATTTCCCAGAATTTCAGTGTTGATGAATCCTTACGTTATGACTAAAAAAATTCCGAAAAAGGTCACGGGTTCGACTCCAGAGGATGAATGTCGTTTCCCATAAGATAACACGTAAAAATCACCTTTTTGGTATGAAGGTTTTCATTCTTTTACTCTTTAAAATATCTTAAAATTAAGTTATCGACACGAAATTTATGCTAAAACGCGCCAAAATGAATGAGGATTCTCATTCTTACCGTCGAATACTCAATCTCCTTGGAATTCGCTCATATTTAGAATTTATACTCGAGTTTTGGTAAATTTTTTAGCATTTCAGTAGTAAGATTCCATGGTTACCGGTATTGTTGTCCTCGGTAATTTCCGTGCATATGCACTTAAATAAAGGCTTAAAGATCGAAAATAAGATTAAAACTTGCTCGAAATGACCGAAGATATGAATTTAACGCAAATAAATCGAACGCAGTACTCGTATTATTTATATCTTTTATCTATATTACTAAAATCCTATTCCTGGTTCTCTCTCTCTCTCTCACTCTCTAATGCTCTACACATCAGCCATTTTTAATCTCCGGGAATTTCAGCCCTCTAAGTTTATTTTTTATTGAGTTATTCAACTAATTTTCTTAATTTCTTATTAAAAACCAAACATACATCCCTTATAAAATATATTCGTTAAACTCATATTCAAAACAAAGTTGGTAAAAATTATGACATATCTTCAAGTACAGACAAATTGGATTTTTTGAATCCTTGATATTAGACACCCCGCATAGCACCAAAAATGAGACGTATCAACGAATATGGATCAAGGATTTTTGGCTGCCCTAAAACAAAATATCGCGATCAAACATATAAACAAGATTGAAAATTATTTGCACGTCAAAATAGAACATGTTATTGACAGTGTTTTCTATAATAATAAATGCCAATGTTTAAGTGCGTGTGTTTCCTGCATACCTCCAAGACCGTGAAACGCTTATTTTTTTAATTTTTGGTCAAAAAACTTTAATAAACGGTCATAAAAACTAATGAACTGAAACTTCGCCACGGGAATGAGTGCAGCATATTTTTCATTTGCATTATAAAATTACTTAGAACCAATGAACGAAAGTGGAACTTGGACGACAGGACGCTTCAAAGAATGAAAATTCATTTTCTTACTGTCGCTTTTCAAATACGCGTCGAATATGTACATAAATTAGCTTTGAACACGAAAATTTAACGTTTATTTAGGTGAAAATCTATCGTTATTTAGGCATTTAGCTTGCTTACCCCGTAAGGGAACAGCGTGATTGGTATGTATGTATGTATGAAAATTTATCGTTGCGATGGACCTCTATTGTTGTTAGATAGGATTGTTGCTTATTAGATTTGAGACATCGCTTTTAAATTCCTCTTCCCGTCGCCCCCTGGCGCTGCATGTCCTATCGCAGTGAAATTTGTTATCGAATTCTCGGTGGCTAATCAAAACGTCCGTAAATTTAATATGTAATAAGATAAAGTTTTGGTCTGTTTATATGTCCGCTCAAAACTTGAGAACGGCTACAGATAGAGCCATCAAATGTAAATGAAGGAAGTTGATACTTCGAGCCAGGTTTTCGTTAAGGTTTGGTGAACCAGGATTAATCAGTGCTGCCAATATAGGGGATTAACTTTTTTCCATAATCATTATGCACGCCCAAATTATATAGCCTAGAACAAAATTTAGTAAGGTTCTTACTTACGTCACAACGTAGTGAATGGTTAACGTTTGTTCAACTGGAATTAGTCAGTGCTGCCCAAACAAAGGATTTATATTTTTCCATAATCATTATGCACAGCCAAACTATAAGACCTAGAACAACCAAATTTAGTACGGTTCTTACTTACATCTTGACTTAGTGAATGGTCAACCGGGATTTGTCAGTGCTGCCAAAGTAGGGGATTGACATTTTTCTATAAGATAACACGTAAAAATCGATTGCTTGACGCGCAAGATTTGCAAATTTCAATTACTTGTAATAAAGATACGAACTCGAGATAAAAACACGCATTAATATGAAAGAATCAACTTTATATTTTTCAAAGATAGAATTTGCATCAAAGTCGATTTCGAGTAAAATGTAATATTTAATCATGAAAAAATATATTTTTATAGATTTGTAACAATGGAAAATGCTAAATACCCGAGCAACGCCGGGAAATTTTGCTAGTAAGTAATAGGTAAAATTGATCCATTTGCTGGTTAGTTAAATTTATCTATATGGAAAAAATTAACCTCATACAATATGATTTTGGCATGGCTAGTAATAATATAATAATAATAATAATAAACCAAAATTTTGACACTGCAATTTTAAAGTGCCTCAAATTTTGAAAAATACACAGTAAATCCTGTCTCAAATTTTTAAATAATTCGACAAAGAAGTTAGATTGACTTATAGTTTAAAATAGCCATATTGTCTCCATAAGCCGGAAAAATTCCGCGTTTCATATTTGACAGAAATGCCGATTCATCTCACTGAAGCTAGTTTAATGGCAATTTTATCGTTTTAAAACTATCAACATTAAAGAAGCTTTTTCCTGCCCATTAGGTAACATCGATTTCTGCTTCCAACCAGTTTTTTTATGATGCCATCACAATCATTTTGACGATGAATTCATTATAATGTTATGAGTAAATGAGAGCACTTAACTTTATTTGATGCATTGAATAAGAACTCAAAATGAAGTCGTGAAATGGATAACTAAACGCTTCAATATAATGCTGGTGGCTCCAAAAAAGCCTCGCTCATCCTAAATATTCTAGACTAACCATGATTTCAACTCTACCAAATTAATTAGTAGGAATGAAACAGCGACTGCATATTAATTTGTATGACAAAATATATAAATAAATCCAAATTAATCTACATATTACAAGCGTCGTTTATCATTCGGAGTATTATCATAAAATTGTAGACCTCATTAGAAGGACAATGAAAATAAAAAAACTGTTAAATTCCGCAGTAGCTTCGAACTCGGCAGCACGCAAGGACACTTTTTTGTTACGTAATATGGCGCTTTTGGACCGAAAGCGGTTATTGCGTCATTGATAAATGAAGAAACGTTTGCGCTCTTACCACATCTAATAACAGGTATATCTGAATACGAAAAAAACACAAACTAAAAAGTGGCTTGGAAGCATATTTGTTTCCCGTCTCAGTCCTCAATTTCTTGCAGCCGCTTCGCAGTTGTCTCATCAACTACTTCTTCGGGTTTACACATTCGGCCATACATCTCTTCAGCCCACCTCCTTTCAACCCCCGAGCATCCAACACCCGCCCACTCACGCGGGGGAGCACCAAGGGATCCAGACCGCACCACAAGGGGCGCCATCCCTCGAGGATCCCGCTCCTCTACCTCTTGAACCGGGCCGCACGTCCTATTCAACCCTTCCCAAGCACACCTTCTTACCCGCCGCCCCTACACACTCCAAAAAAAATGTACGCATCCCCGGTTCTCATCTCCAAGGGCAACAAAAGGTGGTTCGCAACGGAGGAGAGAGGCGATTCCTCTCGGTCGGGAGACTGTTGGCGCCATCCGACGGAAGAAACGGCAAGCTCGTGCGCGTTGACGTTTTGAAGACGCAGAAGCAAATGAGAGAGAGAGAGAGAGAGAGAAGAGAACGTATTTCATTTAATTTAATTTATTTTTACGATCGCGCTCTGGCGAGGAGGATGAGGTTAGAAAGAGGGGAAAGAGAGGCGCGCGTCTTTGTCCAATTCGAATGCCTCAAGACCTTGGTCTCTGCAGAGTAATTTCCAGGAACTTTATGGAGAGGAGCTTAGAAGAGAGGGGGAGGGAGGAAATGGAAAGAGTATAGAAAGGGAGGAAGAGGACGGGAATTTCTCGATGCGCGGAATTTGGCTAAATGAAACGCGGGCGAGCGAAACTGAGATGGCGGTTTAAAAGATGGACAAGCGGAATAAAAGGGAGAAAGAGCAAATACTAAAGAGAGACAGACAGACAGACAGACAGAAAGACGAGATGGAAACGGAAGCGGTGAAGAAGAGTGGGAGACAGAAAGAGAGGGGCGGGGGAGGAGAGAGTGAAATAGGAGGGTGGGGACTATGGAAAGGGAGGAGTGAGAGAGAAGATAAGAAAAGGGATAGAGAATGACAGGAACAGATGGAAAATAAAGCGAAATAATGAGATAAGAGAAAACCGAACAAACATTTGTCTTTTTTATTTGTCATTTGTTTATATACATTAGGGACGTCTTCTATTTTCAATACGTTGACATGCGAACCTAGGAATCGGTTGCAAGACTCGTAAAAACTGAAATTACCCATAAGAATATACAGTGTTATGAAAGGTGATAGGGATTTAGTGAGGCATAAAGAGGGATGGAGAGGGAAATACATATATATATATATATATGATGAAATGGAGAAAGGAATGAAGCCAAAGAAGTGAAGGGAGAGGATGCGGGAAAGAAGGGACGGAGGGAGAGGTTGGACGTTGCCGCGAGACGAGCGTATCTTCTTTTTTATTAAGGCGCTCAACTCGAAAGTGGATAAAAATTTCCCGCGAAATAGCGCTACTACGTTCTACATTTGAGTTAATTATGAGGTTCATAAAATGTTGCTCTCTCTTTTATAGAGTCTGTAAGAAACGGTTCGTTCATATAGAAATATTCAGTAAAGACATCTGTAGGATGTAGATTTAATAGATAAAGAAAATTGCAGCATAATATGTCACTCAAAAGGTTTGAGTTATCTACTCTCGAAGAATAGCGTAGTTTTCTTAAGGTTAAGGTGCATCAAATAACATGTACCATATGATAGTTATGTAGCTATTCAAGTTGTCTAATGTTCAACAACCAAATTGTTTTGCCGTTTTAAATATTTAAAACTTATAGAATTAGTTCAACGAACTAATCAGTACGATAGTAATTCCAATTTAATGTTTAATTTTAGCATTTTTTTCGACAAAAGTGTCCACTTCCAGAAAATGTTGTTCTTTCGGAATCATTGCTTCCTTTCAGAAAACGTTTTAAATTATGGTGGCTAGAAATTCAACAATTTAACCGTGAGAATATATAACAAACTAATCTACACCGGTAAGATAAAAAAATGCTTCCATGTCGACGAACGGTAAGTCGATGAGGAAGGCCGGACTTCGCGAGCGACTTCTCCGTTTACGCAATTCAAAACAAATGATTGAAGATAAAACCTTTCCGATATCGCATTGACGGGTAACCGATTTCCTCTCCGAAACAATCCAACAAGGGACAATCAAATATTTCGCTTTAATTTTTAATGGGAGTATGGCAAAACCGATCAGGTAGAGTAGGATAATCGGCACGAAAAGACGCAAACGGTCCCTCTTTTTTTTTTCGTATTCTTTTATCTTTCAGAAATAGAGAGGCCATTCCCAATCAACCCTCCCAAATAATCAATTTATGACGTTTCGGGACGCGCCCTTCTGGACGCTTTTTTTGAAGCCGTAAAAAGACGGGCCCATATTTCCAAAGGCAGAAAAACCTTGAGGGATGGAGAGAGAGAGAAAGAATTTAACCCAAATTGGGCACCGTTCGTGAGAGACAAGAGCGAAAAGAGGGTTCTACTCTTCCGCCTCCGTTCCCAATATACCCGAGACACATCCGCCAACTCTCTTGAAAGTCGATCATCTCACCTCCGTCTTCGGAGACGCCGGAGAGAGATTTTCTCCCGACAGTGAACGCTAAGCTACCTTTCGAAACGCGCAAAAGGCACGTGTGTGTGTGTGCGTTGGGAGAAAGAGATAGATAGATAGAGAGAGAGAGAGGAAAGATAGGTGGGGAGAGAATAGAGGGTGAGAGGGAAAGAGGTGTGGAGGTCGGGGGAGGAGGAAGCGAAGCGCGAGGTGCGCCTTGAGGCAGGGGACCCCTGGGGGCCATTCAAACAAATGACGTGTCCGCCCTGCCCACACAATCTACGAGGGAGGGAATGGGAGAGATAGAGAGAGAGAGAGGAGAAATGGGATAGGAAGGAGTAGAGAACGGAAAGGGGAATTGGGAAAAGAAATGCGAGGGAGAGGATGAGGAAATGGAAAAGATGTGACGGAAGGGTGAGAGGGTTGGAGATACAGAGAGGGCGCGGTTAAGAGAGAGAGAGAGAGAGAGAAAAAAAGAGAGCGAGAGAGAGAGAGAGAAAGAGGGAGGGAGAGAGAGAGAAAGAGGGAGGGAGAGAGACAGAAAGGGTGTTATAAGGTGTTCTCTCAACTCCAAATCCTCCTCACCGTCCTTACTTCTCCCTTCCCTTCTACCTGCCCTTATTTATTCTCTTCTATTTACTCCTTTCATCTTTCAACCATCTTCTTATCCATCCTGTCTCTTGTTCTCCGTTTCCTTTTGCCTGTTTTCCGTTGTCTTCCTTCCTTCCTTCCTCTCCCCTCTCCCCCCCTCCCTCTCTCCTCCCTCTCTTCCCTCCTGCATCCCTGGAACATTTCCTACTCACCCTCTCCTCTTCCACACCTCTCTCCGCAAACCCCTCTGCAACTTTTCCGCCAGCCTCTCCTTCCTCACTTGTCCTCCCAAGATTAACGAACACTCTCCATTCTAATTTGATTTGGGCCTCTCTCTCTCCCTCTCTCTCTCCCTCTCTCTCTGTGCCGAAAGGACGGGGGTGGTGAGGGAGGGAGAATAAGGGTGGCGGCGGTTGCTGAGGAGGTGTGGGAAGGGGAAGGGGGGAGGGGGAGGAAGAGAGAGAAGAAAGGACGTGTGAGGGAGGGAGCGGGGTGAGGGTGGCGAGCAGATGGAGGGAGACTGGGTTGAAGAGTCCAGAGGCGCGAGCCCAGATCCCTATGGCTGCCACGGACGGTGGTGTGGCTTACACTCTGCTCCATCTCTCTCTCTTACTCCAATCTCCCACTCCTTTATTTCCATCCCTCTCGTTCCCTGCTCCCACTAACCGATTCAGGTTCCCTCTTTCTCACTCCTCACTTCCACTCTTGTGTTTCCTTTCCTCCAGTTCTAACAGCCTCCCCCCACAGTCTCAATTTCGCCCTGAATAAAGTCGTTTGTCTGTCTGTCTGTCTGTCTCTCTCTCGATCTCCAACTCCACATGCCTATATCCTCTTATCCTTCTAGTTCCATTCGTCTATTTCCCCTATCTCCGCTCTTTCTCACCTTAGTATCCCAACTTCCTAATTCATAACCTTAGCACTCATTCCGATTCGGATTGTTTTCTTTATTTTCTCAATGTTTTCTCCAATTCTCGCGCATGTAATTTTTCCAAAACGTCTAATTTCATCCTCTCTCTCTCTCTCTCCTGATTTCTTCCATCTCTCTACGCCTCCCACTAATCATCTGCGTCTCGCTTTTTATCTCTGCCTTCTCTTCGTCCCCTCTCACCTTTCTTCCACCTCGCCATTTATTATATCCATTTCCCTTCGTGTTTCATCTCTCCCCCTTTCTTCACATCTTTCCTCCGTTCTCCGCACCTCCTTTCCGCGAAATCTCTCCCTCCCCTATCTCCCATCCACTCCATCGCCCCATCCGCAGCAATCCGCGCGCGGAGCTAGAGCATAGCCAGCATTCCATCTCCACACCACACGTCTCCCTCTCTCTCTCTCTCTATCTGTCTTCCTTCGCCAGCCTCCCGCGCCAACACCACCCTTTCTCCTTTTGTGATTTCTCCTCCTATACCTCCTCACACACACACACACACACTGCAGGAGCAGACGATCTGGTTTTCTCCCTCAATTCTATCTCTTCGTATTTTCGAGTTCTCACTTCATTTTCCCATTCTCCCGATTACTCCATGACTTTACGTCTTCCTTATTTCAAATTAATAGAAAGACATGTTAGTCTTAATAGGAAAAATGTTTTCATTTCGGTTGCTATTACGCCGAAAATTATTGTTTGGCGTTCACATACATTACATACAAAATATAATCTAATCGTTCAATTTTTACTCTTCTCAGTGAAGTATTTATCAAAATGCCTTCATGGAATAATGAATGTACATACTTTTTAAAAAAATAAAGCATAAGTTTTCATAAATTTTGGATTTTCCGCTTTGAATATTCCTTTTTTTTGTTTTTCTTAAATTTCTCGTGGCTATATATAGGCACGTAGTATTTTTTTGCACACTTCCGACCACTAAGCATTTTTGAGGCTTTCTTCGACAGTATTTAAACTCTTATGGTTTGGGAAAGTAGAACTATTCAGCATGAATATTTAGGGGCCGGATGCCTTTCTTGGTGTGGCATTCATCGCGCACGCGGAGTGGATGATGAAGACCTATTTTTGCACTCGCTTAATCTTGAAGATCGCGCTGCCGCAGAACATCCAGTTGGTTGTTGAGGAAGGAAGCACACGCGATGCGAGGCTATACCTCATACGAGCTGGAACAATAATGAAAATAATTCACCTCTAGATGGAGGTTTTAACCCGGATCCGAAGGAGAGGATACCTAATGCAATGTTCGTGTCACGTGTGGGGAAAAATAAAAACAATTACGTACTTATAATCATTGTTAAATGGCCTCTTGTCATTTGGCGTCACTTGTGGAAGGGAAGAACTTGCTTAATATTCATAACAACAACAGTTAAGCATATCATACGTAAATGGCAACGTGACGAAAATTTACAGCTGTTTCTCAGTCTGTGATCGTTTTTAAGATGTTTGAGGTTTTCGTGTCGACGAAGTGGCAGATAGTACAGTAGTTAACATAAAAGTGAATGAAACAGGGTTATAGATTGTTTCGTAATTTGTCCTTACAGCCGACACATTTTCGGCAGTTAGAGGAAATATACGGTCCTGTTCTTTGGATATTCTAATATAAGATTATTTACGCATATGCGTAATATTTTTTGTTTTTTAAATTATGCTTGAATTAGGAGTACCGTAAACAATGACTTTCGTGGAAGGTAAAACAAGAGAACGGATGGAAGAATTTCCACTTGCTGCAAAATAGTTACAGTCGTTGGATTCGGTGTATTTTTATTTCGCTGGTATGAACGTATAGATTAAAATTTCTGCGAAATTGACCGTGCTTGAATTGATCCACGAGCGGTAAAAAATAAGCAAGCCCGCAATTTACCCTGCTAACCGTGTAAAAAAATCGAAAACTAAAGTAAAAGTTACATAAATACATAACCACTTCTCTTTAGAGGTGCTCCGACCATATGATTCACAAGAAAATTGCGTGGGACGTGAGAATTCGACCAATATTGTCAAAATTAATAAATTTTCTTTCCGTCTATCTGCCGTTTATCAGAGGACTTGGGTAGCTATATTAAATTCTCTCTAGGGCGATAGAAAACTCCAAAATGTATGAATGGTTAAATATTTTTTCGAGATGATTCGAAAAAAATACAAAATCCCGCGAGAGAAATAAAATAATATTCACAGGCAAGATGGATTCCGTTTTTACTGCTCGACTGATAGATTACGGTATCATTCTAGAGCAAAGCGTACAAATTATTCGTATCCCTTCACCATACTATGGCCTACTATGCTTTTGCTAGACGGCAATTCATTGTTTCCCTTAATATACGAATCTCTTTAATCAAAGACGTCTACCACCCTCTCCTGCCGCTAACATCCAGAGCAGGTTCATGGTATGAGTTACTCTACTCCAACGGCCATTTAAAGCAGGCGATCTGATGGAATAAGCCGGTCCCTCTCTCTCTCTCTCCATTTTAAGCATATTACAACTCGTAATGGTCCCCTTTGGAATTTTAATAAAAAAACGGGGAGATGGTTGATGGACGTCCTCGAGCGCCCCGTAGCGCCCATTCGCAGAAACTATCCAAAGCGACGGCTGGGTGGATGCGACAGGCAAGTTGGTCCTCGCAGAACATGTCGGTTCATCTGACAGCGACGCATCGAAATAAAATAGTAGAAAAAACAAGGCAACGCGCCCGCCGTCCGATCCTCCCTTCCTCCTAACTAACGAGTTTAATTCTTTTTATTTTTAACTGGAAAATAATGTTGGAGGTCAGGCGATTATTTTTACGGTTAAAGAGTACACGTTTTTCGCAACTGAAGGAAGAAAGATTTCGCAAAATTATAATTTAATTTTAGCATTAAATGAGTAAAATCTAACCCTTATGGTTTTATTGCGCGACCAAATATTCTGTCGATATTTGCACATTTTCAATTCACTAGGGCTTTATTGCGGATCTTAAGTGATTTTATCCATGTCAAAAGTCGAAACAGTAAAGAAATTATATAAATACGTAGTATATATATATATATATATATATATATATATATATATATATATATATATATATATATATATAATTTGCTCAAGACAAAATCTTTTATGAATCGTTTTAAATACGGTATTAGCCCAGACGGATAAATAAGATTAAGATTACAATTACTTTCTATTTAGACAAAGTCATCGCGTAGATTAAAACAAAATCCTATTAAGTTCAAGCATTACGTCTAATAGTAAGATAGAGCATTTTCTAATATTCAGATATTGTCTCTCGACCGATCTACTAACTCCTTGTAAAAACATTTTTACGCGTATTTACCCTTGTATCCCCAAAGAAAAAAGCGGATATAACGCCATAATGCTACCGTCATGTTCCCGACGAGAAATCCGCATTGCAACACATCTTACTCCATTAACCCAACAATTAATCTGTCATTGAGTAATAGCCACATAGCCTGCAGACGCGATTCATCATGCGCGAAACTGACCTCTATTCCGACCTAATATGGCGCCGCCATTTCTCAATTTCCGGCGAATATCCTTAGCATGTAATTCGGACTATCTTTCCGTCATTTTTCTCTCTATCTCTCTCTCTATATATATACGATATATACCTCTCTACACACGTATGGCAACCTATTTTCCATCTCCCTTCTCCGTCCTATCTTTTTCCCCATCTTAACATCTCCCTCCCTCTATCACCTTCCCATACCCAGCTCTCCTAACCCTGCCCATCGCCACTTCCATTACAATCCTCCGAATGGAATTGAGTTCGCCCAGTTCCTTTGGAGCCCTTCTTTTATTTTATTTTTTCACCCGCGAGAGAATATTTCCTAGGTAATAATTCGGGCGCCCGCCGAATGCTCGCAGGATGAGGAGAAAGGGGAGAAATCGTGGGGGAGAGGGAGAAATTAAAAACCATCGTAGTGGCGAGGTGAAGAGAGGAGGAGGAAGAGGGAAAGGTGAAGCTCCACGAATGGGAAAAGGAAAGAAGAAGACGCGGCGAAGCATTAAAAGTAGAAAAAGAAAACATTATATATATATATGTATGTATGTATGTATGTATGTATATGTATTCGTTATAAGGGGAACGCTTTTCGGTTCTTTTTCAACACTTCCACCTTTACGGAATCTTTTCTCTTTCTCTCTCCCTCACATTCCCAACTCCTTCCCGTCCATTCTCCTCTGCTACATCGCAAACCACCCATATAACCCATCAAATGCAGAATCCTGCCTTCCGTGTATACGCCTGCTGCCCTCTTAGACCCTGCACACACCGACCACTTCATTATTCTCTTCATCCTACCTACCTCTTCCTCTCGCCTTTTCATTATCACATTTCTTCAATAAGTCTCCTTTCTCTCTCTCTCTACGCAATATTATGGGAGCCATTAAACGCCCATCTCGTGAGAAAATATCCCTCTATCTTCTCCCAACCCGTTCGAAATTATTGTCACATCCCTATTAGCAGTTTTCGTCCCGTGGGATATGCGTTCTTTTTCCATTTAATTTCGTTCCTTGCGACGGCCAAAAAACGTTTTTTTTTGGTACTTCTCCTTTCTCTTCGCCCTTTCCAACTGCGACTTTTCTCAAATTCGTTAATTTTTCATCTACGACTGTTTACCCTTGTCACTTTACGCAGATAGCTATTATAGCTCAGTTTCTCTGCATTCCTTTTTGCGGTTACCTCGAGTTTTGACTATTCGTATCTCCAAAATTATTCGGGTTAATCCTTAACTTTCCTCTTTACTAGTATTTTATCCCTTATAGCTCATGCTGGTATATAATTGCTGCTATCTTTCTCTTCGTTCTTACACGCTACCACTTCATTCATTTAAAGTTTACGCTATAAGTAACTCCGAGCTCCTTCCCATAGCTCTTACTTCTTCATCTCCATTTCTTGCCTTATTTTATTTATACTTTTCCTGAATCGCTTTTGTGTTCCTTTTCCCAATAACTTCATGTTCTTCCACTTCGTCCATTACATCTTCTTCTTCTCTCTCTCTCTT